>OX381711.1:34876780-35624863 GCA_947462335.1 Harmothoe impar | reverse complement strand
TAAACCAAATAATAGGAACATACTCATATCTACTAATGTCTTTATCTAAACTATACCTTCAGGGGACTAATTTTAGAGAAATTGTATTACCGTTTTATTCTCAAGATATCAGTATTTCGTTGCAACTGACTGTTTCCCTCGGGCTGTCCTCACGGTTTCATCATACAATAATGATAAATTGATCCAAATTTTAACCGAACATTAAATCTTTACCCACAAAACTGTAAAATTCTTTTTCGAATAAAGGATATTTGAGTGTTCCTTATAACGATGTTTCATACTTCTGTGATTAATGGTTACGATGAAATAAGAATCACGGCATTTGGGATATTTTCTACTAAACTTTAGAAAAAGGGGAAAACGTTTACTTATTAAATCAATATTAAAAGAAGGTAGCTTCGGACCCCCTCTCTTTTAAGAAAAAGTAATTTCCATGTGATATAAGGTGTTCCTAGAGGTGGAGGCATTCTACCCTTTTGCTTGAATAGTATCAACTAACCGTTAGATGCTCTCTTGTCCCCGCTTCATAACGCAATTAGATTTTTGTTGATTTCCTAGGATTTCCACATCAACAAATGGAGTTATCTGTTTCTGCGTTCTTCAGATGAAAAGGGTTATAACTGGTTTAGTACCTTTCATAATGAATATCCAGGGGGCCGAGACACAACTAACGCGGCGTTAATCACTTCACTTGCGTTATTTAAAAAAAATATACCGCTAATATTAAAGTACATTCCACCCCCCCCCGAGACACAACTTTCTGTTAGATGTCGTAACGCAAGGCGTTGTGAATACCGCAAAAGAAATAACGCAATCCCAACACTTTTGCCTGAAGTGCGCTAAGGCGGGAAATAACGCCAGCTGTACCGCGGAAACCAGTGTAACATGACCTGGATACGCACTTCCGGTACGGTAACTGAGTGCTCGCCAGAGAAGGCGGCAAAGTACCACATCGCCACTAAACATGCCTAAAGTCCAACCAAAGGTAAGTCTCCCACCTGTGTGTGTTATAACATGATGTAACTAATAACCAAGAAGCTTCCTGTGCATTATTTGGGACTTGTCATGCAGTATACACCGAGTTAACACGGTTTGAGCAAGGGACGTAGGGGGCGATAATGGGTGGATTTTGGTGAACGGTGTGCCGGAGTGGGTCAGTACGGTCCCGACACCGCATTTAGGTATGGCCTAGCTCTGTCTTCTGCTTCCCGTAACCCAAACAAGCTGTCTTTTCGCTGTTGCAATCAGTACCATGTGAACCAAGTTATTATAATGTGAGTGACTTTGCGCTATAGAGTACTACATGACACCGCTGTATGCATTTTGTCCCTCCCTCCTCTCCCCGTGCAGTATAAATAATACCCACATTAATACACGTACTGCAAAACCCAAATTTACTCTGAGCATGGTATATCACACAAGGGAGGGTTCGCAGCATTAAACATATTGCTTTGTTTTGGGGGACAGGATGAATGTTTGTGCTATGTTGTTCACCTTGTCCCACTGCATTCTGACCCGTATTTAATTTATTTTTTTGCAGAAACCCCTGAAAAGGGATGAGATAGAAGATACCAGCTCTGACGACACCGAGCAATCGGTGGATCTTGAGGACACAAGCAGCGAAAATTCTAATGCTTCTGACAATGAGGAGTCGGAGGCGGACGAGTCCGATTACGATCACGACGCGTCAGACGATGAGGAAGAGGGAGAAAGTGAACAGGAGGAGGAGGAGGAAAGTAGTGGAGTAGAAGAAGGAGAAGAGGAGGAGGGTGCAGAAGAGGAGGAGGAAGGGGAGGAGTGCGCTGAAAATGATGAGGACGGTGACGATGAGGATGACGAGGAGGAGGAGGATGGTGGGGAGGAGCAAGAGGAGGAAGAAGGAGGAGAGTGTGAGAATGAGGCAGAGGAGGGAACAGGGAGCGAGGATGACGAAGGACAAGGCATCAACCGTAGCGCCAAGTATACGGCCAAGGGGACAGTGAGAATAAGGAACATAAAATGGAATGCTAGTGAACAATTCGCCCTCTTTTTTAATGTAAACCGCCTACAGAGCATCCTGAAGTCCAGGTCCAAAAACCAGAAGGAGGACCGTGAGAAGGCTTGGCAGGAGGTTCAAGGTATGGAAAAAATCTTTATCACGCACTGTATTAAGGCGTATCTCCAAAAAGTAGCAGTATCATATAGATACCGTTCTAAAAAAATTAACGCAATGTACTGTAGGCACACTCAGCATATGCACCTCACTTGTTCTACTGTGGCATGGCATGACACAGGCCAGACAGTTAACGTTTATTATTTAGCGCAATTCAGTGACATGCAATTCTCTTTCCCTGTTTCTACTCCATTTCTTATGTCAAGTTAAACAAAGTAATTCTGTGTTATATTTTGTTTTATACGGTATTTGAAGTAAGGAAACATTTACCTTGTTTTTCAGACCTAGTGAATGCCGTCGCGAATAACGGCAGGGACGTGAAACAAATGAAGAAGCAAATCAACGATTTCTACGGCAGCTGTAAAAAAAAGGTGAGCTATACAAAATACTGCAACCACTTTCCCTTTTTTACTTATCACATGTATCATGTAGTCCCAATCCCCCCCCCCCTTTTCTTCCCCCTTCCTCCCTATCCATTTACATCCTTTTTCCCATGACATTGAAATAATATCCTGCTGTTTTATCCTAACCGTATGTGGGAAATATAGTACTACGGTATTAACGCAACCTGTCCTTTTTTGGAACACCGCATATCATTACTGACGTTATTGCTGTTATATATTGCAGAACAAGCACCTACTAGAACTACTAAAGAGCGGCAAAAAGGTGAAAAAAGGCTGTACGCCTCTCCAGATTTTACTCTTAAAATGGAAAGAGGAAAAGGAAATAGTGGGCCCAAACGGGGTGATACTATATCCCGAAATAAACCAGGGAGGCAGCACTGACACCCATAACAAACGGAGCACCGTACCGCCTTCTGCTGCCAAGAAATGTAAAACTAGTACCCCACGTCCTAGCACCCCACGTCCCAAAACTGTAAAACAGGACAGTGAAGGGGAGAAAAAACCGAGTAAAGCACCTGCTATGAAGACAAAACCTGACCCCAAACACACAAACGCGGACCCCAAAGTAAAAAAAGTCACCGTGAAAGCAGGGAAAGTGGAGCAGAAGAGCAGCAAGGTGAAAAAGGGGGTCAAGATAGAACGCAACCGGCCTATCATCAGCAACTCGGAAGACGAGGTAACCGTGCGATATTCCACGCCAACAACTTCAAAGGAGAGCAACATAGTAGACCTGACCGCCACTCCCATCGAGAGCTCGCCCAACTTACCTGACATTACCCCACCACCCCGCCTGCGCCGCTCTCCTAGAGACACCTGCCAAATTAACGCCAGAACTGGAGATGTAGGATCCGCTAAGAAGAAACTATTATACGATGCCACCACAGCAGGGAGCAGTGCTGCACCACCCAGCCCCGCCAAGCAGGCTGTGCCAGACCCCGCTTTAATGCTGGCCACAATGCAGAGTCTCTTAACCTCTGTAGAAATGGAGCGCAGGGAGGACAAAGAAATTTTTAAGTCCATAACGTCCGACATTGCAGAGGCTCTATCTGGTATTAAGACCGTATGCAGTGCCATGAAAGAAGAGAAAGACCGCCTTAGTAAGATCACTGCAAACGTGGTGAAGAACCAAAGTGACATCGCAAAAATTCTAATGCAGCACCAAAAATCCGATAGCGACGGCATTCTTAAGAAAGCAGTAGCGGACATAGCGAAGACAGGACGTCTCTTAGGAAAGAACCAAAACTCGATGCTGAATAAACATGGGATACTCAGTTCAACAGTGCATGATATGTTAAACGGTAAGTCTCAGCAGGAAAACAGGCCATCCAAATACTTGTACAATACTGCACATTATTTCTGTTACAATACTGCTGCTAAAATATAAAATTAAAACTTAACGCCACTGTCCTCCGCGCTAAATTAAAATGTGAGAACTGCCTTTACGCCTTACCTTCATCACCCACATTAAACAGTTTCAGTGTACATAGCGCAATACAAGGAAACCTGCAAATTAATGAAACATTCTCTCTTTCCGCAGTGATACATCAGACGCTGCGGGTAGTGGATGGTGTTGTACAGCAGAGGGTCGCAGCACACGCTCAACTCCCCCCCCCCGGTAAAGAGAACATTCAGGTTCCGGTGGGGACACGGGTTATAAACTGTGAGTATTTGCATTATCCCACCTAATTTGCGCTATTTTCTGTGCGTTACAGCACAGCGCCAGGGCGAACATAATGGAATTGACACGTAGTTCATGTTTATGTCGAGGCACAGTACCTCACTCTGCTGCCTAATATGAACCATGTTCATATGGCCCCAAATTAAATTCTAAATACAGTTGTATGTACGCTATATAGGTGCCAGCCATTATACTGTGCTTTTTCCACCGTACCCTGTGAAAAGCATAGTATATGTATGATGTAAAAGTCAGTCAAGTTAAAATATATGCAGATGTAGCAGGATTTGTTTTAGCACTAATGACAAAGAGAGACACCGTTTTATTTTCCCTTTCATACTGCTGTGCCAAAATGTCTTCCTGTCACTAAAACCCACGTCATTTTCCGGTGTGTTACAGTGCAGGACATGGTCTGGCGGTCGGACGTGGGGCTCGTGCCCTCCACTAGCACACAGAATGAGGGCGAGGCAAGTTCTGATGCAGACAACGAGCCGCCAGTGCTGCAGGCTGCATGGGACGGTGCACACCCACCCCATGATGAGACGGCGACACAGCAACAAGAGGACAGTGGTGAGGCAGATGGTGCTGCAGACACACCCCAGGATAAGCCGGGCCCAGTACAAAGTGAGGAGAGTGCTGCTGCTCCACAGAAGGAGGGCGAGGTGAAGGTAGAACAAAACAGCTCTGACACAGAAGACATATTGCAGTTTAATCCGAAAGAAGAGCAAACTGTAGAAACACGGGGGACAGAGCAACCTCTCCCACAGGACTCGATAGAGGAGATAAAGGTGACAGAACCAGAGGTTGGAGCAACGGAAGAGGTTCACACTGAAACAGAGGCAACACTGAAGCCCATACTTGTGGGCCATTCACAGGTGGCTGCATCATCCAGCACCAACTCCCCTAACGACATCCCTGCCTCGCAAAATGTCAGGAAACAGAAAAGGCACAATGTAACATTTGTTGAAGCAGAGGAGGAGCCAGACAGTGCGCAGAAGGAAACCGTGCCTCAATTCGGAGCGGAGCAAGGTGCTGAGGCACTTCAATATTTGGGTCTGTTTAGCCCCCCGGCTACTAAAAAGGCCAAAAACACCCGCTTACGTTTGCCAAGGAGAAAAAAAAAGAACTAGTGACATAAAGTGGACCCCAGTTTGTGCCCCTTCATTTCTGTCTTATGGAAGGAGGAGGAACAGATAACATTGTGTGGTACATGCCAGTTTTGGGAGAAAGGACAGAAACAAAATAACTTACTGTGTATAATACCCAGGGCATACACCGTATGTCTGAAAAGTGGTGCAGATTTTAGCGTAACCAAGTTTGGAGTTTTTTTCACTCTATTTAGACGTTAAGTGTTCAGCTTGTTGAGTGGTGTTGTACTTAACGCAGTATTTTCCTGTGATATACAGCGGGACGGTTCACAGCACTTGTTCAAATCATTATGTGTATTTTATTGCCGTTTAGTATATGTTTTACCCAACTTTGTACAAAAGACAGAGTTAAAGTTGGCAGGACAATTACCGAACATTACAGTATAGCACATTGTATCTGTATCCTTATTATATTTTATCCAAGGGATGTTTTGTTAGGCATCAACCTTACTATGTTACACTGAAGTAACGTTGACCACAAAATCTGTGTGCAACTACCGTTTATCCTACCTCACATGACTATACATGTGTAAGTAATATTTCCATTCAAGGAGGACAGCTCCCATATTATTTTAATCTCCCATCTACTTATGACCATTAATTCAGGTCCCTTTTTACTTTCTGCAGTATATTGCGTTAATGTGAGGATATGACTTTCCGCCCACTGAAAGGGAGCACGGGGTTTAACAGACATGATAGAACAGTCTGCAGAATTTTCTTCAATTGTATTCATGACAGTATATACATTTAATTTTATGTGATGCATGAAATAGAACATTAAGTTTTCACACAGGCCATGTTGCCATTCCATATAGGATACATGGTACTGTATAGCATACCCTGACCAAAGTAAACTTCACATGATGCTGTGAAAACACCACGTGAGATAACATTTTGTCAACGCCAATAAAGGGGTTGAAATATAAAATAAAAGTTTCATTCCACTACGCCGTTAACATACCCACCGTGTTCCATATGGATTTTGTTCAGAAAAATATTGTGATTTATTTCGGGCTATACAGATTAAATTATAAACAGGGAAAGGACAGGAAAAAAGCCTTGATGCATGCACAATCACGGTGAATGGGACAGTACTATTTTTTATATAAGCTGGGTTACACGTCAGGGGGCGCCACATTACTCCAATTCTGTCCGTCTCTACATTTTGCCGCTAGGTAGCGACACTGTCGTACCGTATTCAGTTGCGTTATCCACTACAGCTTCACGGACAAAAAATGGTGAAGAATAAGGATGAAATGACACACAAGGTAGACAAGGTAAGTTCCCCCTTGTCCCCAGCCATTCAGAGAACGTCCAGGTAGTAAAATAAGTTGCATTTATTCCATGTTTCCCATGGGAAAACGCTTTCAAAAATTAACGTCCTTAGCGCAAATCGACAACTTGCGTTAAATTATCGCCAATATTGTATAGGTTTACTAATAGGGTTTTTCTTCTTTTCATTGTCACAGAAACGTGGAAAGCAGAAGAAACATGGGAGCAGGAAAAAACAGATGATCATCACCCCACGTGTTGTTGCGGCAGGGCTTGCCCCGGCCCCCAATGACTCAGCTGAAACTGTGGAGGGGGTGGACCACCTGTATAATTATGTGCCAGCTGCTGCAGAAAACACAAACAACACCTCCTGTAACACAGAGGTTGGGGGGGAGATCCTCAGTGATGAGGACAGCCTCTCAGATATTGGGCAGGAAGAGGACGAGTTGCTGGAAGGGGGGGAAGTGTTTGACGAGAAAGGGCCCATGAGGTCAGACATGGAGATAGTAAGGACGCGGTGGACAACAGAGGAGGTTGACAACCTTATGCTTGCAGTAAACGTCAACCGCGACGCGATAAAGTATTACTTTGATGGGCCCGGTGGGGGGAAGGATGTCAAGCGTAGGGCATGGAAGGATGTAGCAGGTGAGTAGTGTTGCTGTGGCTATACCTTTACCCCTCCCTTTGCATCTAGTAATAACATTGTCATAAAATATCAACACAGGGACACAGTGCAGTAAAGTGATACAAATAAATTAGTGTTTTATTTTATACAACAATTTGTATGACAATACAATTATTCTCCTTTCCTATATACAGCTTATGTCAACTCCGTGACCCACACACATCGTACCATCCACCAGTGTAGAACAAAGACGGCAGACTACTCACAACGAGTGAAAAAGAAGGTACGTGCTTCTTTGCATGAAATAAATAAATAGAACATGCCATGTCGGCTGTCCCTACAGTATGTACATAGTACAGAAAAAGTAACATGTGATACAGATGCGTTAATGCCTAATGCCATGTCTTTTGGCTGTCATATAGCAAAACTGAACAGTAATGTTCAATGAATGCCACATGCGTTATTTGGTAACAAATTAGAACGTACAACGCTGTGTTCCAGCTAGCTACATATAGCAGAAAATCAAAATATCATGTACTTTCGTTATATTTCTGCCCGTTGTGCGATGAAAGTAAATATATTAAAGAAGTATGAGTGACAATGAAATAACGTAACATTTCACAGTATTTTACTTATATGCTATGATGCTTTTCAGTATGTACACCGATTTGAAGTTCGCTATCGCAACCACCGGGAAAGGTGTAATAAAGAAATCTATGCAGCTGAAGCAGCCAGAGGGGAAGGCTCTCGATTACCTGCGGGAGGAGGCAGTAAGAGGTATGTACAACAACGCATATCATTCCACATGTAAAATACTTTATCTTCTTACCACCACTAAACATATGGCAGTATTTCAACGCAGTTTGCGTTGTATTAAAAAAATAACATACTTTATTTAAATCGTGTCATACAAATATGATTTACATTTCTTTACATTGTGACACACTATATCCGGAACATTCCTTTCTGTGACAGGCATACCCGGTATAGAGGAGGCTGACATAGGACACCGGCAGCGTACCCCTAGCAGGAAGAACGCCAAGCTGATATGGGAACCAGACAGGGCAGACAAGCCAGATTACAGCGCTGTGCCAATGGAGAAATTTGGGGTTCCCAAGAACTACAAGGATAAGAATGACCGCAGAGTGGAGAGGGAGAAAAAACTGAAAAGGAAGCAGATGCATGAGAAAAAAATGAAAAAGGAAAGGAAAAAGGAACGTTTGGAACTCAGGGTCAAAAGAGAAAAAATGAAGAAGGAATTACAAAGGGAAGAGGAAAAACAAGTTGAAAAAATGCAAGAACTACATCACACTGCAAAGAAAAAGAAAACCAGTAAACCAAAGAAGGGAGCCATTTTGAAAAATGCCAAACTGGATGAAAAAAAAGAAAGGAAAAGAAAGGAGGAGAGTGGGGAAAAGGGGAAAAAGAAAAAAAGGAAAGAATAACACTATACATCATACACAGTGGAAATAGAAATTAAAAGTTCTTCTCAACGTATGCATCTCGCACTGCCTTGATTTGGTGAGCCACATCTGCCGGCCTTGTCTGGGGGGGCTGCTCCAAACGCTCCATACGGGGTGTCCAGGGATCGTCCGGGTGCTCCTTGATAGCGATGCCGTGGTCTATAGCGAGGTTATGCAGACAGCAGCACGTGACAATGATCTTCGCTGCCCGCACGGGGTCGTGCATGAGGTATCCGCTGGAGGAGTCAAGAATTCTGCAAGAAAGTATGACACACAGTGGAACTCAGACTATATGTACTACACTGCACTGAACTATTGACATACACCACCTGTTCTATGTGCAGGGGGAACAGTTGTACCTTGTACTGCCATGTTTGGTTCTGTATCATATGCACTGCTATGCAAGTAAAGACTCTGCACAACAGGAAGAAAGTTATTTACATCAAGTGGCCCGGGTTAAATATGATTTGTTATATTGCGTTATTTAGCGCACCTGACTGTATTACAGCTTAACTTACCGTAGTCGTTGTTTGACACCGCCAATGCTCTGTTCTATGCGTGCCCGAAGCTTTTTGAACCAGCGATTGAATTTTCTCTGTTTAGCGGTGCGCGGCACTTTGTATGGAACAAAAACGTTCTTCTGCAACGCGTATCTGAAAAATGCCGTTGTTTTATTGTATGAATGGCCTGGGCCAAATGTCATATTTTTCACAGAATGGTACCGTTTCCATGTGTTATATTGGATTTATTTTATATTAATTTAATATACGGTAAGATGTGGTATGTTATGACAAGTAATACTGGTGTAGCGGGTTAAAAGTACATTTTTTATTTTACATGACGTACTCACCCAGAGTCTGCAAGAAGAACGAATTTCCCCAGCGGCCCATCCTCTCCGTCCTCCCCTAACCTAGCTTGGTGGCCAACGTAGCTGGTCTTGAAAGCATAGGCGTCGTTGACGGAACCAGGCCAGCGTGGGTCAATGTGAATTATCCGTCTGTCGTAGTCGCAGATGAACTGTAATATTATAGTAAAGGTTCAGTTGTATTCAAATATAGTACAGTGTCTACATTTTATTTTAAGTAGTACTATATAGGACTATAGTACAGTGTCTACATTTTATTTTAACACAATGCATGTTTCATGACACCATCACATGGTAAAAAAATATGAATAAAAAGGAAGGGGTTATTTCAAAAGGGATAACACATACCGTGGCATTTATGGAGTGGTAGGATTTTCTGTTAACGTAGGTGCTTTCGTTAACTTTGGGCTTGCGAATCGCGACGTGGCTTCCATCAACAATGCCGATAATTTGAGGGGTCTTGGCCTTCTTGTGGTTGTAGAACCTCTCCGCGTTCTGTATCTTCTCCTGCAGCGTCTCTGGCCAGCGAATGTATTGAGCCTGGTGTTGGTAGAAATAGTCGCTCACGTCCCTCACAGCCCGACCGACGAGGGAGGTGGAAACGTGTTGCGTGTCTCCACAGACGGAGTATAGTGCCCCCGTGGCGAAGTACCGCAATGCTAAGCAAAACTGAAAAATAAAATTGTTCAACTATTACATTGATGCTATAGTATCACTATGTTGGTTAAATAAAGAGATATAACATTTATATTTATATTATGCCATTTTGTGTTCTGTTGTAAGGGGTTGTATGGGGGGGGGAGGTACTGTGTATACCATTTATTTTTTAGGGAATATTTATGAGGGAATATGACAAAAAAAGAAGTGGGGGGGAAGGGAAACAGCAGGTGAAATAAAGAATATTTGAAGGTGGGAAAGGAGAGGGGTTCATCTTTTATTGTCTACTTACCCGGTTGATATGGGTGAGCCCACCCCCATTAGGTAGGCCCTTTGCATAAGAATGTTTCCGCCACCTACGGACCACACTGCAAACGACCTTCTTGGATAGTCGGTACCGTGCTACGAATTCGTCCTTTCTGTACAAGGAAATAGGCGAGGACCGAACTTTACAGCGCCTGCGGGTCCTGCCCAGGCTGTCCCTGGCTCTCGCCATATTGCAGACTACACAGAGACGCTGCAGAATCTCTTTTTCCCGCCTTTTCTTCCACAAAAATACACTGGTTCCCATTTTTTTCAACTTGCGTTACGACATCCAAGTGGAAAAAATACTATCTGGATATTTGGCCGATTTTACCGCCAATGAAAAATCACAACGCCATTGAAATAACGCATGTCTTCGTTCTGTCTCACTTTGCGCGGGTTTTTTTTCTTAACGCAAATTTTGGACGATTTCGGAGTTTAAAAAATAACGCAAAAAGTGTTGTGTCTCGCTTACTTGCTTTAATGACTGATTTAACGTAAGGTTCGTTAGTTGTGTCTCGGCCCCCTGGACACCCAGTTATGATAAATGGCTAATATCCTCATGCATGATAATCATAGTATTGTGAGGGAATTGTAATTTGGTTGTAGAAATATATAGGAACCCTACACGATTATTCATATTCAATAGTATTACTGATGAAGATTTTAACCATGCAGTTTACGAATATTATGATACAAAATGTGTCTCCTCTAAAAGAGCTATGGAAAAAGAAAACTGTTTTAAAACTCATACCGGATTAACATACAGGATCCAGACCCTCTGGTATGGGGAAAAACAGTGGTAAAAATACCTTACATGCCATGGAAGGACAATGCATTTAATGGAAACTGCTTTTGCCCCATGGATATTACTTTTAAAGCACGTGTAAGTAGATAGTTTAAACATCCCCTTCCCTACATCTATATCTCAGGCCATACCTGCACAGGGGTATAGAGGAAGTCTTGGAGTGGCTCTGATTCATCCAGGGCTTTACCTTTATCCTCACATTGTGAACCTCTAGGTGTGTCCTTAACTTGGGACAGGAGTACACCTCAGCCATTTGAGGACAGCATTGGAATGGAATATGCCCTTCATCATGATGATGCATGAATGCCACCTTGGCGAGTGACTTGACGAGTGCAGTGCTTCATCCATGCATCATGCCGTTGTACTGCATTCATGCATCATGAGTTACTCGCCGGCGCTGCGTTTATGTATGATGGTTATGCTCAAATTAACCTGAAGCCTTACAGCAAGATGTCATTCTCACAGGGTTAACGTACAGGATGCACATACAGGATCCAGGCCCTCTGGTATGCATGGGGAAGAATTTGGTTTTAAAGAAAAAACGTGCATGCCATTTAGGGATACTGCATCGAGAAAGTGAAACTGTTCTTTCCGCATTGATGTTGCTTTTTTTAATGTGCATAGTATTATTGCAGCACTAAACACCCCTCACATAGGTATCCATATCTCACCAGGACCTACCTGCACAGGGGGTCTTAGAGCGGCTCTGACTCATCCAGGGCTTTACCTTAATCTCCATTATCATGAACCCCTTGATGTGCTCCTGACTTTTTACGCTCACAACTGCCTTCAATCATTTGAGCACAGCATAGCGCTTTAATGTGTTATGCCCGTTGTCGTCATGAAGCACCCGTGCAGCCCTGGCGCTGCATTCATGCATCATGCCATCATGCCATATGCATGCATCATGAGTTGCTCACCAGCATTGAGTCGATGTATACCGGTATGATGATAATTGAACAGGGAGCCGCGAGCCAATATGACGCCCTTAGAGGGTTAATGTATAATTGAGCAAGTTATTATTACATACCTGTCGCCGAAAGTACCATTTACACCCTATACCTGACGGATAAAGCAACCATCCATCACTCATGTGTGCGTGTAGATTGAAGTAATTAATGTTCTTAAAGAAGCCAAAAAGTAACATTTCAAAGAAATAGAAACACGAGCAATGCTATGAACGTTTCCCACTTCCCTGTCCAATTCAATAGTCTCCAGTATATGCTGAGATAATCAATCCTGGTGTGCGTCCACCCTAACCACAGAGGTATGTGTGATGGAACCTGGGCATGGGAAAATAATAAGGGAAGTCTGAGACGATTGGCTACCTATTAAATTGCATTATCAGCGAACTTTGTTGGATAATTCATAAGGCAATGCAGACTATTTCCTTAACTAGGATATTGATTTTATAATAACGTAATTGGGCGTGGAATGTCAATCAATTACATATTTTTATTTACACACTGTTGAAGCTTATATTTCTTCCTGAGAAGTCATGTACCGTAGTTTCCAATTATGGTATATGTACAACAACATACGACATCTTACAATAACCATTACATGGTAATAATTTGCAGTAGCAAGTCCCTAATTAATATGGCCTTGCTACTATTATTAATAATTCACACAATAGTTAGTTAAAGTCTTGGAGAAAGAAATCAATTCGTTGGTGGGTGGAGATGCGCCTTTTCATGATTCAAAATTATTTGATTTCAAACACTGCAGAACATCAAGTTTAGAAAGATTTGACCCCACAGGATATATCCCTTACTTATTATATGACTATATACTGCTGACATGGCATCAATCCTTATCAACTCGTCCCTCCTACATAGACTACAATAGATCAAAACACAACATGTTACATAATAAAAGCATGTATGATCCCCATTTTTGCCCTCAGCGTATGACGTCCGTCACGTCCACTATACCGAGAATCCCCTTTGTTGACCACCTTGTGAGGACGTCACTACTCCTCCTGAGAGCCTCCAATCTGTCACAGTGCTATGTAACCAGCCCTAGATACCAGAGATAAGGTCAAATACCATTATACAGCACGTGATAGGCCGCGTCATGGCGCCTGATAACGGTCATAACGGTCGGTGGTGACACAGCCTCGGGCCACTGATAGCTATGGGTGATAACACGTGGTCTGATCACACCACTGTCACGACCCCCCCCCCCCCCCCCCACACACACACCTCCCATCCCATCCACACACAGTGAAATAAGTGAGAGTGGTATCATAGATATCTATTCACAACAAAACCCTTGATCATGTAATCTTGCAGCGGAGATCACTCACTTTTGCCGCCCTTATCAGAAGGACTTTCGCTGAACCAGGTGAGTAATAGAGATAAAGGAGCCATATTAGTTCTTTTTATCTTCTTTTATCTATCATTCTCAATGTTGACCCTTTCAAAACAGGCAGGTATTAGCTTGTTGTCATACCTTTCTACCAACTGCGTGGAAAAGCATGCTTGATCGATAAACAAATAATCTGTATTATTTTTAGTTCAATCTTTCAAACAGGATTGAGTGAAGTGAATGACAACATTAATAGGTTATCAAATTTACTTTTGAACTGTACCAAAATAGATATTCTGAGAATGAACAGAACCTCACTATCAATATCCGGTATATGAATATAAGAATAACATGTTTTCCATATGTTGTTTTTTTCTATTGTGTACAAATATGGACCCTTCTTTTCAAGAAAAAAAAACACCATTGTACCTAACGACAGTATATACCAGTTTGAAATTGAAGCCTATTCCTCTATTAAATGTGCACTAGTAACGGAACTAGCAATTATTAGAAGGCATTTGGCATATTTCCTCAGCTCATACTCACGCAGAAGAGAGCAACACTGCAAAGAGAGAAGAAGTAGAATCACTGTAACTCTCAAATGGGAGTCCAGTCCCGATCACTCAGGTAACTATCTCCCCACGACTCTAAAGTGACTCCCAATCATGAGGGAGTCTTAGAATAGAAGTCATTATAGAGTTATTATAGAGTCCAGCTACTGCTAGAGAGTCGCTTTAGAGTCCCGGAGAGAGTTACCTCAGTGATCAAGTCGGGAGTCACAGTGATTCTACTTCTTTTCTCTGTGTGCATGTACATCTACATGAAGTTCCTTAAAATATCAACGATTTCTATGAGAGTCAGAACCTAAAAAGGGGTAACTTTGATATATGATGAGTGAATCAATGTAAAGAAAAATATTAGATTTGGAGGAGAAATCGGGAAAACGTTGGGACATAAATTCATTTGGCATGAGGACAATGAATTTACCCTACCTCTATCCAACAGATCTACATTATCAATTTCACTAGGAAGTAATTGGTTATTGTCCACATGTCGTATTACCTGGGTAAATATCTCAACATTTCCAACTGTTGAAATCCCTAGTTATCTCACATCTCCACCCCTGAGTTCTGTCACGAATCTAGTACAACAACAGAGATAACTGGTCAAATCCAGCATCAAAAACATCCGGCAGTACCATGCAGATCGATCTCCTGAGTAGAGAGGTGACCAATCCATGAATGGAAATGTTTGATAACAAACTGTGGATACTAGTAGTATTCTGAGAATTATGATGACTGATGTCAGGTGCTTACCAGAAGGCTCCACTCCTTAAAGAATCTACCTGGCCAGTTGTTTACAAACAAGGGAGGTATCAATGATATACGTCAATGTGTGGGTGTCGTTATCGATACACTGATAACACACTTAACCCTTTAAAGGCAACCTAGTGCATCAATGCAGTGAGCACTCTGTCGCCAGAGCTGCATTCACGCATCATGCCAATTCTTCGGTAGTGTATCGACCACACAGAGTCATCAACATGCTTGAATGCAGCAATGGCAAGTTACTAACCATGGCTGCATCCATGCATCATATGATGATAAAGGGCATGATACATGATAAGTCCTTAAAGGGTTATACTGGCCGTGCATGCATAGCCTAGATATTGCAGGAAGGGTCATGGACGCGTTCAGGTATTATATATAGATACCACGGATAGGGATTATCTTTGACAAAGGCAGTTCGATCCAGTGAAAGTGACTGCCAACTGTAATTTATTGTCACCATTATCTGAAAATTCCTTTCATCTTAAGTTCAATGTGATAACACTTATTGACCAGGTTATTTTAGTGTGCTGGTTGACATTAAGAGGCGCGGTGATTATTAGATCAGACAATGTAATGTTTCTTTCTCCTATCTCCCAGTTTGCAAACAATCTTGAGGAGTTGAACAGACAAGATTGCTTTGTTCTCTTCAATTTCCCTGAATTCCTTGGTAACATTATGTAGATATCTAGGTGGCAACATTTTTTGAATTTTGCTGTGTGAATTTGATTTTGCTGGTGGAATATGAAATTATGTTAATACTAATAATTTCAAAATTATATCATTCTGCAGCTATTTTGTTGCTTCTTTTCCATCCACATGGATACGACATCATTAAACAATGGATGTGAATCCCAGTGGCGGATCCAGGATTTGGAAAAGGAGGGGGCGCGCCCCCTTATCTAGGCAAAAGGAGGGGGCGCAACCCCAATTTTCGGCCAAAATCAGGGTCTAAAAAAGACAATTAAACTCTTAACTACAGGCAAAAAGGAGGGGGCGCGCGCCCCCGCCCCCCCTCTAAATCCGCCACTGAATCCCATCTTATCAGAACAGAATCTACCTTCTTATCCCATCCTAATTAGCTTATTCAAATGAATAAAATGTACAATTTGACTTGGGTGATAGGGCATTCCCACAATCGTAGGCCCTACACCCCCCTTGAGGGGTGTCTCCACCAACGTCTGTCCATCCGTCCGACCATAAAAATCGTCCAAAAATGTAGGGATCAGTTGGTGCTGTCAGTGCATGTTAGTGATGTCAGTGCCTGCCTGTGTCAGTGCATGTCAGTGATGTCAGTGCCTGCCTGTGTCAGTGCCGGTCAGTGATGTCAGTGCCTGCCTGTGTCAGTGCATGTCAGTGATGTCAGTGCCTGCCTGTGTCAGTGCATGTCAGTGATGTCAGTGCCTGCCTGTGTCAGTGCATGTCAGTGATGTCAGTGCCTGACTGTGTCAGTGCCTGTCAGTGATGTCAGTGCCTGCCTGTGTCAGTGCATGTCAGTGATGTCAGTGCCTGCCTGTGTCAGTGCATGTCAGTGATGTCAGTGCCTGCCTGTGTCAGTGCATGTCAGTGATGTCAGTGCCTGACTGTGTCAGTGCCTGTCAGTGATGTCAGTGCCTGCCTGTGTCAGTGCCGGTCAGTGATGTCAGTGCCTGCCTGTGTCAGTGCATGTCAGTGATGTCAGTGCCTGCCTGTGTCAGTGCCGGTCAGTGATGTCAGTGCCTGCCTGTGTCAGTGCCGGTCAGTGAAGTCAGTGCCTGCCTGTGTCAGTGCATGTCAGTGATGTCAGTGCCTGCCTGTGTCAGTGCATGTCAGTGATGTCAGTGCCTGCCTGTGTCAGTGCATGTCAGTGATGTCAGTGCCTGACTGTGTCAGTGCCTGTCAGTGATGTCAGTGCCTGCTTACATGTGGCCTACTCATGCCACTGCCTTTGAGCTGATGAGAACTAAACTGGGCATTGAGATATTTCATGGATATTTAGGGATGCGCTAAATGCCCCCAATTCCAAGGACCCTATGGTTGTGGGGTGCGGGCGTGCTCTGTTCCCCCATGGTCCTTTTTTTAACGGGGATGCAGTCACAAGCAAGAGGGTCTATACCACCAATTATATGTTCAAGATAAAGACTCTCAACATAGCCGGACCTAAAACTTCTTTTTTTTCTTTCTTCCTCTTCTTCGTCCAGGTAGCAGGTCAGTGAAAGTTATCTGATAACCTCTGATACCCTGAGACAACAGTCACTTTTACACCTGTCCTACCCACAGCACCATGTGCCAAATGTCACATCGCAGTTAGCTCTTGATACTATGCCCTTTCCTTATCGTCATGATGCATGGAAGCAGCCCCGGGGATGAACTCGGGCTGCATTTAAGCATCATGCCGACCCTATGGGATTAAAATATACACAAAGGGTCAACATGATGCATGAATGCAGCGCTGGGGAGTATAGGCTCACCAGGTTACACTGGTGCATCATGACGACAGTGGACATTGCATATTGAAGTATGCAACCCTCATAGGGTTATAGGCTACCTGGATCCTCGGCAGAAAGTAAGAGTGATACGGCTACTGATAACAGAGAAAAGTGAGAGTGGTACGAGCTAGTTCGACTATTGAGGAGAGATAAGGGCTGGCTCCAGGCCAAAGTTGGTCTGGTGAAAGGGAAGGTGTTCTTATCATAATCCATATATCGATAAGCAGTGATAACTAGCTTGACGACAGTGGCATATAGGTGATGATAAGGGGATCAATGATGCCTCTGTCCCCAGGTAAGGGAGGGATACTACGTTCTAACAAATTCACTAGAATATACAAGTGCACATCACTCCTCGTGCTATTATATTGTTTTGATAGAAAATAATGCAATGGTCATCTAATCACCCACGGAATGGGTTTATGACAATTTTAGTCCACGAATTAAACTAGAGACAGGTATTTGCCAGGTAACCAGGCTCAAGTATATACTTAAAGTACAATGACATACGTCGTGACCTCTGATAAGAGCAGAGGTAGGGAAATAAAAAAGAGAAGACTTATTTGAAATTCAATTGCCACTTGGACTTTGCCGATTGGCCTCGCCATACAGTGGTGCCATCCGATGATTCATATTATAAGATCGTGTTGTTTGTTCATCTATAAATCATGTGTTGTCTTCTGAATTTTTGCCATTGATAAGAGTGACATCTTTTTTATTTAGAGACTCACAACCGGTTGGTATTATGTACAGGATGTCTTGAAGTGAAAGATTTTTCTTGACATCGCAGACCTTCAAGAACATTATGGGCATGTGCCTGTGTCATTCATTGTCATGCATATGGCAAGATAATGTGAAGATGTAATATTTCAGGAAGCACATAATATTGCAATTTCTATTCTGAAGCAACCTGATATAAACATGTATTCAAAACTCTGCTGGTAATCAGAAAATGGGTCTTCAAATAGCGGCTTCATGCTGAAATTCATACACAAGGAAAATATGTTTAGTTTTGAATCAAGACCTAATTGATATTTAAATGCTATCCTTCCAGAAACAGAAAATATGAAAATCTCTGCTAGTGAGTAGGGTCAGTTTGCAGGACATACTTTTTTTTATCCTACCCTTACCTCAAAACTAGCCTGTTATACATGTATATTATCACATAGTACCATTTACCTACCCCAAATCCTAAGCCATATGATAAGGCAATGTTGTGACGCAGATATAGTGGGGTTAGTAGTATAGTATGTATCGGAACGGGACTATAGTTAAGTACTGTTTATTACTCAATCGACATGCAGCCAATCAGAGGCCTCCATTTGACCGGAAGTGACGTCACATGCCCATATAAGGGCATACCGGAAGTGACGTCACGTGACCTTGACCTAGTTAGAGGTCAAGGTCATGACTCAGCCAATCAGAGGCTTCCATTTGCCCGGAAGTGATGTCACACGCCCATATAAGGGCATACCGGAAGTGACGTCATGTGACGTCACACGCCCATATAAGGGCATACCGGAAGTGACGTCATGTGACCTTCACATGTACATATAAGGGCATACCGGAAGTGACGTCAAGCGACCTTGACTTAGTTAGAGGCTTCTGATTGGCTGGTACACCGGAAGTGACCCATTTATGCAAATGAGGGGCCTACTTCTGGTCAAATGGAGACCTCTGATTGGTTGGGTCATGAAGAAATGTGTCTCTTAATTTAATTTTGTTTAGGAAGTGATCGATTTTAGGATCACGCGACCGGAAGTGACCTGATGAGTCACGTGACTAGAAGTGACGACGACACATACCTTAATTAGACGATTCAGCAGCGACCGGAGGAAGTGTCACTTTAAGAGGACACGCTAGTTAATTGTTATAATTGTTTTACTTACTAATAAAAGAAGACGTATGAAAATAAACACAACAATAATTTTATTTTATTTTTTTATTTTCTTTTTTTCAATTCTAATAACACTCTATTTTTGAAAAGATGCGCTCAATCAATCAATAACACACTTTTTTCATATTTTAAAGGACTCGTTGTCACACCGTTAGAATGCACGCGACGCTTATAATACAAGTAGCGCACGTCATCTTTCTCTATGGTGTAAGTGGCCATTTTTGGTTCGTACCACTTTTGAAATTTATATTTACCGCAAGGAGAGTTTTTCGTTTTCGAAAACATTTAAGAAGACGACTACTTCTGTACACTTTTTTTAAGATTTTCTTTCACCGGTTCCGCTGATTTGATCGTAGCAAATGTAAGTCTTAGGGTTGACACTTGGGATCCCGTCACCTTCTCACGCCGCTTTTTCTTTTCTTTCTGAAGTATGTCTCTCTCAGGCGAGGTTTGACTACACACAGGCAAACATCAGAGGCACCCAATAGCGCTAATTCTACCTTCAGACAAAGGTCAGGCACGGCTGGCCTATAATAGACGGGTCAAGGGCTATTCTAGTGAGGGTCAGGCTACGCAGGACATTCAATAAAAAGCTGGAGTTTGGCAAACTTGCTTTTGAAAGTCTGACCATGCGGGATCCTCATGCCATAGTCTGGCAATGCTGAACTCTTGGGAGAGTATGCCGGACTCTTGCTGGCCAGACTTTCAAGCAAATTTGCCAAAGTCCAGCTTGTTATTGAATTTCCGGCGTAGCCTGACCCTCAGTAGAATAGTCCTTGACTCATCTATTATAGGTCAGCAGCGCCTGACCCTTGTATGAGAGTAGTATTGGCGACATTGGCCGACTCTGATATTTACCCGTGTGTACGGCGGGAGGAGGGGGTTCACAGCCACTGCTTGCGCTTATAGAGCGCTACTAGCGGAGGTCTGGATGAGGAGACTACGGTGTTTGTCTTTTGCTTGTGCAGCTGCTGCTGCTGCTGCTGCTGACGATGTCACGGATGCCGCTGACAGATACTGCTGCTTGTGCTGCACGAGACTGAGTAGCCGCTATTACTAATGCTACTAATACTAGTATGAGAAAATACATTTAGTCAATTGATTAAATCAAGGAGGTTTTCTGACTTCAGTGGATCGTTTAGCCATCGGCCACGGGCAAAACTTGAAACCATTTTATACATGGGACAATTGGCAGACTCGAAACGTGTTGGTACCATAGGGTCGATCATGTTCATCATCAGTTCAGGCAAAGGAAGTGTGTCGACAGCACGCGAAAACTTCATGTCTGAATGTTTCAACACAAGACTTTTTATCACACTCACACAGCTGCTTTGAAGAGTGAATCCTTGACCAAACTTGTGCTTTTCCAACACAGCTTTGGCCTCTTTCTGTGCAGTAAGGGATCTCTCTTTCGGGTTCATCTCAGTGCTGTCTAGCATGTCCTCAAAGTCTTTAACATAATGTTCCAACGGACTACAAATGATGGACTCCAGATCATCGTCCGCATATGTCGTCTCCTCGCACCATATTGTGTCTTCGCCTGTTTCGAATTCCGTCATTTTCTTGACAATCTCCTCCTGAGTGCCTTGCATATATCGAAGCTCCTTCAAGGAGTTGATAACTTGTATGGCGAAGACTGACAAACTTGAAGGAATTTCACCACAGTCAGGCCAAGTATACGGAGCTAAGAAAAATAGCTCCAACAAAATCTTCTCCCTCTGTCCAAATGAAACTACTGTTCCGATGAAGTTGAAGCATGCTTCTATCCATTGCTCCTTGGTGACGTCCTTCCAATGTTTCTTTACCTCACAGGCATCATAGGGCACCGTTTCTCTTCTTGCTTCAACTGGGAGTTGCTTTTTCTTTCTTGGACTCATTTCGAGAGGGTTTCGATGCTCTGTAGCGTCAACACTTTCATAAACAAAGAAAATAGCAGAACTAACCATCGTAACGTGCTGAGCGAGCGTAGAGTGGACGATGCTACGAAGATGAAGGGCGGGTGGAGAAAGTGTGACTGGTGACAGGGGTGTTTCACTCCTTATGTACCCTGTCCTAGATAAGCCTCTTAAACGGCTGAAAAGACTCTCTAAGTACAGAGCTTCTACCGCAGGTGGGTTTAGACTTAAGCAGCTTAGTTCACACACGTGTCTGTTAGAAAAAGCTACTTGCACACGCGCTTTCTTTTTTTTTTCACTAGTATTCACCTTCTGCCGACTTATAAGACACCTATACACTCTTTCTCGTGAAATCTATGGAAGATGATGGAAGGACCACTGACTACATTTTCTTTGATCAGAGCGTGGAGGACGGCGTCGAACGGAGGGAACGTTGTGAACACAGCTTATAGGTTTTTTGGAAGAGGTCTTGTAAAGTCAAACTGGCGAGAGAGATGGCGTCTTTCAACATGACAATGACAATGCTGCTATGTTGGAAAAAAATAGCGTGATTTTTTCAAAAAGCTTCTATGAAAGATTTGACGTCTTCGTTGTTGTAGTGGATCGAGTAATCTGTCATAGTTTGCTTCTTCTTGTCATACTAAACTTTCTGACATGTGACGTAGTCGGATTTCGGCCATTTTGACGCCCGTCAGGTCGCTGTCAAAAAGTCGATCTCGGTGGCAGGGGTTTTTTGTTTACTAGTTTCTTGGTATACGTCATCCATTCGTAAGTAAAGCAACCTTTCTCTTCGTTTGTAGTGAAAGCTCGCAAATAATTCGCGTAGCTGTAACCAAGTGCTAAAAAAGTTGACTACTACGTCAACTATTGATTGCTTCTCTTTATGACGCTGAATTGTTGGTTTCTTCGGTCTCCGGAGGCAAATAACGAGTGAAGGCGTATTTTTTGATCAGGTTCAAGTCGTAACTCTCCGAGTTGAAGCGTACGACTGGAGCTTGACGGATGTATCTCAGAAGCCGCTTCTTCAGTTGAACTAACGGTTGTCTGGTGTGAGCTGCAGCGAAGCCGCCTGGAGAAGGGGTGAATGTCGCTTCCTCTAGCAGGAGAGCTTCACCTATCGCTACATGTAACTTCGCTAAGGTTGGTCGGTAAACTTCTAGCACAGCTTTCTCGATGACTTTGACGTTCTCGTTTATGTGATTTTTAAACTCGGTCTAACAAGGGGTCGGAATCTGCGTCGGATTCTCTGACGTACGCTGCCCCTCCTACCCCGGAAAGTCGTATGCGACGCTAGCCGACATCGCTGCATAGAGGGCAAAACTTAGGTATCGTTCTTAATTTTTCTACGGGTCACTCGTGATTGTACGGTCTTTTAAAAATTTTGAAACACTTTTCGCAAACGTCCTGCGGCATGTTTTTCTTTTTTTTGTTTTTTCACTTATTTACTAAATATTAAAAAAATAAACGTTGTTTATCACTTCGAATACTAGACGCCTCTTACCACACGATGCTATTAGCATAGTGAAAGACGTCTGTAGTGTAGGATCGATTTCAACAGATGTCCATCTTACTGCAGGGATCAGACGAGAGTCGTCAACACTGGAGTGTCACAGCTCACTTTTATTTCTTTGGGTACAGCTGCATACAACCCTTGAACATACATTGCGACGTCGCCGCGTCCCATGTAGTCTTCCAACACTTTCATCAGAGCCATAGGCTCAGACGTCTCGTTGTACTTCCAAGCTTTCAGCACTTCATACACAGGGTTCTTCACAGTCCTGTCAGAAGGCACAGGTTGAGAGATGGAAGTTACTTCATGAGAAGTCAACCCTAAGTAGATCCCTATGGTCTTCCAGTCTCTAGGGCAGAGCTCAGCTAAAAGAGAGAAATATTTCTGCACTTTCCACTCCATGTCTCCACTCTCTAAGCCATCCCACATGTCATGCTTGTCCATGTACTCACGTGAGAATTTGATGAGGTCCATACGGTAAGATTCTTCCAAGGCGGTGGCTAGGTCCTTCCACCTACTAGTACAACTTTTCTGGTACCAAGTAGTGAACATTTCTCTAGCTTGAGTTATGACACTTGTCTCACAACTGAGATATCCCATATCCTTCAAGTTCACTTCAAGGAATGAACCTAACCGTATGTAATCTGATGTCGGCAACTTACCACTTATTTTCAGTAGCATAGCGTCTGACAAGTATCCTAACGGCTCTGCTTTGAAGTATGATGATACAGGTACCGCTGCAGCAGAACCAATAACAGGAGCAGCGTCTGCGCTGGTATCAGACGACTCGTTGTCGGAACAGGGCAACCACATGACTTCGTAAGGTATTGGTGAGGGCAGGCGACACGGACCGGACGCACTACCAGTGGAAATGAGGTCGAAAAACGGACTGTGCGCCCGTGACCCTTCGGGTTCCTCGTACGCCTCGTCGTCAGCGTCGTTCTCTGTTTCACCCTGTTGCTTTAGGACATGTATGTCTACTACGCGCTGCTGAGGCTGAGTGTCCGAATAGCTGTAAGTCTCAGCGCGAGCAGCGTTGATGGCGTCGGTTGATGAAGCAGTGGAGAAGTTCTGTGCAACGTACTGCGTGTCAGTACTAGTAGCGGTAGTCGCAGCAAGAGGTGTAGCAGCAGCAGCAGTAGTAGCAGCAGCAGCAGCAGCAGCAGCAGCAGCAGTAGCAGCAGGAGCAAGCGCAGCGCTAGCAAGTGCAGCAGTAGCAGGCGCAGCAGTAGCAGGCACAGCAGCAGCAGGCACAGCCGCCTCAGCAAGCGCAGCAGTAACAGGCGTGGCAGCAGCAGCAGCAGCAGCAGCAGGCACAGCAGTAACAGGCGCGGCAGCAGCAACAGCAGCAGCAGCAGCAGTAGCAGCAGCACTAGCAGCACGAGGATCACTAGCAGCCGCAGCAGGCGCAGCAGTAGCGGCAGCAGTGTGCTCAGCAGCAACAACCGTCGCGAGTGTAACAACGTCGCTACTACTGCTGTGTGCGCTCGCTACAGCGGGAGGGTGATAAGCCCAAGCGGTTGCGGCGGTAGTCTCAATTTCAGTAGCAAGAGGAGACGCTGACAGTAAACGATCACCGTTCTGCGTATTCTTCTTGTTCTTGAACTCGATTAGATCCTTGGACGACAGTAGTTGTTGTGTTTTGCTCATGGTGGTGCCTGTAGAGAGCAGCAAAAGACTGAGTGATTGAACGGGTGTTTCCAGGCCTCTTATATACTCCTTCTCGCTTCTAGAGCTAAGCTACTTACAGCTCTCTTCAGCTGCCCGCCGGCTGACCGGTGACCATTCACAAAGAGAAACAAAAAGTCATAAGGCATGACGTTTTCAGCTGGACCCCTTTCCCCCTCCCCTTTGAGAGATCGACTGACACGAGCTAAGCTACTTACTACCTTGTTCAGCAATTCAACGTGAGTTAGCTGTATAAAGGATTAAGCAGTTGCTGCCGCCAGCTGACCGGCGGACATTCCCAAAGAGAAACAAAAGACATAAGTCATGACGTTTTCAGCTGGATCTCTTTCCCCCCTCCCTCTTTTTTTTGAGAGATGGACTGCCATGAGCGGGCAGTGTACCGACTGTACTAATTCAACGCGCATTAGCTGTATAAAGGATTAAGCAGTCATGAGCTTAGAGTGTGTATACAAAAAACTACAGGAGGCGTGTAGTGTGAAGCAGGACCCCCTAAGACGGGAGTGTCTGTCTGTGAGTAGAGTCGTGTGCATGTGGTGAGCGACTTAAGTGTAAAACAAAAAAAATCACCGCCTCCTGCCGTGGTGAGTAGACTGGCCGGCGGCGGCCGGCTAGTTCAATAGGGGTGACAGCTGACTAAGGCTGTGCATGAAAATCCGATTTTCACCTGACCTCTGACGTTTGTTACAATGAATGCCAAAGGGGGAGAGAGTTGTCCTCAGGTAGGGGGTAGGAGGTAAGGCTAATGGCTAAGGAAAAAAAACACCATTTTCAGCTGGCCACCACAGACGGCGATGACATACCCCTCGGCATCTAAGCTCTTAAGAAGCTCTCACGGAGCGGAGCGGCTGCTGGACAGCTGGGGTGAGTAGACAGGTCGGCGGCGGCTAGCTAGTTCAATAGGAGTGACAGCTGACTAAGGCTGTGCATGAAAATCAGATTTTCACCTGACCTCTGACGTTTGTTACAATGAATGCTAAAGGGGGAGAGAGTCGTCCTCAGGTAGGGGGTAGGAGGTAAGGCTAATGGATAAAGAAAAAACACCATTTTCAGCTGGCCACCAAAGATGATGATGACACGCTCCTCGTCATCTAAGCTCTTAAGAAGCTCTTACGGAGCGGAGCGGCTGCTGGACAGCTGGGGTGCTGTTGGAAATAGGATTAAACTCCCTCTGTATAAAAGCTCTGATTTCTGTTGGAAAAAAAACCATAGCACCTTTGACCACAGTAACGTCTACTACCACCACCACCAGCACCACCGTCGCTGCCACCGCCGCCGCCGCCGCCAGTCACAGCTGATCACCTCATTAAAAAGCATGTGACGTCGTCGCTTCTAGTCACTTGCTTCATCAAGTCGCTTCCAGGCACGTGATCTTAAAGACCCTCACTTCTTAAACAAAAAAACGAAGAGACACACTTCTTCCTCTCGAGAGGAAGAATGACGTATATAAGGAGGCTGACACGTGTATAGGTGCCTTATTAGTCGGCAAGGGGTAAATACTAGTGAAAAAGGAAGACAGGTGTGCAGGTAGCTTTCTAACAGACACGTGTGTGCACTAAGCTGCTTAAGTCTAAACCCTCCTGCAGTAGTCAAGTAGCATGTGAAAACTTACTTAACAGATCACTTAATTGAGTAGAGACTCTGTACTGAGAGAGTCTTTTCAGCTGTTTAAGAGGATTATCTAGGACAGGGTACATAAGGAGTGAAACGCTGCTCTCACTCATCGTAGCATTGTCCACTCCACGCTCGCTCAGCATGTTATGAGGGTTATTTCTACCTTTACAGCTTCTTTTCTTATCGAAGTGTCGACGCTACAGAGCATCGAAACTCTCCAAATGAGTCCAAGAAAGAAAAAGCAACTCCCACTAGAAGCAAGAAGAGAAACAGTGCCCTATGATGCATGTGAGGTAAAGAAACATTGGAAGGACGTCACCAAGGAGCAATGGATAGAAGCATGCTTCAACTTCATCGGAACGGAAGTAGTTTCATTTGGACAGAGGGAGAAAATTTTGTTGGAGCTATTTTTCTTAGCTCCGTATAGTTGGCGTGACTGTAGTGGTGAAATTCCTTCAGGTTTTTCAGCGTTCGGCATACAAGTTATCTGGTCTTTGAAGAAGCTTCGATATATGCAACGCACTCACGAGGAGATTGTTCAGAAAATGACGGAATTCGAAACAAAAGAAGTATGGTGCGAGGAGACGACATATGCGGACGATGATCTGGAGTACATCATTTGTAGCCCGTTGGAACATTATGTTAAAGACTTTGAGGACATGCTAGCCAGCACTGCGATGACCCCGAAAGAGAGATCCCTTACTGCACAGAAGGAGGCCAAAGCTGTGTTGGAAAAGCTCAAGTTTGGTCAAGGATTCACTCTTCAAAGCAGCTGTGTGAGTGTGATAAAAAGTGTTGTGTTGAAACATCCGGACATGAAGTTTTCGCGGGCTGTCGACACACTTCCTTTGCCTGAACTGATGATGAACATGATCGACCCCGTCGTACCAACATGTTTCGACTCTGCCAATTGTCCCATGTATAAAATGGTTTCAAGTTTTGCCTGTGGCCGATGGCTAAACGATCCACTGAAGTCAGAAAACATCCTTGATTTAGTCGACTGACTAAATGTATTTTCTCATACTAGTATTAGTGGCATTAGTAATAGCGGCTACTCGGTCTCGTGCAGCACAAGCAGCAGCATCTGTCAGCAGCAGCTGCTGCAGCAGCAGCACGATCAGCACAAGCAGCAGCTGCTGCAGCAGCTGCACAAGCAGCACAAGCAGCAGCATCTGTCAGCAGCATCCGTGACATCGTCAGCAGCAGCAGCAGCAGCAGCAGCAGCTGCACGAGTAGCACAAGCAGCAGCATCTGTCAACAGCATCCGTGACATCGTCAGCAACTGCAGCAGCTGCACGAGCAGTACAAGCAGCAGCAGCTGTCAGCAGCTGCAGCAGCTGCACGAGCAGCACAAGCAGCAGCACCGACAGCAGCAGCAACAGCAAATCAGCAGCAGCAACAGCAGCAGCAGCAGCAGCAGCAGCAGCAGCAGCAGCGGCAATGTGGACCGCTAAATTCGAGATGGTGACATATCTGTTTCTTAGAATCGACATTCGACATGAGGTCTAGTGACATTTGACATGAAGCTTGAAAAACATAGTGACAGGTGACATGAGCAATTCTTAAAATCGACATGAGATATGAGCATAATTAAGCGACATCGACATGCGCCATGACTATTTTTTATTTTTTTTGAAGACAACCGCCATAGCTTTCTTATCCAGACCTCCACTAGTAGCGCTCTATAAGCGCAAGCTTTGCCTTAAGAGAGCTGTGGCTGTGAACCCTCTCCTCTCTCCGTACACACAGGTAAATATCAGAGTCAGCCAATGTCGCCAATACTACTCTCATACAAAGGTCAGGCGCTGCTAGACTATAATAGATGGGTCAGGCTAGGCCGGACATTCAATAACGGGCTGGACTTTGGCAAATTTGCTTGAAAGTCTAGCCAGCAAGAGATGCACATCATCATAAACGCGATCATGATACCTTTCATGGTAAGTAGACTCGCCTCTCTGCCCTCTCTTTTAGAGAAGGCAGAGAAGCGAGTCTCACTCTTAAAAAACCCTGCCCCTCCCCTCCCCCCCCCTCCCCCCCCTCCCCCCCCCATGCATCTTAAAGAGTGCCCCCCAGAGTGCCCCTCTCCCCCCCTCCTAGAAAAAAAGAGCCGTATTTTTAAATTATTTTTTAGCAAGCTTTTTCAGCTTGCTTTTTTTTTCTTTTTTTAAATTTATTTATCCATCAAAATCTCAAGTGACTTATTTTGAAAGCCAACCTAGTAGTCACGTGACCCCCTTAAGTAGGTCACTTCCCGTCACGTGACCTATTTGAATTTCCCGCCAACATGGTGGTCACGTGACCCTCTTAAGTAGGTCACTTCCGGTCACGTGACCTATTTGAATTTCCCGCCCAAAGGTCACGTGACCGGAAGTAGGTCACTTCCGGTCACGTGACCTATTTGAATTTCCCGCCAAAAGGGAGGCCTCTCATTGGCTGCTTTTGAATTTCCCGCCAAAAGGGAGGCCTCTGATTGGCTGCAGGTCGATTGAGTAATAAACAGTACTTAACTATAGTCCCGTTCCGATACATACAATACTACTGGGGTTATACAACATTCATAGATGCATATATCAGTTATACAGATAGATATACACAGAGACTGGTTTCTAACCTCTCATGGCCTGGTGAGTAGATTAACTATATAATGGCTCCTTTTGCGTCAGCAGTACTAATTGAGGATGTATTAGGCAGCTGTTTAATAGTCACTCTGATTAGCTATTTGAGGACCACATGGTGACATTAAATGGATAACGCATGATGAGTGAATACAGGCCAGGACAGTTACTCGCTCGTTCTGCATTCATGCATCATGCCAGGTTTGAGGCTAAAATGGTGATAGGCATGGTGAATGAATGCATGCATGAATCATAACGACAATGGGCATAGCATTTTGAGAATGATGTGACCCTTAAAGGGTTAACCCTGAATGATCGTTTGACTGTACCGATTATTCTATCTACTGCAATTGATTGATATCAAAGGGTGGAACATAGAAGAGGCATCTATCCCCACAGATTCTAGGTCCCCATAGACAATAATCCAGCACATAAACTGTTAATGCTTTTGTCCCATTGCCAGCAAATTACCCCCGGAGAAATCCTCTCAGGAAGTTCCTAAAATCTTCCAATTGATTATTGACAACCAATGAAACGAGGGCACGTTCATGGCCCAATGTCGGGATGTATAGGCATTATCGCAATCTTTTTTGCCAGTGTTGGCCCACTTCTGAGAAAATATAGTGCAACATGCAAAACCCAATGTTTAACCATTATGGGAAATTTATCAGAAAAATCAGATTTGGATCAATTAAAAAACATTGGACTAACATTGGATATTCTGGTTGACCACTGCATGGACAAGTACTGAACCATCATTGCATTTGCTGTTATTGATATCATGTTGGTTCATTGAGCCTCTGTAATATATTGATACGGACAATATCGAATTTCAATTTATGCTAATTATAATGATTATCAATAAGAATATAGAACAAACGGATGACAAGACAGTATTGAGCCAATATTGGTGATTGCTGCATTGATCCATTATTGGGAAATCAGATATTTTGCCCAACATCTGAAATTTACTCAAGTGGCAAAATGTCAGGCCAACACTAGACTAGTGGAAATGAATTTGGACAATGGCGTCTCAATATAATACATCAATTAAGATTGATTAAGCCAGCCAAGTCCAGTGGTCAAAGCATAGATGGGCCAATAGTAGAGCAATGGCAAGCCCCCCTACCCCCCCCCCCCCCTTTGTCCCGACACCACTGCAGGGGCAAGAGATGGGTCTCATGTATTATATCATTTGCAGATAAATGCACATAACCCATGTCTACATACACGTTCACCAGCCTGGATAGACCTCCCACTCTACCCTGGGCATGTTCAGGTGCTAGGGTATTATGTGTTAATCTACAAGATAACCTGGCGACTGATAAGCCCTGGTAGACCCCTCTATATAGTCTAAGCATTGTGATATCTCTGTCACCAGAGGCCAAAGAGATAAGGTCTTGTGACAACTGATTATATATAAAGTGCTGTGTGAGTAGTGAGAGTTAACCAGTCCCGACTGTTCTTCTATAAAGGAAAGTTCTACATGATCTGCTCAGAGATACACCCACACTAGTACCCACACCTTTACAGACTCATCTGACTTCAGTTAGGATTGTTTGCAGACTATACAGTAGCAGTTTACTGGACCCATCAAAGTTCACTCAAACCTGGAGAAATCTGCCTTAAGTGCTATAACATAGACAATTACATTCTGAGCAAGACATAGACTTTGGCCGCAGTGAATTAGACCTGGAAGGAACCATTTGAACTATAGTTTGTGTTATTAAATCTTGGACATCATCACAGAATGGGTTGCCACATCATGAGAAACCCTGCACTGGCAGTGCCTGAACTCAGCCTAGGGGTGAGTAGTATTTTATAAAGTGTTAAACAATGTATTATTGTCTTAGGTGTGTTATATGCTTGATGAAAGTAGTAAGGTATCAACAAATTGAACAGCTTTAAACACTTAGCCAATACCCTGGTTGAATTGTAGAACAGCCTCTTTGTTTATATTTTTACATAGACTTCTCTATAGATGTATGTTTACATGTAGTTAGAACGGTTCCGAATCCATCCATAGTTGGACCTCCTTCTACTAGTTCTGATTAGTTATCATTTTGCAAGCGCCCGTATGGAATTGTTGCATGCTTAGCAGCTTTTATGCAAAAATGCATTTTGAGGTGCAAATTGTGTGTATATATTTGTACATGGGGCATATCTATATTTACACATACATGTGTTTTGTTATGCGTTCTTTGTAGGTCTGGCTTAGCCTCTATCAACTTTTCAAACTGGACAAAGCCTATCTAAAATTACTTTTATTAGCCCAGTAGTTCATTAAAAGTAACCCACAATGTCTCATAGACTGAGAGTACTCAGAATTAGGCCTGCTATATATAGCCACATCTTCTTCCCTCCTGCCCAGGTCCAGTTTCTATTTCTCAACCTCCTTGGGTGGAAAAAGCATCATTCTCTGTGCCAGGCTTTCTGGTTCCAACTAAAAATCATGCCTTTGTACGCTCTGAACCGGTGCAGTCTTGGGCTGCCATCTCTATTCTGGGATTACCAACGGGGCTCGCCACATTTTAGCCCTTTAATGACCGCATAGTGCTTTAATGTGCTATGTCCTTGGTCGCCAAGCTGCATTTATGCAGCCCTGGCGAGGCTACTAGCCAGACCTGCATTATCCTTTATGCATCATGCCAATCCCTCGGTAGTGTATGAGTAGCATTATGGTCGGCATGATACATTAATGCAGCATTGGCGAGTTACTCCGGATCCCCAGGGCTGCCTTCATGCATCATGGTAACAAAGGGGTTACTGCATTGGTACATCATGCGACCCTCAAAGAGCTAGGTGCTACAATTCATGACGGGGCGGCGACTTTTACATCGCTCGCTGCTGCAGTCCGTTTAGGGGAAGCGAAGCGCGCCGCCCGAGCTAAAAATTGTCGTCTGCTTTCTTCATTCTATATTAAGGGTCGTGTGGCGCGGCTTATTTAACCGTGAGAGATGTCTTTATACGGACCGTGACTAGCCACCACAGTCCACAGCTCATTAAGAGGTGTTAATTAACAAAAGCAATTAATGATTCCATATTTACAGCCAATAGCAGCATATTTAGAGCACATCGTGTGGCCGCGAGGCTGCGAGGGTCGTGCACAATTGTGATGGGGACCACCGTCACGTCCGAAGTTACGAGTATGACGTCACGTCACGAAGTTTGTGACGTAATAACGAAATATATACTTCCCCATCTTAGTTATAACCATGAAAACAAAGGGCATCGTGGAGGATTCAAACTGTTTCTTTTTCTTTCTCTATTAAAAGTACTGACATTGACTTCATTAACGATGCATTAGTTTGTTAACACATGTTACTTATCCAAGGTTGATAGTCTGTCGGCCTAATATAGTTAACTTAATAATATACTCGTGACTGTCTTTGTACCATGACGCGGCATGGTCATTTAGCCATTGAGAACGTGTACAAAGGCCTTTAATATCCAAGGTCGAGAGGTAGATTGAATGTCATGATAACCTAAAATTGTGTCCTCTCTTATATGAGCATAAAATGGGGTGTTTAATGTGTGTTATAAGTTCAAGGGCATAAGGTATACTTAACGACGTTGTGCCCCTAGGTATTTACTATGGCACTAGTCCACGCATGTTATGCTAGTTAGGTACCGGTTTCATCCCAATTATTGTTTCCAATAGTCTTTTATCTTTTCTTCTTGCATCTAGCGGTGCATTGGATCTCCCTCTCTGTGGTATATACCTGGACCATCTGCCTTTCTTCTAGAGGCCTCTTCGTAGTACTTACAGGCATTATTATCCAAAGTTATGCCAGTTTAAGTGACAATCACACTTTATTTGTTCAGTTAATAGGACACAAATCACGACTCCCTATAGTCTCTTCTCCCTAGCCTCTTCCCCATTTAATACCAGTTTATATAAACACGATGTGACGTCTCGTTACGTTCGCCATTGACACAAGCTAATCATCACCAATCACAGTCGGGCTGGTTTACAGAATGTATAAACTATCGGGGAGATTCTGCATGGAGAGTGAGATGTCACACGTGGTGAGTAAACTCAGCCCCGTTGTCAAAATAAATGACAGTATCACTGTCAGCAAGTTGCAACGGTTAACTAAGTATATGGGGACATAATTCTTTAATTATCCCGGTCGTCCTGATGCATTAATGCAGTCCTATAGCGAATCTGCCCTCCAGCCTGGATGTATTCATGCATCATGTCCGGCCTTTGGCAGTGTATCATGCATGTATGGGCATGATGCATGAATGCAGCCCTAGTGAGTAGACTCGCCAGGAATACATTCTGCTGACAAAGTCGGTATACTGATGAAGGCACTATGCGGTCCTTAAATGTTTAAACAAGCCTCTGTGTAGCATGGTCATGGCATGCAGAATGGCGTAATAGTTTATCTACAGCGCCAAGTTGTGATAATTATCAGCAAATGTGATTCAATACGGTGTCAATGACTATGTCTGTATTGGAAACTATACTTAAAGCGGAACACAGCCAGAAATAATTATCTCAAACCAGTTGTTTTAAGAAAAAGAAAATCTTAAAACAAGTGGTTTGTCCGCCAGTCGAGTTTGATCATCTTATTTTCATATGAGATAATTATTTTTGGCTGTGAAGCTTTTTGGAGTTCTTACAGTACTTTCTTGCTCTATCGGAAGGACGTTTATTTGGCAATTATCCAATGTCCTTTTTTGTGTGTTACTTGTCACGGTCTGGATCATGATAACACATTTTATATATAACAGGATGCTCATTTTCATATCGTCTCTTTTTTCTGTAATTTGTTTTTCTTTGATAATAATTAGGCCTTAGTTCATCTATTTATTCGATACTAAAGAAGTATTTCTAAATCCACGTAAAGAAACTTCCACACTTATTTAGCTACCACACTTGTCGTGTCAAACCCAATAGGATCCACTTACAAAATGTCAATTAATTATTATATAAAAAATAATTTTTGTTAAACAAAATAGGTACAGGTGGAACACAATTATGATACTTATATTGTTATAATTGACTACTCAGACAATGAGTAAATTAAATCATAATTATTTGTGTACTGGAAATCGTTGTTATATACAGAAAGGCCATTCCATATACGCACCGAGGGGGAGGGGTCAATATTATGAGAATTTTGCAGACAGACATTCTCTATCCTAATACGTACAAAGGCCATAGAGTATTTAATGACGTCGATTTCTGGAGAAAATAATGTTGAGGGCATACCCACAATCTGAAACCTATATATCAAAAAATTTGAATCATGATTTATGTTGTGTCAGCATTTTATATGGGCAAACATAATTATGTCATCACCATGAGAGTCGGCTACTTCTGGTTGGCTGTTTGTTAACTTCCCTCTATGTGTAACACCAGGTAGGGGGAAATGATACAGGGGTACATACCGGATTCCTAGTAAAACCACACCCCATCCCTGTTTAATTAAAGAAACCAAAATCCCAGGTATAATGTTATGATAGAAAGGGCATAGAGCATTAATGCACTGTGCGACCCCTAAATTAGAAGGGCTAATTACTATCTTATACAGAAACATCCTTAACCAAAGTTCACGTTCAAAAGTTTTAGTTGTCATACTTTATTATGGGTATAAAATAATTACCTGAACACGGGATAACATTACTAATCAAATTACTAGTACTGCTGACATGGCAATCATTGGTTCAACAGAAACCCCTTACATCGAATACTGAGGAGCCTACTTTGATCAAATCCTGAGGATTGGAGTCATTTAAAATGATACATATTACAACGATAAGTATGTTGATATGATACTCCTTGCATGCGCATTACATGTGTACACCCCCCCCCCCCCCCACTCCTGCCTCCCCCACTTCCAGGAGCGTGGCTACATTAGTTATACTTTGATGGGGAAGTCCCTTTCCTTCCGACTCATCCCCCTTCCCATGGTCACCCATGTGTGTCCGAAAAGTGAAAAGAATCTGCTGCTGTGTCCCATATTCAAATTCTGGAAATAGGCTGTGACTTCTTTGAGGTCGGTGATATCAGATCTAGACAGAGCAAAATAACTTGTGTATATTTATTTCAAATTGCTCATGAACATTTATGTATTTTTGTTGTTTTATTGTTGTGAAATTATCGCAGCTCTTACATTTCTATCATAATGATAAATGTATTAGATATCAGCTGTAAAACATTGTAAAACATAAAATAAGATTCATAATTGTTGTATTCCATTTCATCAGCTATATTCGTAGCGAGCAGCATTAAACTGACCGCCTATATGACTGTATCTGCTTCAATGGCAAATACTATATAATAGTGTCCAATTATCAGGGCGATGGTAGTGTTCGTGCTCACCCATCATTTTCCCTATCAAAACTAAAATTTCAAACAAGAAATTAGCAAACTGTCCCAAGCGTGGGCGTCCACGGATTAACTCATTTAAGGACCGCATACTGCATTGATGCATTATGCCCTATCGAGTAACTCGCCAGTGCTGCATTCAAGCATCATGTCGATCATACTGGGTTAATATATTCCTGAGGGGTCGGCATGATGCATGAATGCAGTCGTGGGGAGTACACTCACAAGGGCTGCATTTATGTGTCATGTCACAACAAAGGGCTACATAGCACATTAAAGCACTATGTCGCCCTTAGAGGGTTACATCCCCACCCACTCCCTTCACCCATCGGCATTACACCTACTTCCATTCTAAACACTAATCCAACAATCAAACCCCACAAATCACCAAACATGGAATGTCATCTATTCCTAATGCACCACACAATTTGTGACCTCCCCTTTTTTCCATGAAAAACACTTGTTTGATCAACACATACATCACTAGTTGCCGCGAAAACTTTTGTTCCCGACTCCATGTCCACTGGTTGTATACCTGTTTAAAATTGTATCACCAAAACACATCACATTTGTTGATGCCGCCAGCACTCCTGCCCTGTGACGACCATACTGCGCAGTAAAGGGTAGATTCACCTAGAGTCAACCACATACCTAATGCATCGGACACATTAAATTATTTATTGATTTCAAAATCAAAGCATGCTAAGTCAACTATTTGTATACATAAGTACAATTGATTTTTCTAAGTGTTTCTCTTACCATGAACTATAATATAGGTAGCTTACTTATCGTGTTTGAATATCTATACACAATTCAGCTTATCGACTCAAGGTGTGTGGTCAGCTCTAGGTGAATGTACCAGGGCCTACACAGGCAAGTGTGTAGGCACATGTAGGGCCAACAGGGTGTTGTGTGCGTAGTAACACGACTTAGGGATGATCAGATGATTATTTTTTCCATGTTTACATAATTCTAACGTAAACCATGTTTACATAATTCTAATGTCATTATGGTGGGAAAACTCTACCCACTTCCCCCCAGCATTTGGTATCGAATGTAAGCATAATACTGTACCAAAATATATTTAAGAATATGGAAAATCTTGAATACGCTACTGGGGCTATATAGGCCAGATTAATGTACAGATAGGTGTATGTATAGGTGGGTGGTGACCAGCAACTATAGGTAGGTGGGTGGTAGTATATAGGGGTATATAGGTACTTAACATATACCCTGCTGTTAGGGGTGATTCCAGGTAGCACTAGGGGGAAACCCCTATTCGTGGATGGTGACCCCCTATGGCGGCTGGATGTGACCTCACAGGTAGACAAACTGAAATGGTACACGCGATACAGTATCAAGTTAAAGTTAATTGCAGGGATGCTCATACCCCAGGCATTCATAGGAGGTATGACTCTATCACTTATTGCCCTTTGAAGGGGACATACATGTATAAGAAGCAGGAAATGGCAATATGTGTCAAATCTTCCAAAATAGAAAAGTCGATTATAAAAAATCAGGACAATATAAAGGGATTAATGTGGCAACACTTTTTAGGTGAAGCTACTTAAAGAAATGCCTATAGTTCATCTTATAATTCAAAAGTCTTCTACCCACCTAGAACAAAAAAACACAGGACATTTGATAACCACTAGAGAGCAAACATGATCATTTTACTATACTACTTGCAATTCGTCCACTTGGACCATGCGTGTGCCAACATGGATTGGAATTAGCAACATAACTGAAAATGTGTAGTGTATGTGTACGTATAATACACCCATTCGGAATACCTATTATCACTTGCCAAATGAATTGTTAAAATATTTCATCCGACATTCTAAAATGATTGATACAAAGCAGGGATATTCAGAGGAAGCACCAATTGAAATTTCAGAAATATCGTGAAATGTATTGCGAAATGAAATGTATGAAGCCGCTATGCCTATTGACACATGTCAACCAATATGACAGGACATGAAGAATAATAGCAAAATATGGTCCAGGGAGTCATTTGCATTCAGAACGTACTTAGGCCTACCCCTTGCCCCCACCCACCCACCATGTATTATTAATACACACCTCACCAAGAAAATAGGATGCCGTCCCAGTTTAATGTTCACAATGTCAATGTTTCCCTGAAATTCTAGTTAAACACAAAAGGCAGTACACATCATGACAGTGATGGACAAATATGTAAGAAAGGGAAAGAATAACGTCAGGGGTAACCCCCCTTTTGGGAGGGGAAGTGGCAAGACGTCTAACTTAGGTATGTTTCCTTGTAACCCGACCACAAAGACATGTTTTCCTGTCACCTAGACACCTGTATCCACCTGTAGCTCACATAACAGAAGGAGATAAATGGTTTTGCTGTAACCTCTCGTTACCTCAGTGATATGAGTGAAGTGATCAAAGGATGACACAAGGCTTACGATTTCTGGCTGGGATTCCCCTGATGCTTCTATTTATTCATTTATCTTTTTTTTGTGGGGGGGGGGGGTGTTATTGTTGGCAGTGTGTGTTTGTCCAAGTAAAATGTCATTAGTATTTGGCCTAGGAAAATAAGGTTGGTGGGTCACGTCTCTCATCATGTCAGTTTAAAGAAATTCAGTTGGGATACCTTCCTGAACACAACTTATTTCTTGGCCTTGTAACCAACTGAAAATGAAAAAAAAAACATTCTAGGAGACTACATAGGCCTGTTCCCATGATAAAACTGCCTGTCTACATTTCTCATGATATGCCTAGCATGTAAATAGGGTCCCACAGTGACCATTATAATCATTATTATGGTGCATGTTTAGAGGAGGTGCTATAGTTGGACTGCAGCCAGGTATTACGTTACACCTATAGTACACAACTGCTGACCACCTTACGTGACTCACCCAACACTGCACCACTTGTGACCGGCGGAGAACTCTGTATATACCAACAGTAGACCTGCACAGGTCTTGATAGTGTTATTCAGTTAATATGAAGACAAAATATCTCTCAAATTCATTTATTCCTATGTACTACTAACGTGATATGGTACACATAAAATGCAATGTGTGTAAGCCTTAAAGACAACATAGTGCAGTATATGGTGTATTTTAAACAGCGGCATGATTTATCAGGAGGTTTACGACAGTTAATTTTTTACCCCTCTCTCTTGACCTTATCAGCTAGACCTGTTTGGGGTTGCCCCCTGGTTTCCACGACCCTGTACTGTATTTTCTTGATAAGTAACAGTCGGGATGGAATGTATGTATGATGGCTAACAAATTAATATTCAATTAGACTTTGGTTGTTTATGGCCATCAATAAAGGTCTATAAGTGATATCCACTAGCCATATTTGCCACCAGTATATGATCATAAGTCCAATAACACCTGAGAACATTGCCAAAGTAAGAAAATTCCCAACACTAAAGGGCCGTGGTGCACGTCTACTCCATGTATATACCCCCTGTACACTGGAGTGTGCTATATGTGAGTACAGCGCCTGGCTACAGTGTAACAGCCGAGTAGGGGATTCCCCTACCAGACCCCACTGCATGGGGAGGCCGCCTCTACCAGCCCAGAGATCAAAGGATAAAGTCTGTCTCTCATAGCATGTATGCAACTAAATCAGGTATTGTCATTTTGTCTGAAATGCCTCAGACATTATAAATATCACACGTTTGTCTAAATGAAAGGCTTGATATTATGTGACCCCATGACATTGTATGCCACCCATTCCACCATCGGCAAATATAATTATATAATTTTTATTATGATTATTTCTCTTGATACCAGTTCATTTTTCTGCTTGCTTCATACGTAGAACTTATACATTTTAAATGCATTATGAAATGGCTACAGTTGTATAAAAACTGGAAAACTCTAGATACATAAGGCAGATTGGCTGAACGCCTCTCCCTATATTATACTATTGATTATAGCCATGTATAGCCAGTTTATTAGAGACAGACTCTAAGCCCCTGCTATATACACGGTATTATACCAGGTCGAGATGGTGGTGGCAGGAAGAGGCTTGTTCATAAGTATATAGGACTATGGATGAGGGGAGGGGGCAATAACACTAACCAGGGGGTCCAGACGGCGGGCTCTCACAACCATGGTGGTTGTTCTCGTGCCAAGGGGAAACCCCTACACCTAGGAGAGCGCCTTAGTGTACCTTAGTGCCTGGCAGCCATCAGGCAGATCTAAACCAGCATCTTCACAGGTGGGCTGGGGCTCACCCACCTGGATAAATCCAATATACCTGTGCTGAAGAGTCTGGTTTTAAAACAGGCTTATGGGGAAGGTGCAATAGTATCACATCATACATTTTTAACCTATTCATTTCATTTCAGCCATTATTATAATTTCTCATCATCCTTAAAAATAGATATAAACAGGTGTTTAGTGGGGGATATGAATGGTGATAGCTTGGGGTCAATACTTGCAGCTGTCATGCTTGCTATACATGCTGGAGGCCATGACATCTCAGCGTGAGCTATGATTGTGGGTTTTCACACACATCAGTCAACCACAGGGAATGGCCCTCAGGCCATGTACTACATGTGTGGAGGTGGGAGATTACAATACATTACCATGCCCCATATAGTGCCAGGCATTGGCTCAGTATGGAAGAACTTGTGGATATATGTATATAAGCATCTTAATCTTGAGGTAGAGGTAGCCAGGGTGCTTCCCCTCCCTGGACTTACCCCTCCCACACACACAACTCACCCCCTCCCTTGATGCCCCCCCCCCTCACTGACCACTGCTGATAATATTAAGTGGTAGGTATGGTCAGTGTATAGGGGTGATAAGCTCGGCTGATGAGCCTTTTCCTGGCCAAGCTTTACCCCTGTGGGTATCCCCTCAAGCCATTTAAGATTCCCCAAAGGTGGGCGATGGCTGTATACTGTGAAAGTACTTATATTCACGGGTGTAAATTTTCGCTGAGGTGGCAAAAAAGACTAATTCGCGGGTATTTAATCCATACTGTAGCATATAAGAATTTCGCGGATTTTTTATTTCCGTGAATATAGCGAAAATATATACCCAGCGAAATAAAGTACGACCACAGTATGGGTATCCCATATGTAGGCCATAGACGGTGTGGTCTGTTGAAGGGAGGAGGGGTCACAACCAATTTTACACTTGTAAAGCTCAAGAATTCATCAACACTTTATCGAAGGTTCTGGTCATTTTCAATTATAACCTGGTTGGGTGAGAAGGGCATGTTCAAATTGCATTTAGTGATAAAGGAAAGGTGTAGGATAAGATTTGATTGTTTTCTTGCTGTTACATGTACAATGTGATTGTCTGTGAATCAGCTGTGTGTGGGTGTGGAGAGTCAGGTTAAAGTTTTCAAAAACTCCCATGACATCTTAAGTGCTCGTAAGTGAATCTGACTTCAATGTGAAGATTCTGAGATCATGCCTTTCCGGGTGTTATAAATGTATCTTTTGCTAATTATCTGCAAAATGACATGTAATTGTGGAAATTACCCAACTTGGAAATCAAAGATTAAAACAAAATTCATAGCAGATTATTGTGGTCATCCTTTCTGTACGATATCAGAGAAGCATTTGAGAGGAAAGTTAAACTATACAAAATGCTGATTTGTCATGTAATGGATCGAGGCACCAGAGGGACCCTGGACATCATGCTGTGACTTACACCACAGGGGCCTAATCTATACCAGCACATATGTCGGAATTATAACATAGTATCCTATGCAGACCTCATCCACTGCAGGTCATAGAATACCCCTCATGCCCTCAGTACTATGAATCCAGTTTATAAATCTGAGATCATTTACTATTTTTAATCCTTAAAGGAAAAAACTATCAAAATCATGAGCCACCCTTTCCTCTGCCAGATACAGAGATAGGCCCGAGGCCCCTGGGTGGGCAGACAGAAGCACATGACACCCTGGAGGTCTCCTGTGCAAATTGAAAAACAACAAGGTTCAGGTTACCACAGGAGGACACCAGTAGCCTATGTGACTGGTGTGGGCAGATAGAGCTGAGATGGGGAATTAGATCATGAATGTCTGCGTGTGTGGATGGTGTGTGTGAGGGGTGGAGGTATGCCAGACATTAAACATCAGACATGGGCCTTATGTCATAACTTTTCTAATTGACACAATAGGGCCTACTGACAAAGGGTTGAGAAGCATGCAGGCTCCTCACATTTTACCAGACTAAAACACAAGGGAAGGATGCATTGCAGTGCTGTCCAGTCAGTGATAGCAAGTCATAAGTGATAATTATTGTCACCATTGCCCGATCACAGATCTCAGCTCTTCTTTTTCCCATAACCTCACTGCATCTAGGTCTATATCTGATGTCCATCTTTCAGCGCATGGCCTAGATCTCCAACACTGAAGATAACCACAGCATGTTTAACATGATAATCTATGGGGAAATAGGCATCTGCATGAGTAGGTCTGCGTGGGAGTTCATTCTCCCGGCGTACAATCACATTCTATTTTAATCACTTTTGGTGAGTACCTGTGTGGCATTCATCTCACACTAGTAATTCATTCATCAGAAATATTCAAAACAAAGTTCAGAATGTGTGAAATCTACTCCCATGCGCATGCGTGCAAACACACATGCACATCGATGGATTCCAGGAAGGACTGAGGAGTGTTTATGACGTGCCGTGTGATGACGTGCTTGTGACGTATGAGTGTGTATGACGTCACAGAACCACTCAGGCATGTTGACTAGACGCTGGGATGTAGATCTGGAGTAAGATGCACTGATCTGTGAACAGTCTACAAAAAAGTGTAGTAAATTATATTGGTGACCTGGTTTGGTGGGACCTTGACTTGGGATATATATTTGTGCTGTCAGGTTTTGTGCTGATGTTGTATCAAAACCAGGTGAGGCGAGTATAGTATCATAGTATTATTTTATTTGATAGTTCATACTTTTTCATATTTTACTTCAACTAACAATATAGTATAGGCTTACCTATATTTTCCCTAAACTCTGCTTATCAATGATGAGTTGTGTCCTTTCTCGCTATAATACACACATGCAGGGCTGATTTATTACATGAATGATTGGCATGATGCATGAATATATTCCTGGCGAGCATAATATTCAAGTAAATTAAAGGGTTAATTATAATGATTACATTCATTAAAATAATCACTGCCCCTAGAGTTTAAGTCCGATATTCAGGCCCTTTGTAGCGGAGGTTCGGGTTTTAAAAAATAATAATATAGTGTGTATCATAAGAACCCCCCCCCCCCCCACACACACACACAGACATACACTGACCCATGGTCAATACATTGTGCCTGGGGTAAACACGTTGTACCAGTGTGTATGGGTGTAGTCATGTGTGCTGACCACTCACCACCCGTGAGTCTCCTCCAGCTGATTAACGTATCACGACCACTCGTGTACGCCCCAGGGCAAGCTGAATGTATTACAATGCACTGTGGGGAACAACATGAATTTGGAGGTAATCATATGTATACAACAACATACATGAATAGTCTATATTTAAACTGATGAATATTAATGGTCAAACCCAACGAGTGCACCTCTCTTTCTATTTTTCTATTGTCTGTCTCTGTCTATAGCTATGTGTGTCTCTCCCCTTCTCTCTTTCCATCTGTCTGTCTACCTGTCTGTCTCTATCTGTCTCTATCTGTCTTTGTCCGTCTGTCTCTGTCTCTGTCTCTGTCTCTCTCTCTTTGTCTGTCTCTCTTTGGGTTTATTCTTTCTTTTGGAGAGCTGGAGAGAAAGCCGTAGTCTATATACTAGTATGGTGCACACATAACGATTATTACAGTTGTACTAAATGTATTCGTAATGTAAACAGTCCTAGATGAACAAAGCTTAAAGGAATGTCCAATGATAGGTATATCACAATTGTTACAAATTAGACTAGTCATCAATAGATAGTACCAAGGGGAGATATATACATTGTAGCTATACATTGTATAGGCATTATCTATTCCGGCCAACCTACCTAGCCACACAATAATAAGGAAACAATGCAATATAATAGGTGACTGATAAGGTGAACGTGACAGAATTAATGGTGGTTGTGCATCAACGCATCACACCAGCACGTGGGTATATAGAGATAAGATAACTAACTATTTACCACTATGGGCTATTATCTATGACGTCAAAATGGAATTCATAGAAGCGTATACGCATTCAGGCAGCGAGTGTTTATTTACATTATGCTTGTTGATATTACTCGACGAGGTCACTGAGTTCTGGCTATTTGACCTACCAACTGACCCGACCTTCTTCAAATAATGGTAAAAATGCAGTGCACTGTTTTCCTGGTTTGTGATATTATGCCTTGTCAATACATAAAGGTCAATATGAATACCCGGTACCTAACTCCACATGAATGAGTGAGGGATTATCGAGAGGTGTAAGAGAGAAAGGTATCGGGCACGAATATCTATAATGTCAGTTGGAAATATTTCTGTGAGTGAAGAAAATGAATATGTTATGTTATGTTAGTTTGTATTACTGGTATATTACCTAGTAAAAAAACGAGAAAAAAACCCATCATAATTATATCGTATTTCCTATCATAGATATATAATTAATGTCTATGTTCCTATGAATAACCACCTATAAAGATAAGTATACCATCTGAAGCGTGAGACAACTAATTGCCCTTCAAAGTCAGTCAGTCAACAATTTTTTTTTAACTTACTAAGAATCTCAAGGAGCACTGTTACAACACCGGTCATCCTGTAGTATTTATCAAATAACAACTCATGTGGTAGACCACCCGTCACTAGAATTATCCCAGTGGCAATAACACCTTCAGATAAATAAGCAAAAACAGCTTCAAATAGCCTCTTGGAAGTAGTCTCCGTCATAATGGTCTATTGAACTAATTTAGCCATTGTTTGTGATGAGGACCTACCAGTAACCAGCACCTTCCTGTCTGCTGTGACGTCATCAAATGTCACTCTAGCATTTCGCTGCTGGACTTGTTGGTGACCCCCACTTCACTCACTATCATAGCAAAGATTCGGCAGAGGCATCTATAGTGTTAGTGTTGACATTAGGATGGATGGATGGATAGATATGTGTCACTTAGTAATATTCTGTAACACTCATTATCCTTTGAGTACGGAACATAGGATATGAGGAAATGCGACATTTGGAATAAGTGGGAGCTAGAGGGAGAGATAAAAGGGAGAAAGGAGAAGCACCACAGATGAACAAGAACAACATGGCACTAACATATTTTCCTCTTACCAATGACCCCCCCCCCTCCACCCCCACCTACCAGTGATATACTGACATGAATGAAATATACTATATTACTGTGGTGTGTATGAATGAAATGTACTGTTATTATCAATGTACATGAATGAAATACACTAGTATTATTGACTCCAAGCTTCCTGGCCACACCTTACTAGGGGGGTACATGTACTTGATTTATCATAGATTTCCTAGAATAACAACTGAGTACCTAAAGATAAGAAAGATAACGTTACCCGCTATTCAGAGAGTGCCTAACGACTGCATGTTGTGATACCCAGCTAGGTGCACACTTTATGGATCAGTGTTATCGACCATTAAATGCTTTAGTATTATTGTGTTTTGACTAGAATAAAAGTACTGGTCATAAACTTAAATGTAAACTAGCGCTCGGACATAGAATGTTGTCATAATATTTTCAGGAGACAAAAACTTGGATTCCAAGTGAAGGAAAATACACTGTATAGTTCTTGTAGTACTTAGTATATTATGCGAAACGTATTTTAGGTAATGTTCACCATACAATGACGTCACTGGCTGCGGTGAAAGTGTCATTGGGGTTTGGTAGCGAACTATATGATAGCCATATTTTTAAAAAGTGTCCATGTTTTATGATAAAACAACTATGTTAGTATCTATCTGTGTCATAAACAATACCCTTTATGCACTTCCAGCGTAATGTACAATGAAATGTCTGCTTGTATTTTGAAGACAATGCCCCACATAAACCATTTCATCATCTATTTGGACATGTAATTGTTGCAAAACCCTGCATATTATGGGTTGTGTTGTCAAATGAAACCATCACAAACACTAAACAAAGTGTTCACCCAAATGTAGCATGCCGATTGGTAACTAAAATACATACATGCACATTTGTGGATCAACAAGGGAAAAGGGACCTCCGCGGGGGATTTTTAGTACCAACTTTGGCCACCAGGGGGCTCCATTAAGCCAAAAAGGACCAAGATATAGCAAAAACCTGTCTATACTACTTTTTTATGTAGAATATGATAGGCCACGTTAGAAGATACCATTTTTGGTGTAAACATTCCATATTTGGAATGGAAAAGAACGTTTTTGGGCCTAAATTGGTGTTTTTGCACACATTGGTTGCCATGGAAACATGATTTTCGTTCTAAATCGAAAATTTTAAAACATTGAATGAAAGAAGGCCCCAAAACAATTTCTATGCTGAAAACAGAATGTAAATACCATTTTTAGATCAAAAGCTGTGACCAATTGTTTGAAAAAGTTTGGATATTTGATAATTAGCATAATTATGCTAATTAGATAGGAATATCTCTAAAACAAAGGAAGATAGAGCTTATTGGCATTTAAGATTGGACAGTGACCACCCATATTCAGAGAGCCAGTACTCAAAAACTAGAAGTGGTACCTGCTTATAAAAGATATCACTGGGAAGCTGATGACATCAATTTTATTATTAGGTTTTTACTTTGGAGGACCCTTTTCCCTCGACTGTCCACATTTATTTAAAGATGGTGAATCTTCGTTGTAAACTCATAGAGGAGAAGATATTGAAAGTAAGCTCCCGTTGAAATAACTTTACCTGGTCTATGTCAATATTATGACTATTCATATATGGATCTTGATGATAATATAGGGGGACTCCCTGAAATCAACTTATTTTATATCTAGATAATCCGTATGTCACCAGGTGCATATGGATAGAAATATCATTTATTATTGGAATGCTGAAGTGTTTTGTTAAGATATCAGTAACTACGCATGCTTGAGGGATCCATAATGATTACTGATACGAATATCCGTGTTTTTTTAAGTACAGTATCGCCTGATGGTATGCTCTGCCTCCACATTATGTTCAAGTGTAACATTTTGTGTGTACTATAGTAGTATGCTATTATGGTTGCACTGGCTGTGGGACATAATTCTCTGAGATATAGACCTGCATCAGGTCTAAAACGGGTTTGTCTGGTTTGGTAACCCAGGGATCAGCATCTAAGCACACTCTCATCTCACCCTGCTCATCTTATACCTCTCAAGCTGTCAACAGTTTGCCAGTGATTTGGTTACTTAATTTCACTTATTCTCGTTCTGATGTTGAAAACGAGAAAATAATTAAAGACTTGGCTTCAAGACCGTTTAATTTTCTTAATTTATCCTAATCAGGGCAGCTTATTTCCTCAATTATCTAAGGAAGAAAAGAATACATGTTTACTATACCATATAGAAGGGAATATGGTATCTCATGGGAACCTGCCATAAGGAAATGATGTATTGATGATTAGTAACCTGTATATACGAAATTATGTCAAATTACGTTACTACACAGCTAAATGATACTTATTTAATGCAATCATTTTCAAGCATCATATAATTACTAATATTATTTCTGGCTTGTTTGTAAATCGGTTATTTAGATGTGATAGAAAATAAGGCCTGTTGTGTACACGTTTTCTCTTCTTCATAATATTACACTGTAAATAGTGAACTAAAAATGCCAAGATTCATACTGTAAAACTACAGTAGATTCTACTACTCAGCTACATAGAATACTAATGGTGTAAACATCCAGCCATAGCAGTCTTGAATTATAATTATAACCTTACTCCAAGGTTGTCTTATTTTCCAGTACGATATTCAAAACAATCATTGAACATAAGACCCCTACTTCCAAGATCATCTATAGTATAAAGTATAACGTATCCAGTGATTTACTTTATCTTAAAGCCAGGAAGATACTGTTTAATAGTCGTGGCCAGCATGGTAAGGGATTGGCTGTCATGAAATGCACTGCTCTGAACCTAGTCATACACTAAGATTATGCAGATCTACCCTCCACCATGCAGGCAACTTACACTCTACAGAGATACCAGATCTATTGATCCCTTATCTTATAACTAGTTCTAGGTTATCTCGGTCAGTCTCCATGTCGCCAATTACACCAGTACACATGCCAAGGTTACTCCCATCTCGACAGCTTGAATGGGCCTTATCAGTTTATCGATAATATCTTGTGTAAAAACTGTACTTTTTCGAGGAATACTCTTGAAAGTACTGTCTGTATGCATGGGGTGATTTCTTGTGATGTCCTTCTGGCATTTTCTTTTCTTTATGACCTTTTCACTGCTTGAGCCTTCCCTGCATTGGTAGGTTCAATGTAGATTCACATTTGTCTTCTTTCATGATGGTTATTACGGCCCCAGTATTCCATGTACCATTGAGTCAGACCACTCATCTTATTATTGCCCTCAGATCACGTCTCCTCAGTTAGGTTGCTTTGTAGATTCAGTTTATGTTTGTCTGCTTTTGGGGAGAGTAATTTTTACAAAACCCTCTGCCCAGTAAACAAAAACCGTTATACAATGTTTTATGACGTTTCCCTATGGTTCCTACTTGTGGGAAAACGTTAGATAACGTTCAAGAAACGTCATTTAGACGTTAGATAACGTATTTTTGTTAGCTGGATGTCCTTTATTCAGTGCACAAACTGATGCCTCACCCGAACACGTGTTAACATGCATTGTTTAGGTAAAGATACATGTTATCAATTATGGGGGGGGGGGGGGCTTCCCCCTGGGTTAGGACAGGAGGGTTCGATAGCAGTTATCAGTAGTACATCATTGACAGTCACTTTAGAAACACCCAATGTGTACAGGATGTGATATGGCATGATGCTTATTGTAAATCAATAAAGGCCTGACGGTGTAAGTAGTATATGGAAACTGTGAAAGGTAGCTGAGGTAACCATAACATGCACACGTGCAAGGGGGAGAGGGCCCGACCCCATGGGCCATATCTGACATAATAAGCGCCCTCCCCTTAATAATCACCCCACTTTTGAGCCACTTTGATGTATTCTACACTATAAGATGCCACATTCCAGCGCAGATTAATTAAGATTATAACTTCTAAAAAGAATTTAGAATAATTGACTCTAGGCTGTACGCCAATTATAATAGATGTACATGTGATCTACCCCTTATACCAATCCAAATCGGTGATGTCAGGGTCCAATGCCACCCATTGTGAGTGTATCCCATCAACTGCATCAAAACATCAAAACTACAAAAGCAGATAGATACATGCTATGACGCAGAGGTAGCGTTTTGGTGTTTACTTTTCAAATGTGCTGTGAATTTACATTTAGATAGCCGTAATGTCATATTTATAAGTTATAATGTCTAGATTAGTGTCCAACTACTGGCCGAGTTCCAAGTAAAGTGTTTATATAGTGTTGAGTACTACGCAGTACAGAGGTACTCATAGTGCGTGGGATTCTTGTAAACATTGGCTGTGTGGTACACATATAGGTAGGTGAACCAGTGTGGGTCCAGATTATGTAATATGACTCAAAGTGAGAACAAGGTACAAGACATGACCAAGAGTTTTCCAGGCAAACATGACAAATTCACACCTAAACACACACAATGTGTGTGTACACATACATAACTCCCCAGACTGTATACCCTATAGCACCACCAGTATTAGACACATTCCTATGTGCCAGTGGGGCTATAGTCTATAGACCTGTTGATCCCTCTACAGTACACCCTCTGGAGTCACCCAGTTTCCCTGACCCCACCACTTGGCGAGTTGCCAGCCTGGATCCCCAGTATTGGATCTCTACCATGAAGCCACCCACCCCTCCTCCAGTACTATACACACCCACTTTACTCCCACGCCTACGCACGCCTACTTATATACACCCCCACCTTACTTAACCACTCACATTATACCCTGCCTCCAGTGTAAATGTTTTGGCCCCCCGCCTATCAGTGCCAGTCCTTCACTAAAGCTTTAAGGGCCACACAGTGATTTCATGCATCATGCCCTTTGGTCGGCATGATGCATGAATACTGCCCCGGTGAGTAACTCGCCAGCCCAGTGCTGCATTCAAGCATCATGTCAAACATAATATTATAGGGGCTGATGCTGAGTTGCTCGCCAGGGCTTCATGCATGCAGCATGACAACAAAGTACAGAGCACATTAAAGGACTAAGCGGTCCTTAAAAGGGTAGACCTGTCTTGGGACCTGGCTTCCAGGCAAAAATATTTGCTCGTTAATCTGGCGGTTTGTTTACTGAGGGAGTGACTCATGGGCCTCTGCAGTCTGCTGTGAAGAGCAGCTCAAACTGTGGGCTTGGACAATGTGCTATTGATGATGGTGTATAGGGGTGGTGGGTGTGGTGGGGTATACAGGTGGAGGCATTGGGATGGCAGGATAGAATGAACTGTTGATATCTAGGTGACAGGTAGGTAGATAGCGTATAGTGTTGACATATCAAACTGGGCACATTAGAATTTAAAATGTTATCACTCTTGAATAAATTTTACTATGCGTAACCAATATGGTATGATAATAAGAGGTAACTCTTGTAAGCAAAAAGCAATTGCCTTCATACATATTATTATAACGAGAGGATATCAAAGTCTATATATCAAAACATATACAGCACTGTGACACACACGTGTATTTTTTCAGTAATCCATATATAGGTAATGACTATGTCAACTATTATCATAATTATTTGGCCCTCTTTATATACCCCAATTGTAGCAGTTGGCTCCAAATGCGACTCAAATAAATCACCCAGCGGTCAGCCTTTCAATGAAGTAAAAGTGGGTCCAAATAGGGATCGAAGCTTTTGTATGGGCCATTCAAACCCTTCTATTGATGTCCCGCCGTCCCCATCCACCCACCCACCCACACACTCCCAGCACCCAACTGTATATAAACCTCTACTGTGCATTGTATACATCGGCACGCCCACGCCAGTTTATCCTCCCTGCTGCTCTCCCCGTTACGATCGGAGCACTCGTATTCTGTGTGACTGGGGCCGAGTACGGGGAATCCCCTCTCGCCTACGCAGACATGACGTCACACAGCCTGCCCATATATGGAGCGTGAGTACTACGACGGCATGCCATCAGAGAGGCCGGCCCGCTGGCTGGCTGGCCAAGGCTCTTGATGTTGTATAAGGCAGTTGGCGGCGTTCCCCGGCGGAAAGGCCACCGCCAATGGACGACGGCCGGCGGAAGCGCAGCGATGTCGGTGACTGGACTTTGATTAAGTCACATTAGCCAAATAAAGTAGCCGAAAACATGTCACGACGGTCAGGGGACTGGGGGGTGGGGGAAGGCAGGGGATATTAACTTAAGCTGAAAACAATAACAACAACACCTCTGTGGTTTTGAGGTGCAAGGTCCATCTAGGGGCATCCCGACGGGAATTGAAAGTGTTGATCACTGCTTTCAGTTTCCTGTATTGCTCATTGATCTATGAGAATGGTAAATATTTAATACTGGAATTTGGAATGGCAAAAGACCATGATATTATGTAACTGCTGCCACTTCAATATGTATACATTCATATATAACTCAGTTATATTATAAGCATACACCTGCAATATGTATTTGGATCTCTCACCTGGGTAATGAATTAGCAATTGAGATTGGAAAATGCAGCCCCTCCAAATAATAATAGCCGAAAACATACGAAGCATTAGGCATAGGGGTTGTATGCGGGGGTTGTAGGGAATTGTGATGTTCAAATCCAGACCCCCACTTCCGGTTGCCCTGTCATGTTCTGCTTAATAAATAAGGTACCCACCATCCCATTCCACCCGAACACGCTCTCTGACACTCAATGTAAATATATATTGCCTACCGTAAATCCATCCCACTCCACCTCCTACGCTCTCATATAGGTCACAACAATGGATGGGTGTTGGGGTGGGTGTGTATAGTTTAGGGTATGGATGTCAACCATCCTCGCCGTAGCTGTCCATCCCATAATCGAGAACCCAAGACATATAGCACTACCCCCCAACTGCACACAGTCTCTGCCCCATCCCATCTTCCATCATGTCTACAACGCACCAAGAGACTTCTTAAAAAGAGGCTAAGTCAATCCCTTTTGTCCACTTAAATCGTATCTGCCCCACCCAAGGTAATATCAGTCCTATTTCATTCCAGACCTTATAACCATGGGTTATTAGTACCCTCTAAAGGGATCGACCAATATAACCCTATAGAGTGCAGGCATTGCCTTGATCGACCACGCCCACAAGGACACATCATCGGGGCCAGACTGGGTGTGGACGTCTGAATCAGCTGGTTGTTATATAAGAGGTTGTTGCTGTTGGGGTATCGTGTCTAGTGTTTCAGTGTTGTACAGTGTTGGTCACCTCCAAAGGGAAATGCCATTTTAGGTCCAATATAGGAGCAGGTGTCCTCATATATTTTTCTGAATGGAATTCAATGGAATTTTGTGGAATATTCAAAATTAATATTACCAGTACCAATATTATGATAAGAAACCACTTAATTAAGGTTGTGGTATTGGATACACACACACATGCATGATAGCCTGTTATCAATAGGCATAGCTTTACACGTTGTAGTAGCTCTACATCTTATTCACGTATAGCCAACCCTCTACTATGTATTACATGTATATACCCAAACCATGCTTGACAATTGACCACGAGACACCTCCAGAGTGACATGGATGTGACCCTAGACACAGGGTAACATGATGGTGTGAGTACAACCCCTAGGAATGTCTGTCAACAACTTTTTCACTTTCCACCCAACTATTAGTTTAGACTATATGGAATTCCTAAGGGTCTACACGCCCCATGTTAATCCCTTCCCCATATAGGTTTAGGACCCTGTGGTGGTCGCCGCTGAGGACTTTTTGTGTCAATGCCTCCATATCCATGTGGCTGAGGTGGCACGTACAGAGGGGTTTGTTTGGGGCTGCTGCAGCGAGCACTAGCAGGGAAGGCGGCTGGTGTTCCTGGAAACAGCTGAGTGGTTGTTTTTGTGTACCTGAGGCCATCTGCTGCTGCTGCTGCTCTGCCATCTGCCTGTCTCCTGCTGCTGCTGCCATAGGGGTGAGCGCTGAGCGTGCTAGTGCTAGGGTTATAGCTTATCTAATTCCAATTCAGAGTATTTTCAGATTATCTGGATAGGACAAGCTGTATTGGCTTCTCTACGGTCAACACATGCTTTGTGGAAGGGGGTGCTAATAACTGATTAAATATTTGGGGTGGAACAGGAATACACATAGGGATTAATATATCGATATTTGTAATAATACAGAGGCATGTGTTCTTTTATATCAGTCAAACAGCAAAATGTAATAATGCAGTATGGTGACCAGAATAAACGAGTGTTTAAATCAAACAACCATGACATGTCCTGACATTATAAGCAAAAAGCAATGCAAAATCTGAAAGATATTCAAAAGTCATTCTGGATATGATATAATGAATAGATCACACTGATTATTTTGAAGGGAAATGATATATACAGGTGACCATTCCTAGGACATTGCTTATATTATACAATATTTTATTATGTTGAAACGTTGGCCTGTCCACAGGATATGATATAATGAATAGATCATACTGATTATTTTGAAGTGAAATGATAAAGAGCTGACCATTCCTAGGACAATGCTTATAGATACAACATTTCATTATGTGGAAACGTTGGCCTGTCCACAGCAACAGTGATTCTGCTCTTTACACTATAGAATTGCTCTACACCGCTGCAGCTGTAGACAGGGTATACCCCGAGCATTGCCCCAGTTGTGATGCACCCACTGCAGCAGGCGGCTCCTCCTGTACCCCTGTGGCAGCTGCAGGGTTGTAAAACACCCCGCCACTCACTCTCACAGTCCCTGCACGACGTAAACAAGAGCTCCGTCAGGGGCACGCCACAAGTCCCAGCTCCCTAACCTCTGTGGTCCTTGTATCTCCTCAACTCACTCACTCCCAGGTGTTCCAAGCCTGGGCCTCACGCACGCTGTCTCAGTCGTAAAGGTTATTCAGTGCGTTGGGATTACGGCGCGGCTATTTAGAATCATGGAGGTCCAAGCAGACTGACTGATATTCAACTCATACAGGATCTTGGACAGTTTTTCAATGTCTTTGATCCATGGGAGAGCCTTTCTGTTCAAGCTTGAGTTTTTCCTCTTTTTTTTTGTGGAGTTTGTTTTTGACGGCGCACCTTAGCCCCTACTTTTTGTTGTTGTTGTTGTCTGTTTGATTTTGATATTTGCTGCTTTTGTTATTGTTTTGGATATTTGTTGTTATCAGCTTATTGCTGGTGAATCTACGTATTATATGAGTTATATAACACTAAGGGTGATACCTTGCCTTTTTATAAGCTGAAAATGTATTTGAGCAGTATAGTTATGTTTTTCCAAGTTGGTCTGCATGTAGCTTGTAATTTGTATCTGATTACATCAAGATTTGTTTCTGGTTGCATCAAGATGTGTGCTTAGTAAAATAGTTAGCAAAGCTCTGTACATCATATGATGGAGCCACTTTCACCTAACTGTCCTTATGCACGTGTACACCATTGTTATCACAGACATACGTAATCTTCCGACGTTCAGACGTAATCTGCTGTATTCAGACTATTCTAATGTACATCACTATACGTAATAATCTGCGGATCTCCTGATATTCCCTTATCCTGTGATTAGCTGTATAGTATTGTTGTCTGATATGTGTGTAATATATAGGCTACTTATTGCCTATAAAAGTCATCACATTGACCATTAGCGCATAAAGCAGGAATATGGCATCAAAATGTATGCATCCTCGTTAAACCCCCAGCGCCCTTATAAATAGGACTGAGTACCCGTCCCGGCCCCACTCCGACTGTCACTGGAGGGTCACCAAGATCTGGGCCTTTAAGTATAATCAAAGAATTGCGCGAAATTTTTTACCCCCCCCCCCCCGGTCAAGGGTCAAAAATTTTTACCCCCCCCCCCCCCCTTAGGGTCGAAAATCGGCTCGCGCGCTGGCCCTTTGAAGCGTAGTAACGCGCGGGCTTTTTGGCTCAAAACAGGTTAAATTCCCCACCACCCCCCCCCCTGTTGATGATAAATGATCACTCCCTAACCCAAGAAGGATGGGTTGGCCTCTATGATGACAGCATTATAAAACATGGGGTTTGAGTGTTTGTGGCATGTGGTGTGGCCCTTAGGGGTGAGGAGGCAGGGTGTGGGCATATACTGGAGCATGTCACCAAGGAGGGAGGGACAGTGTGGGATCCAGAGATGGGTCAGGGAAACAGGGTGGGAGTGGGGTTATAAAGAAGGGATGGGTTGGGTCAACTAAATGATTGAGAGGTTTGTCTCTGGTAGAGGCGCCTCTATGGCACCATGTGGTTGCTGTGGTTTTTATGGAACTTTTTGTTCTTGGAGCTTCCTTCCGCCCTGTGAGGGTCAGATGAGGATGGGAGATTGGGGAGGGAGGGCTGTGGTTAGATAGATTGTGTTTACATGGTTAGTTTCTGTAAGCATCCCATCCTCTGCGGTCTGCATGGGTTGTAGTTTCTATCCTCTATCATAACCCTTGGTGTTCGACTTTTATATATGCTAGAGCATGTGGATTTGGCAAAGGGAACATGAAGCAAAACAAGGTTGGAAATTTGGGTTATAAACGGTTTCAAATTGATGTGGCATTCACTCTATGGCAGTTAAACAAACATATATATATATATATATATATATATATATATATATATATATATATATATATATATATATATATATATATATATATATAATATAGATAAAAGCTATAGGGCACCCCTGTTCTATCAGAATTAAACCACCTGCCCCAGTGCACTGCATGGCTCAGTCAAGAGTGTGGACACACAGCTTTGATTTAACATATTAAATGACATTGTGAACCATTTTCAAGTGGCCATCATCCAATGCATGCTCATCTGATGGTTTTAACCAGGATCTCAACCATGATTTCCAATTAAAGGTTGCCTCCTAAGCGACAGAGCTTTCTGTTTAGTATAGAAAGGGTGGAGAGAGTCGCTATAGTAGTTCATGGAACCTGAGACAGGCATTGTACATGTGTGTCCATTTACACAGGTCAGCGGCCACTCCTTACTACCTCGTGTTTAAAGAAATAACAGCATTACATCGGGGAGGTCAGTAAAGTCCTTAAGTAAATTTTCTACCCTGGATGTGCACCTTCTTCCATTTATGCATTGGGAGTGAGATTGAGTGCCACTCAAAACAATATATCATATCCCGAAAATATTGCCTAAATACTGGTCCTCCCCCAAGAATTCATATACTTTGATATCACTAACCATGTAGGCATGTAGGACCTAGCTTGTTCCCCATCCATCTGTTAGAGGGAGTTGTTTGGCTTGGGGGTTACTATAAATGTCACTATAATAGCCCACTTGTTACTACTATAAAGCCTTGAAACATCTCCCTACAATAGAATGTATACAAGAATGTCCACCACACAGCATGCAACTTAGTATTTAAGTGATTTAAAGTGTTGCCTGTACTTTATCTACTTACATAACCTTGTCCCGACCATGCACCCCCCCCCCCCTTTACTTTACACAAAGGTGGGGGGGGGGGTCCATAAAACACCCACTCGCGAAGATGTTATGGCATTGCAATGTGTCACCTGTAGTGCTATCGAATCAAATACTAAACTCATTTATAAGCATATTAATGCAATATGCCACTTTGTCACCATGATGCATTCAATGTACACACACAGAAAAGTGAGAGTCATTGTCGCTAAAACTACCCTAGTGCCTGACTCTCAGGTGAGGGTAGTTTTAGCGACAATGACTCTCACTTTTCTGAGGGTGTATGCAGATCTCTGGAATAACTCACCAGTGTTGTATACATGCATCATGCCAAGCTATTTTATGGCAATAATGGGGTTGGTGCACACTGGGTCAGAGACATGTAACCGATGCCCGGATTCTGGGGTTGATACATTCCCGAAGGGTCGGCATGATGCACCATTGCAGAGATGGCGAGTTATTCACCTGCATTGCATTGCGTCATTGCCCCTGCTATTGCCTTCCTTTACCAAAGGGGTTATAACTATAATGAAGGAACTAACAGCTTGGTTTCATCTGGGTTTAGCTCTGACATTAATACCTCGTGGCATAGTGAGAGTCTGTTTGTGATTTTACAATAATTGCAATACCTCCTTGCATTACCCTTCACAGTGCAGTTTCGTATGGGAGTTCCGCACCCCTTACCAACCCCCACCAGCGGAGCCCTCATCAAGAAGCCCCGCCCCTTCCGTAGTCACATGACCAGACCTTCAGTCGAACTGACCTAGTTCTATATGTAAAGATGGCTCCCAGGTTTCGTGGAATAGTTGATTCATTTCGGATATATTTTCCTGGCCAAGGAGGGTACCTTCATAATGCGAAGGTACCCCTTGCCGAGGCTAAACACCCAAGGACTAAGCTCAGGTAGGTTGTGTGCTTGTGGTTGCTGTGGTTTTCCCATGCTAACCGACGGTGGTTGTATGTAGGGCATAGGTAGCAGGCAGGCAGTAGGGCTGGAGCTGACACAACAGATAAAAAAAGAAAAGAGATAAAAAGAAGCCAGAGTCCATGGTTCATAATACCATGGTCTACCAACAGTGTGGAGGGTTGCCACTGGGGTGCAGGGTTGGCCGCTTCTGTGGTGTGATACTTGTTGAAAGTACACATTCTCGGCATACATTTTTCTGAGGCACTATCATTTGAGCAATAGCACCATGCCAACTGCATTGCCCCAATGCAATCTAGCCAACTCGCGACTCCTGTGGCCAATGGTAAAAGATATTGTCAAATGTGCTATTGTAGTATGAAAAGTGTTGGGCTGTCGAAATTGCCTGGGTGATGACACCCTCTTTGGGGCTCTGAGGGTTTAGCTTTACCAGGCACTGTCGAATTTTGTCAAGAAATGTTATCTAATCTCATTGTGTTTATGTATGTGTATGCTGGTCTAGCAGGGCTGAAGTTGATGTGTTATTGTGAAAAATATAATCCCAATCTAGTATTAAAAAGATACCTGCATACATATATATGCTGCTATGCCCATACATGTATATGGTCGCTTTAGGGTCTGATCAAATTTTGTCTAGTTTGCAACTTCCCCTAGTAACCCTTGTCACCCCTACTGTTATCCAAATACACAGTTGTTATCTCTGAATGATTACCATGGCAACCCTGTATTTGCCTAGTAACACCCTCCTCCTGCTGCCAACCACGGCAGGGGACAGCTGATACCCCTGTGTCTGTCGTCCCCGCGCCAAAAGTCGTCTGCTCAAAGCGCGCATCAAATATTCATCTGTCCCGCCGCCAGCCTCACTCTGGCTTCTCTGCTGGCCTTGGGAAATACCTCATATGCTATTTTTAGCAGCAACCCACTGAATATTCATAGATTGGATAGTTATTCAGATATGCAAGTAGGCCACGTGACGTCACATTGACCTGGGCTTCCTTATATGGAACATTGTCCATACAACTCTGGCCGAGTTCTGGGTAAAGGATTAGCATATCGCTCATATAAGCCAGGCGACAACCCCTCAGACCGCAGAACGAGAAACAACAAGCATCCGAGCCACTGCTCCCCACTAGCTGGCCAATTTGTTATAAGACATAGGAGGTTCTAACCACCCTGTTTACTGTTTATAGGTGTGGAACCACCTGTCCGCACAGGACCACCATAAAGGAGTATACTTAACACACGACACCATGACTCTCTTCAACTTTGACGACGACCAAATGGTGAGTACTACTACTTTTACTACACCTACTGGAGACCGGGCGCTAGGCGGCGTGAGGTGCCGGGAGTCCCGGCGGCCAATAACCACGCCTGCCGGTCTCTCTACTCTAGAACTCTCTGGAGGTGGTATACACATGGGGTGTTGTGGTGGTTGTTTATTCACATGTGACAAGTTGTGGTTATGTGAAATAATGCTATTGTGGGAACATTTGGGGGTTGACATGTTCTGAGACTGGTGTCATCTGCAATGTTTAGGGTTAGGAGATGGGACATGCAGTGGTGCCCATGGGGTGCGCGTGATGGTGGGGTGGAGGGTGGCGGAGGGTGGGGAGTAACTAAACTTAAGGTATCGAGTGACCCTCATGCATAGCTACAGGCTACACTTACTACCTTTAATAGTTGAGATGTCCTCTTGTAAATTTGACAATTGTCAACACCAAACCCATTGCTGAAAGACCAATTATGGCCAATACCTATTGTTGTTTCTGACATGTGTTGTCATATTCTGATGAACATTCCCAAATGCATTTGATAAAAATAATTCAAAGTTTCTATTATTTACTGTCACATCGACTAGTGCGTCATTTGACAGTTTATTGTTGACCACCACCGGTTATGGTCAGACTGACCATTTATAAAAACATTTCCCAAAATGCAACACATCTGACACATTTTATCGTTCCGGTGTTTTGACTCTCCAAATTAGGCTGAAATCACTGGGCAGTGACCAACGTCTCAAAAGGAATCTCAAGTAGGGCCAAAACAATCCTGCCAAGAAATGGGCAGGGGGAGGGGACAGTCATCTAATAAGCTGTAACTATCTTAGGGAATGTCAAGATGTGTATTGGATCCCTTCAGTTATTGTGAGGTAGAAACAATGTCAGTGCCTTTGTGTGAATCTTATTACTGCTGTTGTGAGGAGGGGCAGTGTGGGTGGGGGGCACACAGCTAAGACAATAGACACAAGTGGATTTCTAAGATGTGGCCAGGGCCATGTGCTACTCTCCCAAAACGTGTTACCACTAGATATCTTACAATGTCCCACAAACATACGCGAGTCAATACTGGCACGTGCGGCCTTCTGAGCGCGCTACGTCACAGCTCATTTGCATAATGGGCGGGGCGTCGCGGCCAGGGTGGGTGGGCGGGAGGAGTCAAAAAGAGACGGTCGGAAGTTCGCGGGGGCGGCCTAGGTGTAGTGTAATGATACTTCCACGAAAGCCTCCCACCTCCCCTCTCTCACTCACTAACCCCTTACTGGCCGGCCACTGCTTCACCTCTTGAGTCATCATGCCACATGGTGTTATAAACTTGATGGTTCTTTGCCTCCACGCCAGATCTTAGCCAGTTGTTCTCACGACCACATCTTCCCATATCGGACTTTACGTTTGTAACATTGTGATAGCCACGCGGCCGCCTGCCACTCTTATACCATTGAGTTGGGATCCACTTGGGAAGTTAGACTTCATCACTGAGGCTCATTGGAAATACTTATTACATTTGGTGAGCTCCCATTGTAACTTGTTGCTTCTGGGGATCCACACTCCCCATGTAGAACTTTTACCAATGGTACTTTACCCATTCAGTGCTTTAGGGGAGTTTGTTTGATAAGCATTGGAGGCATTGGACTTTAACATTGGACTCTTATGTTATTGAAGTTAGTGTGCCTCTTCCACGCCAGATGGCGTACACGTATGGAGTACCCACCACTGTAGTGGGCTGATCGGATAAGCTGGGTGAGAGACTTAGGGCTCCACCAATAGTGTTACTGATACATTGTCAGAACTTGTCACAGTGATATTATAGTAGCCACTTCACGTATTATACTATAGTTTGTCAAATTATTTAACTTCATTTACTGTACTCACTCTAAACTTACTTTAAAACTTTTCACTTATCTCATGCTCATATTGAATACTTGCTGTGTCTATTGCCACACTTACTAGTGGTAGTAACATGTCTTCCTTCCATTGCTCATACTTACTAGTCTAGTACCCATAATTTGTTATACACACTGTATATTACTGAGTGAGGCTTGTCATCCAGCCATTTACACTATGGGAGATAGCAGATAGCCCAGCCTTATCATAATTACCCTTATCCTACATTACACTTACATACACTGTACACTCACACGACCTGCCACTGTTACACATCAGCCCCCCCCCCCCTCCCCCCAGTCCAACACACACCCTCACACACACACAGCCTGTGGGCCTACCACATGGGGTCCCAGTTGGTCCTCAGCCTCCCATTGGACCACATCCCTCGGCACACTTACATGGGATATTAGCATGTTGATTGAGTGACACAACCAATTGAAGGCATAGACACCCAGTGCCTACCCCCCCCCCCCCCACCAACTATTCCCACTCCTCCCTAGTGCCCCCCCCCCCCACCCTATCCCAGGACCACCCGCCCCCCTCTGAAAGTTTGGCTACAACTTTTGGTCCTCCTGCCCCCGAGCACAGAGGCCTGTTTGGATCTGCTGCATGCACCTGTTGGTTGTCTGGTACACTACCACCACTGGTAGTCTCTACTACAACTACCAGAGACAGTTCCATCCCAGCCCACACACTCACCACTCACACTACACTACTTGACAACATTGAGATTCAGGCACCACTTCTACACTGTAACAGCTACCACCACCACCAACTGCCACCACCACCACCACCACCACCACCTCAGTGCCTCCTCCTCCTCCCCACAACTCATCAGCTGTGTACTCCAGCAGAAATCCGTCCACCTCACCACATACCTCCCCCTGACACTGTCCAGCATCTCCAGGTGCAACACCTGCAGTATTAAGTCATTGCGCCTTATTAACCAGACATTCTTCTCTCCTCCTGCCCACCCCTCCAGGTGCCTCAAGTCACCTTGGCCGTGCAGCTCGACTTTGACCACCTGAGTCCCGCAGGCTCCGTGGAGGAGGCCGTCGAGTGCCTCAACACGCCGACCCTCATCAAGCCCATCCCGGACTTTGAGTACCTGCTCACCGGGCTCACCGAGGAGGACTGCCCGGCCTCGTGGACCACCCCGACCGACTCTGAGCAGCTCTCCGACACTGACTTTTCCCACATGTATCCCATGGCGGATTCGGCCGACGCCTACAGGGCCTTGGGCGGCGAGCCGGTCCACGAGCAGGACCTCACCTTCTACGATGACACCCCGATGGTGAGCATTAAGCAGGAGAAGTACTCGCCCCAGGAGGACTACAGCCACCACCAGCTCCAGCAGCAGCTCCAGCAGCACGACCAGGTGCAGCAGCAGCAGCAACACACCGGAGGAACGGGGCACCACCTTCTGCCCCTGGAGGTGCAGGAGCCGAGCAGGAAGAACCAACACCTGCCTGATGAGAGCCAGAACGACATCGACGCCGTCACTAAGGAGATCGACGGTGTCTGCCTCCACCTCAACATCCCAGTCTGTAAGTACTCAATGTCATTCCCTCTCACTGCATGAATATTGGGATTTAAACTAAATAGAATTGGGTGAAAGTCATTTAAGGGAGTTTAAAGCATGGAAAATATCATGGAAGTGGCATGATAATGATGTGGAGCAATCTATATCGTCTGCCACTAGCATGCTGTTATATTTAAATTCATATAGTGCTAACATGCTTTATGTGAAGCAGTAGAATGAATACTTTAAAATCTAACACTAAAAAGTGATTGTCAATGAGGACTATATAGAACAAGGTGTCCATTGTTTTAGGCAGACATACTTCGGTGGTATGGTAGAAGAAAGTTGTTTTATGTAGTCTCAACAAGAAACACATAACACCTGTTGATAGGACCTGAGATATGTATACTCTCAAGCGTCTTGAAGCTAGACCATTCCAGTGTTGGTAGGTGGTAGTATAGACATATGCCTCTACATATTAGCTCTGGTAGGTGGTAGTATAGACATATGCCTCTACATATTAGCTCATCTTTCCCTTTCTCGTGGCACCACTTTAGTACTAGAGCCAATATATAATACACTCATAGAAAAACATCCCCCTGAGAAAACAAGGCAAAGAGCAGGGGCGTCTTTTTATAACCCTTACACATATTTACCTAGCCAATATTGCCTGCAGTTTATGGTGTGTAATGTCCACTCTCTTGTCGTACATTTATTGTATATACCAGGCCGAGTGGCGCTCTTACTGTGGAGTAAGTAGGGATGTTATCTCTGTAAGAGAGGGAGAGGGGGAGGGAGGGAGTGGTCACAATTGTGATATGGTATCAACTACTATAGGCGATTGAATGCACTTGTAACTGCGCAGTCAGTGTAGGAACGTATAGATCAGGAAGGAATAATACACATCTGAAATGCCCATACATATATATATATATATACACATATATGTATACGGAGTCTACACAAGAGTCACATAGCCGCCCCACTTGCACCGGCGGGGATCTAGATGATCAGGGGAGGGAGGGGGAGGCGCTGCATGCTCTTGCGGTTTTGGCAGTTGTGACATCATCCCTCACCAGTTGGTGATTTAAGCCAATAACCGACATTGTCTTACTTAGTTTTCCCGCGCCCAGTGGACATAGACAAACGGGCAGACGACTTTTAGCCAGTGCACTTAGAGTATAGGTAGTGAGAGGAGCGGCCACCATCCTGCTGTTAGTAGTGAGTGGGAGTGGGACCATTTAAGGAGGCACCTAACAAAAACGCCAACCACGAAAAGAAACTTAGGCGGGCGGGCGCAGGGGGAGCAAGCAGCAGGCGGGCAGCAGGCCTTAGCGTCCACTCAAAAAGAGCAGACGACACTCTGAGAAATTAAGGCACACTCAGACAGGCATCAGTTGAGTTAGGGGCGGCCAGTATCCTGAAAGTTCCTGCCACCACCACTACCGCTACTACCACACTTCTCACCTCAACCCAGTCCTCGTTGACAGACACTTCTGATTATACAAAACACCTATATGAGATAGTCATTGTGTTACTATATCACACCTTGCTTATAATGACTGACGATTTCGCCCACACAGCACCTTACCAGTGGACCGTGGAGCAGGTAACAAAATGGGCCTCCTGGACCCTGGACCAGTTCAACCTGCCCGGTTGGTACCTGTCCGACCTCAAGATAGACGGCACGGCGCTCTGCCTCCTGTCTGCTAAGGACTTTGAGAGACGCTGGCCACACTGCGGAGAGTACCTGTACGCCCAACTCGCAGTATGGAAAGGAGGTAAGCATATTTATCTCTATTCTACTGTTTGATATCACTCGTTTATAGGGGATTGTTAGATTTAGAGCCTCGTAAAATGCATTTGTTCTGTGCACAACTAATGGACGAGGGTAGTTTACTGTATTTTTGGATCCTGAAAGAAAGATGTGAATTGGCAGGTGTTATAGTGTTGGCAGGTTTTTAATTTGGTGTTTCTGTTTGATTCTTCTCAGCCTACTACAACATCAAGCCCGAGGCGAGTCCCACAGAGATGTACGATGAGCCACCCACCTACCTGAACCTAGAGCCCGCCTCCAACACCACCCACAACCAAATGTCGTCTGCCCACCAACAACACCACCACCACCAACAGCAACAACAACAACATCACCAACAACAACAACATCATCACCAACAACACCACCAACAACAACAACAACATCACCAGCAACACCACCACCAAGTACCACAGCACCAACAACATCCCCAACCTGCTTACATCCCGATGACGCAGAGTAGCACGTCGCCCACCCCTTCCCCGTGCGGCCAGTCCATGTATGGGCCAGAGATGATGCTCTCCTCCCTCAATTCCATCCCCAAGCCTGTGCTGACCGGCAACCTCATCTGTGGAAGCAATCTGTCTCCCGCCTCGTCACTGGACAGTATGGACAGCTTCGCCTCCAGCCCCGCCTCAGAGACAGAGTTCGACAGGTCATTTGGTGAGTAGCTCTAAATGCCTTTAATACTGGAAACACCCATATACCAGCTATCTTTAGAATGATTCAGCTGTTAACAGTTAAATGAATTATTACAATAATATTGAAATGTAGCAGGCTAAATCAATGCAATTCATATAGATTTCCCTTATTGCGCCAACCTCAATTGAGCCATGTTATAATAAAATAATCACCCTTAGATTCCTCCCCATTAAACCCCTCAATACAAACCACCCAATAATCCAGCAGCACCCTAATATACCATATAGTATAACGACCATGTTTTAACCTTGTGTTACCCTGTTCTCCCCCTAGGTGGCGCCAGTCTGCAGTCAGAGCCCCGGCCGGAGGTGACCCCCAGCAAACAGAACATCCACCTGTGGCAGTTCCTGCGTGAGCTGCTCATCCAACAGCACAACTACGGCTCAGCCATCAGGTGGCTGGACCGCGCCAAAGGTAGGCATCACTCTACTACTACTACTCCTCACTCCCGCCAGTATCATCATCCACCTCCTCCCTCAATAAACAGTAGTTAAGAGCCTACAGCAAACTTCATTACTTGAGTAATTGAGTTTATTAGGAAAAACATGCCAAATGTCAACTGAGGAGTTGCTGTTGGATGCTTTCTTGCGAGCAGCTCAAATATTGGCATCCCTCTCATGTAGTAAATATCTACACAAAGTGGCCCCCCACCTCTCTCATCTGAGCTGCTCCCCTTACATTCTGAGCTGCTAAATTTAGAAACGCCATGGACGCATGCGCAACATATGTTTTGAACCTACTGGAATTATTCCTCTCTAATAAATGTTTATTACCACAATCATGATTTCCATTATTTTGCTCAAAATTATTATTGATGGTCCATGTGGTAACATTTATAAATGATATTATCATAAATGTGTGTTATCATAGTTTAAATGTGTTTCATGTATTATTATACCCAATACTAACGTTGGCATCCTCCTTGTCTCTTTCACAGGTATCTTCAAGATTGAGGACTCTGCCCGCGTAGCTAGACTCTGGGGACAGCGTAAGAACCGCCCCGCCATGAACTACGACAAACTGTCCCGGTCCATCCGCCAATACTACAAGAAGGGAATCATCAAGAAGACCGACAACTCCAAGCGTCTCGTCTACCAGTTCTGTCCCCAGTACCGCGTCTGAACAACCCATTCCCACACCCGGAACCGGAGAGGAACAATTTCAGACCCTTTGTGGGTTGGTCACTCACTGTTGCAGTAACAACAGTGTTGTTTTGGTTGTCACTGCGTTTTGGTGGCAGAATGTGTCGGTTGGTGAGGTCGGAGGACCTCTTGTGGTCCTCCCCTACTCAGAGCAGCCTGACCAGTGGTTGGCAGCATGTAGCTCCCCGTGAATGCACATCTCCAGTGTGTTAAGAGCAGCTCCTCCAGTTGGTGCGAGCAGCTCCTTGTTAAGCACTGGAGCAGCTCGGCAGGGTAGAGCAGCAGCAGCCGTAGTAGCTCAGGGACGTTGTTATACAGAGAGGGTTTATTATAGAAAGGTACTCCAGGGTTAAAATGCATAGCTTCCACCCTGGAGGAAAAGGTTGAAAGGCGCAGTAGTAGCCAACATTGTGGCTGCTGCTGTTGCAGGTTTTGTGCTATTATTATAGAGATGAGAGGGTCAGGTTGGTGGTGTAATAAAGCAGGAATGAGGAGGCAATGGGTAAGGAGGTGGGTGAGGGAAGGTGGGATGTTCACAGGTAATACTGTGACATTCACCACGCCCACAGTACGCACACACTCACACACTCACCACCCACCAGCACAACCCCTACCCACGCCTCCTGCACCCACCCACGGTGTCCGCCTCCTCCAGGCATTAAGGCTCCTCCAGCAGGCCTAGATCAGGCGGGGGCGGCCTAACACCACCATCCTCCTGTAGTGTTGTAGACTTGGACCAATGCAGTATTATTACTCTGTTAGAGAGCCAAAGGGGTGAGTCAGGAGAGATATTACAAAGGGAAAGGGGGAAGTGGACAAGGGATTTCAGTGAACTGCATTTATGATTGTCACAGAAAATATTACTAAACCATGCAATCTTTGTACAAACGGCCAAATCTAATACAAAACCATGTACTTATATTGTAATATAAAACCCACAAGGTGGGTGTATGAACGTGTTAAGGCAATAATATTGTCATTATGAATAATGGTGTGGCCTTGGAGCCGCTCTTGCCAGTACTATCAACAGAGCAATCAGCCGTTCCCTGTCCTATCAGCAAAGTGGTCTCTTCCCCTCAGATAACATGAACTGTAAATACTTGTACATAACCTAATTCACCAAGGGCTGCCCATTGTGAACTAGTTTAGCCCCTTTTGTAAATATCATATTGAGCCAAGACAGAGAAAAAGGGTGATATCAGGCCCTACATTTGGTTCCCGGTGAGGAAGATAATGCTAAATGCAGATTCAAGAGTTTCCCACTGAGAAATGTCGTCTGCTGACGGGGTCTCAGGCGGGAACCATGGCAACATGGCCGAATCCCCAGTGTCGTCTGGGTTTGTCTGAGTCGTCTGCCTCTGCATAATTACTCTCTGAATGGTTTCTAGTCATGAAGTGTACGTGGCAAGTCTCCCATTATCTCATGTTTTTAAATGTACATCCCACTCATGCACAGCACTCCTGCAGACTAGCTATACACCATTTCCTATCACCAAATTGTCGTCTGCTTGTTCCGATGGAACAACAATTCAAAAGCACATTTCATTTCTCACAATTCTCATTTCATTGTTTGATGTTGAGTGTGTGTATGCCAGTGGGCTGTTGATAATTAATTGATATATATATATCATTGTTTTCGCCACATTTTGATGTTAAGTATTATAGATCTTGTTGATACGATATAAGCGGTGATAGCACTTGGACGGAAGGTTACCATATTCTTTGTATACTGTATATAAGTCTGTAGATGATGTACATTGTGAACATATTTTTGTACAGTGGTATATAAGTCAGTAAGAGAACATATAACTTGTAGAGTGAGAGGGTTAGTCTATGCAAAGAGGCAGCAGCAATTTGTTTTGAATGAAACACCAGTGGCATTGTTAGAGCTATACATTATCATATCAAACAATCCTTTCACATTTTGGTGTTGTAAAAACTCATGTCTTCTAGATGTTGTCCACAGTCTCAAATTCATTTATACTTCTTTTTTATACGTGTGTGTGTCTGTCCTGTACAATCTTCATTTTCATGTCTATATCTGTCATTACCACAAAAACAACTATTTTTGATTTTGTTATATATTTGCCCCCCTTTGGTATAGACGCCAATTTGTGGGTTGTAATTCTCTCCACCAATCACAGACGCAGAACTAGGTCACATGGTAGTGATTTCTAGCCATCATGCAACAGGCCCTTAGCCTGCCCAATTAATGATAATCACTCCCAATTAAAACTGTACTCTGCTGTGGTGGAGTGGCTATTGTGAATCTCTATGCATATTCTGTCTGCAGCTACGTCAGCCATTTCAAATAACGCATTCTATATGCAAACATGTGAATGGTGTTATAGGGGTACTATTGTGATGTAAAGACATTGTAATATTTGATATCGCACAGTTGACTATCTTTAGCCAAACACCCGTGAAACTTGTCTATGCACTCTTTCTAGAACTACACCCTTTACTAAGGCTCATCATCAGAGCCCGTGCTTAACTTCCTATCAAAACCCGAGTGCTGTGAAATATTTTAATTATTTTCCATGTTTTGCTCTCTCATTTGGATTGCATTGTTATCTGATAGAAACGTGATTTTCCGAGTGTTGACTCACTCGCATGGTGAATATGATTGACCTTTTTATACTTATTATATATAGATGGATATTATATATTAAAGTCTATATATTAGAGAGAAACATGTCATTGGACAGAGATCCACCCCGGCATACCTGCTATGGTTGGTTGGATTAACCCCAGTTGTGAGGGTTGGCTGACCGAGTCAGTCCCATTTTCTCATGGTGCTATGGTTGAAGGTTTGTGACTGGGAGTGTATTGCAAGAAATACGTTCCAGCGACACATGAAATGGGCATTTGGAGAAGAAACTTTATCTCATGATTATATTTTGTACAAAAAAAAGAACAATAATAAAATATTGAAAAAAAAACTTGAACTGTTATGTCTTGATTTAAATTGTCATTTTCTTACAGTCAAACATAGCTCAAACCAGTAATAATCAAGAACAGGCTACTCACCAAGAATATAAATAACTATATGACCCCTATGGTGCCATTGTATAAGTAGGCAATTACATGACGCTGGCATTATTTGGTGATGGTGAATGGGCTAATTACTCTTAGGAACTAGGACGATCATACAATCATTCTCTCGTGTACAACAACGTTGGATTAACAGCAATTAGTAACTTAATGCCTTCAGGCCCTAAATGAATCGTGGTTTCAGAAGTCTTTTGATGGCCTAAAGCCAGCGTGTCTTTGTGCTCCAAAAGTTATACATAACCTCTGACAAAAATTGGAAGTCGTATAATTAGTTGACATATAAAATCAGTATAATAGCAAATAATTACAAGGAACAACAAAGGGCTGAGCAGCAAAGCATAAAAATTGATTCATATTGAATTTATTATCTTGAATCAGTAACGTATTTTTTTTCTATTATATTAGTTTCTTTAATCATTTATTGATATACATTATATTATATCATTCGCTTAGACATTTATGAAGCACCCTACACTTTCGAGAGAGAACACACCCTTTTAAAACATTAGAATCTATAGCTATTTCTTGCATAAATCACTCTTCCCTGTACATTTCCAAAGGCAAATGTGGTTTTTAAACTCTCCTCATGAAAATAGATATTCAGAAATTAGATTATGTCCCAACAATCCAAATTGCAGTCTTTGAATGCTTGTGCGGGTTTATCGGGACCACATCATCCCACTGGAAGGTTTATTCAAGGACGGCTTAATCATAGCCACCTATTAACCCATTAAGGGCCGCATATTATTTTTAAGAATATGCCTATGTGTCGTCATGATGCATCCATACAGCTCTGGCAAGTTACTCGCATTCATGCATCATGATGACACTTCGGGTGTATCGTCACCCCCGTAGGGTTGACACCAATCTCGAAGGGTTCAAATAATGCTCGAATACAGCACTGCGGGCTGCATTCATGTATCAGGATGACCAAGGGTACAACATTTTAAAGCACTACATGCGGCCATGATATGGTTAATCATAGTCATCATTTAATAACATCGTCTGAGGAGACAGGGCCGTGTCTGGTGTGGGTTCTGTAACTATTTTCCACAAAAATCTTCTTCCCCAAACCAGATAGGAGAAGACAAACTTATCATTTTGTAGATACATAGTTCTAATCGGGGCAGGACCAAATCCTGGTGTCCTTGGCATTAGAACATCATAAGTATAATGTGGTCAGTTACTTTGCTGAAAGATACAATACATATAAAAAAGAATTTGCGTGTTCCTTGCCCGTTTTTTTCTCTGTAGGGCATATAATAGTAATGCACAGTTACTTACAACCATCAGATCTAATTAGCTTAGTGTAATGGAATTTTGAATTTCAATCCATGTGAAAATCGTATATCACGTCACACATGTCATTGTTTGCATTGGCAAAGAACATTGATGACTGTTGGTCGCTGTTGGTCTGAAATTATCTATTAGCATACCATATCTACGGTTATCATTGCCCTGCTGTATTACCTTATAATATATTGAACTGCAATAATACATACACAGTGATTAAGAGTGAATCATCGATAATCCGACCACCCCCATTTTAGAAAAAGCATGGCTGGATCTTGAATCTACCGGGTTATTAAAGCATATTTATATCCCTATGTATATAATTGTCCCTGGCAAAGCAGCCGGATAATCAAGGGTTATTATTGAAGGCCGGATTATCGAGGTCTCACCGTGTAAATTGTATTTTATACACACGCCTGTATTGAGAACAGCTGAGCGTACGGTAACTTTGTAGAATGAATTGCGGAGACAGTAAGGAAGACAATAGGTTTATTATTCGACATTCTGAATCTGACCCGAACCCAAGAAGACTATCAGACAAAACATCAAAACACTGACATGGAAATTAACGGCAAAGCAAAACAAAGTGAAAAAACACCAAAAAACAAGACAACAAGGAGTCATCTTCAGCCCAATGTTTACCGCGTTACACGGGCCGCGTGATGACTTGTTGAAAGGCCGCTTGGCGTGGCCGCAAATTGATTCATCATGGTTTAATTCAGTCTCTTCCTGCTTCCCACTCCAACATCCGTCTCCTCCTCCTCCTACCTGTAAGGGGTGGGCGGCTGTTGGGTGCTGGAGGAGTGGGGGAGGTGGAGGAGGCCTTAGGGGCAGGGGGCAGGACACCTGGTGGTGGTGGTGACGGGGCCGGGGGCAGGGGAGGCGGTCAGAGTCTGACCGGCCCTGGACCTCCACACGCCGTCAGCGGTACAGCGACCAGCGGTCTCATGCTGCCCCTGGACATGTATTCTAGAACTCTATGGTAAGTCAATACCTTTCTAATTCCAACTGTGAGTATAACATTTATTCATTATTGACAACGGGTGAGTTTATCCTCATGGCCAAATCACACCCCTCTCCACCCCAGGAGAGCCGTGGGACACATTTGGGAGGGCAAATAGATAGAAATCATATCATGTAGTTTTTATGTAATTATTACAGATGGTAGGAAGCCAATATCATAATAGCTTACTAAATAAAAGTAGATACATGTAAATGTGTAAAGCATAAAGTCACTTTCACGGGCTACACATAGCATAATACAGGTTGTAATGACTGTGCACCAAAAAGATCAAATATACATTACTGTAGGTTTCGACAAAACGTACCAGCACAGAATGCACAACACAGAGGACTAATATCGAACATATCAACTAGTTCCCAAAATTCTAAAAGGCTTGCCCTCCACGCCCTTATAGTATGCGCCCGCTTCCAATGCCCGCTTCCATAGCCTACTTACGTCTTAGCCAGGTAGGCCAAGCAACACGTTGTAAGTAGTATAGGGAGTCGGGGCTCGTGTGACTGACCAGGGGGGGAGGGATCGGGGAGAGGGTGTAAGGGAGTGAATGGCAAAGGAGTGGCCGTTCATGTACATAGCAGAATATAGCAGAATCATGACATGGTAGAGGGGTATATCACTGCCTCGTATAACACGCGCCGGCCCACAGTATGGTTATCGTCCAAAGGGCTCGGCCCGGACGTCGCGCAGGGGCCTCACACTTGAACATTGTATTTAGACGCCGCACCGTTGTCAGAGAAATGATACTTATGCAGTGTCGGACACAGGATTTTGTGGGAAAAAGGGAGTTTGTGCAAGATTTAAAAAAATTATAATTTTAAAAAGAGGGGCTGGGCGATATTCGAAAATTGTTTCCGTAAATAGCAACTCTGGGCGGGGAAAATACATTAAAAGTCCTCCCCTCCAAAAAGAACATGCAAAAAAACACTTAAAAATTGCCACTGTACATGATTCCATTATAAAGGCGCTCCATATCTATACACGAGGATCAGACCTTCCATCTGTTATGAGGATGACCAATCTTACGACATTAGGAGCAGGGATGACCTGCAGACTAGCTATAATTATATTAATAGATATATGGTGTAAAATAATAACCGGTTGGATGAATGTGTAGCTCTAGATGTATACTGCATATCAGTCTCTAGAATAGTAGAAAAGAGAAATAGCCTAGACAAGCTACTTAACGTTGCAGAGCCATTCAAGGCGATTTCAGTATATAAATCAGTTTTGATCCATGTTTATTCCGCAATAGAAACATAGACACAGGGGTAAACCCAACTGAATCTACTCGTACAGTATTGGGATTAACATGGCATGCCGTGCGGTATGGTATCACCAATTGAGCTGTGTCCACTAAAATCTATCAGATCATTTTGCCACCGAAAAACACGTTTTGTCGCCGACAAACGCGTTTTGGCGCAGACAAAACCGTTTTGTATGCGCCAAAACGTGTTTTTTTAGCGCCAACACAGCCTGTTCATGCTAGTGGACACAGGCCTATTGATAAAACCACCTGAATCTACCTATGCAGTATTGAGAACAATACTGTGTGATGTGTGTTGTATAGTATACTACAATTTGACTGAATCTACCACCGAAAAAAACGTTTTGTATGCGCCAAAACGTGTTTCTTTTTAGCGCCAACACAGGCTGTTAATGCTAGTGGACACAGGCCTATTGGTAAAACCACCTGAATCTACCTATGCAGTATTGAGAACAATACTGTGTGATGTGTGTTGTATAGTATACTACCATTTGACTGAATCTACCCATGCAGTATTGAGAACAATACTGTGTGATGTGTGTTGTATAGTATACTACCATTTGACTGAATCTACCCATGCAGTATTGAGAGCAATACTGTATGATGTGTGTTGTATAGTATACTACCATTTGACTGAATCTACCCTGCAGTATTGAGAGCAATACTGCACACTGCGTATAGTATATCATCAGAACATTGAACTGAATGTATCCATGGATGCATTATTGATGTAAAATATTGTACCTTATGTATGCATGTGTAGTATAGTGTCAGAGCCTTGAACTACCCATGTAATATTGCCATCAATACTGCACGCTGTGTATAGAATAGTATAAGAGCATTAGACTGAATCTACCCATGCACTCTTGACACCAATACTGCATGGAGTGTATAGTAGGAGTATCAGAGCATTGAACTGAACCTATACCCATTTTGTATTGACAGCAATACTACACAGAGTGTATTGCATGGTATCAGAGCATTGGATAGAATCTAATCTTGCAGTATTGATATCAAGAGTATATATTATAGTATCATAGCATTAGACTGAATATACCCATGCAGTATCGACATCAATACTGCACACTGAATATAGTATAGTGTCAGAGCAATAGACTGAATATACCCATGCAGTATTGATATCAATACTGCACAGAGTATATATTATAGTATCATAGCATTAGACTGAATATACGCATGCAGTATTGACATCAATACTGCACACTACATACAGTCTAGTATCAGTGCATCGGACTGAATCGACACATACAGTATTGACATTGATACTGCACAGAGTGTATAGTATGGTATCAGAGCATTGGATCCCATGCATTATTGCCATCAATACTTCACAGAATGTATAGTATAGTATCAGTGCATTGGACTGAATCTACCCATGCAGTATTGCCATCAATACTGCATGCTGTGTATAGTGTAGTATCAGAGCATTAGACTGAATTTACACATACCGATACGTGTAGGCTATATCATGGTATCCTATCATTGAACTGAATCTACACCCATGCAGTATTGGCATCAAGACTGCACATAATGTTATATTGTGCTGAATCTACCCATGTAGTATTGACACCAATACTGCATGCTGTGTGTAGTATGGTATCCTACCATTGAGCAGCGTGCATATTAATGTATGCATGGTAATATATGCCCACGATGACGTCATAGCCTGCTAAAACTCCACAGCAGCAGCTACCAGGGCACTAATAGAGACGCCAGCCTGCGTCCAATCTCCATTTTGAGTTGCAATTAGAGCCCACGTGTTGTTTAAATATGGCAGTAATTACTATCCTCCATAATCAAAGTGCCCTTTAATGCCCCAGCTACGTGGTCAAAGTCCATCTCCTTCGTTCATCTTTATTTAAATCCTCCAGCTCCACCTCCTCAAGAAGGATATCTGCACCAAAAACATTATTTGTTTTGTCATCATTAAGTTAACCCTTTAAGGGCAGCATGGTTCTTTAATGTGCAGTGTCCTTGGTTGTCATAATGCATACATGCAGCCCTGGTGAGTCTTTACTAGTTGGTGCTGCCTTTTGGGGGAGTGTATCAACTCCGTAGGGTTGGCATGATACTTGGATGCATCATGGCGACAAATGAATATAATGCATTAAATCGTTAGGCGGCCTTAAAGGGTTAAATCATCTATACTGCATGTAACTGCGGTTGCAGCTTGCCTTGACGGCATTCAACTGAGAGCATGACGCAGGACACTTCAGTGTACGTTTGTAGAATAAAGGGATCCACAACATCCTTCCCCCATCTTGGTCAATATAATTATTGTGAGGAGCCAACCCAACCTTAAGCATTTGCTTATACATGTCAATACATACTGACGTATAGTCATCTTCATAAAAGATGTATAAGATTTGGATAGAAAGATAGGGATTGGCACCTTGTGAATCGGTGTTTTTAGTGTTTTATTTGGGTAAAAGATAACAAATACAAAAGTAGACCTAGCATGTGCGCGTTGCATTGCCTCCGCTAGGGCCTCTTGGTATGCTATCATGTGAAGAAATCAGTTTTCCAGCCTGAATGGTTCATGTTCATTTGTCGTTTATGATGCACCAACGCAGTGCCGCTGAGTAACTGACCGGTGCTGCATTGGTGCATCATGCCGACCCTTTGTATGTACATGCATATATCAACCCAATATGTATGGATACATCCAAAATGGGTAGGGTGCATTAAAGCACGTTAATGCTGCCATCTTCCCTTGAGCGGATCAGGATGATGTTAGCAGAAGATAAACACCCAGTAAACTGTTATTGCAGCTGTTGTGGTTACTCCATTCTCTGCTGAACTAATCATAATTGAATGAATATTGTATTCTAGACCACAAAGGTTCCCAGGTACCATAAACAGACAGCAAATAAATCTGATTTTTATGTTTATCTCAGTGGAGAAAGGTCGTAACTGAAAAGATGTCCAGGTTAGCGGACAAAGGTTGTAACTACTCAATCATGATCGTGTAACCATTGATACCATTTAATACAGTTTTTGCTATATGCCATCTGGCGAAATTATTATTCGGGGGGATATCAAACCACTTTGTAGTTTAAGAACAAATGCCATCCATGTATGAGAGCATTGTGAATACCACTCTACTTCTCAAAGTGGCGATATCTAAAAAAATAAGAGTTTTACACTTACGACCTGTCTTCGCGGAGGTGACTTTAGCTAATCATATACTACTAAACTGTTGTAAAGCTCATTGGAACACTTTCCTCGAGACGGATGACACGAAACAAAGGTATCATGATATTATACAGCAAATACTTGGAGATATTTGGTGGTGGTGGACGCAGTCAAGCGGACCTGGGATATTGCTAAGTTGTTTGGTGATCCATGTCTTGCTTAATAAAGGGGACCAATGTATGTTTGGAGAATGAATCCATGATCATTGAATGCAGCCCTGTGAGTCACTAGCCAATATGACATTCAACCATCATGCCGAAACTCCAGGTATGATACACTCCTGAGGGATCGACATGATGCATGAATGCAGCATGACAACCAAGTTCATGATACATTTTACGCACTATGCGGCCATTGAAGGGCTGAGGCTCAGGCATGCATAGTAATGCACTGCACACGTTACTACCAGGATTTGAGACGGCTGTCAGAATACGATGAATTATTACTTTGTGTATAGTTACACTTGGCTGCCACATCCTGCATATGTCCCTACCCTGTATGCGCGCGCATTCTGTGTGTACCATTAGACGTACTATAATAACTCCAAAATTGACCTTTTCTAGTGATATCTCAATGGGAATATTGCCTATCAGGTACAGGGTCACGTCGGCCTGTCATTAGAGATGAACTTTGTAACTACTTTGAAGTGTTGTCAAGGTGGTTTCCTCTCACTTGTTTTGCTAACACAACCCACGCTGACCCCTGTCCCCCTACCATCCCCTCCCCCCTCCCTCACTAACTATTACGGCCTCCCATCCAGGCTCCCACCTCCTCCCCTCCCTCCCCCGTACAACAACATTAAATCTCCGGTATCCATCTTGGATCCGGCACTGGCCATCCCTGCCAATCTCTGCCTCTACAGGTGCCCATCCTTCATTAGATATTACTAGTATACAAAATGTAAGCACTTTATAACGCTGGTAAATATATGTGGCCAGGTGAGGGAAAACGTGCCTCCAGGGGGGATTTTTAGTACTGATTTTGGCCACCGGGGGGCAATACATGGGTAAAACACTAAAAAATATACTAAAAAAAGCTTGAGACCAATTTTTCATGGGGAATCCAGTGATATGCTTAGAATTATTCCATCTCAACTGGAAACATTCCATTTTTGGAATGCAAAAGGAACATTTGTTGCCATGGAGACATGGAAAATTAGCATATATGGCAATTTCTGGTTGCCATGGAAACACTCCATTATTCCAAATGGGACTTTTTTGGCACAATTCTTTTTGAAAATTTCACAAGGAACTCAGAATCGCAAACAGACCTCAGAAATTCCCTCTAGAACCAATTTTATGATAAAAACATCTGATGTCATTGGTTATTTTTCAACAAAACTGTATTTTTCACATTTTTAGTATTCATAATAGGATAGAGTGAATTTAGAGCTTATTTGCCATTGTCAGTTGTACACACCAACCCCGGTTTGACAAGCAGTTACAGCAAAATTACTTGGGATATTTTAGCTCAAGATATCTCATTTTAAAGCCTGTAACACAAACTTTGAAAAGCCATTTCCACCCTGGAGGCATGTTTTCCCTCACCTGGCCACATATGCTGCTATGGTGATATATACTATGTGGTTAGCATATTGATGTAATACTTGGTAGAATTGATACTTTTGCTATCAGCATTTCCATATAAAAAAAGAAATCTTACTAGTAGTTGAATAATTTTGACCTAATAACGGAAAATAATATAATATTGCGAAGGCACCCTACACCAACGTAAATTAATGAATATAATTATCAAAGAAATGGTAACGTTCTTAGAGACCAGTAGTATTTATGTGATGTAGCTATTTCTTTTTATTCATATTCATCATGCATCATATTTTCATGCCCCAGTTCCCAAGTATCTTTATTGAAGAGCAGTCCTTATCAAAGAGAAGCAAAAGGGAAGTTGCGATATTGTGAACGAATATCAAAGTATTGCAATCCTTAGAACAGTTACACTTTCTTCAGTCTACACGTTGAGCCCAGTATTTATAATGGTGATTGTAATCGTATATATAGACTGATGTGTTCAACATAATGAACCTTTAAATTAAAATGGCACATTGCACAGTGGAGCTCCAGCTTTAGATATTGTTTGCGTCAGCTATTGTGGGAATTGCTCCGATTTGATGAGAATTCGCGAAGAGGAGCTTCAACTATATACATGTATATTTATTAAAGGCATATTCACTTGGCGTTGGACTCATACCTTGAGACGGACGCTTGATTTGGTGGTTATTCAACCAATACCTAAACCAGACATATGATGTCTACTTCTACACAATTACACTTGAATTGGAAACCTGAACCATATCTGTAGAATTTCTATATATTATTGTACAACAAGATATGCTGATTTCTACGAGCCAGTAGACACCGATATACGTATAATAATGTGCCTGGTTGACGGGTTAATGGGCCGTTCTTTTTACTAGGACCTGGATTTGTATGGTACTTCGGAGAATCACGACACACCCTGGAACTCCCTGAATTATGATAGCACACAAATAAACATGCATCCCTGGATACCCGTTATCAGGAAGAACTAGATGTATATACTAGCTGAGTGTATACTAAAGCTGCATGCACTATTTAACCACAGATCACAACATGAAACCTACCTACTATAAAAGGTGAGTCGCTAAAACCACTCCCTATCTGACGCTCTAACTCTAAGGAGGGTCTTGATCACTTCAAAATCAAAGAAGCATTCTTAATATCATCCATAGTACTAGCGGCGGTAACATGCAGCAATTCCCAAAATCATGTTTAGAATTAAAGCGATTTGTCTGACTTAACCGCATACTCATTTTGCTCATTTGTATTATCGAATTATCAGAAGTTGGGCTTCTGTATAGGCATTTTCATGTATTCACTGTTCACCACGACATCCAATCTGTAGACAAAGACACATAGGGTAGTAGCAAAGTCAGCGCTTTGTACCTACACTGTAAACAGTACACCCTCAGAAAGGTAAGCGTCACTGTTGCCGAAAGCACTTCCACCTGAAAGCCGGCCAGTGCCTGACTTTCGGGTGAGGGTGTTTTTGGCGACAGTGACGCTCACTTTTCCGAATGTGTAGGTGTACAGTTGAATCTATTGTAGCTGTACAGTTTATTGTAGGAAAACAGTATAATTTATTGTAAAGGTAGTTGCTATAAAACTACAGTAGATTCAACTGTGTACCTACAATTACTATTTACAGTGTATGCATATAAGCTTCTTTATTCCCTCGTCTTTGATTGCTAAATTTGTCCGACGACACTCGCTGTGAGTGTCATCAGTTCTATCTACCCCTTACAATTTGTGGTAATACTTATATGCATTTAAACATGCTATTACCCAGTGGGCACAAAAGACAGTTTAACAATGAATCAAAGCTGCATCACAATGAATCAACATTGACAACCAGTTATCAATGTTGATGCAATGGTCTGTGCCCATTGGGAACAGTACCACTCCTCTTAAACCCATACGATATCTACTAAAACTTATATTGCAACATAAAAAAAACTTTACCTTAACATATTTAGATGCTAAACATGTTTAGACGGAATCAAATGTTTAGACATGTCAGTCAAGAAGGTGTCCAGGAAATTGTCTACCTCCTGTGCCATCAAAAACCCAGCTTGAAAACTCGCCGGTGCTGGATCCATGGATTATTTCGACAAAGGGCATATTAGCAGATGAAATAACTATGCATCCCTTAAAGGGGTGTCCAGCAAGGGAGCACGTACGGTGGTCCAATAAGATGCCACAGCCATGCATGGTCCACCAAATACGGCCATGCACTTTTCATGGAGGAATACCCTCCCCCTTGCTGCAGTAATAATCATATCATATAAATAACGCCATATCATATAAAGTAATGTCATCCGAGAAAGTAACCTCCCCAGGTTACTGTTTACTCTGTCGCATCCAATCATAGATAGCAGAGTTCGCTGCTTTTTGTGACTTTATTCTCGGATCAACAATTAGTTATATTTCTTCACGTCAGTTGATTCTGGGCGTTAAAGAGGTAATAAGAAATGTTTATTTGTATCGTCCAAGGACGACCCGTACATGAGTGGGTGGGTGGACGAGTAAAAAAGGGGGACTTCCAAACGGTTGTTGCCCGGCCTGTTTATTATGACTGTTTAAACATAAATAGGTTGTGGCCTACAGCAATTGAATAATGGCAAGGTACAATTGGATACCAAAGATGCATTGGGTATGCGCACAACACATACTTATATTGCATGAATTTAATAGACATAATGCATGATACTCATTAGGGCCAACTTTAGTCATGTTATATCGAGAGAAAAATAAATCAAGTGGCCATAGAACAATGTATTATAGCTGCCGCAAGTATCAAGTAGCCCATAGTTTTTGTTTAAATTATTTCATTCTGCCTTACTAATAAGAACGACCATGCTTATTATAGAAACAAGCAATTTTACCGTTGGTAGGCCTACTCGTATCCATGCCGACGATCAAAGAATAATTTAATGTCTTCCTATTGGGTGGCCCAGTTACATATTATATATGTAAATGTATGGGCATGTAGTACATTATTCATTTTGTTATTCGACTGGCGCCAACGGTTTAAAGCTGAATATACTAGTACTGTTTGCACAGTCCATGAACTGCGATCAACAGGACCCGGCGCCCAGCTTTTAACTAATTTATTTAATTTAAGGTTTAACAGAGTTTTGTGTGCATGACCCTGATTGTACCGAAACAGGAATACAGCGCCACCCCAGCTTTCCCCCCCCCCCCCCCTCCCCCCTTCACTACCACCATTTCTGGACACATGTTATACTGGAACGCGATGTTCTTATTGAATCGGAGCTATTCTTCCGAATACATTATGATACAAACATAATCATTATTTTAAGCTGAGGCGCCACTTCTTTATGTACTTAGCTGTAGATTTGTATCAGACTTTGTGAACATAGCTTCCAGAGGAGGACTTAGTTTTTGGTGAAAATATAATTCAATTAAGCCAGTTGGTAGGGAACCTTTTTTAAATAGCGCCCCTCCGACTTTTGAAAACCCACTGGCTCATATTCAGTGGGGAAATGGTGTATACTGGAGTTCAAGCTCCTTAGAAATATAATACACGTGTGTACATTGTACAATACCTGCATCGGCAACAACGCAATATTGTATACCAAGCGTTATCTGTTGCGACAAAATAAATAATGATAAACACGGAATTAAGGCGCAAGCACCATACCAGGGGCGGAGCCAGGGGGGGGATTAAATTTAATCTAATTAAATGTTGATCGCCCATGCCTCGTGCCGTTTTTCTGAACTTTAGTGTTTATTGGACCACCCCCTCCCCCTACACCCCTTCCACCATGGCTAACCCTTATCTCAGCACGTACATATATATTTCGGCCACAATCTACGGATCTCACCATTTCCGATTACTGTCCACCTTTCTCACGGATACAGAGAGGGGATGGCGTCGGAAGAGGATCCAGAGACCTCGGCGCCCAACCCCTAGCGTGATTAGGTTACCAGCTTCTTATGTATGGTTCTTCTCTTCCGCTGACCACGACCCAGCAGTCATAAAAGAGAAAAGAAACAACTTATATTGTATTACATCGATACATTTCTGATAGTATATGACATGCTAAATGGGCATGAAATGTTCAAATGATTGTGATTTGTCCAATTTTATTTTATTTTATTTCTTTATAAAAAGGCCATTTCGTTCACTAAATATTACAGCACAGAAACTAGCATGGGTACCCATTCGGCATTTATTTCCCTTTGTACTATGGATTCCACAGAATGTAATGAGCAGTATGTGTTTAGTAGTTGATATCTCCTAGGTATGAACAGATCAAAGAGATGAATTATCATTTTGTACCCATCTATCTCTTTTCACGGCTCCACCCAATGTGAACCACCACAGCCAGAAGGGACAAAGTTACATTTATAAGATTTAATTATACGTGCTAACAATATACCAATATATCATGGAAGGATGGGACCCAGTTGGTGCAAATTCTTTCACCGAATAATTGCCACCTTGCGCTGTGCATCATGGATTAGCCCTGGACTTGATGAAAAACATCATCATATATATAGGCGTGTAGCTGGTTGAATTATCAACCAATGAGACAATTCCCTGGCCTTCACTGTGGACTTTTTAAGGTTCATTACAATAACACCTGGTACCCATCCTTATCAGTCCTTATCTCTCCGGGTACCAGATTGAGCAATGGTGCCCCCTCTTAAGGAGCCTGCAACTTCGGTATAGCACTGCTGCCGATATCACCTGGTGGTACCGAAATGCATGGTCCCTGAGTCTACTCGACCTGCAGAGATTAGTGTTTTGTATGATTAGCCACGCTGCTCCCAGCACCAATATTTAGTGTGTATATACACTTTTTGTCGCCGGTTCCACTTGCCATAACACGGCAGTACTCCGGTGCCACTAGACCGTGGAGGGAGGGCGCACTGTGGTCTCCTGTGGGGTCAGGGGGCAGACACATTGGAGGATGTGGCACTGGAGGAGGGCAGGAGGAGGGGCCATGGTGTGCATGGCCCCTACACTATGAAAACAACTAGTTGTGTGTGATCTTTGCGGATGTTGCACAAAGGGCTTGAACCTCTCCTCTGGCAGTATATTGTTTCATGTCTTCATTTCCTTTATGAGTTGGTTTACACTGGTTCTGGTCTGACCTTGGCTCGTATGCAGAGGGCACGTATGCAGAGGGTTGGGCCTGGGGGTGGGGGGGGGGGATGGTAAGATGGGAGGGTGTGTCGGGGTTCAGCGGAAGGGAAAGAGGGGAAGGGGAAGGGGAAGGGGGGAAGCAGAGTGAGGATCCAGGACTTTTTTAAAGTTGGTGGGAGGGCTACTATCTAAAATCCCTTAAATATTTGATCTTTAAAAAAATCCACAAATCTTGGGCTAAAAGGGGGGGGGCATACGCTGGGTCCAGAGGGAGGCGATGTAAGTATAAATTTCACTAAGCGCTAAGGTGCCATAGACATTTACCAATGGTTAGTTAAAATACGTCGGGATCTCATCTGTTACCAAAAACCGCACTGTGAAAACAGTCAATGTGCCGGAACAATTATCAGCTTGGGTTTCTATTGTTGTTGGTTTTCCTCATTCAGCGGTGTTCAACCGTTGTAAGAAAACACGTCACTCTCCTGTGATGTGGTAGACTCTAAAGTACTCACAAGTGATATACGTATACATGATACACACATAATTATGTACCTATACAGACAGTATTATTGAATTGATGGGGAAATTGGAAATGATTATTTATTTGATGAGTGTATTGGAAATGTAGTAACATGATGCTGTTCCTGAATTTTATTAAAGCAAATAAGACCCAAAAACCCTGCATATTTTAAAAGTGTAAATTGGTATGGCACATGGAAAGCTAACTATTCATACTATGGAACCATTAAGGAAGGACACAAATTCACCACTATGAAGGTCCATACACATCTTATAGAATATTATTATTTATAAAACCGGACCCATTTATAGTCCATGTCAAAGTCTGGTCCACCTTGATAATCCAGAAATAATTAGACCAATTCGGCGATACCATCCTCCTATTCATGACCATTTCATCGCTATACTATTTTGTATGATTTACCAAATATACTATAACACCATCAGTGTATTTAACCTTTGATGTGATCGACCGTTCAATAACCATCAGCCTGGACAATTGTATCTGTGCTAGTCAGAAGCAACGTACTACCTTTCACCGTTACATCAAATCAAGGCATTATATTATTTGTGTTATATTAATGAATGTCACAACAACAGCAACAATAACAACAATAACAACAACAACAACAACAACAATGGGGATTCAACTGGATGTGATATACAAGTCCTCTTTTTTCGAAAGTATACATATGTGCTCCCGGTGAGCCCTGCACAAAAGTGTAAAAGTATTATTGTACTAGTCTATCTCAGTATGACCATGATGCATGACTTATTAATACATAATTCTTATGCCAACCCTGTATCATGAACATTGCTTTACCGCTAATGGTTTTGCCAGCGGTTACATGTATATGACTCTTTACTTTTCATATCCAATTTAACAATTGTCCTTCAGCAAAAACCTCTTTTGTGTAAGCTACATTAGCAGTTGTATGTTAGAAACCAACGTGTATAATTCACATTGGTGACGGGAGTTTATCACTGCTGCAGATGTTTGATGATTCAATAGGAATATCATACCAAGCACTTGCGCCTCCTTGCAGACGCTTTATATTATAAAATGAAACATTTTATTCTAATGAAGCCCATCTTATTTTCAAATTAATAACTTCCCTTATGTCCATATGTCGCATTTGGACGATACACAGTCCTTTTACTCAACTTCCCTGTGCGCCGCCGGATTTTAACAACACGAAGTTTAAAGTTTGAAAGAAAAGAGATAGATGGACCGTGGACATGGGCAACGTGGCTGCTATTAACATATATAACCATACATCGACCTGCTTCCACTTTTCCGATGAGATGTATTGTCGATCCTGAAAGGTATAGGTATGTTTTATTTTGCCCGTTCTCACGGACGTGATACTAACAATGGCAGTGCCTACTCATGTTTACAGCGCACACCTGCCTTTCAACGCCGTAAGTAGTATATGCAATTAATACTTGTCCTCGGGCTTACAAACGCCAAGATCTGAAATACTATACCGGGTACTCTTCTCCATGTATTAAATTAAATGAAAATAATCATGGCACTCCTACTATGTATAGTATACGTGTATATGTTCCAGCACCTAGCTCTCTTGGACTGAGCATAGGAGGCTGTAGCTCGTGAGCCCGCTAAAACTGTAGGGAGTAAGCATTATGTTATAACAAGCAAGAGGAAAACTAATAGCCAACACTTAATCCCCCATTATATGTTCATATAAAATGTTTTTACAGAAAGGAACATAGTTTATGTCTGTTTATTCCGATATTAATTAAAGCCACAACTATATTTTGCAACTCTACCCTTATGACGTTTTTAAAAGCATAAATTCAGTTTTAAAAGAATAGCTTGTCAAGGGAAAGGGACACTGGACTTTGTATAATATGTTATCAGCAAACCACAAAAAGGATAATTAAATTTTTTGTTTATTCTTTATTTGACTCTCCAAAACTTCCTCCTTCTTGTGGTCATAGGAAACAAAATAAGGAACACCGAAGTATTGTACCCACCTTTGTTATTATGGGTTATAGATCCAAGCTTCTCCCTTTCATTTATTTTTTCCTTTTTTTTTAAAGGGCTAAAAAATAGGGGGGAGGGGGGGGGGACACCCGACACCATTCACGCGCGCAGACGGGCACCGCTATGTCCGGACCCCCACGCGGCGCGACGCATGCGCGGCGCCCTCCCCTGGTATTTTTGTAAACTTTTAAGAAAACATCCGCGACGTGTGCGGCGAGTATGGGTCGTCATGTTTATATGTCAAACATGCCCTGACGGATCCTGACGGATCTAGCCGTCAACAAGACGCTGTAGACAGGGGTGGGTGGGCTGAGGGTGTGGGTGGGTGTGTATATAATATGTTATGTGCATGGCCTGGGGGAAGGGACCTCAGCGCATCCCTGCAATAAGGTCCCTTTTTGCAGATCATGCCACATATGGCGCTGACTAGACAAAAGAACACGCAACCTGTCTGTGCCCATCATATCATACACACATCGCCCAAGGTGACACTTGGTGACACTAAACGTACACAGGCCGCACGTGCCACTTCACTCTCAAACCAGATGGGAATATTTCTTTAAACACTCGAAGTAAAAAGACGTACACTCTAATGTATTTATGAGCTACTCGTACAGGGTAATTATAATTGTAGATAATTTTGATTGTATAATGAATACATGTATGTACACATGCACATGTAGTCGACCTCTAGGCCTAATATAGAATTTTAGGCTAAGATGGTGGTATCATCTGGTTGCTAAATATGTACAAATATGGATGTCAGACTTAAGAGGTATACACAATTATATGCCCACTGATTGGGATTTTAGGTTTTGAATACCCTATTCGATTACAAACGCTAAAAAGTTTGGTTTAATTAGTTTTGCGTAGGTAAGAATTGGAAACAATATGATGGTGGTAGCATCATGGTTTTATAAAATGCATGTGACGTAATTGCTTCCATGGCATAGATAGCCAAATTATATTCCCATCTTAATTTTGCCATTTTAGACTATAAACTTGTCAGCATGAATGCACCTTATCAGTGCTTATCTCTGTACCCCTATCCATAACCATGTCCTTATCTGTACAACCAGATAGAGCTGCAATACTTACACAATCGTTACCACCATGCCCCCCTCTACCTCCATGCTACCATCTTATATAATAGGTCATCAAAACGCATGTGTTTCAGGTACCGCACGGTAGGGTCCTGGAGGATAGGGATAGCAGTGGCGTATCCAGGATTTGGAAAAGGAGGGGGCGCGCCCCCCTTCTCTAGACAAAAGGAGGGGGCGCACACCTTATTTTTGGCCAAACTTGGAGTCTAAAAAGACAAGTGAACTCTTATCTACAGGCAGAAAAGAGGGGGCGCGCGCCCCCGAGCCTCCTCTGAATCCGTCACTGGATCATAGGTGAGGTGGTTCTTTATGGACCGAAAGGCGATTCAATGCATTGTGTAATGGCAGATTTCGACGCGGTGCCGTCCCTACATTTTTTGTCTCAAGTTAAGATGTTATTTATTGCAGAAAATAAGGGATGCGTCCCCTCCTTTTGCTAGGAAAGGGCGCGCGCCGAAACCCTGGATCCGCGACTGTGCAGCAGCCACGCGTTACTCGCCAGTGCTGCTCTTGTGACATGATGGCAAATGAACATCCCTCAATTTAACGATTGTAATGGAAGGGAGAATGTCTGAAGAATATATAGGGGGAATATATTATTTGGAAGGGAAAGTGTGGCCTAGTTTGCTACATTAGGGGGTCGTGTTACCTGAAACAAATCCCTTTCTCAATTCCCACCACACCTCTAACACTACCACACCTCACCTACCCCTACCCCTCTGTCCCCAGGCCATGGCGACCAGCATGCATCACGTCATAGTTGCGCCACTATTATGTACGCATGCGTGCACGTGGTGAGTTACGTGATTATAATTGGCATGTACTCGCTGATATCTTTATTAGTAAGACAAGTAGAACCATAGGGGTGTCATCACACCCATACTTGATACATCTACCATGCAATCTACAAGGGGGGGGGGGGTACATGGGGGGTGGTAATTATTCAACAGGTATCAGGAATTCGTGTATTGTATTTGCATTTATGTCTAATGCCCGCTGCTTGAAGACATTTCTCAGGAGGGCTTATGACCTTCAATTTCCATAAGCCATAACCCTCCGTGTATCTCCCTTTATTTAGGCTGCTATAGGTCTAAGTCTACTATAAGGAAGACCACTGCTTTTATACGTAATGCCCAGCCTGTCTATTCACCACACCATAGTTTATAACTGCAATGTATGTACAACGTTATACATCAAACGATATGGTGACGTCTTGCCTTTAAAAAAAACTATTTTGAGGCTACATATATTTAGGTAAGTTTGGTTATATTGTTTGGCATGCCCTGTTTGGCCAGCTTTTTCTTATTGAATATAAAGATACATTTTGTATTTGTGCTTGTTCCTGTAACTCGTGTCATAGAGCCCCGACCACCATGCATGACTAGATAACATCTGGGAGCAGTCACTTACAGCTTCCCAGACACTCCACACTACCTCGCCACTACCTCCATACGTACATGGACGTACATGGCCCCTGTGGGACGGCTGCATGTCACCACTAAGAACTTAATTACAGGCATGCAGACTCAGACATTGACACTTTCCGATAAAAAAAAATCTTGAAAATTTATTTAAATAAAATGGATACATGCACGTACATACGGGTCACGAGGGTTAGAGTACAGAGACCGGGCCCTACATTGGTGCATCATGCCAACCGTACAGGAGTGCATCAATGCAACAGGTTTGCAATTAAAGTACTGATGAGTTTCTCGCGAGTTTCTCATGATGCATGAATGCAGCACACCGACAAAAAACAAAGAACTATGTTGCCCTTACAGGGTTTAAGTAATTTATCTTGGAATAAGTACCAACGGAATAAGTATAGCTAAATGGATATTTCATTAGGCACCTCGATCGTGATTTACATGATGACAAAAACACGTGTTCGATGTATGTTAAACATACTGGAGATCTACTTGTTTTAAGACTATTATAGGATATTTTGGATATGTATAGCTCTGACAGTTATGTTCTCTGTAATACACGATGCTGTGAGTCTTAGAGGTTATCTCACAACGATGTCAATCGGTACTACTGTGATACAGGTCTTGCAGGTATATCACACCAGAATCGAAACAGTATTGAGGAGAAAATAATTTAATAATTACATATTTAAAAACAAAGATACCGTTTTATACAGGTATGTACACAGGCTCAAACAGATCAAAGTGTGTAACCAATGCTTACTTATCCGTCTATATATACAACATGATTGACACCAATGTTGACTTTGCCAATTCCGGCTGACATCAAAATAGCTCTTGGATATTACCGTAAAACCTCGCGTATAAGCTGCGGCTTTTACGCGAGTCAGATCGGCGGTGCGGCTTATAGCATCGGCCCAGGGTCAAGGTGCGGCTTATACGCGAGTTTTTGTTACTATGGTACAGTACTAAATGTCACCATAAACAGATCTCTGGTGCGGCTTATAGCATCGGCACAAACTCGGGGTGCGGCTTATACGCGAGTTAGGCTTATACGCGAGGTTTTACGGTAGGTGCTACTATGCATGAATGGACCAATGGTTTAATACGTCAGCTTTCAATTTCGCCTCTGTCGACATACACCAAGGGACGTATACCTTCTATCTATCCATCATTGGACTTCTCATTTTATCGGTATAGGCCAACATGATACACACGGAAAATATAATGTAGGATACCTCATAGAAAGGAAATACTTTCTACATGTTTATCATAAAAGGTTTGGTTCTTAAACGCAATAAACCAATGGTATGATTTTAAAATAAGTAAAAGTGCATTTATATATTTGAGTAACTGATGACGGGAAAGTCATTGCATCAATTACTCCACACCCTTATACTGTCAGACTCTCCAGGGGTTCCTTTTGCAATAGTACACTATGAATCTCGATGTGTTGATTTTCAACTTTGTTAAGAGTCGTCAAAGAACACCCATTTAAGTATAAAAAGAAATGACCATGCATCACAATATCATCTCACAAGGCAGCTTAGGGAAAAGTTTACTTCCTATTCCTTTTGTCAGCTTCAGCCACCAGGGATGCCGCAGTAGTGACGATATGGCAAGAAGTGACGCAAACTTTGCTCTAAAGTGCTGTGTTTATGGTAAAATATACTATGTTCTTCTCCCAGGCCTTGTGTAATGAGCATTTCAAAGCACCCAAACTTAATAAGCCCAATTTGAGGACCAGACACTGCCTGACGCTCGAAGGGGAGTATCGATGGTGACACTGGCCCTGAGATGACATTTTCTCATCTGCCCACACTATATGTCTGCCCCTAAATCCAAATAAGGAGATAAACATACAGGCCCCAGTGTTGATCCCTGAGGCACAACACCAACAGACAGCTGCCGACGTCTCTACTTCATTAATATATACATGTACTTCATATATCCATGTTTTGCTGCCCCTACAGCAAGGGTCGGAGTGGGGCGACGACTGTTTTTCTGGGCCTTATATAGAGTTGGGGGGGGGGATGAAAAATACATCGTTGTTTATGGATGTCTTAAATGTCGCTGTTGCTTAACATGGGTTAGGAATGTCTGTATTTATTTAGTTCGGGAGTCTTCTTCTACTGTGTCGTTTAGGTCCATTTGTATCTGTTATCATGACCCTTTTAAGTAAGCAGAAGGAATATATTATATACGTTTGACTTTTAAATGTGTACATGTTTCCTCATATTAGTTGAGAATGTAACTTTGTCATGGAAATACTTGGAGGGGGTGGGAGGCATTGTCATTAGTTAATTCGCTTGTTCTAAACAAGCAAATAAAAAGTGTATGATGCAATATTTCCAGTATTTTTAAGACGTGAACCCAAATGAGAGATGGACATTTTAATACTTAAAATAGTCCCAAAGCACAAAGAAAAGTCCAGGAGTCTAGACATTACATCTGTAACCTTCACTTCGCACCATGAATTCAAACAGGTAAAAAACGAGATTTTAAGTTATTGCCAATTATCTCCCATCTGGAGGAGATCATTATAGACTTGTTGAGACTCTACAGGAGATAATCATAAATACCAGCTATTTAGGGTCTATCCCGTGTGAGTTGTGACTGGCATGGCAAGTCTAAGGCCATGTTTCTGTTTAGGAGTTTCAAAGACACACATCTTTATCCTCCGTAATCAGCCTCAGTTAGCATGTCCGGGTGTGCTTAAATACGACGTGAGGCCTGCAGGGATGGAGCCCTCCTGCCGCTCTTAACCCTCTAAGGACAGCATATTGCATTAATGCACTATGCCCTCTTGGCGTCGTTCAGCGCTTGTGAGTTTCTATTTGCCTCAAGTGACTGTACATTCCGCATTGCAAACCAATGCAGTTCCTGTGGGTTACTCGACTGCATTGATGCATCATATGGCTATATAATTATGGACGCGAACCTTAAGGTATCATGTTGTTCTTAAAGGGTTAATGGAGGGGATGGACCTGTCTAGTTGAGGCTAGGCTGTTAGTCAGGTGATGTCCAGAAGCCATCTGATTATTATCTGATCATGTCCAGTGTCATCACCAAGTGATCACAATGTTGTTTCTTCAAATTAATTCAAAAGGGACACTTTTGATGACATTATTTTCTGGAAATGTATCGAGCTGACCTCTTCCACTTTACAGAGATGTCTCAAGTGACTGTGCTTTTATTATTCCAGTACTTTCTATATGTATACCCAATAAAAGGGAAAAAAACAGTCCGACCTATATCTATTCTAACCATATTTCGTGAACATACAATCTATTCTACTGACCTTTCACATGGGGCTTTTGGGGTGTATATAGATCTATGGCTCCATAGAACTATGCTCCACACCAACAACATAATACGTATTACTAATAACTGATAATTAACACATCTCACAATAATTCCAAGACTTCTGAAACAATGCACACACAAGTACAGATAACACTAATATCACTGTGGTCGGCAGAGCACATCGGCCTCAGCCAGCAGACATGGTTGGGTGCCTCTACAGATGGGTTCTAGACAGACACTGATTGTGACACATAATGATGGACACCACCAGCATGCACTATACAGCATGTGGGGGCTACATGGCCACACGATAACACCAGCATGCTACACTCTTACACCATACTTACATATGCATATTGTCTGGGGCTTGAAGTGCACTGGTTTAATGCTAAAATGATGCATTTCACTTTTTGTACCCTGTCACATGCGTTTTACTCCCCTATATATAAGACCCCTATCCACCCTCACTAATTCATGACTGTATACGGTGGTAGACTGACACTACTTTCTCCTTATGCTGCAATCATGGCCACTAAATCTTTAAGGGCCGCATAATATGTTTTGTACTGTGCACTTTGTCATCATGCTCTGGCAGCTGCATGACTCGCCAGGGCTGCATTCATTGATGCACCCTGCAGGGTCGGTAAGGTGCCCCCATGAATGCAGCCTTGGTGATAAGACACGGCATGGCTGCATTCATGCAGCATAACGACAAAGGACATAACCCATTAAAGCACCATGTGGCGCTAGAATGGTTAATCTGAAGGGGCAAAAAATCTTATCAACCCATGGTTTCTGACAAATCTCATCCAGCCCTTATGTTTAGAGTAAATACCCTTATACCACAGTGTCATGACCATCTTGTTACCCTCTTAATAATTAGAGGGTGCTGAACTTCAGTGTCATCGCATCACCCACACGCCACACGCCCAGCCCGCATATTCACCCCCACTTCATTGTTATTCATGTGATGTGTGGTTTCCCAGAGCACACCCTTTGAACTTGATGTGATATATTAAATCATGGCCATTGCTGACTTGTAATTGGTTAGCTGCCCACATGGCTGTTTGCATATATAATTACCATTCTGGGTATCTATCTTATTTACCATGATTTATTATAAATTGCGCCACCTTTGTAACTGAACTAATGTCAAATAATTTACATGTCACGTTATCGTTCGTATCGTAATAAAATATTCGGAATTCGTATTATACTGTTTCTAAGTCTGCCACACAACATAATTATGCATTATATTAACAAAATATTGAACTGGTTCAGTCTGAACGTAATCGATTTCAAGTAATAGTGAAACATGATCAGTTCAATTTGATTTGCGAGTCGTTTTATTCTGCAATTTCAAAAGAATATAATAATAAAAATAAATTAACGTTTGTTTCCATTGCATTACAGAAGATATTGATAAATGAACTATTAACTAAAACATTTTTTTCAGCACCACCATTCTAATATTTAAATGATGATGATTGAAAGATAGTCCATAACGTACATTGTGAATGGGTGAATGACAAAACAATGGTGCATTCCTGTACCTCTGTGTGTAATCCTATGCTATGTTAATATTTATGTTATTTTAGCTGAGTATACACTGAGCAGTGTATATGCTATATGTACCGGATATATAGTACGCATTCAACGGACAAAGACAATAGAGGAATCAGCATAAAACTACAGAAGAATCAGCATAAAACTACAGTTAGAAGAAGGTATTTATGAGGTAGAATCACCTAGAATCGACCACACACTTTGAGATGTTCACCTCAATTTGTACTGACCAACGCATGATAAGGGCTCCATACACTTGTTTCCAAGTGTAAGTCACTGTAAGGGTAACACTTGGATTATAGCGCTGACTCTAGTTTCTCCGTATGGGCGGCCATGCTTCTGTCCCATGGCCGCAACTGAGTAGAGCCCGCAGCGAGCTCCCCCGTTCTACATGATTCATAGAGAATTGAGGCTGAACTGGATTCTAAAAAGACACCCATCTGGACTATGAACCCATAGTGCAGGGAAATATGGTGCTTTCACTGGATACTGTGTAGGACTTACTCTGTATTTTTGGTATTTCCTCGGTGATATCTGGTGTACCACCGGTGTACCTATATAGCACTGGGCTATACTACAGGTGAGGGCGTTACATAAGCATTATCCCGGTCTCCTACCTGTGTCAATACCAGTCAACATGGACGATAGACGTGAGGGGCAGAGGCTCGACAGGAGGCACAACAACTGGCCGCACCAAGAACATAGACCTACTGATCGTCGTGCTACTGGCACTGATGGTAACTATAATACGTGTCTTGAACCGGGTCAAATTTATGATAAACGTGACTGGCCCACCACTATGGAGCAGTATGGTAGAGTCCCCAGTCAATCTACCAGATACCCTGACAAGAAGCGACCGCGGCCACCGAGCGATGACAGCCCACCCCAGGTCCTAGACTACAGTAGGGAGCCACCTCACTCACGTAAACCAAGGCAGAAAAAGTATGTGACCATGAATGATGTGAGTGGTTATAGTAGAAACCCACCCCCTGCTTTCAGCTCACATGATTTCTCACGCCCACCTCCCCAACCAATTGACATGAGTGACTTGGCCCATCTGAACCCTATGGAACGTGGTTTTGCTGAAATGACTCGTATAATGCAAAATAATTTCCTGGGAGTCAACAACAAAATGGATCGCAACGACTTTAACATGTCTAGCAGAATGGATGGCCTTGAGAAACACCTTGAGACAACAACATCTGAAACCAGAACCGAAGTCGAGAAAATTCGCCAGATGGTATTAAAGAATGCAGAGGATATTAAGAGTAAGTGCTCTGGAGCAGGTACCAATCCTAATGGAGGTGGTAGGGACTTGAATGGCTTAGTCCAGGATGAACGGTATTTTTCTCCTAAAAGAATGAACGTACTGATTGAAGGTCTCCCTGAAGATCCCACACTAGATCCACACGATGAAATCCTCAACCTGTTTAAAAAACTGGACTTTGAATGTGATAAACAGGAACTCAGGTATGTTAGGCGTATACCCAGACTGAATAGAAATACTGATGCTCCTAGTCCCATCCTTGTCTGCTTCTCCACCGTTTGGAAAAGAGACAGCTGTCTGCGTCTTAAGAAAAGGCTGAAAGATGACACAAATTGGAATTGGCTTTATATTAATGCAGATGAGGATGTGGGGACAAGAAGAATCAAGGGCCTTATTAGGCATATTGGTAGGCATTGTCGTACACTACCAGACTGTGACGTACAGCTCAGAGGAACTAGTATTGTCATAAACGGCCACCTGTACGACGGATACAATGTGAACAATATTCCGGAATGTTTCAAACCCAGTGACCTATCCTTTGGTCAAATTAATCGTGCTGACTTCTGTATGGACGAACGCAACCAGAGAGGCCGTGAAATAATTCGTAATGGCTCCCGGGTTCGCTTCCATGATGGTAGTAGCCATAGCAACTCAGCTGAAAATAGGCGACCGATCCTAACTCCGAAAAGGCATGACAGAAGAAGGAGTGATGAGGATATGGACTGGCGCTCATCAACACGCCATGTGCCTACACCCTACAGACCGCTCGATTTCAACTCGCCAGAGGATGGTGGTAAACTGCTACCTAAAGAAAGAATTGCTGTCTTCGAAAGTGAACGCAAGGCTTCTTCCAGTGCAGCTGTGAAGATAGGACCCTATAGCAATAGCACGAGCCTTATTTCTACAACACTCAATGATGATGATGCCTGGGGTAATCAATCTCCTACTCAGCATCCCGCCCAGGGTTCGAAAAGCAAGAGGCATGTGCCGAGGTCACCTCAGTTTCAACCTGATCTGGAGATGAGTGTCGCAGATAAGATCAAGAGAGCAACTGAGATTGCCAAATCTGGGAAGTTGAACATGCAGATTACAAATGCTGGCATCTGTTTTAATGGTGCACGAAGTTTCCTGAGTAATTTCCACCCTTGTCTAATCATTCACGATGAGGTTGAATACCATAGCAGCGAACAGCTGTTCCAATATCTCAAATGTATAAAGAACGGAGACCTGATCCGTGCTGATGCTGTGATGAAATCGACGACTGGCCTAGAAGCCAAACGTGCTGCTGATGGGCTAGTTATCAAACAAAGCTGGTCAAAACAACGCTATTCGACTATGCGTCTTGCAGTAACAAAGAAGTTTGTTCAAAATGTTGAAAAGAAAGAAGCTCTCGCCAGGACGGCTGACTTTCTATTAATAGAAGCGACAACAAACGAATACTGGGGGGCTAAGGCTAGATATAATGACTCAGTATTTGATAATGGAAAGTTTCAGGGCAAGAATATGCTTGGTAAGATCCTTATGGAAGTCCGTGACCAGACTACCGGTAGACAGGGCAAGCCAACGCTTCGCAGCAGCGCGGGAAACAAAACCAAGACTCGGGGGGCGAGTGTGAACGGTGCGTCACCAGCGTCCATGGATACACACAGCCCCTGCTTGGAGAGTGATTCCCGGCGACCTCTCGTACATGCCGAGACTCTGCGAGAAGACGCTTCGGACACGACTGACACAAGCTACATTGCCGACGACCAAAACAATACACGTGAATCGTCAATTGAAGACATTTGTGATGAATCTTAGAGTGAATAACTGCTTGCCAATGGAGGATGGTCCTGTGGTCGAGTTATATGGAGACCGCAGAATCCAATGGTTAAGTGATTACGCCGTACACTTAGTCCCAAATCTGAAAGGTGTACATTTCATGAATAAGGCCACTGTCGGTGATATAGGTGACCTACTAACGGTCAGGCTTCTTGACCGCAAACCGGTGGACTATATTATACCTATGGCAGGGATCCATGATCTTTTTGAGGTCACATTTAAGCCTGGCAGTAGAATCTCAACGTCTAGAACTGCCCGGTACTCGGATATACCAACGTCAGCAGCCCTGCTAAGGCCAAGTGTCAGTGACTCAGTGTCTGAGCTATACTGTAGGCTATCCAGTACTCTAGACAGACTGACCAGTCTAGACAGGAAAGTAACTGTTGTTGTGGCGACAATTTTCGGGATCAATATGGGTAAAGCTACCCATGGCTCATTTGGACATCATCCCCAACAAACTCTCGGTGACCTGATAGTGATGGAGGCGAACAAGATGATCATCAGTCTAAATAGCTCTCGTGGTCTACCGACCATGAGATTTGACAAAGTAATCCACAGTGCCTGTCCGTTGTTGGGATGGACTCACGACTACTATAGACTAACAGACGGAGTACACCTCTGCCATGACTACCATGTGATGACAGCAATGCAACTCAAGTCCTGCATTGATTCCCTCATCACTGACCTCTAGCTGGACTTACTACTAGAACCAATATTGTTATCAACACTGGTTGACTTGACTACCCCATCACTTTGTTCACTTTATATAACATTGCTACACAGTGACTTATTGTATTCACAAATTATATAATTTAACCGGTACTCATTTTAAATATGGCTCTTGGCCCTATGGGTTTAAATATATTCAATATATCGTCAGTAATTGCTACATATCCATCTGAATCCTAATCTTTCTGTAGAATGGATATACACGTATGAAGATCAACTTATTAGTCAATTGATTAGTTCTTAGACTCAGGCGATGAAATGTATATCTGACTAATACTATATATGTACTCTGATTATTCCTCCTTGTTGACACATGTGTCTGTGCCTAAATGTACACACTCATGTGAACCGATCATAACTACATATATGCAAAATGTTGAATTGTTGGGAATAAGAGTTAACCGGTACTCAAGTCATTTGTGGCGGATGGCCCTATGTGCGGCCGGGTTGTTTAGCTCTATGATTTTGATGGCAAAATGTGTATTTGAATAATGTATTACTATTAATGGATGAAATTCAAGTAATTGCTTGAGAAAGGATTTTGTGTCCTAAAGTAGTCACTACTTGTAGCCACAGACTTCTGTGGATTGGTCTAAATTATATACAAGCAAATTATTGGAAGTTTGGTATTGAATGAGATGTTTCGAATATATTGTGATTTATCAGCAGCCTCTGTGCGTATTGAAGTTCATAACCAATGCAAATACGGTATGAAAAGAAGTGGGTAGAGTGTTCTTCGCTATTGATTATGTTAATTTCCTCTTGATCAACTAACCACTTAACTCTTGAATAAGTACTGCTATCTCAACGCTTCAGGTCTTTTGCCTGTCAGTAGGGAAACAGAAATTGTATTTAACAAATTAGCTCTGTTAATTAACCTATATTGGACCTTGTGTGTTCAACCGATAAGATATTACACTTGGGTAGTGTTGTCCTTGGTTATTATTATCATGTAAATTCCTCGTTTATTTACCTGTTATTATAAAACTGCACCTAGAGTGACAACATGATTAATCATAATCATACCGATGCTCTTTACTCAGTACCCCATTTAATGGCGTCTGAGGCTTATATGTGTACACTTAGTATTAAGACTGTGCTGTTTTTGGATATGGACATAGCAGACATGTGCGCAAGGTTTGGCTGGGATTTTAAACCACCAGATGACTTATTATAATTACAACCAGATTGGTGAATGTAGTGGCCTGCGTCTGATCAACCTGAATGCTCAAAGCTTGAGAAGTAAAATTAACAAATTTAGAAAACTTGATCTTGACGTAGACCACCTGAGTATTACTGAATCTTGGCTAGGTAAGAACGACCCCGACTGGGCTGTGGATCTTCCTGGCATGAAAATTTTCAGAAATGACCGCCTTAATGCTAAGCGCAAAAGTGGTGGTGTGGCGTGCTACATTCCAGATCGTTATGTTCCTTACACCTCGGTTGTTGATGAACTCTGCTTAATGGACAGGGATATTGAATGTATTGGAATTCTTACAAAATTCCCAGGGCATAAATATAGAATAATTCTGACTGTGTATAGACCCCCCAAAAAATCAAATGTTAACCGGTGTTATTCGAAATTAGAGAACCTCTTGAAGCTACCGCTGTTTAACAATCGAGAAATTTGGATACTCGGTGATTTTAATGTTGATACTAGGCAAAGAAACAGTGCAAAATGCAGATCACTTTTTGGCTTCATTAAACGCAGAAAATTGAAATATCTGTCCACTGCACCTACATATTTTCACCCCTATGGCCGTTCTGCTTTAGATCACATTTATACTAACTGTCCTCATGTGAGTAGATATGGGGTAGTTAATGATATAAATGGCGATCACGCCCCGGTATATGTGATCAAAAAACAGGCTCCAATTGTCAAAACAGGTGTGATAGAGAAAATGACTGGACGCTCGTATAAAAATTACAGTTCTCTAGCTACGAGAACATTTGCTTTAAACACAGATTGGGGAGTTGATCATATTACCTCAACGGATACTTGTGTTGATAATATGTCTTTGAAATTGCTTACTTATCTGGATAGTGTACACCCAATTAAGACTTTCAATGTAACCACTGGTGGTCCTGAGGGTTTTACACCTTTTGTTTTGAAGTTGTTGGCCAAGAAGAAGCGTCTTCTTAGAAAAAGTAGGAGCTTTGCAATTGGTCACTATAACCATTACGTCCATACAATACGAGCCTTAGATAAGACGATAAAACTGGAATTGGTTAAGAATTGCAAAAGAAGTATTAGAAATAAATTGACAAGATTTGCGGATGATCCCAGGCGTTTCTGGTCAGAAGTGAATGTAGTATGGAAAGGTCCAAAGAAAAAAACCAAGATGCAATTGGTGGATGACCATGGCAATCAGATACCTTCATGCCAGCGCCCGGACTTTGTCAATAAGTTTTACAGCAACATTGGTTCGGTCTTAGCTGCTGCTTTTGATCAGCCAGACCCACTGTTGTTTGTTGAACCGGTACTCATTGATAGACCTTTTTTTGTGTTGATCAACATTGACCTTGAATCTGCTAAAAAATTAATCCGAGGTATCAAGTCTAACAAATCCTCTTGTATACCTAACCTAAGGTCAAGTATCTGAAAGGATGCTTTGGGAGCCAAACCTGAGTTAATTATGTATTTAGTCAACTCCTCGTTCCGAGATAGCTGCTTCCCGGATAACCTAAAAAAAGCTGTTGTCAGTCCCTTACCCAAAGAAGGGAACCTCTCTAGGGTTGGAAACTGGCGTCCAGTCAGCCAGCTCAATGTCTTCTCCAAGATACTTGAAAAGGCTGTTCATGTCCAGTTAATGGCTTATCTGAGACAACATAATATAATTGCTGAAAAACAGTTCGGTTTCATGCCAGGTCGATCAACCACAGATGCCTGTTTTGGATTAACCCAATTTCTTTTTGAGTCTAGAAACAGGGGGGAGGTGGTGGCCGTGGTCTTTCTCGATCTGAGGAAGGCTTTTGACACGGTCAACCACCTCCTTCTGCTAAATGAGCTCAGACTTATAGGCTGTGCGCCGGACTCTTTAAATTGGTTTCGTGACTATCTAACTGGCCGATCGCAATGTACTATAATTGAGAATGTGAAATCGTCTAGTGAACCAATAAGCTGTGGAGTGCCTCAAGGGTCGGTGCTAGGCCCGTTGTTATTTATAATATATATAAATAGTGTCATTAAATGTCTGAATCATGGTTTTTATTTCATGTATGCCGATGATTTGGCTGTTGGGTCAAACTCCTGACTTTGCAACAATTAAAAGTGAAAAAAATGTAAATAAAAAATATTTTTATTCTGATTTTTTCTCAATTGCAATAAAAAATATAGGTCTTTGGGAACATGCACATAAAATTTTGTGATATAGCTATGATTATTTCTCACTGCATCGTAGCCATGAAAATACCATGTAAAATCATGATTTTTCATAGCCTCGACAAAATCGGACATTTTTCATATAAAAGGGCTGGTTGCTAAGCAACCATTCGAGATAGAGAAAAATGGATAGCCTCATTGGAATCCTTGACATCGATTTAGGGGGGGTAGGTACTCTCAGAATTATTGTGAGATAAATATTAACGACATTATGAGCTGCCATATGTTAAAATCATCTGAGCTAAATATGGCGCCATATAGCGCCATATGGCGTAACGGACGCGTAACGGACACGTAACGGACACCTTAACATGGTCGTTTTGTGACATTGACTTTAAACTATTGAAAATAGGTGAAAAAAATCGAATATTCACATGCAAATGGTGTCTATTTATATCAGAAAAAAATTTCCAATGATTCTGGACCCTTTTCAATTATGCATTATTATGTTGTATATTTTTAGATATTAATACAAAAAATAAAATAACAGCTTTTTAATTTCTTTGAATTATAATGGATTTTTCTGTAAAACATGGAAAAACTGAAAAAATACCACAAAAGTTCTAAAATTACATCACTGAAAAGGGAAGATTACAAACTTTGTTCCAAGAAATGAATATGTATTATAACTTAGATAATTCTGATAAAATATTCCAGGTAAAAAAAATAATCCACTTTGTGACATCTGAGTATAGCTAATCTGTGGTATTCTCATGAGCCTGAGCCTGTTGCTGTGGCAGGACCTAATATGCAAACTGTACAGCAACAACTACAACTAGATATGGACTGTATAAGCTGTTGGTGTAAAAAATATATGCTTACTATAAATACTGATAAGACCCATATGCTCTGGTGTGTGTCGGACCCAATGGCCTGTGATATATTGCGATATAAGGTGCTGTTAAATAACAAAGTATTGCATGTAGTGCAGAAGTTTAATTACCTGGGTGTGGTTATCGATAGCTCTCTGAATTTTGGTCCACATGGAGATAAGATTAACAACAGTGGAAATGTTAAACTATACAACCTAAGACAGCTGAGAAAATATATAGATATGGATCTCTGCATATTAATGTATAAACAAATGATGCTACCGGTATTTGATTACTGTGACTTTATTCAAGAAAGTTGTCCCAGTGATTCTTACAAACACCTCCAGACAATTCAAAATCATAGCTTGCGTTGTTGTATGGGTATATGGGACCCTCGTTTGATAAGTATTGATGCTCTACATGTTAACTGCACCTGTAAACGGCTAATAACGCGTAGACGAGAAAATCTCCTTAGCCTGATGTATAAGCATACCAGACTTGATACTAATATCCGTGCGCCGAGGCGTGTATTGCGGAGCAATGCTAGACTCCAAATCAAGTTGCAGCGCCCTGCCGGCCAGCTCTACAGGGACAGCCCCCTTTATCGTGGGTCGTCAATCTGGGACGAGGTCCTACCGGCTGATCAGAAAATAGTAACCCATGGTCTTTTCATGAACAAAATTAAGAGTAAACTTTAAATGTATATCTGAAGCTGCTCTGTGTCTCCGAGAACTTTGAATGCTATAGAAGTTGCGTATATATAAGTTGTTGAACTGTGATATCATGTACTATGTCAAGATGAAAACAAATGTGCCCCTGTGGTTAGATGTGCTGATATATTGATGCGTAAAAAGCCTAACTCATTCAAGTAAAATGTGAGTAATTTACATGCAATCTGATATCCTGGAATGCCACGTGGATTTGTGCTCATTGTCTGCTAAACTTTGCTGTCCATAATCAGTAATGTTGTTCTACATGAATGACTGTTATATGTTGTGTTTACTGTGTGGAAGGCTAGTAAAGTGCCTCTACTTGAATATTATTTGTGATGTACATCTGAAATTGGCTGTATCTGATTCAGACACCCACATATAATAATGCTTTTGTCTTGTATACATAAAAATTGACTACTATTGAGAGACGCAACTTGTTTGTGGAATTTTCAGTCAATAAAAGCGTTTTAAAACTCAACTCATGATAGTTCTGAGCTCGCAATTAAATCTATCGTGAGACTTAGGCAGTGACCAGACACTCACACACCATAGCTTCCGGGGAACAGGCTGCAATACGAGAGCAGAACCAAGGTCTCACGAGATAGCTGGTGTCAGTGTAGATCTACACAGAGTGGCCGCAGGAACAAGTCCGATCCTGGTAGAGGCCTATATACAATCATGCACAAATAGAGGGTCTTTTATGCATGGAAGACTACAAGTTGAGGTGGCCATCTCACTTTAGGTATGTGGTCGACTCTATTATGTGAATCTACCTTATGGCCCCACCTCCACCGTGTTCTTCATTGTACAGGAAAGCGTAGGTCATTTAATTTCTAATGTACGTATACATCGATTTTACTGAAATACTGCGCCAACATTGCACTGTCATTGATGATGGGATATACAGGCCTTCCCACATGGATCTACTGGTAATATTATGTTCTTCCTATAATACTAATAGGATCATTGGCATAATTGTACAGATGGACATTCTTGTCACAATTAATCACTTTTGAAAGATCCGCTGAAAAAGATGTGTACAGGCATATACATACTGATAGTTCAAGGAAATACTCGTCTATAAGATATATTAAGAGGGCATTTAGTCTGTAGTATAGAAGGACGTTTCATCTTTATAATAAAATAAAGTGTTAAAAGATGGCAACTATATAATTGTCTACTAATATGTATTCTCCGCTCTCATCAAGTCAATACCTGTATATACGTCTGCTAAGAACAGTATTTTCAGGCAACCATAGAAATACATGTAACACCTTGACTAACATGTATACAGTAAATAAACGGTTCAAGCTGTTGACATTATACTTGAAGTGCGCAGGTTGACACAAACAAATAAAACCTCTTGAGAATAGAAGAAAACAGCATTTATATCCTTGGTGGAAGCGCGTATTAATATTTCGTTAAGAAGTTAGGAACTACGCCATGCAGAAAGTCCGTATACGATAATCATATTGCCTATAACTGATTTTCGACGTAATCTTCCCTTTTTGGGGGATTTTTTGACTATAGAAGAAAGCCTCGATTTGCACAATTCCATCTCCCTCCCCGTCCTATTTTGATCAGGTTATTAGTGTTCTGCATGTTTAATTGATAGTCTTCCTGTACCAATTTTATATAATTATGTTGTCATTATATAACATGAAAATTAATCCATAAATAGTGCTATCATAAGTATCGATATTGGGCGATTCAATGTACGGTATATAGACAGAACAATTCTTTGAAACAATCATAATTATGCAATACTTATAAATGTATCATGAAATACTGTAGATATACATCAATCAGTTTGTGTACATCAATATCTAATAATGCCAAGACAATAAAAACGACGACAAAAGACAAATATCTCTCATCCCCGGCCTCTATTATGGCGTATACACATATATGTTTGCATGATTAACTCTTGTGTAGTTCACCCCTACCCCCTCCCCCCACCCCTCACTCTTGGTACATGTAGGAGGGTAGGGACGCGTGGCGTTATGCGTTATCAATATTGACCGAGCTCCTCCAGTGTCCACACTTGAGAGAGACCTCTGTTATTATGTGTTACTGACCCCACGCTTATCGTACACCCCCATGTCCCTGCCCCATGTCCAGGCAGGCTGACAAACGATGCCCCCCCCCCTTTATACTTCTGGCTACTTCTGTCCACTTACACACCTCCCCCCCCCCCCTCATTACACACCACACAGGAAGGGGTGTGGACATCAGCTGACTTGATCATCGGAGTTTAGTGACGAGTCATTTGTTACCTCAATGGAGAAAGGTCTGAACTGAAAATATCTCTCTCTCTCTCTTTTAAAGATAATTATTTCCATTTTATGAAACATAGTGGTACATGTATTTAGAATACTCAGAGAAAAGAAGTAGAATCACTGTGGCTCTCGACTTGGTCACTGGGGTAACTCTCTCCAGGACTCTAAAGTGACTCCCTAACATTAGCAGGACTCTATATGATAACTCTATAATGACTCCTATTCCATGACTCCCTAATAATTGGGAGTCGCTTTAGAGTCGTGAGGAGAGTTACCTCAGTGATCCAGTCCAGACTCCCATTCGAGAGTCCCTGTGATTTTACTTCTTTTTTTTTCTCTGTGTACTCTCAAATATCAAAGGTATGGAATTTCTTCTGTAGGCCTATGTACAGAGTGGTTTCATACCCCTAGATCATATCTAGCCAGATGACATTTTACTATCATCATGTCACATGATCAGGACAAAAGCAGTCACAACCTTTCTCCATTGAGGTGAGGATTATTTTTGGGGAAAGAGGGGCCTACAGCACACCCAGCTAGCAAAATATGACTCGGCCCTTATTATTAGATATGGTGGTAATGCTGATCTATATACATGGTAAACTGAGATGGTGCTGCTTGGAGAGATACTGTAAACTATACGTCTATTACGTCGAGTGTTTATGCAATCTAGTTTCGATAATAAATCAATTATGTAATTAGGCTGTCAACTTGCTTTGAGCATGTAGTCATATGGTTTCGAGACTAAATCATTTGGGTGTGTGACAATATGGAAGACGCTTTTACAAAGATGTTATAAAGAAAAATGCAGAATGTAGGCATAATTATACACAAATGTAGTATATATCATTATGAAAATATTTCTGTGTGCAATAAGAAAATTTATGTTTATATACATGCAATATAAATTAACTTTAAAAAAATCTGATGTCATAGATAATTTCAAATGGGAAAATGTTTATTGATGATAAAGAAACTGTTTGCCTTATCAGCGCTTCATGTACTAAAGTAAATGTTTTCTCTTCTTTTAAAATAAAACTAAATTAAGAGAAATAATTACATACTCGCACAATGTGTCTCAATAAATCTTCACATATTTTTCCTACGTAGCCTAGTCTAGGTCTAGATTCCTTTTATATTCTGGAATCAAACACACAATTAAAAGATGAACATGACAGAAGAATCACTCATAAATAGATAGCTGGTGACAGAAATACTGGCGATAATCCTTACACCACGTGTCTCCGATGTAATGTATCTAACCTTTCCTTTCTGACATGTGTTTTGGGTTTTCTGTGAGGACAGGGATCATCTACACACAGTATATTATTACATGTCGACAACGCTCAGCAGACCGTAAACGCTACAACATGGCATCACAGAGACGTCCAAGGAATGGGCTAAAGTCCGTCCCTGAACTCAAGACAGACATTTGCTGAGGAAGTCATCGTGCTATGCTCCGTGCGTATGTATATGGGTCCTATAAGAATATCGGGTTAACCTAATAAAGCTAGCACGTTTTGCTTCCTAAAACAACCCTTATTCTTGAACTAGACATGATTAAATACTATTTGTTACACCCTGTTTAAAATGTTTAGGAACAGCATGTAAAATATCCATTTTTCTATTTCACAAATCTTCCTTGAAATAATGATCTTTTTCTTGGAATGGCAAGAGGGTTTCTGACAGGGGGTATACTATTTTTTCAAGAATGTACTCGTTGTATAGTATTTACATGTATATACGATGAATCTTTGTGAGCAAATTATCAAACGTATACAATCGTTAAAGCAATTTCAAAGGTAGCTACACTGAAAATCCATAGGTTAAAAGGGTTAGTCAGTACAGACTAACCTAGGTTGGTCATATGAGTGTTAGTCACAATGGCAAAGTTATATTAAAAAATGACCGAGGGGTCAGTCAGTTGTGGCTAACCTAGGTTCATCATTGGTGTGTTGTATTTGTATACCGCTAGAGGGTGCCACCTGTGATGACCACTCAGTGGCTCCCCCTGGAAATAAAAAGACTAAGGTGGGTTGGTCAGTAGTGACCAACCTGACAATAATAACTAATCTATGTTGGGCGTATAGGGATCCAAAAAATGACTAACTAGGTTAGGCACTAGTGACTAAGAGGTTGGGCGTATAGGGATCCTAGGAATATCAGTGTAGACAGCCATATACATGCATGCGAGAAGTGAGTGGATATACTATATTTGCCCAGACGATACGTCACACGTCATAGCATGGACCCTAGAGGCCCATGGTCATGGGTTAGATACGTCTGGTGTCTCGTTCAGCGTCTCCGTGACCCTGTGACCTTGCAGCCTCAGTCTGGATGCTGAGGATCGCCAACAGGTGGCAGTATACATGCTACATTCCTGGCTGTATATTCCTGGTATCTCATCTGGGATTAACCTGCACAGACAACCACAGGAAGCTCCTTTATGATAGGTTACTAATTCGTATAGGCAACTCATCAGGTGACGAAACCTGCTAGGCCATCAGGAGTATGTATGCTTAGGGGGAGGGGGCTTTCAGAAGAAATTCTGTTGAAATCAGTACAATAATACAGGGAAATCTCGTTATAAGGAGGACTTAATTAAAGAAGGATCCGCCTCGTGAGATGCCACCCAAGGTACCACTCAGCTTATGATATTATACGTCTGGTATATGTATACATCAACTTATATTTCTGATATTTCATCTGGGAGCTAAGATTACACTGCAGGGACAACCGCAGCTCTTGAAATTGGTATTTGATCTGAGATTAACCTGCAGGGACAGCTTCAGCTCGTGAAACTGGTATCTGAGCTGAGATTAACCTGCAGGGACAACTTCGACTCATAAAACTAATATTTTGAGCTGATATTAACCTTCTGGGATAACCTCAGCTTATAAAGCTTGTATACATGCAGTGACCTAGCAATATCGTGAGGTTGATTTTACAAAAGAAAGAGAATGGAATTTCAGTCAACTTCAATAAAACAAAGAAAAGAACATAACTGTCTTTCTTTAGACCTGCACAGGAGGTGGTATTAACTATATATGTGTACAACATTGTAAGATGGACAGAGGAACATGACATTTTATCAGTGTAAACAAGCGACACGTGCCTGGGTTGTAGCCCTGGAGGGTTTTTGGTGATCCTAAGCACGAGCACGACATACCTGCCTCTTTTTAGTCTCCACTTCATTCCCAGATTGACATCGCAAACATTGCAAAATGGACATCACCATCTAAAAACTCAGGGAATGAACACCTCATCTTGCAATGATTTTCTCTTGCTTGCCGAACGGTGGCTCATACCAGGAGAAGCTAAGGGAATAATGTCCATGAACCAGGGCCCAGTGATTTTTTTTTAATAAGAAGAATGAGTCTAACATGTAATAGATATAACATGATGAGCAAAAAGTGTTATAAAACCAGCATGCCTGTTATGTTAGTGCTATTGGACGACTTGTAACCATCCAAGCCCAACAAAAAGCCGACCACACGCCCAGATTGACAAACTATAGGACAGACAGATGATTGTCTTCCAGGCCTGAATTGCCCGTAAAGAAGGTAAAGACTATCCACGACAACCTGAGGCAATCATTGGTCTGGCTGGCATATACAAATTATGATGTGTTTGTTATTATACAGTTCTAAACATGCAGGAGATTGACCACCCATTCACTTGCACAGAGAAATGAACCAGCGCCAAAAGGGCGTCCAGGTTGCCTCCAGAATGAGGGAGTCCAGATCGCCCAAGGGAGCCTAGGTGACTCTCTGGCTAACATACTGGGGGAGTCATATGACCCAGAGAGCTATATCCCCCCCCCCCCCCCCGGTGACTCCCTTAGGTCAGCCAAAGAGTCAGACGCCCCTATAGGCGGTCTGGACTTCCCTAAACAGGGGAGTCAATCTGGAGGCAACCTGGACTCCCTTTTGACGCTGTTTCTTCTCTCTGTGTGGTGATAGAGGACATAGAGGCACGGACTATACATTATAGGGGGTGCAGAGGGGTCCCCCCCTGAGGTCACAAAGTCGCCTCTTTTAAGGGCTACAGGTCACAAAGTCGCTTTTTTTGCAAAAATATCCAGGTCGCAGGTCACTTTTTTATTATATAACAGTATGGCCATTTGAAAACAGCAGGTCGCAGGTCACAAAAATTAATGGTCAAGGTCGAAAAGTCGCCTGGAAAACGGCCCAGGTCGCCAGGTCGCCGAAAACCCCTCTGGAGCCACATTATAGTCTCTCTTTTCTGTCCGTCTGTCTGTTAAAACCTTCATAGGGTAGATTCACCTGGAGTCGGACACATGTATACCTTGAGACGGACACTTGATTTTGTGGTTACTCAATTTTAAGCTCTTTATTTGTGCATGATGGTAAAGTTTAAGTGTATTTTTTTCAAAAAAACTAGCACTTGAAGTCTTAATGGACACAAATAACCTCAGATTCCACTGTCCGTCTCAGGGTATGTGTCCGACTCATGGTGAATCTACCCTATACAGTACATCCTCAAGATTTAAGACTTAATTATCCTATGACAAAAAGATACATGGTGCATTTACTGCTGTGTTGCATGTAAGAGAGTCAGGACTTCCCGGTCAGACTCCCGACTTCAGACTGGTGTCTTTCTTTCTTCCCGTGGATGACGTAAGGTGGTGACGTGCCGTAATTTATAATGATCATCATAAGGGCCTACGCCCTTCAACCTACGTCCTTGACGTGACTGTACCACCCGGGGTCTGCCACCGGGAGATGCCACCAGGGGTCGTGTGCCACTCCTGTCTGGGAGCTGATTCCCGCGATAACTTACCCCTTAAGGTCCGCATGGTGCTTTACTTTATTATGTCTTTGGTCGTTATATGATGCATGAATGCAGCCCTGGCGAGTCTACTCGCCAGGGGCTGCGCTGCATCATTTACAGCATGCTATAAACCCGTAGGGTCGGCATGGTACATGAGTGCAGCCCTGGTGAGTTACTCGTCATAGCTGCATTCATGCATCGTGACACCCACAGGGCATACATATCATTAAAAGACTATATTGTATGCGTCCTTTAAAGTGCTAAATAAAGAGGACGCATTATTGCCAACATGTGTAGGCCTCGCGCCCAGACGCCTTCCAGCTGCCTATACAGAAGTGAAGATAGACACACTAATTAATAGGCGTCCTTGAATATAGACAAATAGATGGTATAACACTAAGTCACATTGTTAACCCACCTGTGTCCCATGTGCATCATTATATAGCCTTCTACTCGTAAGTGGGCCAAGCTAAATGTTGATAATGAAAAATCTCCAAATCGATGCCTTCTCTCATTGAAATTCCGGATCTGTGCTGATTTAGCAGTAATTATATAATTTTGTTTTCTGATAATCAGCAGTTTTTGAATGATGTGTATTAGTCTGCAATAATATGGTCTCATCTTATATTTTTTCGACAAAATTCCAATGTTTTATGACCATTTTTTGATCCAATATTTCAGGCACACATATCTATCAATGCATGTTCTTTTTAGTTTCTATTTATTTCTACATATATAGACATTATGTCCATATGATCTAAATTCTGTAAATCACGTCTTAAATTGACTCGATCGTGGTCCTTGCATGCGACTCAGTCAGGCCAGTGCATGCAGTCATGAGGCGAAAATTACTTAAAAAGAGAAAACCATGAACATATTATAACTATAAGGTTTAAATTTACCCTGGAGCGAGGTGCGCAAGGGAGTGTGGCACATGATGTCGCCGAACGTCATTGTGGTCATATAGCACGTCACGTGACATGTCACATGGTCAGTGTACAATGTAGATGTATATGCTATGTGACACATAAGACGATGACGTCATTTGTAAACCGGCCTGTAACAAGCCACTTGGTTTACACAAGGATGGACATCAGAAGACAAAGAAGTCTCAACTGACACACTTGGTCGCCTCTATTTGCCTCTTTAACTTTAAGGCCTTAGGGTAGCTTGATCTAGATCGAACCAACCACGTACCTTGATATGTCCACCACAATTTTGTATAATCATTCATGCATGATAAGACTTCTGTCTGTGTATTGCGAAGGATAAATAGAGACGAAATTACATAAATAACTACATAATTGAGGGGGGGGGTGCATCTCAGTGTAGGTGGTTGACTCTAGATAGGTCAAGCTAGGATAAGCTACACTAATTATGTTCTTTTCCGTTTCAGAGTGTTATCAACCATACCCATAAGGGGATCATAAGGTAACGTTGTCTTTAGAATACTCATTCTAAAGAAACACTCCCATGTGTCAGACAGTATCCTTCTGTGACATTGTCATGTGCATTACAATTGATATGCATATGTATTATCCTCCATGACACTTTTATATGTATTACAATTAGGATTTACATATAGAGCTATGTATATGCCACCCATGACCCATGACACTGGAAATTACAGTGACATGTGCATTACAATTGGTTATCACCATCCATGACATTGCCATGTGAATTATAATTGGGATATATGTCACATGAGTTTATCTCATATGCATGCATAATACAATTAGGGAATCTGTTATCTATGACACTGCTTTTTCCGTAATACATGTAGTCATACCATTGCAGCATCGGCCCATCCAGAAGGGTTGTTAAATATGAAACTAGGTATAGATAATAAATTAAACTGACAGGCCAATATAATATAGACGAACTGTATCTGGCAGCACTTATGGGGTTGCAATGTTGAGACATATAGGTTGTTACAGTGCACTTTCAGTTCAATATAGAATAGAAATCGAAACTCTAGTCATAGAATAGTTATCTTAGCAGCATTTATGTCAAATGATGGGTTGTACTCTTTGCTAACTGAGGAGATCCGAGCAGCTCATAAGAAGCTCAGAACGTGTAAACAGAAATTATAAGTACTAAAAAACATGTTATGAGTCTATGCTATAGGCCTACACTTTTGAGGTCAAGAATAGCAATGGACAAGCAGAAAAAAAAGCGCCATTTGTTGTATGCTACACTTGTGTCTGGGCTAGTTTGGGATGACAGGAGGAGTCCGAGCTCTTCGGGACTGGCATGCTAATATAAGCTGGAGCTACTCGGAGCTACTCCATATGTTAATTAGCCCTATGCCAATTGCCCTTTCAACATCAATGCTTGAAGTGGGCGTGATGAGATTCCTATAACATGAAAGGGTAACACATCCAGAGCATTATACTAGTAAAACTCTACATCTATACAGATGGCGGAAAATATCGGCTCCAGGGTCCTCCTCCTCTTCCAGGCCTGCATTATAATGTATATATTTAACTGTTTTATTACTCAAACACGTCAGTAGTGGTCTTTTCTTACCAGGAATACCAAATAAATGACGTAAAACTGAAAAATAACCCACTATCTTTTTTCCCCACGTGTGCATAGATCTACTAATTACATGCCGTGGGGATGGCCACTAATAATGTCATCCATGCAGACGAGGGCTATATATAAACTCACTCCACTCTCACCATTACACCTTCAAACACTAGGGAGGCCCGAGCCCAATTTAACTGTAATTAAGCCGGTCCCTGCTGGCTAAACGATTAGCCAATGTTCACAACATTTTCAGTTTCCTCTCCGACCGCTAAAGTATCATTGGCAATGATTAACAACGCTAGCGCGGCTCACGGTGCCATAGCCTTAATGTCGGCCTTATGTTGGTAGGCCTAAAACCTGCAGTTGGTAATAAATAGCTCCCTAAGACAGCCGCTGTGACATCATGGTCTATTCATGGGTTGACAGTAGGACCAATCCACACCATCTTAACCCTTTAATGGTGACATGATGTCTCAATGATGCATGCTCAGGTGCTGATGTGATGAGTCAATGATGCATCATGCAACGAGGTGAGTAACTGTTCGACGATGACTTGATGCATCATGCCGGTCGTTTGGAGCAGTACTAACCCTGAAGGGTTGGCATGATGCATGAATACAGCCCTGGTGATTGCGGATACAGGTCCTAGCTGGTAATGCATTCATGCATCATGCTGGAAAAAAAACGTGGTGCATTAAAGCACTATGCTGAGCTTAAAAGAGTCTTAAATGTACATTGGTGTAGCAAGGCGACAGCAGCACCAGTGCGTCAGTAGCAGTGGTAGAGAATGGAACTACAATATAGATTTACTGGTATGGCAACTATATATGTATTAAAGATCTCTTGAATCTGCCACCCTCAATCATTAACAAGCCTAGTGCCACACACTGATCCGGTCAGGAGTGTTAGGGAGATACGAGTCTACAGCAACCATCAGGGGACAATATGGCGTCTGTCTGTAAATGATCAGTTAGTGGTATTAACCCTTTAAGGACGGATGTCACTAAAAGGTGACATCAGTCGTCATGATGCACCAATAAAGCCACGGCGAGTAATTTGCCGGTGCTGCATTGGTGCCGACCCTTCGGGAGTGTCTCAACCCCATAGGGTCCGCATGATGCTTGAATGCAGCCCTGGCGAGTTACTCGCATCATGACGAGCAAGGGCATAATGCAAGTATCATACCGTCCTTAAAGGGCTAAAACAGCTATTAACATAGGAGTAGGCGGGCACGAACCAGGCACGCGTCCACCTCCCACAGAACCCGAGCACCACGACACCTAGTGGGTATTCATGGAACTCCGGATACAGAACCCTGGACAGGAGAAACACCTGCTCCCTAGTGGCGAACAAGGGTACTGGTGTATGATTTATATACATTTGCAGCCTGGGGTTTGGAGAAGTCTAAGATGCCGCCAAAGTCAGTTCCCCAGCGGAAATTTAGATGATCTGCACGGGACCCTCCAGTGCCTAAGCCCCCCCCCCCCCCCCCATGTTCTCCTGGGATCTGCACAAATAATATGGGTGACCCTGCTAACCTTAAAAAATCTGGAAGAATCTCATGCAATTTTTTTGGTAGTAAAGAAAACTAACGTATGGGAAAGATGCGGTCAAATAGAAATACCAGTATATTTGTTGCTCTTGTGCATAGAGACCTGTAGTAAGTTACATTTTGAGCGTCCACATATTTCTTTCAAAAATCCCCCCCCCCCCCATTATCCTCCCACAACGTCTCATGACATTTCATTGGCATTCTTCTATGAACCAAAATAACGAGACAAGTACCGATATTACAGTGAAGTATATTAAATGAAATTAATACAAGTTTATTGTACTTTAACATCCTTCCTCTCGCACTCATACAAAAATACATACCGGATACACGATATCACCAACACATATATACCACTCGTGAGGTGGGTGTCGCTTCTTAAATGGGCATATATATATACACATTACTATATCCCAATAGTAAAAGTCTATCATACCAATACAGAGTTATGTGCCTTTTGCATTGTCTACATTCACACTAGTATCCTGTCTAGTCAGGCCATGGTATACTATAAAATACATGTCATAATTTGCGTTAAAGATGGGACAATACAGCTAGTGACAGAAACAGATTGAGCAAGTTGGATGTCTATTTGTCCGCACTGATGTAATTACAAACCGACAAGACTAACTTCTTTAATATAACCCTTTAAGGACCGCAAAGTACTTGAACGTTTTTTTACTCTTTGCATTAAAGCAGTATGCGGCCCCTAAAGGATTTATACACGAGTCATGATATAGCATAATGCAACACATCAAAGAATTTCTGAATATCTAAAGGATGTTTTAACATCTACCGGTAGTAGTCGGCTCTCATCAGTATGAGGAGTCCCTACGACATTAGTCGATTTGTAACTACAACCTATCACAAATACATTACTATAACCCAATGCAGCAAGAAAGGGTGACTTTTCAGAAAGGTTATTGCTTAAGTTCTTGAACATTTCTGAAGCATGATTGACAAAGACATAAATATAACCTGAAAAATCCTGCATTATGATATATACTTTTGGAGAGATAATTGTCCTGTGAATCTCTGATGTGAGATGTTTGCAAAAATAGGTAGTACACACAACGCTTTTGGGATTCCGCAAACACCAACATAAACACAACTTTATTATGATAAAGTCACCCTTTCTCGATGCATGGATATATAATGCATCGTGACTGCCACTTCATAGGGAAGTTTATATTATGTGCACAATGATCGTTTACCCTGACTGCTCTCAGCACCGACTTATGTAGTTTTATCCACTGTTTTACACTGAAATGTCTGACTATACAATATGACATTAGGAATAAAGGTATACAGTAACACACAATGATGTCGAGTATCTCGGTTTTGTCCACTGTCTCAGGCATCTTGAATACAGAAGGGAATACACTAAGCTAAACATATTTTAGTAGATTCGCGCCTCTGCATAAGAAACCACTGTATTTTACATAACTATGGAATAGCAACTCATGCTAGCTTTATGGAATAGTTTTATGTATTCTATATACAGAACTCTTCATATCATATTATTAAATATGCAACATGATTAAATAAAGGCTGCAGATATTGGCCAGTAAAGTATCTGTTCACGTCTTTATAGTTTCAATTGAATCCACCTATACATGACTTGCAATGACAGGCTGCTCCCAAGACTTTGAATTTTAATAATTCTCCAATTAGAATAGAAGTTATTGCTATTCTAACAGTTTCACGAATATAAACCTCAATTTCATTGAATTTTATTGACCAAATATTATATTTTTCTAATCGATATGTATCAATAGTTAAGTGTCAAAAATAATGCTTTTGATATTTCGGCCTGCAGTGTTTTACAGTGTAAGTTACTGTGACCTTTCAGCCTGTGGAGAACCCTGATTGTACACACTATATCCCAGACACTGACTGGTACAAATGATGGATGTCGGTAAATATGATTACTACTGTACCTAATAAAACATTGTGACACACAGGGATATAAAAATGTCGCCATTTAAAAGCTGAGAGGGCAATCCCTATAACTAGTTTTCAATTCGATGGAAAACAAAGTTAAGTTTTCTACCCCTCCAATTAGATATCTGAATCTAAACTGCCCTGTTACCAGAAAAGGGATACTACAAAAGCTTACCATGGACTATTTACAACGCACAAGATAAATGTGATGGGTAAAGACATGCAAGACATCTTTTCCTCACTTAAAACATAATAAGGTTCTATATAGGACACATGAACATATATATTCACATTTAATCTGGTAAATTTACAGGGAAATACCTGTAGATTAGCAGATGTAAAGAAAAGACTTCTGGACAATGGACACACTATGTACAATGTACCATACATTTACAAAAGAAATATGACTATGTACATTAGCTTAACCTACTGTATGTACAAATATGGCAATTTTGCCCAATTTCACACCTCGGATTACTGTTTACACTTGGGCTGGTAACGTTATGATTGTGAAGAGAAGTGTCCATTGTTTCATATGGAATACACCCTAAACTCTCCCTTTCCCCAAGGCATAATCTAAATTTAATTCAATATAGCCCACGACTAAGGATGTCTTCAATAGTTGGAAAGTTCCACTAATAAAGCGATAACTCAAGTGTATTTTACATCTGAATTCATTGATTGTAGTGCCACCGTATTTAGTATACTAGTTCTCGATCTATCTCCTATATTGTAGCTATATAAATAAATTATGAATAATAAAAAATGGGCGTTTGACATGGCAGTCTATGATGAACTCACTGTGCAGAACCATATATAAATCCTATGTACACTTGAGAGAATTGAAACATTCCCTACCATTATTAAATCCCTACACTCCCCTGCTGCCATCTAGTGGTACACCATGGAACTAGCCGTGCCCGGTGCCGCCGCCTAGTGAGTGTGTCTAGCCTGAACCGTCGTCCGGGTGGTTGGTGGTGATGGAGACCATCTCGGTGCCGTTCTCCGTCTGCATCAGGATCGTCGTCGGCTGGTTGATGAGGTCGTGAAGACTTTCTCCATTCTGAATTAACAAAGAGATATGGAAGGTTTACTTTAGCAAAAATGCTCCATGCTCAGTGCATGATAATCCGTTGCATTACAGCAGATACGACACTAGCAATAGGGAGTGGTCATTTTGTAGGAGCGTGGCCGTGGTTGTTTTTTTGCTTTTTTTGCGGGTTTTTTTGGGAGGGGGGGGGGGCGCAAATAATTGGGTATGGGAGATGTGTGAGTATGGGGGGGGGGGAACCATAATCTTTGCACTGCTGGTGTTTGGCCGGGAGAATCTGAATCCTGCTTGTGTGGGATGGGGCAAAATTTGTACCACTCTCATGGGAGACGGTAAAGATTTCTGCGGCCCTCCCAAAGCAGTTGTTAAAATAGAATACCGTTGAAGTCTCCGTGAAAACGTGCCGGACACCGGCTATAGTCGGCCATAAGGCTGCTGGACCGGCTGGACTTGTCCTCCTGCCAGTCCAAATGACTGGCTGGATCTTTGGCTACATCTCAGTTTTTACGGCTTGTAAATCGAACCATTATTAAGGTTTCTAGAGGGAAAAGCATTTTGCATAAATATTTTGAAAATCATTACTCTAAATTGTACATTTTACAATGTTTCATTAGGAATATATGGGAAAGCTGTATTGATTCAATATGAATTCTTGCTTAATCTCTTTTTATGAGATATGAAAAGTGCCCTCAGGTATCTGGGCCTGCAAAATTTAAGCCGGTCCTGCAAAAAAATAGATCTGCAGGACCAAATGTCCTGCATGGCGAAAAATGTTCACGGAGACTGGTTTAAGCACCGGGTTTTGAACAAGTGCCTGTTTTGAATAAGCGCTGGGTAGAAGGGTCTTGAAATTCTTCTTAAGGCCACACCAAATTAAAAAGTTGGTCTACGAATTTTGTTTTTCAATAGTTAGTGAGGGTAACTGATGTCCTGGCCCACGTTAAAAGAAAGGTCCACCAAAGAAAAAGACAAAGAAACAGAGTTCAAATCGTCAGGAAATGATGCGCGTGCAGTCCATAGATGCAAATTTTTTCTTTTGTTATGAAAAATATTGTATTTCCAAAAACATGATGCGGGAAATCCGTAGACCAACTTTTTTGTTCGGTGCGGCCTAAGCACTAAAACAGGATCTCAGACAAGCGCCTGTAAAAGCTTGGACAAACAAGGCAAAAACACATAAAAAGATAGAAATACTATACTTTGCCTAGCAAGCAAATAACCAAAACAAGAGTATCAAGGATACTATGAACCTAGGATGAGCAATACGAAAAATAAAGCGTGTTCTTACCAAGCTCATCCTTACCTGGCTAAAGGACTGTGCAGCGTTAACCGCGTCCGCCGGGTAAGGCATGATAGAGCGGTGCACCGTGGGCACCAACTGACCCTTACGCGCACTCTTCTCTGTTTTCTCTTTCTTTATCGCCATCATATCAGAACTTTGGTTTTCACTGGTGAAGAACCGGCCGCCCTCTCCGCGCTGCCTCTTCATAGCGTGCCGATGGCGAGATTCGTGAAGGTATTTCTGTTCATTGGAAGTAAGAAAGGTTCATGAAAAGTTCCCAATTACCATACCGTCGCGTTTAAGCGCCGGGTATTGAATAAGCGCCGGTCTTGTATAAGCGCCGGGGGTATGAGGGTCTTGAAATTTCTCTTAAGCACTGAAACTTGTTCTTGAACAAGCGCCTGTCTTGCGGTTAACACTCCTCCAAAGTTATAAGCGCCGGGGCGCTTAAACACGATGGTACGGTACTTACAGAAACACAATTACTTTTTTTTTTAATGGAGGCTCCTCAGAAGAGATCCTCTATAGGCCTAGGTAACCATTGTTTTTTGCAACATAAAAAAATACAATAAGATCCAGGAAAAACTCTGAATACCTTCCGCCTTGCATATGATATAAGTCAAATTTGAATGCAAAATCCTGATGTAGTCATACACAGGAATTGGTCAAATGGACACCTCTGAATATAGGTTTCCTATAGGTTACTACAGGACATTAAAAAAACACTTGAAATCAAAGGGAAACTTGGAAGACTTTCATCCCTGCATACAGCAGTACAATGGTACACAACATACCCTTCTCTCCTTGAGGATCTTTCCTTCAGCCTCCAGCTTGGCGCGGGCCTGGCGCCGTTTGAGGATGCGGTGGTACTGCTTGGCGTTAACGTAGAGCGGTTCCTCCTCCATGATGTCGGGGCCGGGGAGCGGGATTCTCTGCATGGTGGGCGCGCCTCCTCCTGCACCTGGCACCATTTGGTCCCAACACAAAACTAGTAATAGTAATCTGTACACACACACAGGAGCAAGGATGTAGGAGATAAACTACGGGCCAGCCAGGGTATGTGGGTATAACTTGCAGGGTTACACCCAACATTCTACAATGGTTGTATCTATTCTGGCTGACAGTTATATCTGGACCCATGGGGTGGGTTCTTTTGATTGCCCCACAAACAGACGGGTGCTATAAGGCCACTTAAAAAAGATTATCAGCTTTACAGACACCGCCCGCATCACTTAGAAGGGGCCGCATCACTGCTTTTTATTCCATTTTTCCCTAAAAAAATATTTCAAAATCCGCATCAACTGAAAAAATGCTCCCTCAAAAAAAAAAGAACTTCATATCTCAGCTATTATTTGGAGTAGAAACATAATTAAAGTAGCATATTATTCCTTATTTCTATGTTTTTAACTAGGGCACATCAATTACATGGTTAACAATTGGATTTATGTAGGGTAATATATAGAAAAAGTACATTAGAAACAATATTGAGTAAATAAAAATAAAAAAGGACCTCCCTCGTCAACCAAAAACAAAATAAAAATAAAAATAAAAAGCCTCCCGCCCTCACCACTTTTTTCAAAAAAGTATCCGTAAAGCTGATAATTTTTTTTAAGCGGCCTAATATACATCTTTTTTTTTTAAATATCAAAACCTAAATTTCTTGTACATGTATATGCTACAAACGTATATGGAACCGGCCTAATAATCTAATTCTCAGGGATGCAATGATCAGTGATGAGGTGAGACTCTGAGACGGGCTGTCATCATGATAGACCTGCAATTCATGGCATATTGGGCACTACATCTGCAAGTGGAGACTTTGACCTACCATAATGACTCCGCCTTGTTGTGCACTGTTGTTGTTATTGTTGTTGGACGGAACAGAGATTGTTGCCCCTGAGTTGGCGGCCAGTCCATTCCCTTGTAACAGGCTACCCGCTAGTGACAACGGAACTTGGATGATACCTGTTAAACATTAAAAATTACCATTGCTATTAAATATATTACTCCATTATCATTTTACATAATGTGCACACATGTCTAGGTGTTTTTTAAAAATCTATTTTCCACGATGGTTTATTGAAACTGGTGAGATACAGGATACATCATACTCCAGCGCATAAGTGTTTTTTTTATTCCTTACCTTGTTGTGTTTGAATCTGTATGACTTGTTGCTGTTGTTGTTGTTGTTGCTGCTGTTGTTGTTGTAGTTGTTGCTGTACCACCTGTACTTGTTGTGGTTCTACTGTAGTGACGGTTTGTGAGGTGGTTGGGGCTGTTTGGGTGGGGGTGAGAGCGGTAGTGGCGGTTGCCTGTGGTGGTTGGTAGATAACGGTCTGTCCGTCCGCTGTCTGCACGATTTGTCCGGTTACCTGCTGTAATCCACCGCCGGCCGTTTGTATGAGGATCTGAAGCCAAACAATAGTACTCCATTCAAGCAAAAAGCAAGTAAAATCAATATGGCTAAAGTTTAACCCAAAATGCAATATATTAGCATCCTACATGATTATCTAGCATTTAGTACTTATGCATGTTATTGTAAAGCTTGGCTGTGCCACCTGTAAGTGCTGCACCTTACATCTCTGTACACATGACCCACCTGCTGTAAGTGCTGCACCTTACGTCTCTGTACACATGACCCACCTGCTGCACCTCACAACACTGTACACATGACCTACCTGCTGTAACTATGGCTAAAGTTTAACCCAAATTGCAATATATTAGCATCCTATCTAGCATTTAGTACTTATGCATGTTATTGTAAAGCTTGGCTGTGCCACCTGTAACTGCTGTACCTTACATCTCTGTGCACATGACCTACCTGCTGTAACTGTGCCACCTGTAACTGCTGCACCTTACATCTCTGTGCACATGACCTACCTGCTGTAACTGTGCCACCTGTAACTGCTGCACCTTACATCTCTGTACACATGCAGGGTTCCCACAAAATTTCAGTTTGAAATTCCATGACATTTCCATGACAAAAATCTCAATTTTCCATGACATTTATTACAACTTGTGAGGGGTTAGGGGGCTTGGCCCCTGAGAAATTTTCTAAAATCTAGAAAGCAAATGGTCCATTCTCAGAGATTTTGTAATATTAATTCTATTAATTCATTTTCCATGACATTCCATGACACACAGCAAATTTTGACAAAATGCCATGACATTCCATGACTTTCCATGACAGCTTTCAAATTCCATGACATTCCATGATTTCCATGACTTGTGAGAACCCTGACATGACCTACCTACTGTAGCGCTGCCACCTGTAACTGCTGCACCTTACCTCTGTGCACATGACCCACCTGCTGTAACTGTGCCACCTGTAACTGCTGCACCTTACATCTCTGTACACATGACCCACCTGCTGTAACTGTGCCACCTGTAACTGCTACACCTTACATCTCTGTACACATGACCCACCTGCTGTAACTGCTGCACCTTACATCTCTGTACACATGACCCACCTGCTGTAACTGCTGCACCTCACAACACTGTACACATGACCTACCTGCTGTAACTGCTGCGCATTACAACACTGTAAACATGACCTACCTGCTGTAACTATGGCTAAAGTTTAACCCAAATTGCAATATATTATCATCCTATCTAGCATTTAGTACTCATGCATGTTATTGTAAAGCTTGGCTGTGCCACCTGTAACTGCTGTACCTTACATCTCTGTGTACATGACCCACCTGCTGTAACTGCTGCAACTTACATCTCTGTGCACATGACTTACCTGCTGTAACTGTGCCACCTGTAACTGCTGCACCTTACATCTCTGTACACATGCAGGGTTCCCACAAAATTCCAGTTTGAAATTCCATGACATTTCCATGACAAAAATCTCAATTTTCCATGACATTTATTACAACTTGTGGGGGGTTAGGGGGCTTGGCCCCTGAGAAATTTTCTAAAATCTAGAAAGCAAATGGTCCATTCTCAGAGATTTTGTAATATTAATTCTATTATTTTCATTTTCCATGACATTCCATGACACACAGCAAATTTTGACAAAATGCCATGACATTCTATGACTTTCCATGACAGCTTGCAAATTCCATGACATTCCATGATTTCCATGACTTGTGAGAACCCTGACATGACCTACCTACTGTAGCGGTGCCACCTGTAACTGCTGCACCTTACATCTCTGTACACATGACCCACCTGCTGTAACTGTGCCACCTGTAACTGCTGCACCTTACATCTCTGTACACATAACCCACCTGCTGTAACTGTGGTTGTGCTGGCTGCGGCTGGGCCTGTGGCTGCTGCGCGACCTGTAACTGCTGCACCTGACTGCCGCCCTGCTGCACCTGGATGGTCTGCCCCTGCAGCCCGGACAACGACTGTAGCAGGAACTGCTGCCCACCCTGCGTCACCAGCTGTCCATTCTGATTCACCTGCACAATCTGCTGCTGCTGTTGAAAGATGACGCAAATGAATTAGTATTGAAGTCATGCAGTGTAATACATGTTTCATTGGGCGTAATGCGATAGCAGTTCTGGCACTCTATGTTCCGGGAAACTATCCAAGTCAGGGATCATTACAGTACTGCCAGCTATTAGTATTTAAGTAATTGGACTTGGAGCAGACACGTTTGGAGCACCATTCACTTAGTCTTGGGGTTTATCTATACTGGTAGAAATCCATATCTGTGATATTGCAATATTAAATACCCCCTGGTACCTCACGTATAGGCTGTGGCTAGTAGGCCTATGCAAGTCAGATCGCCAGTGCGGCTTAAAGATCAGGACAAAGTCAGGGTGCAAACCACTACCGGGGCACATCCCCTACTCTTTTCGAATGATAATCACACTGCCTGTGTGGCTTATAGGATTCCCACAAGTTAGGAGGAGGCTTATAAGTGAGTTAGGCTTATACCGGTAGGCCTACACGTTTGCGGTAGTGTTTGACTCCACCAGGTACTTACTTGTGATTGATTTTGGTTCTGTTGTACAATTTGTGGTATTTGCATCAGGGTCACCTGGCCCGACTCAGTGTTGGTGACTTGGTACTGCTCCATCTTTATCCGCTACACGCTGAAAATGTACGGGATAATCATATTAAAGGCATCTTGTATAACGAGAAACGTCCAATATTTAGGTACCGTAACAAGCCACTAATAGTAGGCCTACAGTATTACAGTACCAATATAATGCAGGCTAAGGGGGTAAATTTTTATTTTACGCGATCCCCCCTTAAGGAGGGGTTGACATTTACACCTCTTGTGCCTCCTACATTTTTTTAACCCCCACCCTCCCCCTGCCTGGCCGTAGCCTACCGGTGTGTTCATTAATTATTAAATACGGGTGGGGGGTGAGATTTTGTGTGGAGGAGCAAAAATTCTTTACGCCCCCCCCCCCCCCCCCCCGAGAGCGCGTGAAAGATTTCGCGTCCCCTTGCCAAAGGTGGCGAAAATCTTTCGCCCCCCCCCCCCCTTTGAACTATAGTAACGCGCTGGCTCTTTTGAAGGGGCACGATTTTTTACGCCCCCCCCCCCCTCGAAGAGGAATCCAAATTTTTTACCCTTACCCCCCCCCCCCCGAAGAGGAATCAGAATTTTTTACCCCCCCCCCCCCCCTCAGGAGGGATCTGAAATTTTTACACCACCCCCTGTAAGTACCGGGTAGTAGCCTAAATAAACACCCCTCAATAAAATAGACCCACAACTCACCAGCCTGTTGTCAAAAAAATGATTGTTTTCTTTTTTGTTTTGTCTTTAGGTCTAGAGGCTATCTAGAGGTACGGTAGTTTTTAATAGATTTCTAGATATTTTTTGGACTCATTGGAGGGGGGTGGGGTGGGGCAGAACTTGAGACTTGAACTTTAATTAACCCCTCTGCCCTGGTGTGAAGGCTTGCTGATCTTTCATCGTGTAGGGTTCAATTTGGATGAGGATGATGATGTAGCCTCATCTACTATCATAACTATGATGTAGGCTTCGCCTGAACTGAGTCTGAGGCAGTGTAAGCCTGAACTGAGTCTGAGGCAGTGTAGGTGCTGAAGTTCTCAACGCCAACGGAAACTTCGTGAAGCCAGGCAAGCTCAGACTGAAGAGTCAAGACTTCGAATAAGGGACCAAGTAACATCTTACAAATTATGCACACATTGTTTAAAGACGATTGACAGCCCACATATACGTGTTAATCAACGTCTGGACACACGTGCTCGTGTTTACACCAGCCGGCAATCTCCGAGTGGACGATTGGTGGACAGCGATGGAAGGGAAAGAGTTTGACTGGCTCTCTTTGTCAGACATGTCTGACCTACATTTCATTCTACAAATTGGCTGGTCCGAGGGCGGGCGAAGACAGTGCGCGCCAGGTTTAGCCATGCCTACGGCTGGAAAACGTGTAAGAGTGTGCTAGAAAGCAAAACATCTAGTTACGACGATGAAGATAATTTGTGGACTTACATTGGCCAAATTCTGTGGTGATCAGAGGTGATTGGTTATGGAAATCAAGGTACGATGGACGACGAATCAACATCAATGCAGCTACCAAGCTTGTCCTCCATTGGTGCTGTTCCGTTTTTTGCCCTCCCTCCCTTAATTGGAATGAATTTATAAAGCTTTTTTCTTATTACAAGGGCAAATGTTCCTATTCATCAGCTTCTCAACACGTCGAAAATAGTTTAAGTAAATAATGTTCCTCATTATATGTCGAATATAACTTAAATAATGAAGTACCGTATCATTTTACAAGTTAATCCGGGTCCGTCTGGAAAATCCACCTGATTCAAGAGCCGTCTGCTCAACTGACCAATCAGACATCTCACTAGTCGTCACATGACGCGTAGGCCAAAATCCAAACAAGCGCACGAGGTTGACAAAATGGCGTGCAATACTGAGGCTATAATACTCCCACTCCCCCAGAGAAAATGATAACTGGTGTAATGCTGTCATGGGTAAGGCAATTTTAGTATATGTAGTCACTGACATATCACTTTTATGATCACAAATAACTTAAATCTAGAGCATATAGACAATGTTTAATGATGCCAACAGTGAATGGCTTTTGTAAACACGATAAAATGTCTTATTATCGCTCACATGGAGTGTGCAGATGATCATGAAATGAAAATACAAATGGGCTGCATGGACTAATTTAAAGTGGTATAACATCCATTACATGATTCATCACATTTATATCTTCATCTGCCCAAAATGAACCGTTTTCTGGTCAAACTTAAAGATTGCACCCGGTCAAAGATAAAGATTGCATCGGTCAAAGAGACACACTCTCACACAGCATAAAATTAATATTTCAGTCCATGATGCTAAGATTACATTCCTCAGTCGGTGTCTTATTCACTTCGATAGAAATACGATACATATAGTATCAGTAATTTATACGAAAGAAATTTGAGGCAGGTGCTATGTGACATTAGAAATTGACATTTTAGGGTGCCAATAGCTATGGACAGTTGGGAAATGGAAACATAGAAGACGTGGCCTCTCCCGTGGCAGTTCCACCCCTGCCCTTCACACCAACTACCATAACAGGTGGCGGTGGACACAGCCTATTTGTAACAGGTAAAAATTATTTCTCAACTTCAACCATAAATCTTGTCCATTTTCTCTCCAGATTATTAAGGCGAAAAGTTATACATAGATCTGATATCTTAGAAAATATGCCTACTTTTATTTCCAGACAGGGGGCAGCTCTTTACCTGTGGTTGGAATAACAAAGGGCAGTTGGGTCTCCCAGAAGTCACAGGGAACCTGTCCTTACCCTACCAAGTACACTTCTTCAACGACAAGGGGATACGGTCAGTGGCCGCAGGGTGGGACCATTCCATTCTGTGCACAGGTAAATGACTCTATACATAGACACATGTACATTTACGGTATCTCTTGTTGTAAAAAAAAAATAGGGAAGAATTATTGTCACATATTAAGTAAAATCAAACGTTTTGTATTCAGAAATTACTGTTGACTTTCACTGGTTTCTCTAGGATTTGGTTTTCTAGTATCTATCAAAAACCAGGCCTATTGACCTCCGCCTCTATTTCAGACGAGGGAGAGCTGTATACCTGGGGGTCTAATGCCTTTGGTCAGCTTGGATGTCCCTCAGTGAAAGGCTGCACAAATGTTCCAGTAAGTCCATCTTATAGTTTATAGATTACAGTACATATTGTCCAACCTTGGACACAGAGTGGGGCGATTGGAAACTTCCTAAAGGTAGTTGTGAGTAGTATATAGAGAGGTGGGTTATTACCAGGTAATTTTGTGCATCGCCCATATAAGTAGTATAGGGATTGATCAATGCTCTTTCTCTGGATAATATCAGCTCATCTTTGTAAGTACATGTAGTATATGAGGAGAGAGTTTTTATCGGGTTATGGTCATCATATCACCCCTATCCAGGAATATATAAGTACCCGGTAGTACATTAGGAGGTTGGTCATTGTGCAATGCCCGTGTAGGTAAAGCAGAGATAGGTTATATTCAGATCATGGTACCTTGCTCGTTGAGGTGTAAGTAGTATAGGACATGTCAATTCTATATTAGAATACTTTTAATATTCTATGGTTATGTGCAATTTTTTTTATATATATGTCATGATATATTTCACATACATACATGTACATGCAATGGGATTTCAGCAATATTGCATCATATTTACAGACTAAAGTGGACTTAGCTAAACGCATCAGTGCTGTTGCAGCAGGACTTAGACACAGCCTTGTTCTTACAGGTATTACTATTTATTTTTTATCATGATATGCTTTATTTACTAAGTATTACAAAAAGATTTAATCTGCTTATCCGATTGTTTCTTAAGCTCTTAACACTATGACCTCACTGTCTCATCATGTCATAAGGTCCCCTACTCAAAAATGGCAAGTTAAGTAGCAACAATGTCAGAAGGGCTTCACGGGATTGATCTATGTATCTAATAAACAATATCAGACTACAGTGTGTAAGTGATAACTAGCATAATACACCGTATGTGTGTAAAATACAAACTGTATAGATATTGAAAGGACCAAGTAAATGATATAGAAAATTAATAAAAAATAAAATATTTGATAAATATAGTTTATGGTTACAGAATGTGGAGCACTCTATGCCTGGGGGAGCGGCAAGAAAGGACAACTCGGTGTTTGCCAAGATGGTCGTCCCCACGTCACCCTGTCTCAGCCTCACCAAGGTACCCAGGGTCTACCGTAATAACTGCTACGGACATTATTGTGAAAATTCCCCTAGTTTGTATCATAGAAAGTGCATATTTATATTGCATAGGCCACACCATTTTTTTAAGTGTTTTTTTTGTTAATGGATTTTGTAGATGGAAAGTGGAGTGAGCAACAATTTCTATTTTACCCAGCCTTCGACAGAAGTTCTTAAAGAACCCATAACAATGAGCGAAATCCAAAAAAAGACACGTCCATTTCCGATCATAAGAAGGTGCACGAAAACCATTGACCAATTCTTTTAACTCGAAAGCTTCCCCATTTTCAGTTTGCTTACCAAAGCAGACATCTCCTGTAAAAGAGATTGTGTGTGGAGCCTACCATTCTGCAGCACTAACAGGTGAGTAAGACTAAGTTACTTCTCAATAGTAAATGGTTTCCTCTTAATCACATTTTAAACATAATCACCTTGAGTCATCTCAATTTGACAGATTTAGAAAAAAAAGCACTTTAAAAGCACATCGTTTGTAACATTCTGCTAAGTCTGAATCCACTCTGGACATAATCATAGTCTCAGATCTCCCTGCTTTCTGTAATATATTGGCTGAGCATAAGTTATTTAGGGTTTTCCTTTAACGGCTTTGCTACAGCTTTCACTGATGTTTGTGGTTTTAAAACATTCACACGAAGGGCTCTTTTTTCCCCCAGCAAACGGAGAGGTATACGTCTGGGGTGACAACAAACATGGCCAGATGACCCTATCGTCAGCACAGGTGAAAAATGTCGTCTGCCCTCGGCAGGTCTCAGCTCTACCAGGACCAGTGTCACACATACATAGTGGGTGGACACACATGTTAGCTGTCCAGGGTGAGCGTCCTTTGATTTATGCAAGCCCCAGAGTCTACTGTCAATGTCATGACTTTAGTGTGATATAATACGATTATAGTTAGTACCTTCGCTGCTCTGGTGACCAAATTCCATGTTCAAGCTTAGTGATAAGCATAGTGATGTTATACTTGATATATCAGCATTATAACAAATCAGAACTCTCAAAACTCATTAAAACAACCCCTGAGCCATTTGTGATGCTATTGCTAGTCACATGCCCACTCTCATCTTAGCAGGTTAATGATGATGTTTAATTTAAACTGAACAGAATGTTTCAAAAATGTGTTAAATCCATTTCTATATCACATGTAGGTCTTTCCTTTTTCAGACACAGGCGTGGTGCTGTCTTGGGGTAGAAATGACTATGGACAGTTAGGTCGGACATGTCATGGTGAAGACTCAGAGACAGCAGACCACCTGCCCGCCCCCATCCCTGGCCTCCTCAACCCTAGCTACCTGACGGGAGGCTCAGAGCACAGCCTGGCACTCATGGGTCAGTTCTGGTCAATCTTGTACAATGTATAGAGAAAACATGTTGCTGACAAATAATAAGGATTAGATTAAGGCAACCCTGAAAATACCAGCACCCTAATACTAGGTAGAGCAGATATGCCCTTTTCCCCCCTTTTTTTAAGACTTTTGTATTCCTACTTTTTGGATGGAATTTCGGGATTGAATTGTGTTAATTTCCTACAGAAAATTGACCTAAATATGATATTTTCTACTTATTGACTCAGGTTTACCCTGAGTCTTGTGCGACGGGTAGCGATGGGCTCCTCGGCGAAAAAATTAAAAGTTCAATAATTCATACATTTCTATCGTTCTACGCTTCATTTTGCTTTCCATGGATGCATAACAACATAGAGCAACTGTTCCCTGGCGCAATAGTTCCTATATTGACGCTAAGTGCGCTAAAAACACAAAATAATTTTTTTCTAAAATAGGGTGGTAATTTGCTTCACTATAGAAGTCTATGGGAGACTGTAGATAACCCTTGACATTGAACGATTACATATTGAACAGCTCAGTGCTAAGTCAATGGGACAGACCTCGGCAGCCGACCAACCGGGGTGAGACGCTTTTTTTCAGCAAGCGTCGACTGGATCCGATGGTAATTTAACACAGGGAGGTTACTACTGTATTCAAATGTACACCAACAACAGTGTTTCAATGCGGTCTGTTTTCTTCCTTCTACATGTCCTGTGTTCTCGTGTTTCACATGTCAATGTGATATAACATCGTACAGTGATATAGCACTTTGATATAACTTATATCAGTCTACATATATCCAAAAACAGTTTTTATCTAATGCCCAACCTCGTACAAAAAAAAGCAGGAGTGCCCCCCCCCCCCGGGCGGGGATACGCTTCGCGGAGAAGCATCTCGATCAGAACGAGGCTACTGCATAAATTACCCGGCTCAGTCTTCAGTACAACGCACACAAAGGAAGCCACTTTTCGCCAGCAAGAATCTCAGCTGAATTTATCCATCTAGAATACTTCATCTTTCTCTCAATATAGCACACGTAATACGTGTATCTCACACGTTGCATCAGAGTACAGCTCTGCACCAAATAAACCAAAAGAAACAAGGAAACTGCGTCAAACAAACGGAGGAGATTCTGACATTTTGTCACTCGCTGAAAGTAACATGGAATGGATGCCCGATCCGACTGAAAAGTGTCACGATCGAGCTCGCCTTTCCACTTCAGCCAACACTAAATTGTCCTGTGTTTCATCATATTACAACTGTGTCGTAGGATAGTGTAATATACCACAGAAGGTGCCAGAAAACTGTGTATTGTAGTGCCATTTCGTCTGTGTTTACGGTACTACACTATTTGCCAAAGCAGATGACATCCTATCTTACATTGTAGGCCCAACATGCACTGCACTATATTAGATACCGGTATGGTAATTTAATACATGTGTTCCTGTCCAGTCTTGTTCAATACATAACAAATATTTTGAGAACAAAAAAGACAACCCTGTACTAGTATATAGCTCAGACCCTACTACGCAGTGTTCGCTGTTATATAATATAACAGGGCCATGGAATAGACCTACTACTTACTTAAAGCTGTTTCCTGCAATTCCACGCAGGTTTATAATACAAAGGAAATAAGACAAGTTATCACATATACTTTTTCTTATTACTTTTGGTCTCTGGTTTCCATCCAGTCAGTCGGTTTTTGGTTGTGATCCAATCAGTTGGTCTTTGGTAAAATACCAATCAGTTGATTTAGTTTACTTCTTTGTATATTAGGTATCTGGTTTTATCCAGTCAGTCGGTAGTTGGTGGTGATCCAATCAGTTGGTCTTTGGTGAAATACCAATCAGTTGGTCTTTGGTTAAATACCAATCAGTTGGTTTTTGGTAACATACCAATCAGTTCATTGTTGTAAAATAGCAATCAGTTCATATATATTATTGCAGTGCACTGTTCGATTTCCATTCAGTGAAGCACTAATTGCTGTGACTATATATGTAAACAAATTGCATAATTCTATGTCATTGAAAGCCATTCATATTTTGGTACACACTGTGAAATAGTGTATTGTGGATATAATAAAAAAAGGACAGGTCGATACTACTACTACAGTAAATTTTGACACAGTGATACAATCAAGGTTCAATCCACCCACCTTTTCTGATATTGTGACACACCGAAGCAGGTGGTTTCTGTATCTATCCGATCTGATTTATGTGATACAATCAAGGATACAAAATCAGCCATATATCATTTTCTTGTTTCAACATTGAGTGAAGTTCAATGACAAAAAGAAAACAGGCTTTTTTCAGTTCATTGTCCATCTACCAATATGTCTTCCAATCGTAGCAACATTGTTCGAGCCACTTGGTGCCAAGGCAACAGGCGATTTGGAGAAAACGCTGGCAAGCAATGTGTTGCGATGAGTTTAGCGTTCGCTCTATACTCGAGTGGAACGAGAATACAAGATATCAACACTCGACAACTGAATTTCATCCTGAATTTTGGAGATGAGCTGTATGGTAAAATTTATTCATACATTTCAAGGTTCGTAGATGAAGAATATCTTTTGGTCACAGATATACCATCAGAAATCCAGTGGAGAGACTGTACTTATGACATTGCCCTCGGAACTGTGCGCATTGGCATGATACATAGTAACATCGATTCAATGTTAACGTTACTTGACAATGCATTTGCAACATGTTCAACACATTTCTTCATATGTCGAGGACAATGTGTCCTATTGAAGAAATGGAACACATTGTACACTGTTTTTGATTCGCATTCTCGAAACGACGACGGAACAATATGTGGAGACGGAAAAGCCTGCATGGTAAAGTTTGAAGACACTTTCACTTTAACTCACCATCTACAAAGGTTGTTCATTGAAGGAATAGATGAACAGTATGAGATAACAGCGGTTGATATAGACTTGCATCTTGGAAAGTCAATCTATCAACATAGAGCATGGTTGAATTTCAATCGACCAATCTCCAAGCAACATTGGTATGCCAAATCACCAAATCAGAGTGCATCTACTTCAAATCCTTCCGTCCTTGTACCAGAACAAAGTTCTGACATTCCACCACAGGAAATACCTTGTAGCAAAAAGGAATCCCAGTACGAACAGATACATTCTGGAAAGAGAAAGAGAAAATGTTCTGAGCAAGTACCAACAGATACAATCAAGTATGTCAAGCAGAAAAAACCATCTGCCACTACAGCTGTCATTACAACAAATGGAGAACTTCTCACAATAGATGAAGAAATTTATCCATCAGACATTCCAAGCACAGAAAGTAATTCAAGCACATCAGGTCACATGTCTTCTCCTCTTCCTTCCTGTAGCAGTGTTCGAAAGACAAACGACAAACAGCTCATAAAAAACAAAGGAAAGTTTGTTCCCAAAAAAGGCAGTACACAGGAGAAAAATTCATCCAAACCGAAAGAGAAAACAGAGAATAATACCTGCACTGGAATTCCTACTACACAATCGAACATGAAAGGTACATATCGTAGTCCTCACATGAAGGTTCCTACAGTGAATAAAGACACTGCACCAATGAAGCAAACATTGAAAAGAAAACGTAGCCCGTCTTCCTGTCCAAAAAATACAAACCCTAAAGCAAAGACAACAGATTTTCATCCATCTTCCAATGTTACAGAGAAAACAAAAATGCCGAAGGGCACACCAAAGGAAAGGACAAATGCAACAACACAGGAACATGTTGAAACAGCGAAGAAACGGAAGACAACATGTACTCGGACAAGTTTTCATTCCGATGAACAAGAAAAAAAGAGTGACAAAAAAGTTCCATCTCACAAACCATCTACACAACAAAGTAAAGGTTCTGTGGATGCACATCCAAATACCGTGAAGTTACATGTTCCTGTCTTTACTTCAAGGTCACCTACACACGATGTTCCCTCTGTGACATCAGTTCCTAATGTCAACTTGAACGATGGTTCAATATTTTTCTCAGAAGAAGAAGACAATGACAACGAGGCTACATCACAGACCGCACAGAGAGACCAAAGAGAAAGTGATCTATCCAAGAAAGAGAGAAAAGCTGTTTCAAATAAAAAGCAGTATAAGAAAATGGTCGAGAGAACAGTTAAACTCACTGCCAAGGAGAAAAAAGAAAGAGCTAAAGCTCGACGTAGAGCAAGGAATAAAAGATACAGAAATCCTGTAGAAAACAAGGAAAATGAGCAAAGAGATGTCACTGCACAGAAAGACCAATCTTCAGATGACATCGAAAGCAGAGAGAATCAACCAAAACCGGTTCCTACCAAAAAAACTGAAGCCGCACCAAATCATCCACTTCTTCTTCATCCTCTATCCGAACGGAACAAAGTCACGCAACAAAAGAAAAAAGGAAACTCCAAGAAAATGGAACAAGGAAGGAAAAAGAAGAAATCTCTGCGCAAGAGAATGAAAGAAAGAATCAGACCAGCGATAAAAATTCCAGATCTGTACAATGATTCATTTGATGATTACGTGAAAGAAACACAAACAGTTATGTCCTATGTACAACTTGATTTTCGTATAGATGCTATATGCTACATCTGTTCCTGCTTGTTCCGAAATGTTGATATTGTTGATTTAGACGGTGATCTGTACAAAGAATATATCAATCCTCATATACCTGGTGAAAAATTTACGGCATGCACGAAATGCTTGAATTTAGTTTCAAAAGGAAAAACGCCAAAAATGTCATACAAAAATGGCATTTATTTTCCACCGATAATAGATGCGTTAGACATAACACGAGCTGAAGAACGATCTGTGTCTTATCGTATTCCTTTCATGCAATGGCGCATATTACCCACTGATGGTCAGACACAATTGTACTCCAATGTGATAAATGTCGAAGCAAAAGTAGATGAAACCGTACATGCTCTACCTCGTTTACCTCCAAACAACGGCTTTGTTGACGTTCATATAAAACGTAAAATGCAGTATAAAAATGCATACAAAAAAACGAAAATCAGACCAGCAAAAGTTCTGCAAGCTCTGTTGTGGTTGATGGAGAACAGTCCTATATATGAAGAAGCAGACATCAAAGTAGACAAACACTGGTTGAAACAAACTGTAGCATTTTTGAACAATGAAACAAACATGGAGACAAGCAGGTGGGAAGAAGTCGATGAAATTGAGCGCAACATTTCAGAAGAGAAGAAGAGGAAAAGAGAGGAAGCAATCCTAAATGAAACGCCAGAAGAAAAAACTAAAAGATTGAAAAAAGAAAAATATGAAGAAGAAAATGACAATTTCTCTGAAATAGATGACAGCGAACACATAATTCTACGAGACACTCTGTTGGAAGAACTGGATGAAGCTGTCGAGCTACATGACAATAAATGTCTAGAAATAGCTCCTGGTGAAGGATCTAAACCTGTATTCATGGTTCGAGATAATAAAATAGAGGATGCTTGCTTTCCAACTATATATCAAGGTCAGCGTATAGATGACATTTTCAAAAGAACCACAAATCTCATGAGGTATCGTTGGGAATTACTTAACCATGACAACCGAGTAAAATCAGACCCAGAACGGGTATACGCTAGATATAAGAAGCAGCAGAATGCATCAGTTGACAGCACGACAAATTTTGCCATGAGATTGATAAATCGTAAAGACAAATATACAGCGAAAGATGTTCGATCGAAAGAACAACGATTGAAACTACATAGTATACAAGATGGCCTATTCTATTATAGACGATTCAGAAATGGACCTCCATATTTTCAGGAACAAAAGAAAAGTCTTTTCTGTATGATTCAACAAATGGGAATACCAACTTGGTTTATATCGCTGAGTGCAGCCGACTTCCAATGGACCGAGTTAACGCGAACTTTATATAAAAATCGATACCATGTTGAAATCACAGAAGAAGAGGCTGATGCATTAAGTTTCATAGAAAAAAGTGATCTCATCGAAAAAGATCCGGTGACATGTACTCGATATTTTGATTACCGTATGAAAGCCTTCATCAAAGATTGCTTGTATTCTTCCAGTAACCCGTTGGGTAAAGTAATTGCTCATTACTATCGCGTGGAATTTCAACACCGCGGAACACCACATTTACATATGTTGATTTGGTGTGAAAATGCTCCTACATATGTAGAAGGTGGTGAAACGGAGGAAGTGATCAAATACATAGATCAGTACATTACATGTGATGGTAGCCCAGGAGAACCCAATTCCAAATATGTCCATCTACAAGAGCATTTCCATTCGAAAACGTGTAGGAAAGGAGGTCATCCAATATGTAGATTTAATTATCCCCTTCCTCCTTTGAATCGTACTATGATCCTAGATCCAAATCCTGTAGCCACTAAAAAGGAACAAGAATTATATCTAGATATACAAAGGCATCTTGATTCAGAGGCCATAACCAATGAAACTACTCTACAGGATATACTAGATCACTTCGATATTTCTATGGAAGAATACATTCTTGCCATTCGTTCCAAATTGAAAGGAAGCAAAGTATTTCTGAAGCGTAAACCAATAGATGCTAGAATCAATATCTACATGCGTAGTCTCTTCCATGTTTGGCAAGCCAACATGGATTGCCAATTTTGTTTAGACCCATATGCTGTGATAGTATACATAGTAAATTACATTAACAAACAAAATCGTGGTTTAAGCATGTCTTTGCAAATGATGATCAACAAATGTAAAGATTCTGCCACTGATATTCGTGAAACAGTGAAACAATTAGGACTTGTCTTTCTTAAATCTAGTGAAATTTGTATGCAGGAGGCAATATATCTATTGCTTGGATTACCTCTTACTTTCAACAGCAAAAGGGTCATTAGCATTCATACAGCTAAATTGAATGACAGATCAGGGGTATTGAAGAAAGATCCGGTACTAGATGAATTAGATGAAAATGATCCAGACATTTTTATTGACAATAAATATACACTATATCGTGATAGACCAGCATATTTCAAAGACTTCTGTCTAGCAGATTATACCACTATGGTCACCCGTAACAAACTGCAGAATATTCCTGGTATAGAACGTGTCATGGGTGAAATAAAAAAAGCAAAGACATGGCGTTATGTAGATGAATTATACTCGTACAATATCATACAAGAAAAGCGCATATTGAAGTTCTTTATTCCAAAGAAACAACAAGATTCTGAGCAATATTATCGAATTTCCCTGCTTCTTTTTTTTCCTTGGACACAAGATCCTGAAAGTTATGTCACAGAAAAGGAAATATCTTACGAAGATGCATACAATGAATTATCTCCAGCTGCAAAATTTAAATTAGAGAAAATCAGAGCATCATACAACAATGTAGATGTAGGTGACATGCAAGAAATTCATACACAATTCATGGAATCGGTAAGATCTGAAATAGCTCCTGGAGTAGAGGAGCAACAATTGCTTCAGAGAGATGAAGCAGAGAATGGTAAGTCAACGAAAGAAGACAACCATGAAGAAGACGACGAAGAAGAAGAAGAGGAAGAAGATGATTTCTTCAAACCGTTTGTAGACAAATTCAGCGTACCTGCTCGAACTGAAAATTCAGAACCAAGTTCAGTTATTCCAGTCAGTAAGTAATTGAATCTATGTGGCCAAAGTCTGATTTGATAAAAAACATTGACATGTTGAACCGAAAACAACGTGACATATTTGATCACATAATGAAACATATATTATGTGGAGGTAAGCCATTGCACCTGTTTATCACTGGATCAGGTGGAACTGGGAAATCCAAAGTTTTACATTGCTTGAATCAAGCTATAAATCGATACCATCATTTCAACTCTGCTGAAAATATATCAGACAATATAGTGATAAGATTAGCGTTGACTGGTAAGGCAGCATTTTTGATCAACGGCCAAACCATTCACTCAGGCCTAGGCATACCTGTAGGAAACAGTGCGACAGGTTCTGGGTACACAAGGTTAGGAGCAGAGGCTCTTGGTGAAAAACGAATGAAGTATAAGAATTCCAAAATTGTTATGATAGACGAAATATCGATGGTGGGAATAAATATGTTCAGAAAAATTGATTTACGTTTACAACAAATTCTAGGAAACAAAGACTTGTTCGGTAATCTTCATGTTATAGTGTTCGGAGATCTTTTTCAGTTGCCTCCGGTGATTGATCCACCTGTATATAGAGAACAAACTCAATCTACTGGTGTTCTCGATCGACATATATGGAAAGACAATTTCCAGTTGTTTGAATTGACGCAATCTATGCGACAGAAAGACGATACAACTTTTGCAGAGATATTGGATCGAATTCGAACTAATACTTGGAAAGAACATGATATTGAAGTATTGAAGAGACGAAACATATCAGAACAAGAAGACAGTGAAAGAAATAAATGCTATCATTTATATCTGCACAACGATGATGTAGATCGATACAACACATTCCGATATAATTCCTGTAGTAATTTCAAATGTAGCATACAATGTAAAGATTTCTTCCCCAAAGGCATGTCTAAAGCCACCAAAAAAAAAATTGCTCCTTTGTTGAAAATCCATAAGCACACTAATTTTATACCATACATATTAGAATTAGCAATTGCTGAACCATACGATATAGTATACAATCTCGACGTAAGTGATGGAATAGCAAACGGGACTACAGGTATTTTGCGTCATATAACATATTATCCAGAATATTCTAAACCTTGCATCGTTTGGTTACAATTTGCAGACAATAAGATTGGTGCAAGAAGAAGAGCAAAATACAAGCATTTCTGCAAAGAAGGAATCAGTGAAACTTCGGTTCCTTTCTTTGTAGAATCATTAGAGTTCTCATTGAAAGCTCAATATAAAATTACCCGTAGACAATTTCCTATGAGGATGTCTAACGCCAAAACAATTCATAAGTCACAAGGATCCACGTATGCAGAAATCAGTGTTCAAATAAAACCAAGGTACCAGGAAAATTTGTTCTATGTAGCCATCAGTCGAGTACGGAGATTGATTGATCTACATTTAATTGACTTCCATGAAGATCAAATTATTGCAGACGAAGATGTACCGAAAGAAATGAATAGACTGCGCTGTGACATGAAACTTGCGTTGAATTCTCCACAATACATTTCAAACAATGATAATTTAATCATTTCATATCAAAATGCACAATCTTTGTATCGTAACATAACATCCATCCGTCATCAAACTCTTTGTCAAATAAGTGACATTGTGTTAATAAATGAATCTCATTTGACAGAAGGAGAATCGCAGGCTCTATATGACATGGTGGACAAGAGACAAATCAGATTTGATTGTTTCATACCTAGAGATAAAATTAGACCACATCATGGTTTATGTATATATATATCGACAAAAGTGTTTGATATACAGATAACACGAAGAAGGACTGACCAAACAGAATTTATGTTGATCAACTGCAAATCCATCATATCCCGCAGACAAATCAACTTTGTTTTTGGTGTCTTCTACTGTAAACCGAATAGTGCCATAGGCACGAAGAAAGAAATGTTCCAAGTTTTAGCTTCATATCTGGTGCCTGGACAGAAAATTATGATATTTGGTGACTTGAACACCAATGTCATGTTGGAAAGTTCACAGTCTAGCATATCAGAGATAGAAGACATAACAAAATGCAAACAGAAAGTGAATTGCATTACCACTAGAGCACAAACAGCCATTGATATTTGTCTGACTAATATTACAAACAAAAATGGTACATCTCCCAACATTCATAACCACTATATAGAATGGTCACATCACATGGCTTTGTCTACCACACTAACATGATTCATTTCATACTCTTTTCACATTTGAACTATCTCATGCTTCGAATGACTGTCCTGTCTGTGTGATATTTAGCCAAAGCATATGTTCGAATTCAAATATGCAGTTCAGCCGTATACTTCCCCTGTTTATCATATCATGTGTAGGCACACCGATCGATCCTGCCTCGGTGATAATTCCACAGCGAGACATCACTTGGGGTATCCGACACCCCTATGTAAAGACCATGCCCATCCAGTCACGTACGGTGATAAAGGTGTGGACATGGGAAGTAGCTCAGTGATAAAACAAAGGTTCCACATTAACAAGGTGAAGAGTTCGAATCCCGCTTTCTCCACATGACTTTTCTCCAACCATGACATCATGCATTATATTTCAATTTAGTTCCCCCTGAAACAGGGAAACCCATTTGAATTGACGAATATTGGAATCCTTTGGTACAATTGCATGCATTTTTTCAGCCAATATCCAACAATATGGCACCCCTTTTCACAGTATTTATTTTCACTGTCTATTTGAATATTGCTGCCTAACAATATTACCACCTTTTCATACAAAATGGTGCAGCAAGAACCCTACATCAGGTGTATTCCCACACCCACCATAATACGGTATATAGTAACCTCTCCCTACATATCAGGCACACATGTATTTTCTGTACTTTTCGTATGGAGTGACCCCCCCCGGCCCGTACACCGATCCAAATGGCATTCTCGGCACCATCATTCTCCCCGCAGAGTTTCCACCGCGTACCTAACGTATATGAATCTAGATCTCTGCTGGGAGAGTGAGGCACGATATGACAAATCTCGCGAGATCACGTGACTGCAGTTAATGTATGCACAGGTCGAGCAAGGAGCCGCCATATTGTTTTGCTTGCATTTCCTTCACGTCGACGCATCACATTTTCAACTGAAACACACGTTGTAAGACGGAAACAGTGCTACATTACATTCTGCAACACAAAGGAAACACACTGCTTTCATCTGTTACGTCATGGAACATCAGAACGGAGACGGTAATGGAGAAAGAAGGAAAAAAGTCTCCACGCCGAGTCCACGCAAAGTCGCCCGGAAAGCCACTGACATCTTGGAGAATGGTACCATCAACATTGGGAAAATATTAGCTGTGAAATGACCTATGAGTGAATCTGGTACACTGATGGCAGTGGTAACAGCCATATCTCCCCAATATGATACACATAGACTGATACATAAGACAAGAAGACGGATCGCGTTGATAGATCCTACCGGTAGCATCATAGCGTACGTTACCACCAAACCCTTCACTGCAGAACCGGGAGACGTGCTAGCAATCAAGGATTTCAGCGTATCCCTGTCTAGGTTGACACTACATCAGAACACAGTTATAGCAAGGTAAGTGTACTATTTTCTTCCTTTGTATAAGATTTGAAACACATTGGGAGACGCACAAAAAAAAAAAAATTCAATAGGAAAACTCTTTTTTTAAAGGCAGAAAATTATTGGGACGCGCTCACTTATCAAAACGAGGCTACTGCTCGGGAGAGACTCAACATGGTGTACTTTTGTTGAGACGTACTTTCGGACGCCCGGCACATTTTATAACATTGTGGAAGTTATTGACACTTTATTTGTGCCACAGCAGTTCAGGAGGGACATAAGATAACACACATTGCACTGAGACACATTACATTCCAAAAAGTGTGGTCTTTTTCACGAATTTCGATTTTTGGTGAAACAGCACCGGTATTATAACAACTTGTATCCTTTCCCGCCACACAAAATGGGAAGCAGGACATTTCAGTCACCCAGCTGCATTTTCACAAGATATGATCGTTGGATTCAAGGTGATCCTATCAAAGGATTTCCAGTAGATTTGTTTGTTTGGAAACATGATCCAAACCCTGCCCCACATTTCACTACAATACAAGTTGAACTTGTGATGGCAGTGACTACCCCGACAGGGAGAGCAAACATGATGATAAGAGAAACTTTGATTTTACCGAGGACAGATTGGCATATCCAACTGAAGGAACATCCTACATATTTCATTATGCATGATCGTATGAGACGACACCTACATCAAGAGTGCTATCTGCTTGACGCTAAAGGTGAAACTATCCATTTCATTCCAAATCCAGACTGTAGAATTCAAAAGAACAGATTTCAGTTTCCCCCTGTGAATGACAAACTTTTTGAGACACCTGACTACGTATGGCCTATAGCAAGAAAGGGCAAAGCAAACATTGTAATGTATGCCAAAGAACGTGAATATCCACAAGACGATACCAAATTGAAATTTGATTTGTTCATGATTGTTGCTACCCAAAGATCTCCAGGAGGTCTGGTCATGAGGAAAAAAATCACCATAAAGAAACACAATTGGCAAAACACCATAAACAAATCCAGACAACTAAGAAGACTGTACAAACGATTGAAACAACATGCCACAACAGAAGAGATATTATATGAGGGAGAATTTCAGAACGATTTATGACAAGAAAACACTGCAGAATTTCCATGTGTCTCACCAATGTGTTTCAGGTATGCATGTGACTTGTTATATTACTTTCAGCTGTTGAAATGATACATTGCATTACCTATATTACAGTCATACGTTTTCAATTTATATTGAATAGAACAAAGTATATACAATACAGCAAATAAATAATAAAAATGTATACAAATTACATGAAATTCTCTGATGATGCTATATTACATTATATCTTTTTTACTTAAAATTTAGCCTTCTTTTTCAAACAGGGGACAGAACATCCAGATTAAACAAAGTGACAAGGACGCTGGAAACCTTCTACTGCAACAACCTGTCCGCCCTTACACTGCCTTGGACCAGATGTTGAAGACGAAATACCCTGCCAAATCCTATGTAAGCTGCAGGGGGCAAGTGTCTAGAGTAAGTGCCAGTAATGTATTTCTTTTCTTTTTACAGCAAGAATATTCCATGAAAGAATAATTCTTTCATTTTATGAAAAATATTGATTAAAAAAAAAAGAGAAACAGTCCCAGCTTAAGAACATCTATACATGGCCCAATTCCCATTGACCAAAGTACTTCACATATTCAATGCCTACTATTAAAATTAAATTATATAACAAATGATACAAAAGTTTCAATCGATATAATATGACAGTGATTGTACACATAACATCCAAAGAAAAGTAGCTGCTGTATGAAAAGGTAAACAGGGAAAGTAAATATCTCCCATAGAAATTTACTTGACAAATACTGTAAACTGCATTGTTACAGTGGATGGTACAAGATACATGTACAAAGCCATCTGTGAATCCGATATGAACATTAAAATTTCATTTTTGGATTTTCCATCAGGTGACTGAAATGAAAGACGTCCAGTGTTCACCTCAGGTACCGACCCCCAGCGGGAGACTGCTGCGCAAAGGTATGTAATATTTGATCAGTATGACTTAACATTGATCATATAGCCCACCATAGGATGTTGTTTTGCTCTTCTTTTTTCAAAGCCATTGACATTAAATGTGTAAATTAGAATGTAAATATACATCCAAATCCGGTCTTTATATAGTGTAAAAAATAGAAAAAAAGAAAAACAAACAGAATCAGATGAAACAAGATGTGTATCACGTCATGTTGAGTGGACCAAAGTACACTGGATCACCCTTTTCTGGAGTGTACAGTTCTGTTGTTACATAGCTCATTTATATAAAAACCAAAGATTCATGTATTTCTCTCTCATACCATGTCCAATTTGGTTGCAGAAGTGGACGTGGAAGATCCCAAACAGGAGAAGAAAATCTGTGTAACATTCTTTGACGAGTGTGCTCTAATACCAATACGTGTGGGGGACAACGTCCATGTCCATGACTCGCAGATCTACAAGAATGACATCCTACACATCCAAACGATCAGTGTATACAACGCAGATAACATTATTGTGAGTATTAATTTGACAAATCTAATAAACCATACTTACATTAGAATAATACAAATTTGAGCCTTATATTCTGTACCAAAATGCACCAGAATACACCATTTTAAGTCTGAAATTTCCAAAGCAGTGATAACTTTACCTGTGAAAACAAAGTTCCACTACCAATGATTAAGGATAGATACTGAGCTTTGACATGATTTGTACCAAAATGCACAACCATGCCCTATTTCAAATCTAGCCTTTCCAAATTTTCCTCATGTTTCCTTTGTATGTCCTTATTTATGTACAAGGGATTTTCCCAGGCACACTGTGTCTCAACAACTCCTTCAGCTTAAAAGAAAAAACATTAAAATTAAACAATCTATGAGAAATACTCCATTGATGCTAAAATGCATGAAACATACATAAACCAGACAAAACTGTATCACTAAAAATGCCTTCTCTGTTTTCACAGGTCACAACACCAGAAGGAAGCGTAGAACATGTACACATCGCAGCAGTAGAAGCATCCAAGACAACTGGCTACATGACCCTGATGCTAAAAAACAATGATAAAACTTGGACTCGCGAGGTGAACAGTACACTTCTGCTAGAAGCATTGGGTGACGAATTTGAGAATGCAACATGTGATGAAGTACGCAGTGTGTGTCCCATGTATGGGAAAGCGTACATTGTAGGAGGAGAACTAGTCAATATTAACATTCATACCATCAGTACCAGCAGCAGCGAACCTGTGGACTTCCAACAAATGTTCGCTGAATCCCAGGAGCGAGATTTGGAAAACGCTGCAATAGCCAAAATGTTAGAAGAGGATTTCCCCGAACCAGAAGCACCGACAAAACCACATCCACCAAAGACACCTCAGCCAAGTAAGCCATCCAGCACACACAAACCAAAAGGAAACACAAGGACGGGCCATGGCTCGAAGGACAATCCATGTGATATAAATGACTCTATGTGAGCACCAGAGACAATTGAGACAAACATAGAATACTGCATGATTTGATGTTTACTTTTATCTGTTCTATCACATTAAGACAAGACAAAAATGTGCACAAGGGTTCATTGAACCCAAAGTAAAAAATGAAGAGCCTAACTATTTGTGCTCCTATGTTACATGTGTTGTAACTCACCCGGCACCAGTACTTCGTGCCAGACAGTGACGTGATGCCAGGCGTGCTTGTAACCTAATTTTCCATTCAGTATTACACTACGTTCCATACCTCGGGTAATTACAATTCATGGAAAAAGAACAAAATTTCTAGATATGTGATTGTACTAGGATATATATAGAAAACATAAGAAAACGTACCTACTTGTTACAGGAAATCTGTATGTTTCTATAGTCAAGGAGTATATTAGTGATCTGTGATATTATAGTGATTGTTGTTCAAGCAAAACGTGATGATAACAATGACTTAGAGAAAATTGTACAAGACTATACACTGGTTCCTAAGTGATAAAAAAAGACATACAATCATTGGAATAGGGTGATTTACATATCACATGATTGAATAGAAGTTTTCTATGTGTAATTATTTAACGCAAGGTTAAGAAAATCAATGACTTATGTACCTGTAAAACAGATGACAACATGACTTAAAGAAGACAAATTTCATTTTTTAATGGATACAAGAAAATCACTTTTACAGTTTCTCCAAATCTGAACACATTCCTGAAGGACCATATCATATAATGTAAGCTCTATACTACATTGATATAGCACTAGAGAGATATAGTTGTTGGAATATAGTTTAATTACTTCAACACAAAAATAATATAAAGAAAGTGAAAGCAAAACATGATGTGCATGACTTTTGTGCCTTTATTGTTTGAAATAAAACATTTTGTGGATGCAGCTCCACTTGAAATAACACAACTGCTTTGTCCTTCCATCTATAGATGCTGAGATATCTAGAATACATTGATTTGCTGATAGCATATGTATCTCACAATAATAATGTTCCTGTCAATAACATTAATATCAAAAGATAAAATAAGTATATACAATATAGAGCAAGTGACTGAAATAATGTGCCCAAAAAAACCTGAGTCACTTGTGATCTAGGATCACACGCTCGATTTTTGCCAACTAGGGAGTGGCATCTCTGGTAGAGGATGAGAGTAACAGAAGAATATACAATGGGTTATGTTCACTGAAAGGTGTAAATTCCTAGTTCTAAAAGCATGAAGCAGTAAAAGCTTTTACATATTGACTACCCATATATACTGATCTTTATAAGGCTTTGCTATATTATTTCCAGGTGACGGCTCGACCTTATCGTGGGGCTGGAATGAACATGGAATATGTGGCACAGGTGATGAGGTCAACGTCCCCAGCCCTCGCCAGGTAGCAGCTCTGCAACATGTCAGGGTGGAGGTGATAGGCTGTGGTAATGGACACTCCTGTGTATATGGACAGCCAAGATGACATGAGGACAGTGGGTAGACTGTGTGTAAACCTTTCCTGTACTGAAATAATGAATGTGTAAATATGAAGGTCCATGTACCGGCAAATCTTTTTCTATAATTTACGGGGCCTTTAATCCACAATAATTAACTTGAATTATTCATGGTGCTACAATTATCCTGTTAAATGTCTTCATGGATATTTTCCAATCATATAATAACTTGTTAGCATATTACAATGATGAATGTGATTTATGTCAAGGTTGCTTTAACAAATAAAGTGCTTGTCACATTTTTAGTGTTTTGTACATATATGCCTTAGTTACGGTTGAACACTTTTTTATGTATATGCCTTTGTACATATTATTCATGTTAGAGCTTGAATAAACATATTAATGTGCCTTAGAATTCTATTTGTCGTTTCTTACTCAGCATTGCTTATCTTTAATAGGGAGTGATCATTTATCAACGGGGTGGAGGTTGGTGGATTTTTTTTTGGGGGGGGGGGGGGGGCAAAAAAATTCCGACACCTCCAGAGGGTTCGGAATCATGACTTACACAGGAAACATTTTTTCCACACACCAGCTTGCAGTAGCAAGTCCTCTCTCTCTGTCCCAAATCCACCGAAGCTGCAACTGTGCTTTCGCTAGTAGTTTCGCTACATATCAATATTCAGTGTTTCCACAACCTCAAACTCATTCAATAGAAAAAAAAAGTATATGTGGCTCAACACGTGAGAAGGTACCTTCGCGGGGGATTTTTAGTACTGGTTTTGGCCACCAGGAGGCATAAGAATGGCAAAATAGTGAAAGATATGCCCAAAAATACTTTATGGTAATTTTTTATGGAGAATGCAGTAGTCCTATGAGAATTATTCCATTTTTGGTGTAAACGTTCTATATTTGGAATGTAAATAGAACGTTTTTTATGAGAAATAGGCACATATTGCAATTTCTGGTTGCCATGGAAACCATTCCCGTTTTTTTATAATGGAACACTTTGGTCCTAGTTTCTTGGGAATCCCATCAGTAACTCAAAACTGAAAACAGACCTTGAAAATTCCTACTGAAACCAAATTTACATAGAATATCAACACTTTTTAAGGATATTTTTCAGCAAATCTGATTTTTTCATCAATTTCAGTAGTTATCATTGGATACCGTGCATTTGGAGCTTATCTGTCGTTTTTAGTTACAAGTAACAACACATGTTCAAGATATGATTCTGACAAAACTACAAGGAATATCTTAGCTCATAATATCTCATTTTAAAGATCTTGACACAAATTTAAAATGTCGATTCCCCCCTCAGTATCCCTTTTCACGTGCCTGGCCACATATGTGTGTAATGGCCTTTCTAGCAGTTTTCCTTTCCATAGAAAATCGGAAAGAGTCGGGGCGGTGAATGCATCGCGGGAAAAGATCACATCGACTCTCATCATGTTATCCGGACTACAGTAATATCCACCAGATGGCGCCACAAAAAAAATCAATTAGCGTCGGCGCACATTTCGTGCGACACCGACTGACGTCACTGCCCAGATTTCCCCGACTGTGGCATCTTTCTAACATCTGCTGTCGTTTTACTCATATTTGAAATGGAATTATTATAAACTGAACCTAACCAGGCTAGATATACATCCGAAACATCGATCCGCTCCCACCCATACCCAGCAGGTAGGTGTAATTCCCCTCACTTTGATGGTATCGGTCAACATGTTGTGCCGATTTTGACACGCCTTCTTCGCCATTCGTCGCCGCTTGCCACACAGCTGAGCGCAGCCATAGAGAAGACGTAAACAAACCATATTTTAGACTTTAGTGCAAATTTGTCAGTGTTCTGGCATTTTTATTATTAGATGGGAATTAATGAGAAAGACAAGCATTAGCGTGTGATTTTAGTGTCACTATAGTGCCAGCCAACCCATATCAAAATCTTTTACACCCCCCGGTCAATGACAATGTGTGGAAACAATTTTTACGGGTTGAAAATCGGGGCGCGGGGGCCCTTTGAAGCATAGTAAGGCCCTAAGGGAGTGTTCATTTATTAATTCCAGGGGGGAGGGGTGGTGAGATTTCGTGCGGACAGACGAACATCTTTTACGCCCCCAGCCCCCTCGAGAGCGTGTGAAAGATTTCGCGCCCCCCCCCCACGCCGAAAGCGTCGAAAAATTGTCGCCCACCCCCCTTTGAACTATAGTAACGCGCGGGCTTTTTTCTAAAAAGGGGCAACATTTTTAACGCCCCCCCCCCCCGCTCAAGAGGGGTCAAATTTTTTTACGCCCCGCCTCTCAGGAGGGGCCGGAAATTTTTACGCCCCAACCCCCCCCCCCCCCCGCCCTGTAACTAATAAATGAACACTCCCTTACGTGCAGGCTTTTTGGCCCAAAACAGGTTAAATTTTTTTATCCTCCCTCAAGTCCAAGAGGGGTCCAATTTTTTACACTCCAAGTCAAGGGGTCCAAATAGTTTTGTCCCCTATAGGCTATATTGTGTAATCAATAATACCACATTAGTATGACCTGATACCAAAACTAGAGGTACCCCCGGTATTCTAGTTTATGATATTATTTGGAATTGTGGAAATATATCTACTCTACTAGTTTTCCTCCAGGGTGGGGGCAAATTTGACCAAGAGGAATGAGCACTCACTTAGGCCTATAGCTATTAAAATAGACATTATATTGTATGTCTATGCTATAACCAAGTATACCGGTATATTATAATTGCTATAGTATAAGCTTAGGCTGTGTCTCATGAGATCGGGCCAATGTTAACGTCTTTGACCGGGTGCCATGTTTGACCGGGTGCCATGTTTGACTGGGTGCCATCTTTGACCGGCTTGACAGAAAACGGGTTATTGAGGACATATGGAGATTAAAATGAGCTGAAAAGGTTAATAGATGTTATAACTCTCAAATTAGGAAATGATAGCCCATTTATATCTTCATCTGCCCTAAAATAAACCATTTTCTATCCAGCCGGTCAAAGATGGCACCCGGTCAAAGATAGCAACCAGTCAAAGGTGGCACCCGGTGAAAGACGTTTACATTGGCGTGAGATACAGCCCTTACCGGTAAGGCTAATATCAGCTAAGGGAGTGAGCATTTTTATTAACAAGGGGTGGGTGGATTTTCGTGGGGAGCGCCTGAAAATTAATAATTTTTCTTGACATGTCTTCCGCCATTACTATATGTAAGTGTTATATATCAGAATCAGGCATACTGGTATGAATGCAGTATTTATACTTTTTAGAATCCTGTTCCAGACACACACTTTTAACCGTAAAATAAATCTATAACCCGTTATGTAGCATGTCAATCTATTTTAATCAATATGTCAACCAGCATGGTTTCCGAAATTACTGTGATATGTCATCATGATAAGATCAAGTCTGATCGAAAACCAGTACGTTTTTAAAAGCTCTAGATAGATATTATAGCTCAGGTTTTGTTAGACTCAGGGTCTCACCCTGAGTCTTTGATATCTGACGGTTTTGGATGTATTGGAGACAATTCAAACTGGCTGTCATATCTACAACATGTAACATGAAATATTAATTTTTCCAATAAAACATCAATATGGACAAGGGCTAAACACCTTTTCCCCCGTAAAAAAATCTAGTTTTCACTTCCTCAAAAAAGAAAATATCTGAAAAGGTTTTTTATATAGAGTGATTTGAGGGTAGTTTTGAATCAGAAAGATGTTTCTGCCCTCAGAATAGACAAATAAGTCCTTGTCCCTGAAATGATTTACACCTTCAATCTTTCAATCTATCATTTCAATCACCCGGCACTTAATCACCTTGACCCTGAGTCGTTTGTGATAGAGATCACACGTTCATTTATTATTCAACCTTTTTGAGTAATATTCTAAATATTGCATTAACACATGAATAGTCAATGACACAATGAAAACCTGGTTTGGCCACTTAGCATAGACATGTTACAGAGATAAAATGGTAGGATACAGCACTATGGTGAAAAAAAGAGGTCAAAAGTCGGGTTGCATACGTGACATTTGAAGCATAGTAACATGCAGGGTTTTTACGCTGACAACAAATGAAATCCCCCCCTCCTCTCTCTCTCTCAAGAGGGGTTGACATCCCCCCCCCCCCCCCTTTTTAAGGGATGGAACCTTTTTTATCTCCCCATCCGCCCCTCCCCCGTTGTTAAAAATAAACACTCCCTACAATACAGCTCATGCATTCACTCAGTTACTATATCCCAATGTCCAGGACCTCACATTAATAATCATAATTATTTATATACAACGGGGGACAAGATGGCGGTCTACATGATGAGATGAGCTAGACACCTATAGGTTATACATTTGTATTATTTGTATAAGTGCAGCAGTACCCTGTGACAGCGGGGGTTGTGTGTGTGATATAACGTCAGCTGTGTGTGGGGCAGGTATTGATCTCAGATTTGGCGAGGTAGTGTGCCATTCACTGCCACCTCTGATGGATCATGTACAGTCACTATAGTATATATTTATAGGCTTACTGCCAGGGTGAAACAGGCGAGGGGGTGTAGTATTAAGGGAGCTAACGTATTGCCAGTTTTATTGTTAGAAAACGTATTTACTGGGATAAAAACAGAGATGTAGACGGCGGTGTCGGCAATATGATGTCTCTATACCTTCAGTCATTGCATTACAGGGTGTGGTCGTTATTGAAGCCCATTCAGGGGCAAAATGTCACCCTCTATGGGTGAAAAATCCTATATCATCTCCGCTCACGCTGCAATCAACTAAAGTATCCCCACTTTTTGTTGCTTGCTAAATACTTTTTTAAGGAAAACATCCCCTAGAAAGGTATAAAAAAAGAAGGAAAAAAAAGAAAGAAACAAAGTAAAATAATTAATGAGCTCTCCCTAATGAGAGCACTAAATGCATGTTACAGAGGATTACCTCTGCGACTGTCTTAGTACTGCTACCTGTAACTATAACACACCCTCTCTTGTTGTTCTTTCTCTTGCTGCAATTAGACCATGATGGAGGACGAAAGAACTAGCGGTATGGTGACCTCTTTATGTAAAACCATGACAAATGTACTCTGTGTGTGTTAATGAGTTTGTGTAGTTAACCCTTTAAGGCCGCATAACGTTTTAATGCATTATGCCCTTAATAATGCATTATCCCCTTGATCGTCATGATCCATGAATGCAGCCCTGTCGAGTAACTCGCCAGTGCTGAATTCATGAATCATGCCGATCCTGCGGGATTGATACACTCCCGAATGGTCGGCATGATGCATGAATACATCATGACAGCCAAGAACATAGCATATTAAAACACTATGCGGCCATTTAAAGGGTTACCCTTGTCTGCGTGCACATTTACTCCCATTAAGATTCTTCCCATTCCGCCTCTGTAGTCATTTTGTGTATGTAATATAATGACATGTTTCTGATACAAATCCAGAATTTTCACTGTTTATCAATCATTTATGTACACACACTTTAATGTAACTCATTTATTTTTGTAGCAAGCTACATCTTTATGTCATGGTTTTAGATAAATGAGAACAACGTTTTGCCCTGTGTTAGAATGATATTTATTCTTAGCATGAATGATATCCACCAGGCCTAAGTGTCCTGTTTGGGTAACCCGACCTACCCTACTTGTTTACCCTACCCTAGTTTTTCACACGTTCCCCCTATGTGGTTTCACATGGAGTATGTATTTAGAGAGTTCTGTATTGTTTGTCAAATCACAACCTTTTATTTCATATACCGTAAATTCCCGCGTACTACCCGCGGGTTGTACGCGAACCAATCTCAGCTTTCATTTGATACCAAACATGCCTATATAGGGTGCGGGTTATACGAGGGTTTTTATCTGTATAGAACAGTACTAAAATATACATTTTCAAATCCAAAAACGGGTTATAGGATTCTCCTGAGTTGGGGGTGCGGGTTATACGCGAGATGCGGGTAGTACGCGGGAATTTACGGTATTTGTGATATAAATATATGTACAATGTTTGATGCCATATAGATGGATTTGTAAGTGTATCTTACTGGTCCATGTGATTGAATGATACTCAATCTCTGGCATCAAACATTGTGTTTTATGCTATGCATATGGCTCCCTTAATCTCTCTCTCTCTCTCTCCCCTAAAGATGTAGCGTCTACCGTAAAGTCTCTTGTACTACCCGCTACTCTGCCACAGCCTGACTCAACCGTATGATCCACACATAGGGGATAATTTAGCACTGTACTATACTACCAATAACCCTCGCAATTCCCCCACCTAGACTGGAAAATTATTATTTTATTAATATTTTTCTTTTTAGACTGGAAAAAATTGTATAACCCGCACATGGGGTCAGTTTTCTTGTATAACCCGGAGGTTATAATACCGGAGACTTTACGATAGCTTTATCCCTGTCTCCCTTGAGCTTTGCTCCAACCCCCTCCTGATGTTGTATACTGCTTCTATAAAGGCTACTTTATATTGCTCCATACAGAGCCGACCGGGGGCCTGTCTGTGCACATCCCACCTGGCAAGATGATGGAGGAGACGACGGTGGCCACCGACGAGTCTTACGACAGTCTCGACGAGCAGAATGACCGTCCCGCCGAGCGATGGGCACCGCTAGGCGCCACCAGTACACCGCCCCTCAGCGGGGCCGAGTGCGAGTAAGTAAAGGTGGTGGAATCTATGGCATTAAAGTTGCTTGTAAAGGCATCAATATCCTATGTTTGCTTCGGCTACACTATTGTGTTTACTTAACGCCCTGTTATGACCTAGACTTATTTGTGTCGTAAAGGTTTAAGGAGAATTCAACGGAAAGTGCAGACTATGCCTAAACAGGCCGGAATCTGCTTACATTATTGAAATGAGACCGGACCGTGTATTGCCTAAGGACAACATAGCGTTGTGTGTATACGGGTGGAGGAGGTGGATCTTTGCTGACGTCTCTGCTTTTACCTACTGGGTCCTGTTCTTGTAAACTTGCAGACTAACCCTTTAATAAGGGCCGCAAAGTGCTTTAATGTCCTATGGCCTTTTATCGTCATGATGCATGGATGCAGCCCTCACGAGTTACTCGCCAGGGGTACATTCATGCATCATCATTATGCCGACCCTTCGGGAGTGTATCAACCCCATATGTTGGCATGATGCGTGAATGCATCTCTCACGGGTTACTCACCAGGGCTGGATTCATGCCTCAGGACGACAAATTGGCATGATACATACTACTCTCGTTCCCAAATCCTTCCAAAGGAACGCTCTGGTAACTGCCAAATGTTGGGATTTTGCTGGGTCTGGGCAACCCCTGCTGGTAGCTTGGAACCAGCGAACAGGAACAGGAAATGGAACCAGAAAGGCTGATGGTAAATCTACCTAAAACTACCATCATACATTCTGGTTCCATTTCCTGTTCCTGTTTGCTGGTTCCAGCCTACCAGCAGGGGTTGCCCAGACCCAGCAAAATCCAAAGTTCAAGGTCATTGCTGAAGGCCTTCCAGGACCGTTATTTCAACTCGATACAATTTACTTAACTCCATTCCATTTATTATGCTAAATGAGACATGTAAAAGTTTACTTGAGAGATTTTACTACATGTATATTTTCATATCTAGTCATATGTTGTCAAACCTACACTTGTGGATGGATACCAATTGTTCACTTTACCTTATTCGTTGAAATAAACACGTCCAAATCTTTTCAAAAAAAAAAAAAAAAATGTGGCTGTCCCCAGAGCCTTCCTTTGGAAGGATTTGGGAACGAGAGTAGATACATACAAGCACTATGCAGTCCTAAAGTGCTGAACTATATGCAAGGTAGAGCAGAAATGACAAGAGTACAGCCTACTGCTGGAGCTACCCACCAGTACTTAGAGGGTTTAGAGGCTCTGGTACCACATATATTAATGCAGTCTCCTCCATGTATTTCAGCTATGGTTACTACATGGGTGGCGGCTCGGAGAACCAGCAGCTGCGGCAACTGGAGGAGGAGCAGGAGCAGCTCAACAACTCGCTCCTCTCGCTCACCACCCACTTCGCGCAGGTCCAGTTCAGACTCAAACAGATTGTCGACGCACCAGGCGATGAAAAGGAGGTATGTAGGATTAAACGTTACATTGTCGTAAAATTATTGGTTCGGACTATTACACTGGGAGTGATACCCGCACATATTAGCTACTGTAGAGTCTCACGTATAAGCCACGGCTTGTACGCGAAGCAGAGCCAACTTTCATTTCATATCACACATGCCTATATAGGGTATGGCCTATGCAACAGTTTTTGAAAGTATACTACAGTACTAATATAGATTTGCTAGGGCTGGAGAAACTTTTGTTGTATGTGGTCTCTCTACATGTGGTGCTACCATTAGAAGATTGGTATATAGCTTTATGTGTCGACTAAAACGGTCAGGTAATGGGCTGATCAAAAGGTTGGTGAACCCCACAAGTTATACTCAGTACAGCTCAACTATATGGAGATGCTGGTATCAAGTTCTGTATGTTACCTTTGATGCTCCACAGATTTAACAGTTTTTCTCATTGTATATGTGCATCTATGTTACATGTCTAATTGTTTTTTGTTTTTTTTGTATAACATGTTTTGCCAACTGTGTTTTTCATGATCCTATGGACCTTTTGTACCTCAGCTGAGTCTGAAATAAAACTTTGAATTGAATTGAATTGAATTGAAATAGCTAAGATCAAACCCCAGATTTCGGCTTCTGGAATTCTTCCAAGTTAAGGGGCGTCTTATACGAGAGTTCGGCTTATATGCAAAACTTTACTGTACCAATAGTCTGTTTATGGTTGACAGAATGCTCACCTTTTGTATTACTCAAAATTTGGTCCTATTTATGGTGCTTTAGCTACAGGTAAATTGATAACTCTTTATAGTATCAACAATCGCTTTTCTAGGGGTTTCATATTCATCGCCCTTTGCTGAAGGAACATCAGACACTCACTTTGAATCGCATCTAAAGTTTAAGTGTGCATAATCAAACACTCGGCGATTACAATGTATCTGTATCTAGATAACCTTTAAAGAGGTGTCTCTTGTGCCTGTTCGGCACTTCATATCGCGTACACTGTATGACCACTTGAAAGTATACTACATGTATATGAATGCTGGTGATGAGGAAAATACATTGAAGATGTCCTATTTTACTACCCGCAGATTTTGCTGAAGGAATTGGAAGAGTTTGCATTTAAAGGAATTCCCGATGTCCGCGGGTGTACTGCAGACGCGCAGATGTTACACGAAGTAGTGAGTATATACATTAAGGTCAAAAAACAAAAGTAAATGAAAGACATGGATGAAAAGATTGTCTTATTAGTTCCAGTTTAGCAGTTCTAATTGGCTTGTAATACAATTATTCACCTATTTACGCAATTGTCACGGAGCATTGTGAATATATGTTCAAAATACTATGAGACATAGTCTTATCTACAATAGTTACATTTTAACATAAAGAAAACCTATTTGCCTTAATTAAACTGGAGGAGGAGGAGGATGCAGCATCTGAATCATGGGTATGTCCATCTAGGATATCATCTTGTATGTTGTTTCATGTTATATGTGTGTCCCTGTAGATGGCATGTTTAATAGGTGTCCCATTACCTGATACAGTTAAGAAATGGTTTATATGATGTAGTGTTTAATTCATAGATGTGTTTACTATGATCTACCCCATTTAAATGTTTAGATGTATTTGTTTGTAATTGTTTATTTATACTGCACAGTACATAGGTTCACAGCATGTTATATTATCTAGTCATCATTGTTGTACATGCACTAGTCTCGAGAGCAAACTGCGGCAAATCATACACTTCTTCGTACGTTCCTGGAGCCACAGTCTGCCGCACAGTAAATGCAGACACATACAATTTTGTACGTGTAGTGGGCACTGACCAATCACAGCGACCGTACTTCCCAGCGTGTCCAATACCTGCTGATGTCACAGTAGTACGCGGCAGACTGTCGCTCCAGGAACGTACGAAGAAGTTTATGATTTGCCACAGTTTGCTCTGGTACACGCACTATAAATATTCCCCCCCCCTCCCAACCAGAAACACACACACATACAGATAGGGGTTAACTATGATATTTCATGCAGCGATACATACCATTATTTACGAGGCACAGTAAGGGAGTGGTCATTTTTTAACAATGGGGGAGGGGGGGGTTGGTGGATTTGGGGGGGAGACCAAAAAATATTTGGACCCCACTCGCGCGAAAATCCACCAACCCCCCTCCGCCCCCCCCCCCCCTGTTGTTAAAAAATGACCACTCCCTAAGGTAAAAATGGCATGATAACTTTATACTTCCATTGTTCTACCTTTACGTGTGAGCACATGTAGCTTCCCATGCTCTTAGCTAATCTCCTTTGTTTAATCTGTCTATTATGGAGCAGACAAGTAGTTTGGAAATGTGATAAGACCAAAGATATGGAGGTCACTAGCAGATAGCATGTATAGTAGAGTCTTACAATACCCTTTACCATGAGTGTTAGGTGTCAGAAGAACAGATACGCTAAGTAGGTTAGACCAGGTGATAATGGAATTTAATACACTGTATTGTATTAGATAGCAGATATTGATGGGCCCTGGTCAAATGTTATTGGGGATATCCATTCAGTAATTCAGTCGTTGCCTGTAGCATTTGGAACCATCTTGGGGAAAAAATAGAAAACAGGGAGAAACATTTTGTCAATCCCCCTCCCCACTCCCACTTCCCCTTCCCTTTAAGATTTACGTTGTTAGAGAGAATGTTGGTTTGTATATTGAAGGATTTTGTATATTGATCATCATTATTATTGTGTTTGGTGTTGTTGATTTTTTCATTGATACTTAAGACTGCTAGTTGTTTTCATCAACGGATAGGCGAATAGAATTACACACTTTATTTTGAGAACTTAATACATGTAGATACCATTTGAACACGGCATGCTTTTTAATAGTTTTTGGAATTGCATGTTCACACTAGCCCGGTGTAAATCGTCCTCGTAGTCACCATAATCGAGAAATATTACAATCCCACCTTTGCAGAAATCCCTACATTTTTGAAGGGTTTTCTGTATTGAATCATTTTCATTTTCTACAGACATTTGATAAAAGATCTTGAGTGTTTCTTCTATTCATTGACTAAGCAGTGGCACCTCTGCTTATATATCTGCATGATATGTATATCCAACAGGATACGGAGAAATAAACTCACCATTACAACGGCCAGAACGGAATAAGGAATCCTAGACTTTCGTCGAAACTGAACCAAAAATAATACACTTTCCTCCATGAACTGTACCAAGATACACATTCATCTTTGCCACAAAACTGATTTTTGACATTGTATGAAATAGACAATGGCGATGTCTGATATACGATGATCTCTCACTGCACTCGAGAATGACCCCTGCCAATTAAAAAAAAAAGCATAAAAAAGTATTTGTTTACTACATCTTCTTTTTCCTGCACATTTTCAGAGTCAGATAGAACACGACCACAAGATTCAGGAACAGCGGCGGAAACAGCAGGAGCTCATCACACAACTCAAGTCTCAGCTGGACGACCTGGAGAATTATGCATTTGAGGTAAGATAGAAACCTTTCATCCTTTAACACTTCAAGGACGGATGTTATTAAAAAAAGATTTTTGTCGTCATGATGCACCCATGCAGCCCCGGCGAGTAGTGGGGCTCCTTAGGGAATGTTCATTTATTAATTATAGGGGGCAGGGTGGTGAGATTTCGCGCGGAGGTGGGGAAAATCTTTCGCCCACCCCCCTTTGAACTATAGTAACGTGCGGGCTTTTTTGCTAAAAAGGGGCTAAATTTTTTTCGCCCCCCCCCTCAAGAGGGGTTAGAATTTTTTACACCCCCTCCCTCAGGAGGAGTTTGAAATTTTTACGCCCTCCCCCTCCTGTAACTAATAAATGAACACTCCCTTATCCTCAAATATAGATTCAATCGTTCATTTTGTGATAGAAGCATGAGATTTGGTCCAGATATAGTTTGAAGTATGCTTTTTCATATCAGGAGGCCTTTGGAAATTTTATTTTTTCAGGTCGATTCTGACGACCCAAATTAGGTCAAATTTAGAAGGTGTAAATATGCATACAATATTTATAAAAGATAATTCCATACCAAATTGCATTGTATTTACCATCAAAATATGGCCCCATACATGCAATAACATGCCCAATCACTTGATTTATATAATGTGACCTAGTTTGACCTAATTTGACCTAGTTTACATATTGTCTGGTAAAAGGAGTGGTCAAAGTAAACAATGTTGTTGGAAAAAATTGTCAGTGGTTTTCCACTCTTTGATATGTCCTCTGTCAGAAAAAAAAAGAAGTTTGCCAGTCTCTCTTCCTGAAAAGTGTGTCAAATCAAACATGGCCGCTGTTAAACTAGGTCAAATTGGAAAACTGTCATAACTATGGAACCAATCAAGGTAGAAACATGTTTAATAGCTCTATTAACATCAGCATTTCAAGATCTATCCATTGGCATTACTTCTGAAGGTCAAGGCCATATACATCTACTAGAAATTCAAAAAGGTTGCCATAGATGAGTAAAAAGTGACAAATTTTCATGTAAATTGAATATAACAATATCAATCTGAACATAAAAGTAGGTCTATCATAACATTATCTCCTTTTTTTTCTCAAGTATCTACACCACATACTTTAATAAGTGTCATGTTATAACTGAAATTCATTCAAGATGGCAGCTATTTATAAGGAACTGAAGGAGAGGAAAAGCTGCAGCAGAGAATCAGCTGGAGATATACAAACCGGTAGAAGTTCAAATTGTTATTAGCTTTTTGCCTTGATATTTGCTTCTCCCTGATGAGTTAATGAAATCCATGTTGGCAACCACTAAAATAGGTCAAGGCATCAAAGCACAAAAGTGAGTTAAATAGAAACACATAGGTCTGGCTACTGACTCAAATTCTTTTTACTGAATGCCCTGTCACTGGCTAAACCTTTCGACTGATATAAGATATTAGTCTAGAGCTTTCCCCCCCCCCCCCCCCCCGAGACACCAGTTTGGGACCAGTTTATTGGTTGTGGTACACAGCAATGGTAATACCTTTTCACACAGCAGCAAACCTTGAGCAGAGGGTCAGACTTAGCATGGGTCAGTGGTTAAGAAACCCTTGCACTGACCCCAAACCATGTACACTAAACCCTGCTGTTGCCACTGATCAGTTCTGTCTTATGGTAACATTTTCCAGACAGCTGGTATATTGATGCACTTTGATATATACTGATACATGTAGTGCATCAATGCACTCTGAGGAAGGCAATACTGGTATTACCTGGTATTGTCCAGAGTACTGCCCATACACCTGATACCTCAATGACCCATGTCTGCTTGCATGGATATACATTTGAGACAAGCAATATCTTCTACAATTTCCCGATTTTCTGTATTTTCTCACATGCAAGGAACAATTAAGTCCTTCATGTTTAGTTTTGCATACAACCACCAGCTGATCACTGACACTGGTTAGTGGATTAAGCTGCACCCTGTGCTATAAGTTTTTATAATCTGGACATGTAACAGCTCTGGATATTTAGCATATTCTGATAATATTGAGCGAAATGTGATGTGCTCTTTAAACAAATGTATTACTTGGAGAGAAAACTGCTCCATATATAGGGAAGTAAGATATTATTGAGCATTACATGGCTGGTAAAATATGTCCATAGAGCCACTCAGCAGGTAAGGGGAGGACTTCAAGGAATTGGAGCAGGAAGGTTAAAACATGAATGTTGTATTAGGGGCTTTGAGATCTAGGAATATTTAGGATATTTATCTTCCAGGGACACATAGATCCAGGAGGAATTTCACATTTGAAAATGGTGCTCTGGAGGATTTTAAGGTGTGAACTTTCTCATCCTTCAAATGGTTAAATGGGGAGAGTCAACTTGCATACTGAGAGGGTCTATTGAACAGGCACATATATTGTGGGCTGATGTACCATTATGCATCATTATGCTATATCTCTCAGAGGTGTGCCAGCTTGACCAGATCAGTCCTGATCTGACCCGGCTGGTATTACCCGGTTGCAGCACTGCCTGGATACTAACCCAGCCCGGGTAAACTCACCCACCTACCCACCCGGCACGGTTACAACTAGAACTGCACAGTTTCTTCTGCCTGCCTGACCCGGGTGACCAACCCGGCCCAGACAAGCCAGGGGTCACCACCATCGGTGGCCTGCTATATAAGGAGCTCTACCTCTCACTGCTCAAGACTCACTGAGACCTCTTAGGTAGCTGCTACTGAAGACTCCACTGACAGAACCTTGGACTGGACTCTGCTCCCCAGCTAAACCATCCACCCATTGGGTAGAAGCAACCTGATCCAGGTTCTGCCATACCATCTATGATGTCTCTAGAGGTAAACTGAGTGTAGCCATGATCATGCTTCATATATCTTCATATCCTGAATAAAGAAGGCTCTTTACAACTGCACAACCACCTGTGTCATTCCTTGGGAAGGTAGCTGCAAGTCATACGATCCTTACAGTTCCCTAGTAGTCAGATACTTGGACGGTTCCCGACAGTCCCTAGTCCTAGCCTACTAACCCAAGTATTGGGATCACTACAATATTATATCAAATGTCATACTGGATTGTAGTGGCACAGATGAACCAGGGAATTATTCACTAGCTTCAATCTTCCTACATGGTAAATTGACAGAATATATTTAGAAGGCAGTAAGTGAGAGCTTGATACCTTTCTCTTTTAGAATATAAACACAGTTTCTCAATTCAACTTACCATTCTCTGAATGCTTTACCGAGCTTCTAGACTGATCAACTACTTCTTCACTATTCCTGTAATCATTTTCTGTTGTTACAAAAAGCACTACTCCAATCTAGGATTTTTACTTGTCGTTGACACATAGAGTATGGACAAAAAGAGATTTAGGCATGACATTTTAAACTTCTACCGGTTTCTATCTCCAGCTGATTCTCTGCTGCAGCTTTTCCTCACCTTCAGTTCCTTATAAATAGCTGCCATCTTGAATTTCAGTTACAACATGATACTGATTAAAGTATGTGTTGTAGATTTTAAAAAAAGAGATAATGTTATGATCGACCTACTTTTATGTTCAGATTGATATTGTTATAAACAATTTACATGAAAAGTCATCACTTTTTACTCATCTATGGCAACCTTTTTAAACTTCTAGTAGATGTATAATATACTATATGATCTTGATTGGTTCCATAGTCATGACAATTTTCCACTTTGACCTAGTTTAACAGCGGCCATGTTTGATTTGAGACACTTTTCAGGGACAGAGACTGGCAAACTTCTTTTTTTTCTGATAGAGGACATATCAAAGAGTGGAAAACCACTGACAATTTTTTTCCAACAACATTGTTCACTTTGACCACTCATTTTACTAGACAATATGTAAACTAGGTGAAATTAGGTCAAACTAGGTCACATTATATAAATCAAGCGATTGGGCATGTTATTGCATGTATGGGGCCATATTTTGATGGTAAATACATGCAATTTGGTATGGAATTATCTTTTATAAATATCATATGCATATTTAGACCTTCTAAATTTGACCTAATTTGGGTCGTCAAAATCTACCTGATTAAATGAAATTTCCGAAGGCCTCCCATCCTGATATGAAAAAGTATACTTCAAGCTATATCTGAACCAAATCTCATGCTTCTATCACAAAATGAACGATCATTTAGCTAAGGAGTCCCACTAGAGGAACTCGCCGGTGCTACATTGGTGCATCATGTCGACCCTTCGGGAGTGTCTCAAACCCGTAGGGTCTGCATTATGCTTGAATACAGCCATGGCGAGTAAATAGCAAAAGTCACATTCATGAAGATCAAAGTGAGTTGATGCACTCCGGAAGGGTTAGCATGATGGACCAATGATCAATAATTTCGAGTTACCGTAAAACCTCACGTATAAGCTGCGGCTAGTACGGAAGTCAGATCGGCGGTGCGGCTTATGGAATCGGCCCATGGTCAGGGTGCGGCTTATACGCAAGTTGGGCCTATACGTGAGGTTTAACGGTACTCATAAATGGCAGCACACACTCTTAATAGTGGATACCGGTACTAGGCGGTAGTGTGGCTGTTGGTAGGGGACAGGTGTGGGATACAAAGGGTTGTTAAGGGATGGGCTGTCGGTGGGGTGTGTGGCAGGGGTGCTAATAGTGGCAGCAGCAGGTGTATCTGTCACAGTGTTGTTGTTAGGCCAATAAACCGTGATACACATCAACATTGTTTGTCACAAACTGTGCTAGTGTGACTGTTAAACATCGTATTCAACGGGGAGTGTAGAATAAGAATTTCTAGTACAGTACTATATATCGACAGTATTTTCGTATCTGGCATGACATAAAATCCCATCCCCATAGAAAAGCAAAATATGAAGCAAAATAATTTTGGGATTAATCTTTTTAAAATAACTTTATAATTATATCCTCCTCATTTTCAGACGGGTGATACTGAACAAGAACTCCCTACAAGTAAAACATTAGAGAAGCAAAAAGTAATTATTGATGAACTACGAAACAAGCTGGACTTGGACTTGGATGAATTCAACAAACTGAGGTTGGTATCTTTGCTATGCAATATACTGAATAAAGCGAAAAAATCATGACTAAATATAGTTAATATAAAGCAATATTTAAAATAATATACGTCTTAGTTGATATGTCAACGTTGGTAGAACAGCAGTAAACTGTCTACTGATAAGAGTTTCAAAAATTGACCGAAAAAATACATTTTGACTTATTATGACATCCTAAAGTAATGATTTACAAGAATATCAATGTCCTGGTCCATAAGTTCCCTTCCTGCACGTCCGTAGGCCTACTCTATAACCCCGACCTTGTATTTCTCTTTCAGTACAGACGAATTGCGAAATGCCGTCGATAAGGCCATAGGGGAGGTAAGGAACAACCATCAATTCTAACGTTTTAAACACGGTTCAATGTTGTATGCAAGTATCTCTGAATATCACGTATCACACGTGCATCTCTTTAAGGCATACATATATGTATTTCCGAGTAAATCCTCAACGTTTTAGATACATAATCCTCGATCTGTATTAACATACCGGTAATATCAATTGAATATTGATTCCTTTCCCAAAACCTATCGAAAAAATGTCAGGGGAATTCGACTGAGTATCAATATAACAATCCCTGTTTTAATTCTATTCCAGATCGTCAATCCGGCGAAAGTAAAGGAAAAGCTGGTGGATCAGCTGAAGACGCAGATCATAGACTTGGAGCGGTTTATAGAGTTTCTACAAGGTAAGGCACCCGCAATCATCAGACATACTTTATAAAAGGCCGAAAAAAGAAATAGTTGTTTTCAGGTATCCCGACCGACCCTATATTTTTGGCCCTACCCAAACGTCTTTTTTATTCTTTTCTTTTTAAAGGCTTTCTTTCTCCAAACATAAAGTACTTTTTTTACTGAAATTATGGGGGAAATCGACCTACCTACACTACTTTTTTAGGGGTATGTTACCTGAACACAACAATAATTTTTTTTGCCTAAAAAGAGCGAGGAATTAGTCAGACAGACCATGTTGCACTGGGGTGACGTATTAAATAGAAATGTCAATATGAGATACTCTACTGAAATACTGAGGCCAAAACATGCCTGTAATAGTGTATGATCCGTATTCAACTTGGGTTTTGATCATCCGGTTTTAGCATTAATTCATGCACAAACTACACATATTGTAAATACCGGTAGTTGGACCGTGATGGCCGAGAATACATAGAGTTCGAGCCGTCCTATGGTAACCTTCTAAGTGCCGGATAGTGCTTTAATGTATTATCCCATTCATTGTCATGATGCATGAATCATTGAATGCCACATGGCGCGTAACTCCCCAGTGCTCCATACCATCACCATATTGACCATACGTGTCTCATAGATACCTCTCGAAGGGTCGGCATAATGCATTAATACACTATGTGGTCCTGAAAGATTTTTAAAGGTGGCATGTCGCTAAAAAAGGAAATTTGTCGTAATGATACACCAATGCAGTCCTGGCGAGTGACTCATCAGGGCTACATTCATGCATCATGAGGACCAAAGGCACCATGCATCATTGTATTATTCCATCCTCAAAGGGTTAAGGAAATTCCCCTTACACTAACACCATTGCATTCTCTATTGTAGGTGAATCGCAGACGCCGGGAGCGCTCGGGAGCTGCTCATGCCCAGTTCATGGGAAGGTTAGCGACATTGTCAAAGTTTGTACTAATAACAATTAACTCTGGCTGTTGTAAAGTCAAACCGGTCATGTCTCTGTGTGTGCCCTCAGCTGCTACTGGTAACCCGCCAATGACGGCATGTCGCTAAAAGATTACATTTGTCGTCATTATGAACCAATGCAGATACAGCAGTGCTGAATTGGTGCATCATGCCAACCCTGGGATTGTCTCAACCCTTCGTAGGGTCAGCATGATGATTGAATGTAGCACTGGCTAGTTATTACTCACCAGGGCCGCATTTATGCATCATGACGACCAAGGGCATTTCAAGTAAAGCATATAAAAGTACATTTCCTATAATTCAGTGTTGTTCTTCTGTAATAGAAAATCCTAATACTTATATTCATTACTGAAGAAAAAAAAATTCTCTGTGATAATATCAGGTGCATAATATATGTAGCGTTCTTCACTTTTAGGTTTTTGTAGTTTCAACTTGATCTATGTATTTTGATCATAGAAATACTAAATGTATACGTTTATTAGACAACTCTAAAAGTTTGAATTTCGAGATCTTATTGATTTCACATCACTGAATGAAAAGACAACTTAATTGATGTGAAAACAGACAAAAATCACTGTTCATATGATATGGGGATCAAAAATGGGGATAATAGTTCAGTACATTAGTGTTCTAGTCTACAGTATGCCTTATCAATCTTGTGATGCATTTCTTCTTCAGACCGTAGGCGCCCACAAACTAGGTCGAAACAGCAAGAAAAATCTGGAAGAAGAGAAGAAAGAATCTAAGGTAAAGAAAAACGTTGTCATTCTCTTATGTTAAATACAGTTTTAACCGAAGTAGTACAGAAAAATGGAACTATAGTTCATTTAGTATAAACTGATGGTTAAAAAATGATTATCTAGGTACTTAGATTATCATTACACCTCACATTATTCCCAGAATGAACAAAACTGACTGATATCTGATGTCCTTTTAAGGATTGTTTATGTTACATATGGGAGCAATTGTGTGCTTCGCTACTGGTATGTGTCTTAGAATATATCACACACCAAAACACATGCGGGCTCACCCATTAAAGTTGGAAAATGGAATGTTCTAGTTCTATACTGATTGCTTTCGGCTGTAGTTAAGAATTCATCTCATGCATCATGCGATGCACATAGTGCAATGTATTACCGTACTAAGCTAGTCTTAAGGGGTTACCATATTGATACATACCATTATTTACATGAATACCATAGAACCTCACCTGCAAGCTGTGGGTTGTACCTGAACCAGTCCCTAGGTACGGCTTATTGGATTTTTAAAGTACATATATAATGGGGTGCGGCTTTTACATGCGTGCAGCTTATACGCGAGGTTTTACAGTACTACACGGGACCGCACTGACATAGCACACCATATTGTCTAAGAAACACAACTATACATGAAGACTACCCAACCTGTGTAGCTCAGGCAACAGAATTCATTTCTTATTTTAATACAAATTATTTAAAGGTGTCCTAATTTGATTTAAAGTTTTCCTAATTTGATTTGTGTCATTTTCAGTTGGAACACGTGTCTTTGTTGTTGTAAGGACCTTTCTGTTGACTATTGCATGTCCTCTAGCATGAATGACCTTGCCCTCTGATACTTTTATGACCCTGACATTATTGCATTGACCTGTGGTCCCAGTATGACATAGATGACATTGACCTTTAAATTGAGATGACCATGAACTTTGACCTCATGACCTGGTGTGACCTCGAGATGGAATTTGATGGCATTTAAAGAAATGTTGCCACCTCCTCCCCGCCCCGAATCCTGCATGAAAAACCATTATTATTGAAAGCAATCTGTGACCATTGATTGTGCTCGATCGATTGTAGGAATGATTAGGGAGAGCTAGTTTGTTCTCACAATTGCAGAAATAGCCGAAATATCTTTTGTATTAAAAATTAAAATCTTCCTCTTTGAACTCGTCATTTCGGAACAAGTATGTGAGCATATAATTCCAAAGTTCAGTATATGTAAATTATTAGATGTAAATTATTACATGTACCTGTCATTAGCCATATATGATAAATCCATATTGTGAGATAGGCATTAGAATCAACCTGTAGCCTATACGTTATACCATCCTAGACCTGGAACCTTGCAAACCATGGGTAATGGTGCTTAGAGAATGCAACCCGGCACACTTTCCCATCCTGAACTTTTGTTTATGCAAACCATTTTTCACGACATGCAGGAAAAGTGGCAGAAATGTCAAGCAAAAGGCTTATTGCTTATTGGGAATTTGGAAAAGAATGAGAAATACATTAAACCTAATCGTCTATGTCTCTATTTATGTTCCTAGTGTGTTGTCCATTCTCTCTTATTATGTTAAATCTTTATTTGTTCAGTGTCCTATTTTTTCGCTGTTGAAAAGAACCCAAAAAGACTATTTCTTATTTTTGTTGTCTACTATGATACAAACGTTATTTTGCTGATATTACTTATTGTATAGGTGCTTATAAATACTCCCAAATCAAATTCATATTATACTATAAAGCTATTGTTATTCCGTTTTTCAGAAAATGCGTGAGACGACATTATCGATAATGAAGCAGGCGCTTACCGTACTACAGATATTCGCCATCTCACAATTTGGCTGTGGCGGTAAAGAATTCCAGAGCAATGTACTAAAACGAACAACAAAAGGAAACCACTGGGGGTAAGCAGGGTTTAAATAGCTGCGATCTATACTGAACTTAAATGTTGACTATCGTAAAACCTCATGTAGAAGAATCTCAGTGCGGCTTGTAGGTTTCTCCCATGAGTTTGAGTTTGAGTTTGAATGAGTTTATTGACAGAAAATTTCACAACAAGTTAGGGGTGTGGCTTATACAACTATTTCTAAAAGTACACTACAGTATTAAAGTTGCGAAAATTAGACCCCAGCTGTGGCTTATAAGATAGGAAGTTATGCGGTGTGGCTTATACATAGTTTTAGAGTAGTATGTAGCTCTTACTATGTAAATTTAACATTCCAGCCGCGGCAATAACTACATGTACTGGTATTCCTCCTATATCTCTTTGACATATAAAGCCATCCAATGCACAATGACACTTTAGCTTAACGATTTAGGACTTAACAGTGTTTCGCAGGCCTGATCTGTATTCCTCCTGTGTGTATTTCTAACAGGGACCTGCGTGCACGTCTAGAAGTGGCCATCGAGAAGGTTCTGGCGCTGGTCGCCGAGGCCAATCTCCACCAAGCCGAGGAGTCCGAGTACACATCCGACTCTGAGGAGGTAAGCGTCTTCTCGTACCCAGACATTACACACGACGGAAACCAAAGTTCATTTTCAGTTATTGCAGCGATTAAATACTATATTTAGAAATGTAAAAATATATGCTTAATCATTACTGTTCATAAGTCTATCATTGAAACATTTGTTTTCTCGTTTGGGCAGCCCACAAAGAAATCAGGTAGCAGTCTATGGAATAAGCAAATATATTATACATGATATGGTGGTATTCAAAATCCCCATGTGAGAAGATCGTTATGTTTCTGGTTAGTAATTCCTGTTCTGCTTTACAATTGTGTAAAACGGTCTGGTGTCTTTTCAGTCCCCACCTGTGCAGTGTAACCAGGAGTTGGCCACAGCGGTGAGGAAAGACCTCTCCATGGCACTCCGCGACCTGCTCCAACACGGTCTTATGGAGGTATGGAAACTCTTATGGGAACTCATCATGATAATATTAATTAATGAAAGTAATATTACAAATGCGCTGGAAGCATTCTATGATCATCTTGAAGACAGTGATTTGTGAACAAGATTTCTGCGAACAAGGCGTAAAGCCGTCTTTCTCCTGCGATGCAACCCTAAAATGAAAGAAAAAATAAAGTGATTTATGAACAAAATTATACACTGTGCCTGTGCCTCTACTCTATAAATTAATTGATGTAAATATATTACTTGTGCTGTAGGTGGGTCAGAGTACAAGTATGGTGCCTTTTGGCTGCTTCCCGTCTCGGTCAGCGCGGCAACCCGCCAAGATGATGCACACCTGGGATGTGTTCCTTAAGTACTATGACATGAAGGTAAATCAGTATAACAATTATTATGTTCTCAATTTCCAAATTAATTTCCTATATGTGATATGTGGATGTACCGGTGTGTGATATATAAGTGAAACGGTAAAACAATAGTAATGCTAGCAATTCTTCTCCATGTCCGACCATTTAGCAATATCTATTTGTTCATCTTCAAATAATTATTATATCAAATAAAATAACGAGGCAATACATTTCCTTATCTTTACAGCATGGGAGAGAATACACAGAATCGCCAGCGAGGAAGCTCTCACAGTCATTTGATTTAGATATTGTAGGAGGGAAGCCAATCACAGCCAAACAGGTCAGTGTAAAATATTTTCTTATCCTTGTAAATGAAATCAAGGAACGAGATGGATCAAGTGTTTGATATGGATTCTCCTTTCCCCAATCTATTTAGTTAAGATATTTTAAGGTTTATGGAAAATATAATGCTGGAGTGTATGAATTTACATATTGTATCTCACATAAAGCATGAGGCACAAGCATGCACTTATTAAAAGGCTTGTAATACACACAACATATGAAATAATAAGCTGTAAACTATGGAAATGACCCTAACAATTACATTTATATTGATCCACAGATGCTTTTAAGTGCAATAGATCAGATACTTGCAACACATAGACCACTGAAGCGAACAGAAGATTCACAATTTAAAGCTTTTGTGTGTTTAGCTCTCAAGTAAGTATAATACCTCACTGCTGTTTTGCTCATCGAAATATTAAGTAATCATAGTAGGCCTATAATACTTTGTACACTAAATTTCAAATAAGACCATTGCCTATCTTCTAACGGGAATGTCAGAGGTTACTTTATTTTTGATAGCCTTGGAAAGGTGCTGATGCTCAAGGTTCACACATATCATGGCTCAGGTTTATCCATTTATCAAGTTGAATCTTGGTATTTCAGTGAGAAGAAACTGGTGCCCTGGTTGAGATTGATTTTAAGGACTAACTCCCTGGTGGAGTTCTACTATCAACCCTGGAGCTATGTCGTGAAAACAGGTACCACACCTTCTCAAATGATATTGTATGAACTAGTAATGCAATGGTAAAAACACTGCAATTTACCAATACCTTTATATATCAGTATCTAATCATATTTAAAAAATGATACCTCTGGTGAACAGAATATCTTTGCTTGATTATAACTGGTCAACACTATCAGCACACATAATGACTTTCTCCCTTGTGAAAATAACACACCAGAATTATTTACAGTAACATAATTTCTAGTAGTAATACTCTAGTAGGCTGTACAGAAAATGCTAGAGAGATTGTATTCACATGTGTTTTCTGTGTGCAGGGTTTGATGACGCTTTACAGTCCTTGGACCGCCTCGCGAGACACAACTTTACACTTCCAGTTGACATGGCCGTCAGACCCTTCAAAAACATCCGCGACGCCTTCTGAGTAACTTCAGAAAATGTGACCCAGGAACTGGCAGAATATAGGAATGGGACTTACTAATAGTGTCTAGTATATCATGTTTGTGTTTGTGTTCTCTTAATGAGATGCCCTTACCAGAATGTACAGTGGCAGATTGGTCTGATGAGCTATTTTTGTGTAGTTTAGGGGAAGGTTATGGGGTGGGTTGAATAATTGTGATAATACATCCCTGGGATATAATGGCAAACAGTAGGCGAAAGGATAGCTAGTTTTGAGTTAATTTAATAAATGATCTTATGAGTGCAAGATTACAGTTGCAGATTATGGAGGGGGGTATGACATACATATACACAGTCATGTCCTCAGTTTAAAAAATGAATATAATTTCCTGATTAAATCTGTGAAAGTGTTACAAGTAGATCTGTGATGTAGGATCAGGCGCAAACAGGGATTGTTGTTTGTTTCATCAGGATATGATTTCTTTCCCCAGTGATGTGTATTATATGTACATGTGTCATACTCCTGTAGGTGAGCCGTGCCAATTTCTTTGGTTTCTAGGAAGAAACTGTGGGTTGGGCTGAAAATTGAGTGGTATCAAGTCAATACCCTGTACTGTAACTCTTAGATTAAGGTGGTGTCCTAAGGGTGACTATGTAGCCACAATCCACTCAAAGAAATCCTTTGATAGAAATGTTTTCTAGTCTGGTAGAATGAAAGATGGTGTCAATCACAAGCTAAGGGAAATGTACCTGATAAAATAAAGGTCTGAAATTTAGAAAGTATTAGTTTCTGCCACTTGTAACTCTTTAACACTCCTGACCTAAGAAAAATGGTTTGGTTTCTGTAAAAGTTAGTTTTCCTTGCACCAGCAATATCAATTTCAAGTGGTATTTGCTCGAATTTTCACTGACATACATTTTCGTTTGTTATACTATTGTATGAGAAACTTAGGTTGGGAAGCCAACCCTATTCTACTTTTTGAAACATTCCATATTATACCTTAATATTATGTAAGACCTGAGTGTATACAGGCGGAGAATTTTCTGTGTTCTTTGAATCATCCGGCAAGCCATACTATGAGTACCATTCTATAATAATAAATCAATAATATAAATTGGAATATATGGGGAGAATAATGTAATTAATCGAGTTGTGTACTTATGGTTGTCACATGACATTGCCCATTTCACAATTTTGCTTACCACAGATATTTAAAAGTCTTTTGAGGTCTGGTTATAATTGTAGGAATGAAAAAAGTAACACTATTAGGCCCTAGGTGAAATATAACAGCTTCTATTGGCTTTTGTTTTGAATCAGGATCCGTTAACATCGTTGTATATAGCAGTGATGCAATAAGTACACCATAGCAACTTGTTAGGCAGCTTTTTAGATGTAATTGGAGGTATCTACTAATTTATTAAATGTCAATGGTTGTCATATGATTCATTGAGATCAGTTTCACACTTTTTAGAAAAGTAACCCTTGCCATTATATAGAAGTGGTTATGAATTCTGATGGTATCAACTGTATGTGGACAGAATGCCGTTATAGCCATGACATTGTTGTATTCACAGGAAACTAAATAATGGTGAAAATACCAATACCCTTGAAATGCTACAATAGTAGTCTTCCTAAACATGCTTTTAAATCATTAGAAACAATGTGATACTGACATAGACTAATGATATATGCTATGCCAACCAGTGGTTTTAATGAAAGTAAAGGTGAGTTGTAACTATAACTAATGCTACAGGACATTGGTGACTGGACTAGGGGCACATTGATGTTAGACTAGATATATTGTAAGTATGTGTTCTATGAATGCACAACAGTGGCTTCTCGGTATGTGTTCATTTTGTGAATATCATTGTATATGTGTAATTATAATCAAATATCAGGGGATGGTGCACTGGTCCATGTCAAAAACAGGTTTAACCTCAATTATGGACCCTGTATTATTTAAGATAATATATGCATGTGTCATAAGTGTAATATATGGACAACCTTGTAGCAGTGATCCAACTGTGGTTGTAATGTTATGTGCAAAGCTTCTAGAAGAAAAAAACTAGTCATGAATTAGATTCAAATATAAGAGGCTTTAGATGAATATTATGCATTATGTTATATGAAAATAAATCGATTAATGTATGATTTAACAGTCACACGTTAGCACTAATGCTATAATATAGCACAGTGTGTGTGGTGTGCTATGAGATGATGACATTAATAGTAAATAGGCCTATCCCAGGGTGGGAAATCATTTGTGTAATCTTAAAGAACCTGGATACCACTTTATATTTAGTTTCCAAGGCCTATTCCTTGACAAAGAAAAGCAGTCTTTTGTGTTGAGCTCCCTTTGCATAATTATGTGTATGCTTTCTTTATTTTCTTTGAACATTCCAATGGTTGTTGATATTTATAAAGGTTATGTGTTTCTTTGCACATTCTATTCCATGACACCTATCCAGGAGAGTAGTCTATGACTTTGTTTATAGTAACACTAAATGTTGGGATATTTACAACTGGACACAGACCATTCCAATAGTGTTGTTTTATCACATGCTGGCAGAAAGGGGAATCTACTATTCCTAGTGAATTATGAAAGATCTGAAGAATCTTAATTCTTGTTATATTGTTTAATGTGTATCACAGGATTCTGTTGTTGTATAGACCAACTTTGGTTTAATCATTTATCATGAAAATAGCATCTACAGCATTATATACTTGTTATGTGAATTGTTATTAGACTTGTGTTAGTACTTTGCAGTTACCAGTTCCATTCTGCTCTCATGGACCTAATGATTTATACATTGCACTGGAGGTGCCTATTTACACTACTATGCACATAATCAGAGTAAGTTTCACATTTAGATGAATTTAAACTTCAAAAGGTTAAAATAAATCAGGATAGAATGAGTGAACGTGATGTCTTTAGAATATCCCAGCACTGTCAACATCTAATAATAATATAATTTATATACAATGCAATTGCACAGCCATGATGTTCAATACAGGTTCCACTATTGCAATACCTAATAGTTTCCATGACAAAACCTTATTTAAAACTTAGTCCAAAAAGGATAAAATGTAAACTTTGGTTGACAGTACTTGTTAGGGAAGTGTTATTACAGAGCACCTAGTTATCCTCATGTCTGTAGGGCATGATGTGTTATTGTTTTATCATGGTATAAATGTCCTCTTGTTGTGTAGTACCCCTCAGATAATGGTGAAACATGTAGTGAGCTGTAAACGTGCAGTGAATAGGAGCACAGGACAAATCTCAGCCTCCTCAGTATAGAGGCACAAAAAGAAACAGTTGAATAAATCATAAATCATGTCAGCATTCCAACTTTATTGTTCTGTTATTTATTTTCTGCAAGCATTAATTATATACGTACATTTTAGCAAATAGTTATGTGGACAATGAGAATATATGTATGACTAAATCACTGATGTACACGTTCCACAAGGCGACGACACAAAGATATTATTTAAGAAGCTGATATTTCATTTATTCATACATACATTACAATCAGCTTCCCTACCTGAGACTCGCAGTGAATAACTGGTCACTGAATTTGATTACTATTATTTAACCACTTTTATTTACACAATTAGACTAATTATTATACAGGGATAGAAATTAGGCAGACTACAATTGACTATATATGCCCAGTTTATATATGGCTTGTCTTACATCTAGTCCAGAGGTTACGAATGGTAAAGTATATTAGACCAAGGGCAAATCAAAGTTATACATGCATCCAAATAGGATCACTCCAGGCCTGAACAGACTGCTGCAGCGTCTCAACCAATGTCTTAACTCACTTTTATCAGCCTCCCAATATACTGCCACTGAGATAAAACTCTTGAAAGTGCCAAATTTCCATTGTGAAAATCGGTTTTGCCCAGCTTTATTCGTCCTGCTGAATGACATCACCAATGCTGGAACCCAATCAAAATGTTTTAATTTCTACTCATTATCGTGTATGAGAAAATACACTTCACAGGGCACCAATTTGGACCTGAATTTACCTCAGTATTTCTGACTACCTTTGTCTGACAGTTGAGCTGAACCATGAGGGGAAAACCTGGTAACCCTCACTGATGTCATTCCATTGTAGTTAGCAAAGAATCTGCGATGGACAAACCTGTACCAGCATGGCAGGATACACCTGATAACAGACTCTATCTTGTAGACCACCCTAACTCTGGCTGTAGATAACATGGTGGGCCTGGCTGCTGCAATCTCACTGAAGGTCTGGGTGAAAAGAGCAATCAAGAAATTAAACAACATCAAGGATCCAAACAGCATGTAAGTCAGGTGCCAGATTTCCTTCAGTGTTGAGCCTGAGACGAAGTGGCTGATGTCCTGGTTGGTGAGAAGAACAAGGACACATTGGTAGAAGTAGAAGAGGAAGTTGGTGATGCCAATAGGACACAGGCTGACAACCCTCTGCAGTACAAAGGCCTGACTGAGAATAAAGCCACAGAAAATGGCCAGAAACACACCCAGGTCCCTGATCATCTCCTGAATCACCAGAGCATAGTGCCCCACCTTGGGGAGAAATATAGTGAACTGGAGCAGCTCAAGGAAGAACAAAGGCATGTTGATGAGTACAAAGACCTGCTGAACCACATCATCCATAGTCCCTGGTCTGATGTGGTGAACCAGTATCAGGAGACAATAGGTACCTGTTGCCAATGCTGAACAAATCTGGAAGAAATCAAATATGTCCAAACGAGAAGGGGAAGCCCACACCATTTTTGAGTTTTTCTTGCACTTTCTAGTGATGCTATTTATGCAATCATTTATCAGGTTGTACAGAGCATGGAGTAAGATAACCAGGGAGCAAACAACTAGGAAGCAGGTAATGGCTATCTTGAGATAAGGTTGCATGGCTATCGTTGACTTATGACAGATTTCCGACCCCACTGGGACTGTCATGTTGCGAATTACAAAGGTTGGAAGCTCCCCACTCTGTTGTACAATGTCCAGAAGGACGAACAGAGATATGTACCACAACCTGGCCAGAAACCAGAGAACCACAAACACCAAATTTGAATTTACCTTAGCAGAGATCCAGTTATTTATGAGCCCAGATTTCATAAAGCAAAGCTCCCTGGTAGATGTATGACCATGGTAAGGGGATGCAATCAGTAGAAATAGAGGTGAGCGGTCTCTACGGTTATCTGAACCATTTGCCTCATAGTCATTGACATTAAAGATGTCCTCCTGATATAGGCCCCTGCTAACTGTTGTCTTGTACACCCCGCCAGTGTTAAACATGAGGTCTGCCAACTGGAATGTACACAGGTATACTGCCAGCTCTACTGGTCTGAGTTGCTCCTCGTCCTCTGCAGTGAGCAGTTGCTGGATGACTTCCTTTGGTATCTGCTCCAGGAGCCACTCATACACCAGTATGGACCCCTGCTCAGCCTGCTCCCCACCGAGTCTGGCTCCATGCACCAAGCAGTGCAGTACATTCCGACGTCCGTTGCTCATCTGGAAGGACCACAATTTATTATCATTAGAATCGGGTTATGTAATATTATACCACACTTGGCCGGCAGAACAAAAGAAATGGCCCAACTGTATATGATGTACGAAAGTTGAGAAAACACTCACTATTGGTGTGACATAAGTCAGTTAAACCATGCTATAGCTTTGTATACATTATATTGGCTTAGTCATAGCTGAGTACACTAGTTTGCGACTCGTGGTCAGCCTAGACAGTCGCCGATACAATGCATATAGAGCTATAGCTGTATGCATATATATATAATTAAACTATTATGTAATGGATTAGTAAATTGTGATATGAAATGGAAATGAACTAGTAATGTTTGCAGCGCAAAACGATCATTATTGTGTGAGTGTGTGTTATTCTCTAAATAATTCACTTGAACATGAAATGTCTCTTGAGTTTCAAAGTTAGAATGAGAATGACCAACATATTGTGAAGCATCCTTCCAGAAAAGCTTGCACCTTGTCTACTAACCTGGAGGACATTAACATTGTACTTCAGCAGCAGCTTCATGACGTCACGTGCACCACAGACAGCTGCCAAACACCAGGAGGAGCTGACCACCAGGTCAGCCTGTTAATGAGACAGAAATATATACAGACTGGTAGACACAGAGACAGAGAGGGGGGTAAGTATAGGGAGAGTATACAGTCAGGCCCTTATCCTACAAAATTGCCCCTTATCCTGCAAAAAAAGTGCCCTTATCCTACAACACCTATATATTTTGTAATATAAGGGCAATAAGTCAGGCTCTTATCCTACAAAATTGCCCTTATCCTACAAAAACTATATCAGGTAGGTTTTTGTAGGACAAGGCCACTCAGTCAGGCCCTTATCTTGCAATTTGCTGTTATCCTACAAACATGTCACTGAAGCTTTACTTATTTGTCACTAGCTCTAGCCTAGAGTCGTAGGGCCTACGGGTAGCTAGCAGGCTTAAGTTTATTTGATTTCCTTGTGTAATTTAAAATGGCTGCCAAAAACTTAGTTTTTTTCCTGTTCCCTTGTGTAATATATATGAAAATTAAGTTTTTTTGAGGTGTAGAATCAGATCATTGAGTCAAATTGCAATTCAGACAAAAATCCAAGATGGCTCATAAAAACTCAGGCTACTTGATTTCCTTGTGTAATAAATGAGAATTAGGGTTTTCTGGGTGTAGAATGCATTGTTGGGTCGGAATTGCACTTTAGACAAAATTCAAGGTGGCTGCCAAGATGAATGCAGCCCTGGCAAGTGACGAGAAAAGCCATTGCACAATAAAGCTAACATATTTTGTAGGATAAGGGCCTGACTGGTAGCTCTTATCCTACAAAAGCTCCCTCATATAAGTTTGTAGGATAAGGACAATTTTGCAGGATAAGGGCATGACTGGCCCGTATCCTTCAAAAATAATATAGGTTTTGTAGGATAAGGCCAGTCTTGACTGATAGCCCTTAACCTACAAACCTATATACTTTTGTAGGATAAAGGCAATTTTGTAGGATAAGGGCCTAACAAGTGTTTTGTAGGATAAGGCCTGACTGACTGTCAATATCTTCTAGAACAGTTCTAGTCTACTATGTGGTAAAGCGTAACTACTGAGATCGCCCCTTTAGAGCCAGCATCCATGCGATTTTTAATGCAATTTTAGGAAGGGTTCGATACTTGACTGCTTCATCCATGATAAAATTAATACTTCCTAACTAGCTGCCTAAGCGCATGGTATATGTGTACAAAGAATATACCTGGCAATCAGAATCTGCTCCCAGGTGAATGATGTTGGTATTCAGAAGAGCCTCTTGTATGCTCGTTGTGGTGCCAGTTAATATTGTTTCAATGACAACTGCATCATCACATCGAATTGCTGCTGTCCATCTAAAACATGAGTATGGACACGAAAATTATGTAAGCATACTATTTCAAAACTAAATTATATGGCTCTATATGCCTACACTATTCTGAAATAAATTCCATCGTGATTAGTATCTTAGGGCACTGAAATTTGGCTAAAGTATTATAAATATGGATTAAGGATATAATTATGCGCAAGGCAATTTGATCAAATATGGCCGAATCTTCGTGATGTATATGTATTACTCTGGTTGTGACCTAGGACTCTATATGACTCTTGCTGAGGGTAAGGCATTCTAGATATACTTTTGTAATAATGCAACAGTTACAATTTGGATAAAGAGTGAAGAAAATCACCCTATTTAATAACTCTCTGAGGGCCGCATAGTATTTAATGCATTGTGCCCTTTATCGTCATAATGCACACACGTATCCCTTGGGACTAGACATGCCAGAAGCTCTAGGCATAAGGATGACAAATTAAAACACTATGCTGTAACTTAGGCCATTTTCCCAAATGATAATAATGAAAAGTGCGAAAACACCTATTCGTTACCTGTTAATAGTTTCCGTGGACACCAGCATTGCATCCAGACAGTCAGTGCCCTTATTGACGTAGTCTTGTGTCTTTCCACTTGAATATTTCCACATCATTTCCTTGAGAGTCATGTCTCTGATTATCTGATGTCTTCTCTCCTCTTCCAATACAGGTTCCCTAAATGGTGTCCTGAGACCTATAGCCTATTGGGTTATACCTTTGAGGTAATGGTAATACAGCTTTGGTTAGTTCCGGTTCCAAGCGATGAATGGTCCGACAATTGCCTTGATGGCCTGACCTTATCTATAAGTACTGAGCAATTACCGTGAGTAGCTCGGCGTGGTTCGGCAGCAATGGTGCCAAGTGTTGGTTAGTATCATTTTGTAATCCATTACATAATCCATGTTGCATGACCAGTAAATGTTATGTGATATCAATCCCTTTTATATTTTGTTTCCTCTATCCCAGTAAACAAAAATCGTTATACAACATTTAATAACGTTATATAACGTTTCTCTAAGGCTCCTTACTATGGCATATAAAGTTTTAAAACGTTATTTCGACGTAAAATAACGTTTTTTCTTAGCTGGGATTACCTGTTATTGGTAGAAATGTCTATTCCTCCATGTACATTGATTTGGGACAGTGGAGCTCCTGAGAATGCACCTAAGTTATTGTCTTTCAATAAAATCACTCTTAGCTATATGATAATACTGCCTAAAGATATTTCCGGAGGATTGAGAGAAAGATCCTTACTGATTAAACATTAGATGTGTCGTACATTGCTGTCTACTTATAAAATTTTAAAAATGAAAATAATTGTGTCAGATGGTCTGATAGACAGGTGATATACCATTATGCAGTAGTGTGCTCACGAGAATATTTCCATCAGATGCAGTCAAAATGATTACATCATAGATCAGTGTAATCAGAGTCCTAGCCCTCCCCTCTGCTGTTGGCGTTATCGCTGTCCACAACTATGTGCATGAGTCAGCAAGTATCTGCAGAAACACCCCATGACTATCGGGTGTGTTTATTGCCTGACCAATAAAATTGATGTAATTGTTATGCTATTGTATGTTCACTAGACATATGAAAGAAATAATTTCATTGGTTATATTGGATACTGAATGGCTGCATGACTTTGGCTACTTTGTTTTTTTGTTCAAAAACGAATCAATGTGCATTTAATAACTAAATTACAGTCTTTGCGAAAACTTTTTTCACCATGCAGGACATTCAGTATTGCAGTGTGCCAATTTTGCAGGACCGGATAGATTTACACAGTAGGGCCTACTAGATGACATTGTACAACATTTAGGATAGTTTATTATTTTATAACCGTAAAGAATAAAAGAAAATAACTTTATTCTGCCTAGCGCATTAGTGTATACTCTCTGACTTGTAACTTCAGTTCCAGTTGGAATATTTAAAAATTCCTCCCGTTTTTATATGCCCAGAATCTGCAGGACTTTTGGTTCAGCAACACCGGTCAGCTAGAAGACCCGCTTCCTTGTCACTTAGACGAGTTTTTAACTCGTTTATTTTATGATAGTCACTTGGAAGAGTCTGGAGACAAGTTTACTTTTTCAGTGTAGATCTCAGGTTTATTCAATATAATGTAATGTTATACCGGTGCCCATGTTATGTACATTTACAAAAGCTGTAAACAGTTATTTAAATCAATTTCAGAATATAATAATTGTCGGAATGCCTATTTAGACATGAATATAAACTTTAAATTGTATCTCTGTGTGATCAATAACGTGTTCACCTATTATAAGTTATGTACATTGCTATTCTATATTTCTCGGTGACCAGCACCGTTATGAACAGGAAAAATATATCAGTAATGATTAATAACCATATTACATTTTGATGAAGAATGGTCTTTGTATAAGTTGTATTATATTTCGATGAACACGTGTATCTCTTCTTCAAAATTGCCGATAAATTGACTTCTCATTATCAGAATCCCACATTTCAGAGGAGTTACCTTTTGGACGTGTTTATTGAGACAATCCAATTTTACTTGGATTTAAATGTCCCTCGCAAACAGCACCATTTTTGTGTTTTTTGTCGAACATAACATACAAAGAATAGTATTTACATTTCTACCACCTGCATAAATATGTTACTATTGTTAGGTAAAGAGTAGTATACAATCAGATATACATGAGTGTCCGCTCGATGGTGTATAGGAACACTAAATAGATACGATGGCCCAGTAAGACAACAATCATTGGGGACAGAAAGTATTTGACTATATATACCTACCCCCAGTATGTATATACGGGCCCTGGGGATTCTATTGGAAATATTGACATGTTGCTAGGACCACTCTGTTACCTAGCAACATCAATTCCAAACATTCCATGCCTAGCATTATAGCAACTGGCACAATATCTGAACCACTGCCCTAGCTCATCTGTCAACCCCCACTATCATGGATGCCTTTAATTTCAGATGCTCACTAGAATCTAAAGAATGTATTCAGAGTTCAAGCCAAAACGGAACACTAAGTCTTGTGTTCCGTTCTGGCTTGTAACTAGATAACAATTTCCAAATGTCCACCTTTTCAGCAATTTTATGTGCTTATTGAAGGATAAAGAACTGTCAATTGTGACACCCAAATATGGAAAATGTTTTAACAATGTGTCCACAAAAAGCAATATCAGTATCAGGACAGTTACCAAGCTTGTACTTACTTGCAAACCACATGTATTCAGTCTTTTTATGATTCATAGTTCACCTATTGGTATGAGCCCATTCTTTGAAACTCTAAGCGTTAATGTGCAATGTTCTCGACAAATCTGGGATACTCTTGGAGGCACAATGACTGACTATGTCATCTGCATACAACTTCACCTTGACTTTAGTAAATATTTTATTCACGTCATCAATATATAAAATAAACGATAAAGGTCCTACAACCGATCCCTGGGGGACTCCATCATAAGTGACCTTTCTTAAGTCGGAAATTTTCCAAGCAAAGGAAGTCCTTTGAGTCCTGTTGCTTAAGTAGCTCTCGAAACACACATATTTCGTGTAGTTCATACTCAGTTTAGCTAATACTTCAGGAAATTTTGAGTGTACACAATGTAATACACTGTCAAAAGCCTTAGTACAATCCACAAACAAGGCATCCCCAATTAAACCATCATTCCTGAAACCATAGAGTTCATTCACCATGACCTGACCCTATTATACTCATACTGATTGTCACTAAAAATGCTTGAAGTGGTCATGGAGTTCATTCACCATGACCTGACCCTATATACTCTTACTGATTGTCACTAAAAATACTTGAAGTGGTCATAATTCAAGATGATTATATACTTCTTTTTTTCCAAAATATTTGACGTGATCGGAAATAACGTGATAGATCTCCAGTTATTCTTATTAAACCTAAATCCCCTTCCTTAGGGAGTAGCTTCACAAGGGCATCATCGATTGGAAGATTCCTGTATCCAGACTTACTTTGCACAAATGTGTGAATCGATCTAGAAGACACAATAAAGCGGAAGTCAAAATGTCACAATGTAATCCCTCAATGCAAGAAGATTTGTTCTTAATTAATTCCTTTATAATGAAATGCACGCTCCATCTAGATCATATTTTCAGCTTAGGAATTATATTTATACATGTGTAAATAACTGGCTTTAGCCATGGAAAAAAGAATTGTCATATCATATGATCAAATCATAGATTAGCTCTACACATAATCTGTTTTAAGCTCATGATTATGGATTTACAACCCAATTTGGTGCAACCATAAACAACCAATGGAGATAATAATAGTTGTTAATTATGTTATAATAAATTTCTAATCTCAACCTAGAACAGAACGCTAAATCCACAGCACGTTGAAAAGGATAACCACCACCTCACATAAAGTTCAGATTTAAGCTAATAATTATGGCGTCACTCTGGTCCCCTCTCGTGGGTATACTCATACAGAATAACATGACAGAAACAATAACTTACATAACAATAAGTCAATTAATATCAGGATCCAGACATCACAAAATGCTCTGTTTTAAGCTAATTTGGAATCACTTTAGTCCCCCCTCGTGGGTATATAGTCATGCAAAATAACGTGAGAAGAACAATTCTGTTTACACTTTACAATAATATTACATACATGAAGATGACCTTTAACTTGATCACTATACATTTGTCACACTTAATGACAGAAATGACATGCTGGATTTAATTACGCTGTATTAGAATAAAAGCAGATATTACTCAGCACTAATTAGGAGAATGGCAAGAGCTGTTGCCGTTGATATTCAGTCACTGGAAGAGCTGCTGCTACTTTGCTGAGCAGCAGCTCTCAGTCTGGCAAAACGACACCGGGCTTTCCTCTGTTGTCGAGTTGCTCTACTTTCAGAAAGAGCAGCAGGAGCAACCTCGGAACTGCTGGAGGAATCCTCTCCAGCACTGCTTGTATCATTACCCTGAGCAACATCAACATCAATAGAAGGGTTCCCTTGTGGCTGTGAGCCCACCTCCTGACGCTGTGGACCTCCAACACCTGCACCCAGAACAACAGGAGCCGAACTAACTTCTACAACAGGAGCAGCAGGAGCAGAGCTGGAATCAGAACTATGCTAGTACTGCGTGTACCTTTAACACCACTGGTACCTTCAGCACTGCTGGTATCAAACCCTTGACCACCTGGAACAGAGTCTCTCTGTGACTGTGCACCTGCACCTAAAACAACAGGAGCCGGACTAACTTCTACAGCAGGAGCAGTACGAGTAGAAGGAGGAGCACTGGAATCAGAACTACTAGCACTGCGTGTACCTTTAACACTACTGGTACCTTCAGCACTAATAATATCAACCCCCTCACCACCTGGAACAGAGTCTCTCTGTGACTGTGAGCCTCCAACACCTGCATCTATAACAACAGGAGCCGGACTAACTTCTACAACAGGAGCAGCGCTGGAATCAGAACTGCTAGCACTGTGTGTACCTTTAACACTACTGGTACCATCAGCACTGCGGGTACCAACCCCCTCACCACCTGGAACAGAGTCTCTCTGTGACTGTGAACCTCCAACAGCTGCATCTAGAACAACAGGAGCCGGACTAACTTCTACAACAAGAGCAGAGCTGGAATCAGAACTACTAGCTCTGTGTGTACCTTTAACACTACTGGCATCTTCAGCACTGCGGGTATCAACCCCCTCACCACCTGGACCAGAGTCTCTCTGTGACTGTGAACCTGCAACACCTGCACCTAGAACAACAGGAGCTGGACTAACCTCTACAGCACGAGCAGCACTGGAATCAGAACTACTATCACTGTGTGTACCTTTAACACTACTGGTACCTTCAGCACTGCTGGTATCAACCCCCTCACCACCTGGAACAGGGTCTCTCTGTGACTGTGAGCCTCCAACACCTGCATCTAGAACAACAGGAGCCGGACTAACTTCTACAACAAGAGCAGAGCTGGAATCAGAACTACTAGCACTGTGTGTATCTTTAACACTACTGGTACCTTCAGCACTGATAATATCAACCCCCTCACCACCTGGACCAGAGTCTCTCTGTGACTGTGAGCCTCCAACACCTGCACCTAGAACAACAGGAGCCGGACTAACTTCTACAGCAGGAGAAGCTGCAGTACCATCGACACTGCTGGAATCAGACCTACTAGCACTGCTGGTACCTTTAACATTTTCAGAACTGCCCTCAGCACCATCAACACTAACAAAATCTGTAGGACGATCTCCCTGTGGCTGTGTGCCCCCCTCCTGATGCTGTTGATCCCCAACACCTGCACCTAGAACACCAGGAGCCGGTCTAACTTTTCCAGCAGAAGAAGCAGTGGCATCATCACTGCTGGAATCAGAACTTCTAGCACTGCTGGAACCTTTAAAAGTTTCATAACTACTGGTATCGACACGCCCAACACCGTCAACATCAACAGAAGCTGTAGCAGGGTCTCTCTCTGGCTGTATGCCCCCCTCCTGACTCTGTGGACCTCCAACACCGGCACCCAGAACAACAGGAGCTGGTCTAACTTCTCCAGCAGGAGCAGCAGCAGTAGTATCAGCACTGCTGGTATCAGAACTACTAACACTGCTGATACCTTTAACACTTTCAGAACTGCTGGTATCAACACCCTCAGCAGTGTCAGCAACATCTTCCTGTGGCTCTGCATCCAGCTCCTGACGCTGTGGGCTTCCAACATCTGCATCCAGAACAAGAGGAGCGGCAGGAGTAGTGGTGGTAGTAGTTGTAGTGGTAGCTGTGTCAGCACTGCTGGATTCAGCACTAGTATCAGCATCGGTATCACCATTGGTATCATCATTGGTATTAGTACCTCTATCAGCACTGGTGTCATCATTGGTACCAGTACTGGTATCATCACTGAGAGAACTGTCAACAGTTGTAGCAGTGCCTCCCCGCTGCTGTGCACCCACCTCCTGGGGCACTGTAGCTCTACTCCTACCTTGATTCAGAACAGCAGTAGCAGGTGCATCGTCCGGGGCTGTTTCAGTGGTGGTGCTCTCATCACTGCTGTAGTCAACATCTTCATCACTTTGAGAACTGGAAGCCTCAGGAGAAATTCCCTGGGGCGATGGACCTTCGAACAGAGGAGACAAAATATCTGCTGGATCTACAGGCAATGGTACTTGTCTGGGCTCGCCAAACCCGCCAAACCCACCAAACTCTTCATGGAGACCTGGAACAGGTTCCTGACTATAAGTAGAAGTAGTCTTCTTATTAGCACTGCTAGAGTCATGAAGTCCAGCACTTCTGGAATCTTCAGAGGTGGATGAGCTGGATGAGGTGGATGAGCTGGATGAGCTGGATGAGCGCCTTACCCTCCGGGCGTGTGGTCTGCACGTAGCCCCCTGGAGGAGCACCAGGAGGACCAGCGAGCACAGCAGGACCGACTTCATCATCTGAAGAGGAATGACATTTTAGTTATTATTATTACATTGGTCAAATACTACATAATTATCAAGCAATTGTATTAGTGGAATCCCTTTCTTATAACATATCCTCTCCAGATGACAAGCAGAAAGGATAGTCCCCGCGGGATTAGTTCCCGTTTTAGCCACCAGGGGGCGCCACTATGGCTTAAAATGGAAGAAACAGGCTAGAAAATGCTTTATGGTAATTTCTTCTGGAGAATACAATAGGACAACTCAAAACATTCCATTTTTGGTGAAAAGCTTCTATATTTAGAATGTAAAGGGAACGTTTTGGAGCCTAAATGGGGGTCCTTCTTGATATCTGTTGCCATGGCAACATGATTTTCATTCCAAAAAGAAGAAATAAATATTCCCATTGATAGAATGATTCATGGGGATTACTATGGTCAAAACAGAATGAAATTACCATTCCTAGATCCAATTTTATGACCTAAAGAATGAAAATGTATGATAAATTTCTAATTTTCACAATTATGCAAATTAGATAGAGAAATCTTGGAAAATAAGAGACTTAGGGCTTATTGGGATTTTGGATAGGGCAATGCCTAGGGTTGATTCAGGTAAAGTGGGACATCAGGTAAAGTGGGACAATTAACATTAAGTCAATTTTTAGGGGTTGATTTCTTTCCTGGGTGTAAAATTTAATTTTTTTCTTAGAAATATATGTTTGACCCCTCTTAATTGTACCTATCTCACCAAAGTTAAGAGGTAATTATACCTTCTAAATTTCGACATGATATGGATGGAGAGCTTTTGCCGCCATAAATTTGGAAGTACATAAGAAATAGTAAAATTATTTGTTAGTAGTGGTACTAAGAATAGTAACATGATATTTCAATATGTATGTAAATATTAGATACATATATTACTTCTTTACATCTTGATATTTTTTTATTAGTCAGATATGGAAATTAAGTACACTAAGGCCTTAAATGCAAATGTCCCACTTTAGCTGAAGGTGTTAGGTAAAGTGGGACAGGCAGATTCAGGTTTAAGTGGGACACTATATTAATCCTCTTTCTCAGAGTGGCATTACCCGATATGCCCATATTTTGATTTATAATGAGAAGAAATATCATAGAAGATTTCATTACAATACTTAGTTGTGTAAATGATACCAAATTATTAAGTATAACAGCCAGAATAGGGCTTTGTTAGTGCTGCAGATTGTGGTTTATCAAGTGACTTAACTGATGATCATTATTTAGATCAGCGAACCATTGACTTCCATCAGCGAACCATTGACTTCCATCATAATTTAGATAATTAGTGTGAGATTTCTTAACTTTAATGATTTTTAATCATACATTATGATGTTAAATGGTAAAATATGTAGCAAATTAATTTAGAATCAGTATTTGATATACATTGAGGCTAAAACCATAGAAACTATTAACCAATACTACTTTCTTACGATTTATAGAAATTATTGCCATTCACAGTTATTTATAGTGATTAATATGCCCCTGAAATGCTCCTGCAGTACTACCTCATTAACAAAACATTTCATTTTATATGCTTACAATTAAGAGTATGAGCTATATAATTGTGCATAACATTATTTAGCACTATGTAAAATAATTTGAGGATAGAGATCCAGTTAGGGTACAAATATGTTGTCATGTAACATAATGTAGTGTAGCCTTGCCCAAAGTTAAGCCTAGATGCACAGTATTTTGGTAGTTTTACATTCATACTCTGTGTACTTGATTCATTCTGTAAAGGACCCTACATAAATTTCCTTAATGTTTTTGATGTAGTCCATCAAAATATATTATCTCACCTTCAAAAATTGACATTTACCATTTTTGTCATATGGAATATAAAGCATGGGGGTCAATTCTTATCAATTGTCCCACTTAACATGAAGCAAGTGTCCCACTTTACCAAAAATACAAGTTAAGTGGGACGCTTCAATTTTAAAATGGCATCTCTAAGAAAAGGGCTATTTGGGCCACATTGGCTAAGGTATTTCATATATTTTTTATATTTTGGTTTAAAGGAATAAATACTGAAACTATTTGATGTGTTTGACATTTTCTACGATAAGTACCAAGTGAGTAAATGGTACATAAAGTCAGAGTATGGCTTAGGTGTCCCACTTTACCTGAATCAACCCTATACATATTCATGAAGCCATTTCTCAAAAACTAGAATTGATATATTTTTTTTGTGATATATCACTGGAAAGCTCATGACATCAATTTTAAAGTTGGCATTTTCCTCGGAGTACCCTTTTCCCTTGCCTGTACACATGTTATAAACTTGCTAATGTATAAAATACATCCAGCAGTGAAATAATTGAGGAATCTCAATGTCCGCCTCACCAACTAGTGCAAGATGCAGTATAAGTTACAACAATGAGAATACACCCAGAAAAAGAGATTAATTCACAACTGTCTGCAGAATAGTAGGGGTCATTGATACCACCCTGGCTGCATCAATTATATCGGCACGTGTATGTACATTTGTGTATCACTTTCCATCAATCTAAGACGATTTCTTTTAAATACTACCTATAGTAGTATACCGTCAACATGTAATTAATTATCAGGATCACAGGATAGGTAACCAGTTGATAACTAGAGTCTATTATGCATTCACTAAATGTTGTGTGCCTATAAGCATTGGCACTGTGTCACATGACTCCCTGGCTCATAACTGATTCATCTTCGGGGTAAGTACATGTATCCATAACGAAAGAGTGCAGTGGAAAGCAATTTCGAAGCCATCTTAGATACAAATTGGGCACAATTTAGGGCACAAATTGTATATATATAGTTTAGCCGATCCTGTCTACTTACTCAACCCACTTCAATATAATTATTGAGAACCGATTGGGCATCATGTACAAATAGCAAGTACACACCACAGGCTTAAACTGATCAGTTTGGTTATACTGGGAGTAGATGACTGTACATACCACAAGGTATGACAGAGTTAGACGCCCATCATCTTTATACTCTAGATGGCCCTACTACAGCATGTATTTGGCCATAGACATGTGGCTTCATCTGAAGTATAAAGATGATGGTGGCCTAAGCAGTTTGTATGTTCCTAAATAGATGGTCCTACTGTATGTCCAAAGGCATAGTACAGCTGGGCCACCTAGAATACAAAGATGATAGGAGTCTAGCTCTGTCATATATATACAGTCATCTACTCCCAGTATAACCAAACTGATCAGTTTAAGCCTGTGAGTACACACAGAAAATCAAAATGCGCCAGCCCTTAGTCTCAAGTGGCTATCCCAGGTTAGTCATAGGGACGTTGGTCAGGCATGACCAAGTGCTATTATGATACTCAAAAAAGATGGAGGCATACCAAAATATGACTAATGCCTTACTCAAATTAAAGGGCTAAACTCATCAAAATGGAGAGAACTAAGGTGAGTTGGTCAATACTGACCAACTTGACAATATTAACTAACCTAGGTTGGTAATACAGGGAGCCAAAGATTATCAACGCACATTGCTCTAATGTCGCATTTAATATCATATCGAGCTACATCCATATTTCACATAACTATGGTTTATGTAGGGTGAATAATTATGACGGATCTAAAGCTTTTGGAAACCTAACTCTTCCTTTACCATACACGCATAATTGAGAGTTTACAGTGCAGGACCGTACACGCAAATATTTATGCGAGTTACTCACCGATTTTTGGTCAATTTTTGGCCGATTTTGGCCGATTTTTGACCCTCTGTGGTTTGCCTAGAAGTTGGTGGAATCTCATGTTTTTTTCTGACGGTGGTCTATGGCATATTTTAGAAATGCTGGGCATCTCAACTTGGATAAGATTTAACTGATAATTATTTCTCATAAGATTTGAGTAATATTTAAGGCAAAAATCATAAGAATTGTCAAACAAAATTGTTTTTTTGGGTGAAAAATGGTTTTGTCCAGTTTTTCATGCTGAAAGATATGGTTCCAAAAGTTAAGGTCTATTTTGATGCATTATGGCCGAAACATAAGTTGGCATGGCAACATATATATACACACTAATATAAGCTATATCTCCCTAATTTGAAGACATGGGGCGATTTAGGGTATCTTAGTTTCTGGTTATTCAATACTGTTCATTTTGTCATAGAAGTACTTCTAGTTTGAATATTTACAAAATTCTTTCAGTTTCTAAAAGGTTAGCCCCCCCCCCTACATCCCAATATCCCATTTGAATTTTATCTGAAAAATATCTGATTTTGGGAGAGGTGTCTTTATGTGAACCCTGGTAAAGGAAGATCTGAGAAAGGCAGAGCAAAATAACCTACCATCGCTGGTCTCGGTAGAACCTTGCACAGGGTCCAATAAGGTGATATTGGCCAGATAGTTGTGGCAGGGGTTGCTGACTGTCGAGCGACTGGTGTGGATGGTACCAGGTGGTTCCAGTCTGATGTAGTTCTAGATAATATACCTTTAGGACCCTGGGGAAGTGCGCCTACCCGCCCTTAATACACCATGAGAGCATTATGATGGGGTTACACTCTAACAAAAAATTAATCATAAACAACACTCTCCAACTGGGGCTCTGTTCTTCTTGTAAGCCTTAACGACCCTAAGACTATGCCTGGAGAGCATTATCATATTCAGAGCATCACAACTTAATCATATGTCAGTGAGTGCTTCAGTGCCTCCGTTAAGAGATATGAAATCATATGAGACACGCGGGGTGCAGGCACTGAGGTAGTCTCACCTGCCAAAAGGTTATCCTCGTGAGTACAGGGGAGCCTTGATTCTGTGTGACTCACCCGGCTCCATGCTTGGTTACGCAGCATGGCGAGGGTATATGAGGCAGCCTGCAGCATCGCACGTACATGCTTTCAGTCATAACAGTTACAATTTCTGTTGACGCTCCCCCTACAAGTGTACTGTAAAAAGTAGGTTGCCATTTTTATAGGCGTACAGTAAACTAGTGTTGATCCACATATAATATTATGTAGAATTCTTATTAAATCCGATGGTGCGTTGTTCCAATATGGCTGCTCAATTATTGACCTTCTTCTCCCTTTGGACTTCACATTTAAGCATATTCCAACATAATGAAGCTATCTATACCTGAGTTATTACTGGCCACTAGCTTACTTCCATTAATTCAGCATTTATCAGACCAATATACATTCATGGATTTCAAGATGGCAGCCATTACAATCCTTTATTAATAGAGTCGGCGCGGCTGAGACTGGGGCTGACCCTGAGTTAAAATGTTTTTTTAAATGCAGATAAACATGGACATTGTTTTTTTTTGTGGAAAATGATCTCACCACTCACACCTGACCACATAGTGGGCTGGAACAGTACTAGAATTGTGAGTGGAATACGCTCGGTGATTATGCCACTTTAATATAAGGTCAGACTACAATGTAGTCTGACTTTGTATTAAGCAGCCATGAAGACCACATAACAACGGTTTCTAAGAAAAGTTTTGCCGTTGTCCTTTAAGGAGGCTCAACACACACAGTGGGCATCCCTTAACTGAGGCAACTTGGATGTGATGGACTCTCCTAACGTGATGTATGGTTTTAGAACTAGACACAGTTATCGGCCCCATAGAAGTAAATTTGGGGATGCTTGATAAACAGAATGCCACAGTTCAGATCAGTTGATGTTTCTTTCTTTATTTTATTCACAATTATACATCAAATACTGAAGTGACGACATGTGGGCCGTCGAGGAGAAAGGGTGCTCCCCGCGTGAGAATTAGTACTGGTCTTGGCCACCAGGAGGCCTATTGCAATGCCCCCCCCCCCCAAAAAAAAAGAACTGGCCAAAATGTTCTAGGGTAACCTTTAATGTAGAAAATCAAGGTTGTCTACAAAACATTCTATTTTGGTGTAAAACTTTAACGTAATCTTTAACGTAAAACGAAGGCTATAAAGCTCAATTAAGGACTAAATAATTATGTGATTTTCTTAAAAGTTGTTGGCGTGGCAACGTTCTAAATAAAAAGAAAAACAATTCAATCAATACAAGCAGTCACCACGGTTACTGCACTGAAAACAGGATATAAATATAATTTCTGTATCCAAAGATATGACCAAAAAATGGAAAAGGTTTGATCAGTTATTTGAATATCAATTTTACATGACAATGCTCATTACATATGGATATAATTTAAACAAAGAGAAGTAGAGTGTATTGGCCATTGGGGTAATGCAACATCATCCCATGTTCATGAAGCAACTTCTAAAAACCTAGATGGGATATCTGAAACTGTTATAAGCTGGGACACCACTACCCTATTTTGTTGTCAGATCGGGGCTATTCTCACAGATCGGATGCCCTTATGTAAACATAAACAATCCCTGACATGCAAAAACACGTTTATGTTTGGGTTATGTCAGATTTACTTTCGTGAGAATGGCGAAGATCGGGTTGTGGAGCCCCAGCTATACTTTGTTAAAAAGCGTATGATTTGAATGCTAAAATTACGTTGGATCTTGGATGACCCTTTCTCCTCGTCTGTCCACATGTCTCCTGTTCCAAAAGTTAAGCCAAATCATACATAAAGGTAAACTCTCAAAATTATGGATAAAGTTGGTTGTTTCAGACTTAACAAAAGAGCCTAAATGGGTGTCCTTAATTTGATCACCATATTCAATGGTCGAAATTGTATGACAAATTTAACATTCTCCGCTATACTGGAGGATGGCATGAGCTGTTGATCTCCATTCACCAGAAGAGCTGCTGCTCTACTCGGACCGAGTGCCATATCTGTAACGACGGCTGAAACGGCGGCTCTTCCTCAGCTGTTCCTCGAACAGGAGGCGCCATGGAGACACAACAGCAGTAAGTGCTTCTCCAGGGGCAGGATCCGCCTCAGCCATGCTGGAGGTATCATCTCCAGGACTGCTGGAGGTATCATCCCCAGCAATGCTGGAATCGACATCTTCCAAACTTTCGAGAAGACTGGCAGGACTTTCAGTGGCTGTTGCAGGGCCTTCTTGTGGCTGTCCGAGCACCTGATGCAAGGGACCTTCACTCAACACACCAGCATCAGGTTCACCAGCACCAGGTTCACCAGCACCAGGTTCACCAGCACCAGGTTCACCAGCACCAGGTTCACCAGCACCAGGTTCACCAGCACCAGGAGCAGGAGCATCAGTCCCAACCTCAATACTGCTGGAGCCACTCTTTCCAAGACTGCTTGAGGTACCACCTGCAGAACTGCTGGAGTCAGCACCTTCAGGACTTCCCAGACTACCAGGGCGTTCTGTAGCAGTTGCAGCATCTTCCTGTGCTAACAATGCGTCCATCTCCTGACGCAGGGAAGCTATGGGATTCACCACACCAGGAGCAGGTGCCTCTCTAGGAGCAGGAGCAGCTACAGTCCCAGGTCTATCCTCACTCAGCAAAGCAGCATCAGCTTCACCACCAGCAGGAGCAGGAGTAGGAGCATCAGTCCCAACCTCAACCTCAACACTGCTGGAGCCACCTATTCTAGCACTGCTGGAGTCACCCATTCCAGCACTGCTGGAGTCGCCCATTCCAGCACTGGAGTCAAGACTTTCCGGACTGGCAGTGGTACCGTCAGCTGCTGGAGCTGCTTGAGCTGCTGGAGGAATCGCTGGATCACCTTCCGGCTGCTCTCCGTCTAGACCATCTACAAGAGGAACAGGTCTAACCTCTACAGCAGGAGCAGTAGTAGTAGTAGTAGTAGTAGTCATATCAGCACTGATGGAGGAACTTCCAGATGAGGATGAGCTGGATGAGCTGGATGAGCGCCTTACCCTCCGGGCGTGTGGTCTGCACGTAGCCCCCTGGAGGAGCACCAGGAGGACCAGCGAGCACAGCAGGACCGACTTCATCATCTGAAGAGGAATGACATTTTATTTAGCAAATAAGGGCTTGATACACTGATGTTCTGACCTTAGTCAGGACTGCTGGTTCAGTCACCTTAAGGATTAACGTACCCTATAGTAGCAAACATGGTGTAACCACACTTATTCATGTTTGCATTTCCTAGACGGAGACATAAGCGATGATAGATTGGTTCCACTCTAGACTACGGCCAGAAGAAACGGTGAATTACAACATTGGTAGGCCTAGCTGCTGAATATTAGGGACCCCTCCCCGGGCTGCATTCAATTTATATCAGATTTCATTTCCTATATGAAACTCAGTGTAGGTTAGAATATCATAAACTACGGTACAACATAAAGATGTAATTATCAGGACCACATCCAAGTGACCAGCTCGTTACTAAGCATCCTAGTGCTAAATTGCATTGTCACTGTTACTATGGTGCATGGACATATCTGCCTTTATGCATTGGTTACGAGAATACGCATGCCGTGATAGTAGATGAAATACATTTGATGTGAAAAGAAATCCCACTTTGGGGAGGGTTTATTTTCTGATATTTCTATAGAGTATTCATCTGGAGCCTGGTGTCAGGTTACAAGTGTTACATTTTTACAATTCAGAGTGCATTTATCCTCCACCTGTGAACGTCTTAGAATTTAATATGACATTTCAGTTTTCTAAATGTCTAAATTGCATGCATGTAGTTTTGCGTAGAGACACCTAGAAGTTATATTGTCCTGTGATTAGGTTAAAAGTGAACTAGAATGTTCAATGTGAGCATACTTCATGTCTCACCCACTTTATTAAACACCCATTGAAAATGCACTGTAAAAGACTATACCTGTGCTCATGGGACCCCTTAATCAAAATTGCCTCTCAAAAATATTCTTTTGTGGCCATCCTCCAAAAATAATACTGAAATAACATTTGGAGCACATTTAAGTGGAATTTGGAAATATGGAAATATCGGACCATGTCACTTTAGTACACTTCACATATTGGTGCCATTCTGTGTGCTCCCACCAGTCCTGTGGCACGCTCTACACTGATATTCCTAGGATCCCTATACGCCCAACCTCTTAGTCACTAGTGCCTAACCTAGTTAGTCATTTTTTGGATCCCTATACGCCCAACATAGATTAGTTATTATTGTCAGGTTGGTCACTACTGACCAACCCACCTTAGTCTTTTTATTTCCAGGGGGAGCCACTGAGTGGTCATCACAGGTGGCACCCTCTAGCGGTATACAAATACAACACACCAATGATGAACCTAGGTTAGCCACAACTGACTGACCCCTCGGTCATTTTTTAATATAACTTTGCCATTGTGACTAACACTCATATGACCAACCTAGGTTAGTCTGTAATGACTAACCCTTTTAACCTATGGATTTTCAGTGTAATTGACATCAGAAACGTTGCATTGTTACTTTGTATAGCCTGAGGAAACTGTAAGAAAGAGGCAAATAACCTACCTTTATCGGTATTGGCCGAATTCCGCGCCAAGGTGATCTTCGACTAGATGGCAGTGGTTGATGAATGCAGAGAGGCTGGCTGGGTGGGTGTACTTCAGTAATTCAGAAGGTCTGAGTGCAGCTGGTAGGCTGTCTTGGATGTGCACTAGGAACCCTGGAGGATGTCTGAGTTATGGATACCCCACCACCTACCTTATAAACAACATCAGGAAATGGATCATGAGAGGTAACACCCCTCCACAGATTCATCAGAAAGAGCATTCTCCAAGAGAGTTTTTACCCCTACCCAAAAGGCTAACTGCAAAGGACATTCTGCTTGGAGAGTATAACCTACCCCAGACTGTCACGACTAAGTCAAAAGGTCTGTGAGTGCTTCAGTGCCTCCGTTCACAGATATGATATCACTGGACTCAGCTGTAGCATATAGGTGTATCATCGTGAGTATAGTGGAGCCTTGATTCTGTGTGACTCACCCAGCTCCATGCTTGGCTGATAACAGAGATAGAGCGCATGGGGGAATAGCTACCAGGGGTGTCGGAACAAGGAGAAACCACCATCCTTGAAATACAAGCCTGATCATTTAAACACATGTACCCACAAATTCACCTTGCATCAAATGCTATCTAAAATTTAAAGATTTCCTGAAAGGGAGATACCTGCTTGCGATACTGTTCTACAATCAGGCATGGAAATTACTGGGACCAGCATCCCAGTAAACATACGTAGCTCAGACGTAAATCTATGTTCACTTGGGGTCTAAACTGCATAATTCTAGATTCTAATTCAAGTAAATTAGTAGGATTGAGGTATAGATGCAACATACATTTTCATGCCACAATCAAAAACGCTATTGACAGTTCGAACTGACAATAGTGGAAAATATTTCTGTTATTGACAGTTCATGCTGTCAACAGTGAAAATTATTCCTGTTACTGACAGTTCCTCATGTGAACTGTCAATAGTGGAATATTTCTGTCTTATTGACAGTTCCCACTGACATTGGAGTCAAATATTTAGTGTGTTTTTTTGGCAAAAGTGCTTTTTTTTCACCAAAATTGGTTTTTCTCCGAAAATCGGTTTTGCCAAAATCGGTTTTGCCCCCGAAATTGGTTTTGGACCCAAAATCGGTTTTGGGGGCAAAATCAGTTTTGGGGGCAAAATCGGTTTTGCCCCAAAAATCGGTTTGCATTTAGGATCAACTTTTCCACCAAAATCGACCTTTCCACCAAAATCGACCTTTCTACCAAAAACGACCTTTCCACAAAAATCGACCTTTCCACCAAAATCGACCTTTCCACCAAAATCGACCTTTCCACCAAAATCGACCTTTCCACCAAAATCGACCTTACCACCAAAATCGACCTTTCCATCAAAATCGACCTCTCAGGGTTATGACAGTAATGATAAGAAACTGTCAATAAGAGAATTTTTTTTCTCTTATTGAAACTGTTCGAACTGTCAATAAGGGAATTATGTCTTGGTATTGTCAGTTTGAACTGTCAATAAGGGAACTTTATTCTGTTATTGACAGTTTGAACTGTCAATAGTCACGGCCTTTTACAATTGTGATTCATTTAAATATACTATGAGTGAAAACCTGACACAATATAAGACCAGCTTAGTATCTCCTTTGCCAAGTAAGTAACATTTGTTTTGGTTTCAGTCACCCAGCTAACAAAAATACATTATTTTACGTCAAAATAACATTTCAAACGTTATATAACATTTTGCTATACTGAGGAGCCATAGAGAAACGTTATGTAACGTTGTATTTTTTTGCCAATTGGGCAGACTTTGTTTTTCTTTCATTCCTGAAGCTTTGTATTTCTTTAATTGCTATTATCTCATCTGCTAGCACTCCTTAAAATATGAATAGTTAATAGTGTGCAGGTGATTTGAAATAAATTTAATTTATAGTCTCGTATTCATCTAAAGGTTTCCAGCTAGAAATAGGTCAATTTGTAGAAGTGCAATATGATTCTCTCCATGCTTGATAGTGATGACACCAGGGAGTTAAATACCTAATTGAAGTTGAAAAAATAAGACTTTTAACTTAGATCTACATGTATTAACGTCTGTATGAGATGGAAAATAGTTTGAAAGGACCCTGCAAAAACCTCTGAGCTACGTTGGAATTACGTAGTGTGTTTACTGGGCTAAGGCAGAGGAATCATTCATTGCAGAACAAAGCATACAGAACTTGCAGACTAAAACAGACGGATTAACAGTGCATACATAGCTCACAATTCTTCCTATATACAGTCCATACAGTTTATATTGGAGTCCATGTTTGTTTTATTTCAGTACTACAGTATCTTCATAAATGGGATGTACACTTGTCCCAACTCGAGGTGCATCCATGCATTCAACCATATCTCATTGCATGTACGTGCAATATTACAGGAACCACAGCATCGTGTCTCTCCTCCACATAAATAGTAACATCCCAGTCTCTGTTATTACTGTTCTAGATGCCTGAACACATCACCATGAATACCATAGCCTACATTTAATGACTAAACACCCGTGTGCTTATTATGCATCTGAGACAACAGCAGTATGACACATACCCTAATAGTGGTTTCCTTTAATTTATTTACATACAGAATCGTGAGTAGCTGATAAGTATGATGTCTATATGCAGGCAAATTCAGAAAATGTGCACATGCAAAAAGAACTCCTAAATGTATGATGAATGTGTGTGCTGGGCAACAAGAGTAGAATCTAGGTATTCTCATCAGAATAAGCAGAGCATGTCCACCCAAGAAGTAAGTCCTAATTCCTGCATATACTCTGTTATCATTTAGGTATAACACAACACATATGAACATTATTCTCACTGAGGGAGTCTTCTATGAGAGGTAAAGCATGGCACTGGTACAATATATTTGTGATCATTACTGCACCCCCCGAAAGCATGAGAGTAAGGCCGGCTTGGGTGAATAAAATTTATTAATTTTATGTTTGTAAGAACATTTACATTTTATGATTATACACATATCCATGACTAGAGGATTTAATACAATTATTAATGAATAAAGGAATGGTAAAACACACTTGTATAATAACCTTATAAATGATGGTACAATTGTAAAATTGATAACATGACTATGACAGGAGTGGGTGGGTGGGAATTAGAGTACCGTATATAGGTGTTGGCGCCGTGGGCGCGTGTAGAGAATAGACTGAGAATTGGTGAAGGCGGATGTGAGGTCACATAGGTGGTGTATACAGGTAAGGTTGGTTGACACAATATTATATGTACCTGTGCTTCTCGCCAGGGGGCAGCAATGATCCTGAGTGAGGCCATACAGCCCAACTCAGTCACCATTACTGCACCCCCCGAAAGCATGAGAGTAAGGCCGGCTTGGGTGAATAAAATTTATTAATTTTATGTTTGTAAGAACATTTACATTTTATGATTATACACATATCCATGACTAGAGGATTTAATACAATTATTAATGAATAAAGGGCCAAGCCAGCCAAGAATTGATATTAAATATGAGTATGGTGAGTACGTGATAAGGTCTGAGTTATGACCTTATTGACCTGAGAGTTTGAGTCTGTTCTGATGTATTTCTTGTATGCCTGCGACCTCCAGCCCCCGTACCTTTGGACCTGGAGTTCCGTGCATCCTCCAGTGAATGCTGTGGTCGCTGCGGCCGATCTTAGGGAGTGAAGTGAATATGTCTTTTCTTTGATACCCATGCTTTGCAGGATTTTGTCCCATACATTCTCCACGTGCGTCACCGGCATTGGGGTGTCTGTACCTGGGAATGTGAACATGGGGGCATGCCGGGGCAGATCCGGCCGCAGTGCCATCACCCCGGCCAGAGCCCTGACTGGGCAGAACATGACATTGTCTGACGCCTGGATAGTCGCCACCTTGCTCTGATTGAATTTCTGTAGATTTTTTGCCCATTTTATACTGATCACTGCGAAGTTTTTGAAGAGAGTCACATCCCCCCTCGTGAGATGCCTTGTGCTGTCGAATTTCCTCACCGATGGGGGGACGACCTCTGATTTTCGCAGGGCTGCATGGAATGTTAATAGCAGTGCTGCCCTCAGCGTAAGGCCCTCCTGGGTGTGTGGGAGTCTGGTAATCACCTGTCTGAATATGTCCAGTGGAATGTCCTCCTTCACATGGGATGGAATACCTTTCTGACGGTCCAAGGCATCCAGGGCCAGTATGACCCTTGGGTGCCACATGCACTGCGCTGACCCTGTGGCGATCATCATGTGCTGCCTGATGTGTGCCACTATGTTCCTTATTGTTAGAGGGGACAGCCTCCTGAATGCCAAGTATTCCAGGTATGCGCACACTTCCTGGTGGGTGGGCGCGTATGGCTGGACTCTCATGGTGTGACAGAAGGCCAGGTATCCTCTTACAGCAGAAGTACGGTTTTTGTAGGTGCCTTCTGCTCTGGCCTGGGTCTGCCTCCATGCTGCTCGCTTCTGCAACCACCTGTGCCCCGGATCTGCAAGATATCCGAGGGTTTATGTTGTCAAACATGTAGTTGCAAGAGTTTATGACTTCAAGGTTATTTGAGTTGACAATTGACTGAGCTTCCTCAAGTTTCGATCTGGACAGGTGAGCGCGGCTGAGTGCATCGGCCTGGATGTTGTCTGCGCCTGGAATGTGTGTGAAACAGAGTTTAACATTTAGAACTGCTTCCACCATCCACAGAGCGCGTGCCGAGTCCAGCAGGCTTGCGTCCTGACCTCTACCTGTGGTAAATACCGCAACTGCGGCAGAGTTATCGCAAAATACAGTCACATTTTTACCAGCATGTTCGTCAGACAGGAAGGTATGTAGGGCAACCACCACGTTAATGCCCTCCAGATGGGCAATATTAACGACGTTGTCGTCACTGGAGGACGTCTGAGTGGCGTATACCCTGCGACCATCTGTAGCTCCTATGCCTGAACCACATGCATCAGTGTGGATTGTGAGGTGTGGGGGACCCTGTGGGATGAGGCTGACCCCGTTCCACCCGGTCCCAAACTCCAGGAACCACCTCATGTCCTTCCTCATCGAGGCATTTATGTTGATGTGCTTCTTTGTCATGCCCCTGAGTGAGTCTAGCAATCGGGACACAAACAGCCTACCAGGGTGAATACATTTAGAGATGTGTAGTAAAGACCCTAGCAGACTCTGCAGCTGCTTTCTGGAGAGACTTTTTCTCTTTGAGAAGAGACTAACCTTTTCCATGATCTCAGCGAGTTTTTTCTCCGGGACGGAGATGCTCATGTCCGACGAGTTGATGACGACACCCAGCCATTTGACTGCCTTTGCTGGAGGCTGGGACTTCTCAGTGGCCTCTGGGAGGCCGAGCTGCTTAAGGAGTCTTCTTGCTTTGTGGTAATCGCCCCAGGCCTTGTCTCTGTTAACAGACAATATCACAATGTCATCTAAGTACATTTTTGCGTACACTCCCTGTCGCTCCAACATTCTGACGATGGCCTCGGCCACGGACTGCATGTGTGAGGCCGAGGCCCTCGACCCAAATGGAACAGTTATGTCACAGAAGAATTGATCTCTCCAACGTATACAGAGAAGAGGCCACGATATTGGATCTGAAGTCAGGTTTTTGTAGGCCCTGGATATGTCCAAACTACTCATATATGCCCCGTCCCCCACCTCCAGTAGCTTTTGTGTGAAACTATCTACTGTAGGCAGAGAATGTGCCCTTTGCTTACCCATTACTGTGTTCTTTGCTACATACGCATTAATCGACGATTCTGAGGGGAAAGTCATATCCGCTATCACTCGTCGGTCCTCTGACCCTGGTTTTTCTCGTGTCATGAGTGGTGACACATGTGCCCATTCTGTGAAGGGTGGGGCCCTAAAGGGGCCCACAATCCCCCCCAGTGACTGTTCGGTTTTTAGAAATTCATCAATGTGGGTGGGGTAGTCGGTGGCACTAGAATGGTTGGGGATATCGGCCGTGTTAGAGGTGGGGCCCATATAGCCTACCGGGAAGCCATATGAGAGAAATTTAAATATCAGTCTATCTTCCTCCGAGTCTGTGAGTAGCTTGTCCCACTGCGCCAGATTGAGATTTGTAGGCACATGGACTTGGGCCTGCATACTATTGGGGAGGCCCGTGGCTTTCACAGCTGAATATATGGCGGCTAGCTCGGGGTGTGAGTCATTATAGTGCCAATTCGGCCAAAAAGATTTTCTATGTTCTTTGAATTGATGAGGGTCTATGCTAATACTTTCGTCAGACATATTGTGTTCGCACATTTTTCTGATAGCAGGGAAGTCAATACCCGTACCTGGCTTCGCCGCGGTGAGGCTGTGTTGGCTTGGCGTAGCGGGGGCGATGGGTCTGAGTGGCATACCGGCCTCCGCCAGCGTCGCCGACGGGGCTGTGGCGGGCTGCATTGATGTGTGCCCGTGCACAAGCTGCCCCTCGGGAGGTTGTGCCGAAATATTGATGTTTGGCGGTGAGATGGGCTTGTATTTGACTAGATTGTCCTTGGGAGTTGGCGCAAAACGTGCTGTTTTGAGCTGGGGGCCGCCATCTTTGGAGTCTCGCGCCCCGCGAGAGCTTGGGCGAGGCGCGGTGACGTCAGTGGGTGTGTCCGTGGAGCGGAGCGCTGATTGGCCGACGCGTGTTGTGTCAACACACGCACGTGGTGCCGTGCACGTGGCCGTGAGGCAGGGCGCGTCCACGTCGATACTATGGCTATTGTGTACCCCGGGGATTATAAACCTGTTTACCGGGACCGCTACTGGCGATGAGGGGGCGGCCCCGAATGATCGTTTTTTGGTGGTTGGTAGTAACCCTGATTGACATTCTGATACTGAGCGTGCTGGGTCGGCTGCTGTCGGGTCTGGCTGTCCTGACTCTGACCCTGATGGCCGCCAGATCTGTGCCCGCCCGTGTGACCCTGCGTGCTGTCCCTGTATTTGTTTTTACAGGATAGAATGCTGTGTGTGTGCTGTGCGTTCTGCGCGATGCAGTAACTGCAGTAATGCCATACCTTCCCGTTGGTTGTCTGGTGGTGGGACTTTTGCGTGCAACCCCTTACAGAATTATAGTCCCTACACACGTTGTGATCTGCCGAGGTGGTGGATCCCCCCTGGGTTGTGGACCTGGAGGAGGTGGACTGGCCGTCCTCCAGGGCCATGTCCTGCTTAAGGTTATGTATGAGCTGGCTGTCCTCCCATGTAAAGTCCCTTCTCTCTATGGAGTCCCATACGGCCTGTGACCATCGCCTGACTGGGTCCCAGGTCCTGAACCGGGCGTCCCTTGTGACCTTTGTGATGTGTGCTAGGATAAAATCTCTATCCTCATAATCGCAGCCCATAGGGTGCTGCAATAACTTGTGTGACGCCTCGATGTACTCAAGGCACGACATGGACTCCCGTGCATCGAGTTTGCTCTTTAGCGTGTTACACCCTGCCCGCTCTAGAAATGCATAGGGTTTAACAATGGGTTCCACAAAGGGGTCCAGGAGGAATGGATTCTTACCCTCTGTGTGCTGTGCGGCGTATCTCTCCCTGTCCAGATTCGACTGGATGAATCCTGCCGCTCCTGGGCGGTGCGCCATGGTGCGTGGTGACGGGAGGGCCGCGTCGTGGTACTCCTGACGTAAGCGTCCTCCAGGGGCCGGGCGGTGGTCGTACCGCCCCCGCCCCGGGGGGACGCCGGCTTGCGCGGGGTGGTGCTGGAGGTGCGTGGCGGTGGTGCCCTGGACGGTGCTGTGTCGTCGCCGGTCGTGGCGGGGGAATGTGATGTCTGGATCCGGGGAGGACGCCGCTGGTCCCAGACGCAGCGTGTCGTCGAGGTCCCCGGGGAGGTGACGAGGGTGGAGGGGAGCAGTTTTTGCGGCCGCCGCCAGTTCTTTGGCGGTTGCCTCCTTCACTGCCTGCCCTACTAGGAACTCTAAATGAATGTACGGCTGACCCACACTAGCCTGCATTGTAGACATATCTGTCTCCAACTTCGCAATACGCTCTGGTTGGGACAAAGATTGTTCTACCTGCATGGGGATTACCTCCGCTGGTGTGGTGAGAGATGATACCTCCCTTCGTCTTTTCTTGGTGGCCGGAATGTTGGCCAGTGACTGATTGATCTTGACTCGTGCCAACCTGGAGGCCGCCCGAGGGGCCTTTGGACCTCGTGGAGGCATAATGGCCGGATGACCAACAGTCTGTCACAAATTATAATCCGTGTTAATCCGGTACACCTTGCTCCGACAGGTGTTAAATAAAATGACCCGCTGTAAATGTGGGCTGAATAGTTGTAAAATTAAGGCAGTTTGAAAACCTTGTAAAATTATAACACTGTATGCCAGAGCAGTAGAATTAGAGTACCGTATATAGGTGTTGGCGCCGTGGGCGCGTGTAGAGAATAGACTGAGAATTGGTGAAGGCGGATGTGAGGTCACATAGGTGGTGTATACAGGTAAGGTTGGTTGACACAATATTATATGTACCTGTGCTTCTCGCCAGGGGGCAGCAATGATCCTGAGTGAGGCCATACAGCCCAACTCAGTCACAATTATCCAGTGCAGAACGTATCGAAATTCAGAAATCTTTTCACTTTTAATCAACCACTGCAAGAACATGACAAGTATACATATTGGGAAACAGGGTAAAAAAACCGATGTGTTTCAGGCAACCGGATACAAAAAAAAGACTGACCCTAGCATTTTCCCTTGATATTGGGGATTTTCTTTTATTTTGTTGTTCACATTCTTTGAGATTTTTTATGCTGCCAGGTACCACTAGGCCAACGCCCATTGGCCACCGTCTCTGCTGTATTGCATGAGTGGGGGCTCGGGCCATATCCCACGACGCCGCAGGCATTTGCATTTATTTTTTAATTTGAAGCCAACATTGGCACTTGATTGGCACTTAATTGGCACTTGATTGGCACTTGATTGGCACTTGATTGGCACTTGATTGGCACTTGATTGGCATTTGATTGGCACTTGATTGGTACCTGATTGACACTTGATTGGCACTTGATTGAGATGTGATTGACACTTGATTGATACTTTATTAAGACTTGATAGCATGAGAGATATTATATAAATTTATATATATACGCTAATTATGAAAGGTGTGTGACAACTAGATCCAGGTTGAATTAAAGGGGCCAATAAGGTACCGTAGATCCACACCACTATGCCATCCTTGTTAAGTTTATATAACACCTAAGATATGTTTAGAATCACCCAAAACGAATCCCCCACATGCAGGCATATCTTAACCTTGTGAGTCTGTATTCCCCAGCAAAGTAACCTATGCCCTACTTCAAGTACCCACCACCAAGGACCAATCACGTGGCTCATCTCATTTGCTGATGGCAGAATGAGCTTGGAGAGGAGAATGTTGAAAAAGTTGACAGTTGACAGTGTAGGGGCTAGGGTTATGCAGGGTTTATATGACGGGTTCTGTTGGATGCTGTGTTGCGAACTCCGTCCGAACCCTTCAGCCCGACGGCAGGTGGCAGCATCTGCTTCGGGCTTGGGGTATGGACAGAGGTCGCTATAGGCTTCCGGTCTGCGTGTGCGCGCGCAGGCTGGCTGCCTATATATACCCAGCATCCGATAGGACTCGTCGGTCACTCTGGATCCACGCTAGGACAGAGGCCCCGCGATCGTATCGGCTGCAAGCCTACTGACCCGTTCCGAACTCTATAGGGAGTTCGCACTGCTATAGCTTTGCCTGTCTAGGTTCCTGAATAAACCTATTGATTCGCAACCTGTAACACTTGATCCGAACTGTGTTGACTTTGTTCCTTTACTTAATACTATAACAATATTATAGAGGACAAAGTATCGTTTATTACAACAGCAACGATTTTTGCAGTTGACAGTTGACAGCAACATTTGTCGATGCCTAAAATGTTTTTATTTTTTTCACTTCAGTAAAATTGGGCCTGAGCCTTGTCGGCCACTGCAATACATTGAATATCTCAAAATATCAAAACAGCTGAGAGCAATAATGACTATACAGCCAAAGTCTTGGTGACACAATTACCCTCTCACTCTTTTTCAACACACAAGGTGGTGCTGTATGTATCTTGCACATTCACCCTATAGGCCGATTAGTTACAATTTATTCATATTTCTAAGTACACAAAAGGTGGCAGCACATCTCAGGTCCATGGGTACGTTCAATAAAGGCTACACAGTCAGGTTACAAGCATACTTTTTGTACATGTATTCCTCAGCATTGAAAGGTATTCGCGTAACCTGACTGTGGTACCCAATCTTGTGATTTCCCTGTCTGTATAAGGCTATGGGAACTGCTGCCCTGATCTGAACTTGATCAGATTCCCTTACAGTATTATAATAGATTGATATGTATTCAAACGACATTTCCGGAAAATAATGATGGATATGAAATGCTTATAAAACGGTATCCAATTGTTTTCCACACAAACAACGAAAACAATTGCGTCGATAGGTTTGATCATGCAATTAGAAACCACTTAATGGTTTGATAGACACTTGGTACCCCCAGTATCGATGTCCACAAATATAGACGTGAAGGGATATGTAATTGTTTACAGAAATACATGTGGAATATAATTAAATATAATTATGCATGTTTATTGTCTATGCCATAAATGAATACGTTATTGCATGTTAACTGCTGATATTGAATAAATTCCCATATTGTTCATGGGATATTGAATGGAAATACAATCATGTAGAAGGAATCAATGCCATTATTCATTAGTTCGAAAATGAAGGATTGATATTTTTGATTAGATAATAATTCTATATGATTTTATCTATTTCGAACCCATTTAACACAAATGATATAACAACCCTAAACATATGTTTCCTGGAAGAAGTCTTTATTCAAAAGTATTTCTAGAATAAGTATACACAATGCATTGTCAGAATGTTGAAAATGATGCTTCTATATGCCTCCATTGTATAAACATGTATAGCATAGAGCCTTACATTAGCTGTTCTATATTATACGGTGACCAGCGCCGTTTTGAACAGGAAACTATATGAATAATGATTAGTAAGCATCTCGGCGTCAAATGCAGTGCCTGCCTCTGAATGATCTTTGTAGATGAATTCAATTACACTAATTACTGTCTCTTCCTTAAAGAGTATTGTCATAACAAAATGCTCCAGCCAAGATCATTCATTTCATCTATTCTCTTTTAAATGTATACAGCAAACGCTGATGAGTTATTTCATGTTTCTATAGTTTTGTGAAAGATAATCCACAGGTATGAGCAACTGAAAATATCCATAGTGGTACTACAGTATACCTAAATTTTGGGCTAAAATGGTTGTGTTCTCTCATCCAACAGTGGGTAGTGCATACTTATATAGAAAGGCCAGACATAATGATAGTACCAATTAGTTATGTAATAGAATTGAATGAGCTGTTGCCGTTGATCTCTATTCACCAGAAGAGCTGCGGCCCTTCTAAGGCTGTCTTGGACGACGGCGGTGAGACCTCCTCCCTAGGTTTTATGGACGTCCCTGAGCAGTTTCATCACCAGCAGCTTCAGCCCCCTCAGCAGCAGAAACACTGGAGTCAGCGCCTTCAAGACTTTCAGCGCTCATAGAGCTTTTAGGATCTGCAGGATCGGCAGCATTATTCCCTTCAGCACCACCTTCGACAGGACCGAGCTGATCAGCTGGATTATCTCCTAACAGGAGGGGTAAGAGTTCTACATTAGGTACTTCAGCCAGGCCTGGAGCAACAGTGGTGCTTTCTTCACTACTGGAATCACCATCTACAGAACTGGAGCTATCAGTAGTGCCTTCCTGTCGCGCCAACAACGGCAATGGACCGTTATTCACGCCTCCATTACCTTGAGCAGCGCCATCGCCCTGAGCAGCACCATCACCCTGAGTGATTTCTTCACTGCTGCTATTTGATTTGCCGCCCTCGACACTGCTGCTGCCAACGCTGTCACTACTGTCAGCTGTCCCCTCCTGGGCCACCTGCCTACGTCCAGCCCGTACTGCTACAGGAGCGGCGCCAGGTACAGGAGGAGTTTCCTCACTGCTGGAGCTGGATGAGCGCCTTACCCTCCGGGCGTGTGGTCTGCACGTAGCCCCCTGGAGGAGCACCAGGAGGACCAGTGAGCACAGCAGGACCGACTTTATCATCTGAAGAGGAATGACATTCATTTTAGTTATCGGCTTTACATAAGGGGTCACATAATAATCAGTACAGTTAAGCTATAATCTGATGTGTGAAATGGGTTCCAATCTAGGGACGTCGAGAAGAAATGATGAATTTACAATAACCTGCTGAGTAGTTGAGGCCCCGACTCCTTAAGCCCCCCCTCTCCCAGGCTGCATTCAATCATGGTGTCACAGTACAATTTTGCTCCCATGATGTTGTAGTCGTATATAGTGCCAATCAGAAACTATACTACTGTGCATATAATCAGTGGTAGGAGGCCTTAGCTTTGTCCCAGAATCTGCGGCCCAAATTGTTGCCAGAGGCCTTGGTTAAAAAAATATATAGACAAATGCCAACGCCCATTGATACCGTCTCTGTTGTATTTCACAAGTGGGGGCAGGGCAGTATCCCAAAAAGCCATAGGCAGAGTGGGATACTGCCCCAGCCCAGCCCCCACGAGTGAAATACATCAGAGCGGTATCAATGTAGTTGGCATTTATGTTAATTTTTTAATTTGAAGCCATTTAATGAAGGGAAAACTACTTTTTCTTAGCCCATTGAATACGCCCACATTGTATTCAATGGGAGCATTGAATACGATTTTTCACTGGAGGTCGTGGAATAGGGGGTACCTGTTTTTCTGGCAAAATCTGCAAAAAAAAAAGCTCTTAAGGCACTCCGTAGGCATACTCTAAAGGGCTTTTTGATCATAATAATTATGATGGCATTTGCAAAATATTACTTCAAATCCATGTTAGGGGAGGGAATATATTTATTCTGTGGCAAAAGAAATGTTGTCAGAAAAGAATTAGCCTGGGCCTTTAAATCGAATTGTATTTTCTAAAAAATATCAGGACCACCATGCAAGTGACCAGCTGCTAAGTTAGCATCCTGGTGTTTGCAATGTACCGATAATGCATGAAAATATCTGTCTTTATGCTTTGGTATGGGTTGTTTTTCTACATTATGATAATGAAATAATGTCATGAACAAGGAAAAAATGTTTCCTTAAGCTAAATGTACATGGTTAATTCCGCCTTTCAGAGCACATAGCTAGAGAAAATATACGAACACCATAACTAATTCTGTATACTGGTTAATGATTTCCATGTCTACGTAGTGTTAGCCTGCAATACCCATGGACGCTCCGTTGTCAGCTATGAGATATCTGTGATTGAAAACCTACTGTAATTCTGGTCAATGTCACCTCTGTAACGACACAGAACTAGGAAGCCTGTCTCTATTGTTCAAATATAGAAATCTAAATAAAATTGTAAAACAAAATAATTATATGATGTCCATCCTACGACGGTGACTATCAGATCCACTTGGTGTCTTTTATCATAATATGTTTTAAAAACCCACTGCACTACCTAGTAGTGATTATATAGATCAGTATAGGGCTAAAGGGACCAATCCTATTTTTTAGTGGGTGCGCCCATTGCTCGATCCGGTATAGGCAAGATAAGAGCTGATAACACCTTGTACCAGTTGCACCCTAATAATTCCACACTGACTATCTAAAATAGTCTTGAAAAATGCCTGAACAGTTTCTATTTGACAAGGCATTTTCATCAAGTATAATCACCTATAGCTGGAGGAAACTGTATAAAAGGCTGCTATCTACTGTACATGACCATTATCCTACAGAGGAAAATATCCTACCTTTATCTGTATTGGCCGAACTTTGCACTGAGCTGATCTAGGAGCAGATGGCAGTGGTTGATGAATATAGAGTGACTGGTAGTGTAGATGTACCTTCAGGTGGCTCTCACTGTAGTTGGTCTCAGTTGTACCTCAAGGACCCTGGAGGATGTCTGAGGTAGATACCCTACCACCTACCTTATATACACCATCAGAGGATGGATCGTGAGGGGTAACGCCCCTCCACAGATTCATCATCTATATCACTCTCCAAACGAGCCTTTGCCCTTCCCATAATACTTACTACGGGGATATTCTGCTTGGAGAGTATAACCAGCCCTAGACCGTCACGATTTAGCCAAAAGGTCTTTGAATGCTTCAGTGCCTCCGTTGACAGATATGATATCACTGGACCGTGGAGACACGCGGGTACTGACTCAGAGGTAGTCTCACCTGCAGACAGGTGTATTATCGTGAGTGCAGAGGTGCCTTAGTTCTGTGTGACTCACCAAGCTCCATGCTTGGCTGATAATAGAGATAGAGTGCATAGTAGGGGTAAATAAGGCAGCCTTCAGCATTGTAGATACTCGGCTCCTTTACCACTTTCATTATAACAGCCAAGATTTTCTGTGGACCCCCCCTCCCCCGACCATACTGAAGAGAGTTTTAGGGTTTCCTCATGCTCTCAACTACGAAGATTTTCCTGATAGGGGGTTTCCATAAAGTATGTACGCACCAAGGGGGGTGGGGGGAGGGGTCTATTTTCCGAAAGCTTTTGCGTACATAAACCCTTTATTTCAATGTGTACAGGAACTTTAGGGGGATGGGGGGTCAATTTCTGGAGAAAATTTGCGTACATGCTTTATGGAAGCCCCCCATACGTAGTTATGTTTGTATGTATAATAAAATAGTCCTCTTGTCAACAAGGCATTGTCAATAAGGCAGTCAGTGGTTATGAAAGGTAGGAGAAAGTAATACAAATCCATTGCTCCTAAAAATGTTCTCTGGAGAACATGACTTTTGTGGTACTCGAAAATCCAATGGCAGGACCGGCTAGATGTTGGCCAGCTTATCATAGCGGCCGTTTTTCTTTCACTAATTCCCATGAAGATTCAACATAAGTATATTCGGTTGTTTAGCCTGCAAGTGTGTGACCATTTACAATACTGAAAGATTGGTACAAGTTATGGTTGGGGTCAGTATGGTCATACCTATTGAGAGAATGTATCATCTACGCTGCATCATATATACACCCATCATATACAGGCCTTTCTCTCAAGTACCTAGTATCTTAAGTTTAGGATATTCCTATAATCTATCAAAACATCTGCTGATGGAGACGAAGGTGGAGGAAAGGAGAACGGAGGAACAGCTATAGGGTATAGGAAAGCAAATGGGGAAGGGATATGTGAATTAACCGTATAGGCTATATGTACATATGTACATATGTACAGCTGCATATTAGACTAAGGAGATAGAAGAAGTATGAAGAAAATTATGAAGGGAAAAATACTGTTAGGGTATAAACAGAGGGCAGGAACTCTCGGTAAGGGGTGGGATCCCATGTCAGGGGATTTGAGGCACTGGAATAGAGGAGGCATGAATCAGAGATTTTAATTTGTCATGGAAACGTAGTGACTGACCTCCTCACGACTCCCTCTTTCCAATGGTGTATGACATGCATAGGGCCTAATTCATAGAGTTTGAAGATAATATGGGTTGATATGTGATTTTGCAGACCATCTAAAATGGCATTGTAATTCATACATACATTCCCCTCTCCACTTTTTCTTGGGGAGTGTTAGCCAAACATTATGTAGGGTTGACAACATCAAATGCACCAAAGCCTCATCAATGGATGCACCCCCAACCCATTCTGTTTATAGTATGTTCTTAAATATTGATGGTCTACCCGAATTTAAGGCACCTGGATTAGGATACTGTGCAGAGAAACCCTCAAAATATAATGTGAAATTAGAAAGGAGAAAAATTGAAGATTATTTTGGGGTTGCAACTTTCAGCTTCTTTCCTTGGTGTGAATTACATGTCTTACTCCTTGCGTCAATTCTTGCTCCTCTCACTTTCATATATTAGTGTATTAGACGTCTAAGCTTATTTAATCTTTCATTTCATTTCATTTCATTTTCGCCAGCCGTGTAATCAATGGCAGAAATGTGGTATGTTTTTCATTTAATGGCTAGCACAAGCAGTTATTGCTGTTCCGCTTGCTTGAACACATCACCACGAATACAGTAGAATGCAGTTATGACTAAAGGCCAATGTGCTTATGATGCGTCCGAGACAACAGTATTATTTACCTACAGATTCGTGAGAGGCTGACATAATGTGTCGTCTATGGGTGGAAACACAATTTCAGATAATGTGTACATGCAAAAAGAACCCCTAAATTAACGAAAGGCGTGTGCACTGGGCTACAGGTGTAGTATTTAGGTATTCTCATATACGTGTGCTCTGTTATTATATAGGTATAATACAACACATGAACATATTCCCATCCAGGGAGTCTTCTATAAGGACACAATGCATGGAACTTGTACAACATATTTGTAATAAGTATCCAATGGAGAATGTATTGAAAGTTATAAATCCTTTCATTTTTAACCAAACACTGCTGGAACATGACAAGTGCGTATTTGGAAATTGAGCATACAGCCATCTGTGATGAGAACTCCTAGTGTCAAGAAAGTATTCCTGCTGGTGTATATATTATATATCTTAAGTACTTAACATATTAAAAAAGTCGCAAGCAATGCCCACACGTTGGTTGAATGGAGTTTTGGCTGTAGAGTCAAAGTTTTGCTAATACATAGACAAAGGTGCACGAGTAGAGTTCCTCACTGAAGGTTATTTCACGAGGCAAAGCCGAGTGAAATAACCCTCAGTGGGGAACTCTACGAGTGCTCCTTTGTGTTTATTTCATGTTATTATTAATAATTTTTCTCAAAATTTCACTTAATTACTCTGAAAAAGCTAATTTATAGTGGTTAAATCAACAATTTTGATCATTTGACAGGCCGTGAAATACGGGTGAGGGTTATTTCACGGGGGTGTTAAATACGGCCTTCCTTGGTTAAGTCAATGGGAGTGCCGTATTCACCATGAAATAAAATTACTCCCTCCCTCTCACACGGTGGTGCTGTGTGTATCTGACCAACTGAGAAACATGCCTTGGCAAATACCATATCACCCGTCTTTAAGTGATATCTTATTGGCATTTGCCTACACCAGAGGGCATTGCGGTGACACCAGGGTGCCCCTCTCCTCGCCCCTCCCCCTTTGGCTACGTCAACACTATATAGGGCCTACCATATATAATCTATTTCCCACTCGAACATGTTAACATAGCTATCACTGCATGTGCCTGGCTGCTAACACATACTCTGCACTGTAAAATATTCCCATTGAAATTACGGGGGATCAGTGTAAAATTCGACGGTTTATCACTGTAATGTGATTTACGTTGAGACAGTGTAAAATTCATTACTTTTACATTGAATATCCATAAACCGGTACAGTGAATCAACTTTTTATTTTATTTACAGTGAATCTCACATTCAATATTTGAATGTGGCAGCCGGGGAAATGGGGACTTTAGTGAAACTTCTCACTTTAAAGATGGTGGTCAGCTAAAATTTGGTGACTTTTTAATCATGCCATATTATGGTAGGCACTTGGAAGAACCGCACTGCAGGGCTCAAACCAGCAGTCACAGGTGGCACACTAAAATTGGCACCCTTATGAGTGCCTGTCTGAAATGACTCTATTCGTTTTTGCTCCTATTCATCCCCTATTAGAGATAACAGAGCATGCACTAGCTTATTGGAAAGCTCCTTTAGCCGGCTATCCACCACTTATCATTGGGAATATATTTAATTGTAAGTCCTAATATGGCAATTATCCAAATGTAAAGGTCAACTTTATCTAAGCAAATTTCATTGAAATATTCATGGCCCCTTTGTATTAACATGCGGCCCTCTTTCTACATATCAATACAGTAAAATTCTGTTATAACGAAGTGCTTGGGGCCAGCAAAAAAGTTCGTTATAAACGAATTTCGTAGTATCCAAATAGAGCTTTTTAAACCATAATTTTATTATAGTTGTTACAAAGCATTGAAAATGTGGTACTAAGCTTTTATTATACTTTAAATGCGCAAAGAACAAAGCAGTAGACCTATATACTTTGTCTTTGTTAATTATTCACGATCCTGATATAAAGTGAATTATAGACAATATAACTATGATCAACTTTATATATACAACCTGTAAATTTAGTGACTGATCAATGAGCACCCCCCCCCCACCACCACCATCCCCAGCAGTATACCAGGGAGGGATAGAAATGGCACAGGCAGGGGGAATCAAAGGGAAGTCCTCTGGCTCTGTACCCGGCCCTACTGCCGCTGTACCCCGCCCAGGTGAATGGATATCAAAGGCAGAAGACCTACGCCTCTGTGCCCGGCCCTAGTGCCTCTGTACCTCGCCCTACGTGAGTGGACATCAAAGGCAGAAGTCCTCTGGCTCTGTACCCGGCCTTACCAGCTCTGTACCCGGTCCTACTGGCTCTGTACCCCTCCCTAGGTGAGTGGATATCAATGCCACACGTCCTCTAGCTCTGTACCAGGGCCTGGTGCCCCTGTACCCCACCTTAGGTGAGGGGACATTAAGGACAGACTTCATGACCTGACCAAAAATAGTTCGTTATAAACGAATTTAAATAAATGAAAGTTCGTTATAACAGGATTTTTTTACTATAAAAATGTATGGGAAAGAATTTGGGCTCAGCTATTTGTTTGTTATATCCGAAAATTCGTTATAAACGAATTCGTAGTAGCGGAATTTTACTGTAGTACGCTACATGTCCGTTTCAAGCCTCCTGCGTGGAATCCCAAGAGGTTTCCTGCATTCCCCTAAATTAGTCATGTTCTGTCTTGATATACCAGTGTTAAGCAGTCTGGGTATCCCTATGTAAGCCTATATGTAAGATGTTAGATCCTAACACCAGATGTCACCGGTGAGTCATGGTTGAGATCTAATCTGTGGTTTCACCACCTGTGTCTGGTATCACTATTCATTTTAATCAATAAAAGAATGTGTTATACAAGTCACATATTGTAGGATTCGGGTTTAATCAGTGAGATATATATACACAAGTAACATTGTAACATTGTGCAAGCCTGATATGTCATGTTACCTTGCAATTAAAGAGAGAACAGAGTGTCTCTAGTAGTTGGTGCCAATTTGCCACACCAGGCTGTGTACATTTGTATAGCACAAGCTTGCTTCTGCAGCCTATGCATGTTCTGGTTGATTTCTTCACTTCTACTTAGGATACAAATGTAATTCCAAATGTTCTGAGAGGGGGTCAATGTGCTCTATCACATGATTACAGTCAGAATATATTGTAACCGTTTTAAAAAATTTATCCAAGTGCCTAGCCATATTACTATTGCATATCCTATCCTATAGGCCTACATACTCCCTAAATTTTAAAACAATTGGCAGAGTCTAAATCCATAAGATTAACACATGTAGGGCAATCATTTTTGCTGTAGGTTGACACTAAAACTCCCTATGTGTTGATACTGCATAGCTCAGTGCTTTCTTTACCAAGTTAGTTCCCCCTAGACTCACATGGGGGAGTGAGTCAGTGGGGTTAATATGCTACATTCATATCCATCTCAAATCATCTATTAATAGACAAATGTCTGGCAAATACTGGGTAATATGTATCAGCTAGAATGATAATGAAACTTATGGCAATCCTTTTGAAAAAAGGTTTGTTGCAATACCATCTTTAAAACATATCTAAATGTGTTAAGATAATAACAATGTCCAATATCCTCATAGGGTCAATCTCGAGGCCTTTGGTACATTATAGATAATGTACATATAATTTCCCTTTCTTTATCAGTGGGAAGATTCTGGTCCCTTTGATATAATTATTTGAACTTGAACTAATTATTTGGACCATGTTGGCTGAAACACACCTTTTTTCCGCTTAGAGCGTACAACCATCTGTGATGAATAGTCAACTCCTAATTGTATATCTCAAAATATCAAAACAGCCGAGAGCAATAATGGCTATACGGCCAAAGTCTTGGTGACACCATTACTCCCTTACTCTTTTTCAACACACAAGATGATGCTGTATATGTATCCTGTACATTCTGACTAAAGGCCGATTAGTTACAATTCATTTACACTTTTAAGTGTGCAAAAGGTGGCAGCACATCTCAGGTCCTAGGGTATGTCCAATAAGATCATACAGCCAGGTTACAAGCACACGTATGTATGTATTCCTCAGCATTGGAAGGTATTCACGAAACCTAACCGTGGTACCCAATCTTGTGCTTTCCCTGCCTGTATACGCCCCTAAAAACCGCTGCCCCAGGACTTCTCCCAACGTACCTTTTGGTTCATGGCTCAGACTCACGACTTTGCAACAATTAAAAGTGAAAAATATGTAAACAAAAAATCTTATCATTCTCATTATTTCTCAATTGCAATGGAAAATATAGGTCTTGTGGGATATGCTCATAAAATTTTGTGATATAGCTATGATTATTTCTCACTGTACCAGAACCATGAAAATACCATGTAAAATCATGATTTTTCAAGGTTTCCATAAAATCGGACATTTTTCATATAAAAGTGACCACTGCTGTTTTGAACAGAAAACTATACATGAGTAATTAGTAAGCATCTCGGCATTAAAAGCAATGTCTGCCATAGAATGATCTTTGTATGTGAATTGAATTACACTTATTACTTCTTTTTTTTTACAAACATACAATAAACACTAAAGAGTTAAATACTGTTTCTATAGTTTCTTGAAAGATAATATCATAGGTAGACTATGTGAACAATTCCAAATATCCATGGTGATACTTAAACAGTAAATTTTGATATGTAACCTATAAGTAGTGGCCTAAAGTATGGGTCATATCGTATAACGATAGGAAGTGTATTTAAATGTATCTTAAAAAGATTGACATTATTGATTAGCAATTCGTGATGTAAGAGAACGATAGGAGCTGTTGCCGTTCATTCGCCAGCAGAGTCTGAGCGGCAACTCTCCGTTTGTCCTCTATAGCTGTCTCTAGGGAGATTGAGGGACCTGTCCTGCAGTAGTGGTTTCGGCACTGCTAGTAGAATCATCACCCTCAGCACTAGCTGAAGAAGAATCGTTAGCTGCAGCAGCACCGGCGTCCTGTCCGGCCAGCTGGGGCAATGGGGGATTGCCCAATGCATCGATGGGTCCTCCAGGTAGTACTTCTGTTGGAGTGTCCATCTCGGCACTGCTGGATACCTGTATCATCGTGAGTACAGGGGAGTCTTGATTCTGTGTGACTAACCCAGCTCCATGCTTGGCTGATAACAGAGATAGAGTGCATGGGGGAATACTAACCAGGGACTTATACTTATACTTGTAGACCTGATCAGTTACCCACAAATTCACTTTGAAAATGCTTTAGACTTTTCTGTCCCAAATGCAACCTAGTCAGTTATCAACATTTTTCTACCATTGTTTGCAATTACCCACTGTACTATGATGTGCTTCTATCAGGTGTGAAAGTGGCTGGGACCACCACAGGGTATATAGGAATCATTATTTCATACTAAAACAGACATAATGTCCAAAGCATACAATGACCTTCAAACAATAAACAAGGCATTCAGTGATTGTGATAGGAAGGAGTTAGTAATACAATTCCGCTGCTCATAACTTGCAGATTAAAACAGACGGATTAATTAACAGCGTCTATATCCCCGGCAATGCTTCATTGCATACAATACACTATAATGCATAAAGTTCACGTTTGTTTTACTTCAGTGCCGCAGTATCTTCATAAATAATATTGGATACAAACTTGTCCCAACTTGAGGTGCATTTAACCCTATAGATCTCAATGCATGCATGCCCTATTGTAGGAACCACAGCATTGTGTCTCCCCCCCACGTGAATAGCCCCAAGAAACACCTCAGTCTCTGTTAGTGCTGTTCTGGATGCATGGCCCTACCATCACGAATACAGTAGCATGCATGTATGACTTAACACCCGTGTGCTTATGATGCATCTGAAACAACATGAAGCAGTGTGACACATAAACTAATGATGCTTTCCTTATCATTTAGAGAAAATAATCGTGAGAACTTAATGTGTGATGTCTATGGGTGGCAACACAGTCATTCTGAGAAAATGTGTACACATGACTCCTAAATCATTGTTTAGTGTAGGTATTCAGCAGCAGGAGCAGTATGTAGGCATCTTTAGCAGGATAAGCAGGGCATGTCGACCCCCACACGGTCACAGTCCTACTATTTGTTGCCCTAGGTTTAGGGCAACAAATTGACCAGATTCCCACCACGGGAGCCTACTAAAAGAGGTCGGATCTGTAAGAAAAGCATTTGTGACAAGTATCAAATATGAAATATTAAACTTTCACAAATGCCTTTTATCAAACAGAGCAGGAACATGATAGATTATAGCACATACACTGGAAATCGGGTATACAGTAAACAAGGGGTATCGGATTAGAACTACCTGTGATGACTTATGTACTCCTAGGCTCTGCACTTGAAAGTATACCCAGTTGTGTGGTGGCCAAATTCCGGATGTGGCATGGTTTTAGGCATATATTGTAATATATTGTAAGTAAGTATCAAAATATTAAAAACCCCGAGGGAAATTTTTCTATGGGAATGCCCATACATTGGCTCACTGGGGTTTAGTTGTTGAAACAAAAGTCTTGGTCATTAGTATAACTCCCTCACTCTCTTTCAACACACAAGGTGATACCTGTGTGCTGTGTGTTTACAGTATTAAATTCTGACTACAGGTCAATAAGGCTCGTCGGGACACACTCACGTGCATGGGCCACCACTGAGCTAAACCTCTGGGAGGAGGTCAGGTGTTTCTGTTTACAGAAACAGGGTAGTCAACTCCAAGTTCCCCCTCTGCTTTGAGCATCGCATTCTGGTGAAAATGCATGCATTTGGATGCATTAAAATGTCTCATGGATTTGCATAATAAATAATATTACTGGGATGCAGAACACACAATTTTGCATTAAACTGGAGATATACCCACATTTAGCAAAGTCCCCCCTCTGCTTTGTGTCAACATTGCTGCGGTCCTTAAAGCACATGGCCTGCATACCTACAACACTGTGGAGAGCAAGGAAAGGACAGGGGTCTGTAAACAGGTAGCACAGGCAGTCAGTGTAGCAGCCAGAGTGGCCCACACTGTCTTACCTTACGGCAGTACTAGGACTCTGCTTGGAGACAAAGGTAAGTTGGTGCGCGTGAGTATATCTGAGTATATCCACTCATGCGTCAATTCACCAGAGGTGGCAGCACGTCTCGGGTGGTTGACAAGATTTGTCCTTTCCCCCCTCAAAGCTGTGGATCTTGTTGTAATCAGACCCCTTACATGCATTGAAACATTTAGAGCTCTTAGATATAGGAACCGTGTACCTACTCTTGTCCCCATAGAGTATACTTCAAAGGCTCTGATAATTTTGCTTGGTCAATTTAGTTTATTTGGGACAAGTTGTGGGCAAAGATTGCCAAACGCTGCATAAGGCTAGTGTAAAGTTATGAACTACTACACGTACTCTGGATTACCAGTGCCTATCAACAATCACAAAGTTATCTATTGTGCATAATGTATAGGTGTTGGGTCATCTGCCCATGATTACATATGGTAAAATGACTTGAATATGAAAACTGTTGCCATGGAAAGAGCTTGAACCTATACACCTAGGAAACCATGTCCTGTCGAATGATATTGGAGCTATTTATCCCTATAGGGACACCTTCATAATTACTCCTAGTAGGCAAGTGTATTACGCTTAACTTAAGGCCAAAACTAGCTATCTAAGGTATTTTTGGTGCTTAATGCTTCTCAAGACCACTGGCAGTTATCACTACTCGTCCTCCTTACTGTAGGAAGTGACTGGGTTGTTGACCGCCACAATATACCTTCCTATTGCTCGATATCGCTCGATAACTACTATGCCCCCAAACTATAAAAGAAAATCGGTACCATAGATACATCTACTGTTGGGTTGCTTATTCCAGCGCCCCCTGGTCAGCAACAAGAGGCTGTACTGCTTGGTCACCCGCAGCTTGTTCTGCAGTTTACAGGAGCTGAAACAAGAGGCAGCTCCTCAAGATTAGCGTCTTGCATGGAGTGGACATCTCACCACCTAGAGGTGTGGAGGCTGAGCTGCAACACCTGGTTTGGTGGGTGGGGGAAGGAGTGGCATCCAGGAAATCTGAGGGGGTATGAACATGTATCATATATGCAAATGAATATCTTAAACCATATATATACTCCGAAACTAACTAGAGCACTAAATGCTCAGATTGACAAGTACTCCTACCCACATGTTGTTAGAGTCATGGCTGTGTCTCACGACCTTGAGCCAATGTTTTTGTCTCTGACCAGGTGCCGTCTCTGACCAGATGCCGTCTCTGACCGGGTGCCGTCTCTGACCGGATGTCACTTTGGGAGTTTAGTTATGTTCCACCAACAGCAGGAGGCTAATGATAATTACATAACAGCTGCCATAACGTTTTTACAAATCCTTATATATTTGAGTATAGGTTAAAATTTAAAAAACACTTTTTTCTGACACCAGGTCAGAGACGGCACCTGGTCAGAGACGGCACCTGGTCAGAGACGGCACCCGGTCAGAGACAAAAACATTGGCTCAAGGTCGTGAGACACAGCCTCATGTAAAATAACAATATAACAATCAATATACCTGTATGGGGGGACGGTCAGGACAACCACTATGCCTAATATAACTTATGATATAACAAAAAATGCTTATAAAATAATAATCTGTATGATCTGATACGTAGCAGATTTCTTTGCTGCATGTATCTTGCAGATGATAATGTGTGAACGTGGTCAATTAGCGTACCAGATCTATCTACCAACTAATTGGTATCATAGAAAGTATCTACTTCAGCCTATTCAACATGTTTTATCATTCAATAAATCGACAATAAAATCATCCATGATAATTATCTTTCTATTCTTAGTGACCGGTGCTTTGATAACCTAGTGTTATAAGCTGGTGATCTACATCATCATCTGGTGGTCCATGGCAAACATAATTATAATAATCTTATGTTTGATAGCATATATCCCAACGCCCACACAACGTATCTCGTAATCATTGACAATACACTGATATTCTTCATGCTAGAAACCTTAGTCAGTACTACCCAACATCCGGGTCAGTCAGCTCAGTCAATACTGACCCACGTTAGTCTTTTGAATGATAGGAATGATAGGAGTTTCAGGGTTAGTCAACATGACTAACTCATTTTGTCAACATGACAAACCTAGGTAGCCACATTTTGTTTGGAAACAGGGACATAATTTATAATCCTCAGTGAAAATAACTATTTACACATAGCCAACTGCCTCGTATCAAGCTCATCAAATGCTTCACGTCACTTAAATAATTATGTCTAACCCATGAGTTGAGTAACTCTAAGATTGTTTCAGAGCTGCATTTGAGGGAGTGTGGGTTATATCCATATTTGATTTATGATATCTGTCAGAGGATTACCAATTGATATAATATGATTAATTCTTTTGACTCTAATTGTAAGTTTGAATTGCAAAACCTCAAATATATAAAGTAATTGAAATTTGTGATTATTTCAACATGTATAGATCACTTTGAAGTGTACACGTTCTGGAAAAGCTGTCTTACAAACTATATTATAGCCATTTGGTGTTCTCTTTAAGAATTAGACTATCTAGCACATAAGTTGGCAGCATTGATGGCACCACTGAATTGTATTAGTCGTTGTGAATATCAGTTCGTCATTTTGACTAAGGCATTTAATTGTCCCTTTGACCAATACCCCTATTACTAACCTGGGTTAGCCAATACTGACCAACGTCGTAAACTTATAGAATATCAGTGTAGAGGAGACATTCTGTTCAATTTATGCACGTGTACATTTTTCTTTACTTCTATAACCATATCAATGTTTCTTTTGACTGTGAAGTGGTAAGCCGTGCAGGTTTCTACAATACCAGTGAGAAATGCATTCCCTATTAAAGGCACTATATTAACCCTTTTGGTGTATATGTATTTTGTATTCGTCCAAGAGTATGATAGCCCTTTGGTGTTTTCCATCATCCAGATAAACCATTGGGAGTATACAACAATGCATTTGATTGTGTATGAGGGCGAATAAAAGATGATACTTCATACTTGTGATAACGATTAGGGTAAGCCCATTCCCGACCTAGCACCGTGAGTCGACTAGCCACTGCACTACATTGTCAAGTGTCCATGCTATACAGTGTATCAGAGATTTATCGGAATACGCATCTGATGTTCAGCTCCATTACAGGCCAAATTCGTATTGCCTTCCAGTAAAGTCGCATTGGAGTGAGGCCCAGTCATCAAGGCCTTAAGCTTGATAAACGAGGTGAGGATTAAAGGGTGTACAACCGTGATCTCCAGTAACTAACGTGATCTGCAGTAGTGCAGATAACGGTAGACCATCCAAACGTGATCTGCATCAAATCCATGTGATCTGCATCAAAATCTTGTTGAAGTGGACCCTGGGCAATGTGAAACAATTACAGGTCTAGACAAGGGTGTCTTCATTTGGACCTTAGTGGACTGCTGCTGGCACCTGCTATTGCTAGCTGGTGTGATCGGACGTAATTTCACGTTGTGTTTACTATACTGTTACAACTTGTTTGGGTTTATGAACTCATAATGTCGTTCAGTTTCCGTGAATTTGTTCTTGCGTAATTGGTTCTTGGTGACCAACATGCAATTTTGGTTCTGGGAGTTTGATTTGATTAGTACGTGACGAGGATTGCATCTAGTTGATTTGTCAACTTTACATTGATCGTTGCATACAGAGACATTTACGTATTATGAGTTATTTGTGCCAATGTGTGTGTGTGTGACCCAACAAGCAAAAATCGCTATGTATTATAGGATGTGATGCTTTTAGAGCTATTGATATGTAGCAATCTTTGAAAATCAATTCCCACAAAACTACCAGGAATATTTTAGCTCATGATATCTCATTTTAAAGGATATGACACCAACTTTAAATACTTATTCCTCCCCGGATGGGTCTTTTCCCTAGCCTGGTCACATATATATATAATATATATATATATATATATATATATATATATATATATATATATATATATATATATATATGTATTACATATATGTACTATGTATATATATTATATGTACCATGTATCATGGCTTCAAAACCAGAGCTGGCGTGAGGAAGGTTATTCAATATATTCGTGGTTTATACCTGAGAAATAGTCCTATAGCATTATAACAAAATATGTAGGTTTGCACAACCTTATCTTTCCATTGAAATAGAAAGATACCAAGAAGACAAGCGTATATTTTTTTCAATCTTTAATTGTTGTAAAGTCACGAGCGTCATCCTAAAATGGTTTATCCAATGATAGTAGGTTAACTGTCGATGTCCTGGGGGCGTTTCTGGTGGGGAATTTATCTTGGAGTCCATAAGACTCCCACTGCTCTTAATTAAAGCTTAAACAACCAAAGTGTTTGTGTAGAATTGTAAGACCCAGTCTGTATACTACCTAAAATAATAGTTTATAACATCATAGTCATCAACTTTCATATTAGTTTATTTCCAAGAGTCAAGAGTCCATGAATTGACTTATGAAGAGCATAACGTTTTTATAGAGGTCCGTTCTAAGTCATGTGTGTTTACCAATATTATAGAGTACTACGGGTTGTTAATCCCAGGATGGTAGGTTAAATCATGTGCTATTTATGCTAGTTCAGGTATTTTTAGGACTGCTAAGATTCATGTTTAACGTCTCAAGCATATTTCATTTTGAGGGGAGCTACTTCGAGTCGGAGTCCGAGTCGGATGCCGAGTTGGAAAGCGAGTCGGATACCGAGTCGGATACCGAGTTGGATACTGAGTTGGAGTCGCATTCAGGGTCGCGCTGAATGTTGAATTGAGAGTCGGTTCCAGAGAAGCAGTAATTCCTTGAATCCGTGTAGCTACCGATCTCCACCCTAACGCTTCTGCACATTCCCGATGGTTCAGTTAAATCAGCTGGATTCTGATCGCAGGCTGCACCCACGGATGAGCATGTCTATAATAAAAAAGGCAATGTAGGGATTATTATAGTACAATTAACAGGCATTATTGATTTTCTTACACTGAATATTAGAGCAGATACGCTGCATGTGCATGGCTCGTAAAGACAATTGCTAGTGGTTATGTATAGGAACCTGGGAACACAAGTTGAAATTGCTGGAAACTACTATTTCAACTTCATTCTCATCCCCGCATCAACTAATCTGCCGTTTCTGACCATTGTGTGGACGACACGAACGACATTATAAAAACGACGGAAGGAATAAGAATAATAGTGACATATGTATTTCTTATGAGCATGGGCATTTCATAAAACCGATACGACGACATGGGCATTTATTAAAAATCCCATGTGAAATTGAGTCAATATTGCAATCCTATGAAAGTTAAATAAATGTTGGAATTTAAATAAAACCGTACTGTGGCAGGCAGGGGGAGAGGGTGGCATTGTATGGCGCACAGGCTCCTATTCCGCATTAGCAAGCTGTCCTGTGTACAGCGCCATGTTTATTGGTATACCAGTGTAACCAGTGTAACCTCCAGCAACCAGCTCAGACAAATCTCATGTCCGAGATTAGGGTACAAACAGGGTGTGAGTATTGTGAGTGGGTTGTACCTGGACATTCCTTATGTCACCTGTCCCTCATAGAGTAGTGGTTAGAACAGTTCTCAAGGTTGAGAGCACCTAAGCTCAAATCCTTCCCAGGCCACATCTTGTCACCATACCATTAACCACCAGTATCTCGCTAGTGCCCAATAGTGTCAGCCACCCGGGTGAGGTAACAGTACAATTGCATTCCTCGTTGCGCACTCGAGCCTCACACTCAAGTGTCACCTGCCTCTGTGTCTTATTTAACCAATAATGAATGGATATGAAGGCATGCGTGAGGTGTATCGTAGGATATCAGGCACAAGGCGCGTAGCGCCGAGTGCCTGATATCCATACGATACACCTCACAAGTGCCTTCATATCCATTCAATATTAGGTTTATTACACGATTATATTAACCCCTTACTGCATCATGCCAACCCTATGGTGTTGATACACTCTCAGGGCACACAGGCTGTGTGGGCCTACCCACGTCAGTGGCCGGCCGCTGGCAAGCAGTCCCAGCTAGCGCGTCGGTCTCCCTGCCCGTCCCCTAGCCGGCGTGCCTGGCCCGTCATGGCCCGCCGTGACTGGGTCTACCCCGCCCACCCCCACCCCCCTCCCCCACCCCCCTCCCCCGCTCCCCCATTCTAAGTTATAAACAGCCTTTTCCCCTCACTGTACCATACGGACTCTGTGGCCAAGCACATAGCACGTTCGCTTCACACATCAAAGATCCCCAGATCGAGCCTGGGTGGAAACGTACCATTTTTAAAGTGCAAATATATATGTAAAAAAATGGCCCTAGAATTATTTTAACGAATAGGTAAGTAAAGTCCAACCTTTACCTTCATGATAAAACAAACAAACAAAATTACATGGATTTTCGGAGAAATTACATGAAAAAGAGTCTTTTCTTCCATAACTCGCTAAATAATGCCCCTACAGAGCTGAAAATCTGTCTGTACAATCCTTGTTTCGTCCCCATCTCTTACCAGCGCCTCAATGGCGTGGTACGTAGAGTGTCCGACTTGAACTCTTGGGGTACCATGTTCGAGTCACCATGAAACCTCGGATTTTATGGGGGACGAAATTTCGGAATGGCTCAGGACCACCGGAAATGGGCTAATGGCCACCGGAAGAGTGCCGATATCCACCGGAAGAGTGCCGATATCACTAGATATCAGCACGGGGATATCACCTAAAAAGCACGATGAGTGGCCCGATCGTGTAATAATCCCCTCTAGCTGGATGTCCACTGGACAGCGCCATATTGGACTGGTCCCAGTGTGCACCCTCTCCTGTCCAGTCACTAGCTTCAGCAAATTATGTGGACCAGATCAGGGGGCTAAAGCTCTGCTTGGAGAGTGGAACTACTACATTCCCTGCATGCTAGGACACCTGCAATCTTTTACCTGTCCAATATAGGGTTGTGGTTAGGACAATGGACTCATGACTAGCAGTACCTAAGTTCAAATCCCCTCCAGGCTAGGTGTGGTGACCATTTCAACCCCATTGGTTGCAAAAGCTTGCACCAAAAGTTTTGGCAAAACGTTTTTGTAAAACTTTTTATGAACCTTTGCAAAAGGTGTGGGTATAGTCTTTTGGTAACCACGTTTGGTAACCATCTATGTTACACTAAAAGCCACACCAAGGACCGAACCCCGGACCCTTAGATTGGGAGTTCCAGGCTCTCCTGGTTGAGCTATGGAGGCTGCTGGTAGATCAAGGTACAATAGGTGAACATAAACTTTGTTATTGATTATCCTCATTAATGATCAATGCTATTAGGGATCTTTAGCAACCACGTTAAAGCTCATTTAACACAGATGTAGCAGTGCTGAAAGCATAGGATACGTCTGGGTTAAATAAGCTACGTCAAGTTTGCTAAAGGTCCCAATTATTTAGCATTGATCATTAATGCGGATAATCAATAACAAAGTTTACCTATTGTACCTGGACCTACCAGCAGCCTCCATAGCTCAACCAGGAGAGCCTGGAACTCCCAATCTAAGGGTCCGGGGTTTGGTCCTTGGTGTGGCTTTTAGTGTAACATAGATGGTTACCAAAAGTGGTTACCAAAAGACTATACCCAAACCTTTTGCAAAGGTTCATAAAATGTTTTACAAAAATGTTTTGCCAAAACTTTTGGTGCAAGCTTTTGCAACCAATGGGGTTGAAATGGTCACCACACCTAGCCTGGAGGGGATTTGAACTTAGGTACTGCTAGTCATGAGTCCATCGTCCTAACCACAACCCTATATTGGACAGATAATAAAAGGTGTGTCCAGGTACAACCAATGCATAATACACATGTAGAGGCCTAGTGTAATCATTGCTCCACTCTCCCCCTGATGTTTGGCCCCCCCTGAGACCCACACTGCTAGTTCTAAGTGTCCCCAATTGTGGCAGCACTGGTATCCCGCTAGTGAGGAATAGACCATCACTATGATTCGAATCATGGTGATTGACTCAGGTTCCCACCTAAGTCTAGTGTGACGGTTCTGGACATCTCTGCCACTCGAAAAAGTAATAATGCCCCCATTCGAATGGTCAAAATTTTGCCCCTTGTATCATACATGGTCTGAATAAATCACTTTTCACAGTCAGGGCTGGGCAGCTGTCGCAATGTCGCAAAAAATATGCGACAGGGGCCCTGGAAAATGCGACAGTGACTTTGGGGATAGTCTATGCTTTCTAAATCTGAAAGAATTGGGTAAATATTCCAATTAGAACCAGAGTTAGGACTATTTCAATATTTCCTAAGTACTCAGCATGCACCAACCCAGCAATAGTTTCCCCAAATTTTCCTGGAGCAACATCCCCACAAACTGATCAGAATACACCAATCTAGAAGTAAAGGTTTTCCTGGAATAATGTACACACAGAATGCACCAATATGCAAGAAAAATTCCTATACATGTACAATATACTTTGAACCTAACTTTGGAGCTGATTTAAAAAAAATTGTGGGAGTGATATGCCCACAGAATGTAGCAATCTGAAAGTAAAATTCTATATACTTTAGAGCTTATCTTGGAGCTAATTTTCGAAAATTTCACAGAGCATTATGTCTTAGGAACTCCTAATCTTCTGCCAAACTAGGGATAGAATGGAGCAACATCCCCTTAAAAACTCCACAAAACAATTTAATTTAAAGGTGGAATTTCCCAATTTTCCTGGAGAAGCATGCTACCAAAATCATCAGAATCTAGGATCAGACATTATTCTAAATGATACAGTTTCTCTATTTTCCTTTCCTCAGAATACACCAATCTGACAATAGATTCAATAAATTTTCTTAAAGCACTGCAGTATGTCCCTATTATTATTATTAAATTTATTGATGCACAAACGTCCCTAGGGGACGTTCTTCCGCGCACCACACCGATTTCATGCCTTGCTTGAATGTGATACTATAGGCGCTGGGATTTGCATTGGATAAGCATGATTATAGATAGTATGTGTAGCAGTATAGCATATGGCATGCAATAGAACAGTGAGTAATAGAGATTATTTGATAGTTGACATGTTATACAATCGTGTAGTGGTATCATTAGAGCAGGTTAACTGGCGTGAGGGACTACATGAAGGTAGGTGCCCTAAACCTCTCAGAAAGGCCCAAATCATTCTAACAATAGAAATTTTAAAGTTTTCCTGCTGCCATTTTGCCCCCAAAACTCAATTTTATTAAAGCACCATGCCCCCAAACCAATCGGAATATACAAATTAATTTATTTTTTTTGAAATTTAAAGATAGAAATTTTAAGTTTTCCTGTAGCCAAACACCCCCAAAATTTTTAGGAAAAATACAATCTGAAGGTTGAATTTTTTTTTTTTTTTTAGAACAATGTGCCTCAAAATCCGTGAAATGCTGCTTTATATATACTTATTTTCTCATGGGAACGGTAGGGGGTTTGTCCCCCGACACTCCTAATTAATGTCTGCCCTCCGGAAACGCTTTGCTCCAAATATTTCTAGGTTTGCTCCAGCATATCAATATATGCCCAGCCCTGCACAGAAGCTATCTAATGCGTAATGGTGTTTTTCTTTTCCACAAATTCCCATTATAACCCCTTAAAAAGGGAAAGATAACATGTAAAACTGGTGGAAATTTTCTTCAGCATAGAGCTCCATGGGAGCGTGAAAATAACCCCCCAACTGTGACATTTTGTGACAACCCAATGCTCAGGTTGGCCCCACCTCGTCCTCGGACGCGTGTGCGAGATGGTATATCTGAGAGGCCATGACCGTGTCACCTCCCCCATATACGCGGTACCCATCCACACTTTTAACATCACAGCACCAAGCGTGCCGCACCCTTTTTTTCAATGGTTAATAGGCCTACTAATACTGAGAGAGAGAGAGAGGAGACACCCCAACAAACACATTCATCTTGACAGATCTTAAATTAAACGGTAGCTTAGGCTAAACATGGAGCCACCTCCCCGCCCCCTCCACCATGGTCCATATGCTGAGGGTCAATGGGGGACAAAAAAAGCATAGACAGGTAGATTCAAGTAAAACCAACCAGTGAGGATCCTTACTCCAAGGGAACCCATGCAATACTGTTGGTTTGTTTGATCCCCATGGGTGTTTGGTCTATATACCGAAACTACAGTATATTGTTTGATCCCCATAAGGTGCATGGGAGCATGTGTAGGGCCCCAGACGGGGTTGCTGTGTCACTTGTCGATTTTAAGAAATGTCAATGTCCCTTGTCGATTTTAAAAAAAGGGTCTTGTCACTTGTCACTGACACTGTAAAATTGTCACTATGTCTCATGTCACTTGTCGATTTTAAGGAATGCCTATGTTATTTGTCGATTCTAAGAAATAGATCGTGTCCCTTGTCACTAGGCTCATGTCGATTTGTCGATTTTACCCGTCTGCATGGGCCCTATGTGTTTGTGGGGGAGGGGGGGGGGTTGCCTATGCTGACCAGAAATAGAATGATAGGCACATTCACTGGTCAAGTCTATTCGAATCCCTGTCTGGCATGAATGTGAGTCAATATTGAAAGCAATAATTATAATCATGAAAATATTAAAAGTTAAACCTACCTGTCTGAGGCAGTAGGTGCCTGAGGGCGCGCCAGGGCCATCGTAAGTCATACATGTACCCAGTGAGACATCCCCACTGGGTGAGGCGGGAGTAGGACAATCGTTAACGCAAGGCCGTGTGGCATTGCACCCTCGAGGCTCATACTCAGGGTCGGTGGTCTGGCGTCGAATCCTTCGTCGTTGAGGCCTGCAGTAAGTACCCTGGAGTATTACCAGCACAACCAGAGAACAAAGAAGGGCCTTTGTAATCCCCATCTGGAAGGAAAGTAGTGTAAAGATAGTTAGCCAATCTACAAATAATTTCTGGGTAAGTTATTATTTCTCCAGGCATAAGATGAATGTATTGACCTCAAATTTAATCATTTAACAACGAAACAGATATCCATTCGTTTTATGTATAACTCGAGCAGTTTCCTTTTCAGAAGCAAAAGTTGCTGGCAACTTCAGTCCAGTAGATGTAGCTGTAGATGTACAGCAACTGACCTGCTGTACAGGTACAGCAACTTCTACTCTAGACACAAGAAAAGTTACAGCAACTTCTATGGTATACTTTGGGCTCAATGCATGACTCCTTCGGTGACTCTGTCACCAATGGTAGAAGGTCAGACATTGCGCTGGTTGAGGCAGTCTCGGACCCGACTGTAAGTATACAGTCTGGGAGAGTACTTATGTACTCACTTGTACTGGATATCACCAATCTGAACATCATGGGTTCGGGTCCCACCCTGGCACAATGGGTAGTAATTTTGATATATGTATAATGCACCTCTATTACAATTTTGTCACTATCCAAATATGTAATATGTAATATTATTATGCCAGTATAGGGGTATATATGCTTCAAATAGGCCAAATAAAGAATGTAAAAAAACGAACCTACGTTTTGGCAAAGGTGGGATTCGAACCCATGAGGCCATACACAACCTCCTCCATGATCATGTGACCATGGCTAACCAATCCGTGGTTGAGCTATCTCATTAAGAAATGATCCAGGATCCTGGACCATTTTCTAAGTAGGTCACAGTTATTAGATACAAAATTGTCCAGGCCCATTACAGCCTGACGGCTGCAATGGGACTGGAGGGCTCGAGGCTGTGGTTGCGGGTGAGAGAGTTTCACCAAGAAAGTGATACCCAACTTCTATGGTGTAGGTGAATATCAGTTTTATATTATTGTTGTCTTCTATTTATATCAATTAATATGCATGCATGGAAAGTACTTTAGTTCAATTTCAGGTAAGAGAATCCATATTACACAATGTAATTTTTAAAAATCCTTCTTTAATACATCTGAATTGTATGTGATACCAACTCTTTCAAAAACCAAGCACTAAATGATTTAACTTTTTCCGTGGCACCAATGTGGTGTCTATTCTATACTTTTGCTGGAATTTGTATTATTCAACACAATTCTGGAAGTATCAATACAAATATAATAACTGCATTTAGTTTCTCTCATCCATACTTATTTTACAATGTCTTAAGACTTTATGAGGCTATATTGAACTGTGTAAACTTCTTGGCCGTTAATATCTTGCAATAGAGCAGTAAGCCCTTGCTTATCACCAAATAGTCTTCAATATCCAAAAACGCAATTTAGGCAGATCTCTTGCAATGTAGACATTGGAGGGGACAGCCAATATACATTTCAGGCCAATATCCTCGAATTGCAAGAGAAAATGCCCGACTGGTCAAAACTACTGTAACTCATGTAATGACATGAGTTATTCTGAAAATAATCCATCCTTAATTGTATGCTAGCCTCATGCTAACTATGGAGCTATTCCTCACGGAATTTTTGCCCAACCAAGAAAGTACAAACCTTAAGGAAGTAATTAAAAGCGTAGCAGCCTACATTCTGAAAACGCTTTGGTTCACAAAATACCACTACAGACGCTTGTAGAAGAAACATACCTCGGTAAACCTTGTTGAACCTTAGGAATGGGCAGTAGGCGCAATAGTGGAGATGCACTGCCGCGGGATGGCGATTGCAGGAGCACGAGTCTGGATGTAGCTTTCTCTGCAGGAACGGCTGCAGTCTGGATGCACCTATTGGACCCTGGAGGACGTCTGAAGTAGATACCCTTGTACCCGGTTTATATACAACACCAGGGTATGAGTCGTGAGGGGGCAACGCCCCTCCACAAGATTCGTCATGAAGCTACACTCTCCAACAGAGGCCTGGACCTTCCCATAGCCCCAACACTAGACACATCACAGAAGGCCCTACCTGGAGATTATATTCTCAGATTCTCACGACTCGACGAAAAGGTCTGCCAATTCGTAATGCCCCTGTCGGCATCAATGATATCAGTGGACCATGGAGAAACGGGTATACACGTCTCTCCCACCTGTGCAAGTTGCCAGAAGGTGCTTTTATGACTGTACTGGTGCTTTCTGTGATACTCACACAGTACCAGAGAAGAAATCATGTATATGGCTAGTCTAAAAACCCCTTTGTACTGTTGAATATGATGTTTCAATGTTATGGAATTGCCGCTCGTAAGTTGAGGAGATCTGAGCTCAAAATACTGGAAATGGCTCTATCCTTGTTAGAGTATTTCAGAGTTTATAATGTATTTCATGACACAAAATACGAATACATTCATCAAATAAGATATTTATCTCTGGTCATGTTGTATGTAGAGAACTCTGATGATAGTACATCAAGTCATGTGCATACATGTACTGTTTATTACTACATACAGGGGGCAATACAATAAAGAATCACATGACGAGTTTGGATGCAAAACGACATATCGAGATATCTCCATCGCAGAATTGAAGCATATAATTATAGTGCTTGAAAAGACACGCTTGGGTCAATTATTATACATGTACTTTTGTAATAGAGCCTGGAATAGAGCGTATAGTGAGTAGGCCCTAATGATAGTAGTAAATAGTAAATCTTGGAAAAAATAGTTTGAGGATTATATTTCACTCTCCCTAATCTTCATTTTTGTTGGATTTTTGTCCCTATTTTTTTAGAATGGCGCTTATGTAATTTGGCATCCAAACTCTTCATATAATGATATATCTTTCATAAAGTAATAATTACGCAGCAACTGTGACAGTTATTGTCGCCTCTTTATCAGTGTTGTATGGACAGGCACATCTTCCCTGTTAGCCTTAATTCGTCATTCGGGAATGCAGGCAGCACAATTACTCCACATAATGTAGGTAGATCTATACACCTAGAGTCGATCACATACTTTGAGATGTCTACCTCTTTTGTATGTATTTTATGCATGGTATCATAATCATCTTATATGTTCTTTATGGTAAGAGTAACACTCAAAGCGTACTATTATACACAAATATACATACATAGAGGGTATATCATATATCAATAACTACAAAATGAGGTAGGCCTCTTATCTGCTCGACTCTAGGTAAAACTACCCTAAGCGAAATGGCACCTATCGTAAATCATATATGGCCTCATGGTTCCTTCACGGTTCAGCCATAACATTGCTTTAATGAATGCTGTCAGTGATAGGTATCACTTGTGAACCAGGGTATTTGGCTTTTTGGATTGATACGATTTAGATTTGGTCTAAAAATATAAGCTTGAAAAGACCCATGTCCAAAGACATGACCCATGACCAAAGACATGATCCATGACCAAAGACATGATCCATGACATGCCCCATGACCAAAGACGTGACCCATGACCAAAGACATGACCCAAGACATGACCCATGACCCAAGACATGACCCATGCACAATACATGACATGTGACCCAAGACATGATCCATGACCCAAGACATGACCTATGACATGACTCGTGACCCAAGACATGACCCAAGACATGACCCAAGACATGACCCGCAGCAACTCACCCAAACCCCCCACCCCACCCCCACAAACTTAACGTTGTCTTGCGTCTTGGGTCATGGGTCATGTCTTGGGTACTCGCTATTTGCCATAATTCTGACTATGGGGATGCATGGGGGGTACTTGCTAATGGAGTTACACATACAAACACAAAAAATGGTTGGGTTTTTACTCGCTGAACTCGGTGATATAGCTGACCGATCACTGCAAGCGACAATGACGCTGACTATTCTGAGTGTGTGGCTGAAAACAGTGTTATTTTGTGTTTATCTTTTCCTATTATAGTTATCAAAATTATGATAGGGGGAACCTAAAACAGATTGTTTAACAACAGGGGCAGGGGGTGGTGTTTCTTTGTGGGAGTACTCAATCTTTCTGGCGACTCCCATCTGTAAGAGTGGATCCCCTCTAAAAATAACAAATTCAAAGTTATCACAAACAACACCTTTAAAGCAAAGTACCGCGTTTGCTTTCCCACCAAAAATGGTGATCCCCCCACCCCCATTCAGAGAGGTGCAACAAATTAAATCATATTTTGGACCCCTTGCCTGCAATCCACTAATCCCCTCCCCCATGCTCTTGAGAAATATGTAGTCCCTTAGCTTCTAGGTAAAGCTGTCTGTGTAAACGCAGTGTGTATGGGGGGATGGCTGCTATAGAGCCTCCATAGAGTGGCATAATTATGATTGAACGGTTAAACCTTTAAAGACGGATTGTTCCCATGAAGTAATATTTTACATCATGATGCACCAATGCAGTGCCACCAGGTAACCCTGACACTAATGCAATATGATGACCCTATAGGAGTTTCTTAAACCCGCATGGTCGGGGCTGCATTCATGCATAATGACAACAAAGCATATAATCACTTAAAAGCACTATTCGGCCTGTAAAGTGTTCATAAAGTGGTCTCATTATTAGTAACTTAGCCTATACCTTAGTTGTCACACACTGACACAGGCGATGCAGGCACACATGTGAGTGTAACAAGCCATTTGTTCACCCTCGATATCAAAGCTTCTAATTCCGATATCACTGTTTCTAACTCTGATATCGAAAATTCTAACTCTGATATCAGAGTTTATTACTCCGATATTGAAGTTCTAAACTCTGATATCGGAATTAGAAACTCCGATATCGGGGATGAATATATCGCTTGCCATATATGCCCCTGCATATATGGTCCTTAGGGAGTGATCATTTTTTAACAACAGGGGGGGGGGGGTTGTTAAGCCCTTATCCTACAAAACACCTGTCAGGCCCTTATCCTACAAAATTGCCCTTATCCTACAAAAATATATGGTTTTGTAGGATAAGGGCTGTCAGTCAGGCCCTTATCCTACAAAATTGCCCTTATCCTACAAAACCTATATCATTTTTGTAGGATAAGGGCAATCAGTTAAGCCCTTATCCTACAAAATTGCCCTTATCCTACAAAACCTATATAAGGGAGGATTTGTAAGATAAGGGGTATCAGTCAGGCCTATTAAATGCACTACACCCAAACAACCCTTATTTTCATATATTTCACAAGGAAATCTAATAAACGTAAGATTTTGGGTGCCATCTCAGGGGCCATTTTGGACTACACACGGAAATCAAATAAACTTGATCCCACGGCATACCTATAGGCCCTATGCCTCTGGGCTAGACCTGGTGATAAATGAATTAAAGCATCTGGGACACTTTTGTAGGATAAGGGCAATTTTGTAGGATAAGGGCCTGACTGATTGCCCTTATCCTACAAAATACATAGGTTTTGTAGGATAAGGGCACTTTTTTGTAGGATAAGGGCCGATTTTGTAGGATAAGGGCTTGACTGACAGCCCTTATACTACAAAACTATACATTTTTGTAGGATAAGGGCAATTTTGTAGGATAAGGGCCTAACAGGGTTTCCGCGCGGAGTGCGCGGAATTTTTTTCACCCCCCCGGTCAACGGGTCGAAATTTTTTACCCCCCCCCATATGGGTCGGAAATCGGCACGCGCGCGGGCCCTTTGAAGCATAGTAACGCGCTGGCTCTTTGGCCGAAAACAGGTTAAAATTTTTTGATCCCCCCCCCAAGAGGGGTCCAAATTTTTTACACCCCCCCGGTCAAGGGGTCCAAATTTCCACCCACCCCCCCCCCCCCCAACCAACCCCCCGCCCTGTTGATAAAAAATGATCACTCCCTTAGTCAGTGCTGCTGTAGTGTGGGCGTGACTCTCACTACAGCAAAGGCCAGGCAGTGCTTGACCTTTGCTGGGGCCAGGGTCAGCCATAGAGAGTCCAGCATTGGACAATGAGTCAAGCATTGTTGGACCCTGTTGGGAGGGAAAATTGGACAATGCTGGACACACATTGACATGAAAGTCAAGCAATGCCTTAGTCTGACTTTCACATATGGGTGGTTTTTGCGACACATGCCTGAAACTGTGGCATGTGAGTCCAGCTGACTCTCACCTTTTTTCTCTGTGTAATTTAGATTCATGTCTTACCAGTATAGGAGAAACGTGATGCATTGCGTTGTTGTGCAGATCATGGTCACTGATGGTAATGCGTATTAGTCAGCAGAGACTTCTTATATTGCTACATGCATTAAAGCACGTACCGATATAAGATGTATCTGTGCAGCTGACACGAGCATGCCCTTTGCTTCAATAAATATAACCATAAGGAACAACCCAGTCTATGTTATTGTTGTCTTGGTTGCTTGAACACGCCATCACGAATTCGCCACAGTGGTATCCTTAACCTACATATGACTAAGCACAGTCAGGATATTTGGTGTTGAGATGAGACACTTATGTATAGGACACATAATACTCTGCATGGTTTCTAAAGAATAAACTTTGCTAAAGTTGCACACTGCGGAACGCGTGACGTCAACATGGATGGCACTGTAATTTGAAGAATCGTGCAATAACAGCTAATAGTAGGGCGTGTCGACCCTCACGAGGCCATACCATTCCCATGACCCATTAGGCCCTTGTCTACTAGGGGGTGCATAGCCCCCCCCCCCTCCTGAGGTCGGAAAGTCGCTGAAATTATGGGCACCAGGCCACAAAGTCGCCTTTTTAGACTATTTTTACAATAAACAAATTTTGTCTAAAAGTCGCCAGGCCGCTAAAATTACTATGCCAGGTCGCCTGGTCGCTTTTGACCTATGCAGTCACCTAATATAGGAGATATAACACTGTTTTCTCACCAGAATAACACGCTTTGTTGCTGACAAACCCGTTTTGGTGCCAACAAACATTTTGTCGGTGCCAAAACGTGTTTTTCAGCGACAAGACAGTGTTATATATTCTAGTGGACACAGGCCTATTGGGGCACTGTATAGGAGATTATTATTATTGTCGTCATGAAAATGGGAATGTCTACTTTGAGTGAAAAGCATACATTTGTATATCATAAAAAAAAAAGATTTTTTTTTTTAATGTTTAGCGAATTAAGGCAAAAATATTAATCTAGCAAAATGGATTGACACAATTATTTCCCTTTTGCATTATGTATGCACTTACAACGCGAAAATCCCCGTAAGGGCCGCATATAGGTCCACATATATACTTTGATAAATTGTGTCATTTATCGCCATGCTGCATTAATGCAGCCCTGGCCAGTAACTCACCAGTCTTGTATTCACCTACATGATTAATGCATTACACTAAATACAGCAGTCTGTACTGACTAATAGTAAAGCAATTATTTTCTGCCAGCAAAGGAGTCTGTTGGTACACACACGTGGTGGTGGATGAGGTCCAAGTCACGTTAGCCACAGGGCCAACTGTGTATATATCCAAGTCTAGTACTTAGATACATCTCTGTACACTACTATTGAAGCCCTCCGTAGTTTATCTGAAGCCTTGACAAGGTCTGAAGTAGACATTTACTTGAATGGAAACGTATTCCCTCCCAAATTGACCTATGCAACAGGAAAGTTGTTGGAACAACCCAGTCAGTATTGGTCCCTGGGGCCCACATGTGATTTACTTGGGCCAGCTGGGCTTGCCCATATCTGGGATATGGTTCTTTTTGTCCAGGGCTACCAGCTATATCTGGGCTAGGGCTGAGCACCTTGAATCTGGGCTGACCCATCTGGGATCCCTATGGTAGCCCTGGACAAAAAGGACCATAACCCAGGGTGGGCAAATCAGCTTGCCCAGTTAAAATATGGGCCCCATTAAGCAATGTTGACTGGGAAGCTATTCGTTGCTTGGTCATCTGCATCTTTTAAGGTCCAAGTGTCCAACCTTATTTTCTTTAGAACTGTTATTTATTATAGAAAGTGGGTCTCATGGATGCGAAGCTACAACCTGAGGAAACTAAGTCAAGGTCGTGACAAGCATCTTCCCTAAATATATTGTGTAGTCGACCATGCAACACGGAATAGGCACAGGGCTATTACGTTTTTTTGTGTGTTTATAGCTATGTTCTGCATTGCCATGCAGTAGCCAAGAGATACACGAGTAAAATGTACATTACTTTTTTAAACCGAGAAACCATATACTTTCAGAACCAAATCCACTACCCAGTGGGCACAGAATATTGGATCAACATTTAAAAATAATTGTCAATGTTGATTTAACGTTGATTCAATATTGAACAGAATGTTGATCCCATTGGGCAATGGCGTGGTTACCCGGGTAGTGCGGGTAGTAACTATTTGCATTGCTTGCTAATTACCCTTCTTGAATGTATACCAGGTCATGCCATTGTCCATTGCAGGCTCACCAGTAACATTGGCACTGATTTCCTGAGAATCATAAGATTTATAGGCTTGAGGAGGATGACACATTGTCAGCTGAGCTAGTCTCCCAGGCACGCTGCCATGGGTCTCTGTGTGGGAACGTGACTGGTCTAGTTCCCTCCCCATACACCTGCACGACACCTGGCATGCATGGGGCTTCTCTAGCCCATCTGTTCTCCATGTAGGATACTTTTGAAAGGTCATTTCGATCTATTCTTATTTAATGAGAAAACATGACCAATTGACATTATTCTTTCATCTACATGCTCTCTAATATACTGATCATGCCTGGTTAAGCGCAATTTTGTACAATATATTGGCTTACCGCGTGGCGGGGGTCAAATTCCTGCTATTGTAGCATGTAAATGAGCTCCACCTAGTTAATTTGTGAATCTAAATTGAAAATGAGTGAGACCAAATATCTTAATCACGGCCAAGAGGCAGCTCACTATGCTACGGGGTACACCCTAAGTCTAAAAGGTGTATAATTATGTTTTTATTCTACATCTTTCTATTCTACAGCTACACTGTCGTGGAATTATTATCAACGTTGTACATAGTGACTCGCTTTAATCAGTTCACTTGACAGGTCCTATATCTCCGAAGTGCGAAGTCACTTTTCAAAATAATATTATGTTGCTTCTTTTTACTAACTAACATTTCACATATTAGGTATTGGTTGCATCGTACAAGTTCATTTAGGTTGCAATTTGTATTGGCTCAAAAAACGAAATTATAGTTTTGTTAAATAATTGGCCAGTTGAGCTCAAAGTCAAATTCTCCATGAAATCTTTAATCCGAGTCATTCCCAGTGGTCTGCCAATTTTTGGGGGATGATGAATGCGACTCAGAGATAGGCAGGCACACAACGCCATTCATAGGCTATGTAAAAAAAGAACACCACAAAAAACATATCTAACCAACCTGGAAGGACTCCAGATGGAATTCCAGTAATGTAAGGGACTACAAGAATAGAGGGGATGAAGAAGTAGGGTTATTGATATTGTAGAATTTGGAATGTATAAACCAGTTCATGTTTCCTGCACTGTGACCATAATGATATGAACCACCTAGCCAAAAAACTCTATGTCCCAAAGCCTCTACGCTTAACTCTACTTGGTATGTAATACCAGCAGTTTAAACGCGAAACTATTTTTCTTATTTTGTACCACCTCCTTCATTTGTATATATTCATCTGTTGTATGTAAATAGTTTATTACCAGACTGTAATCTCTGCAGCAAAAAGTGGGTGGAACCTGAAGGTCAACTAAAGATCTGTTCAACCTAATGATAAAATGTCTTATATGTATTCACTGGATGGATTACCCCCGCGGAAATTAATCGGGAAGATCATAATGTCGCATTGCATGTTATGAACGGTTAAATAAAAAAAAATAAAAAAAGCTTTTGCCATTAAGGTGGGTCGCTACCCTTGGGTCAAAGGCACTGAAAGTTAACAGAATCTCGCAAATTTCTTTTTACAGGCAGTTCAAATTATATAGATTCGGAAAATGCTAAAAAAATAGGGGGTCCCAAACTACTTTTTTAGATATAGAATTTTGAAAAATAAAGTATCTTAATTTTTTTCTGAAAATGAGAAAAAATGTGAAAACTTCCATGATTTTTTCTTATATCAACCATCATGCGCAGAAATGTAAAACATCACATGTAAAACGCCTATATGTTCTCCTTTACTGGAAAAATAATTTTACAATTTTACGCCATGGCATTCTGGGTAAAAATATGGGGTTTCGGGAAAGAATACAAAGAAATCATCATTATTTGTAGCCTTATTGGCTAAAAATAGTATTCAGTATTAACAGAATTTTTTTGAACTCTCTCAGAAAATAGTTCAGATCATTTGCTAACATATAGAAGTAATTTTGATAGGGGGTCCCGGGCATATTTTTAGGGTTTTGGACCTTTGAAAATGAAAAATAGTGCCAAAAAATGACTAAATTAATTATATATGGCACTGCATGATGGGTAAAATGGTAAAAATCTATATCTAAAACTGTCCTGATTTATACCCTTGGTTATTTCGAGCAATATCATAGCATCTATAGTGTTCTAAATATTAAATATCTGCAATTTACTAGCACTTTTTTAAAAATTTGAAACATTTTTTTTTACATTTTCCATTTCTAAATGATATAAGCTACCTTTGGGGGAAAAAACAGGACATTTCATGGATACAAAGTTAAGAGTAGCGATCAACCTTAAGGAAACACTGTAGCCAGTGTAGTGGGCTATTGTTAATGTCCTATATAAACATAGCGTTTTAGTATACTTAAATGGGGTCCAACATTCGCCTTCTACGTTCCTACTCTGTGGGGTGAACTAGTCAGAGGTAGGCTTCCGCCCAGAGATAACGCAAGGGTAGTGAGATCCAGCTTTATTTGATGTTGTGGATGTTATAGTATACATAGAGCACTTTCACAGGTTATATTATAATCACAGCCTTCCCTCCATATATATAGAGATATGTACCTCGTTATTGTCAGTTAGCTCCAGGGCTTGCATTGATAATTATACGCGACGGCCTTAGTCAAGGCAAGGTATACATATAAATATCCAGCAGGATTCCTTTGGGGAATCCGGAATGTGTAAGTCTCCGTTCATTCAACTAATAAATACCTTCAACCCAATCTCAGTTAGGCCATTATGTGTCCCTGTCATACTCATCAACATGCCCCGAGGCCGATCTTATACGCTTCTCTATGATAGACGAGAACACAGGTGCAATCTATTGGTTACTCTCCGGTCACCACTATGGATCCGGGATATACACATACAATCAGTTTCCAATTCATCAGGTCGGCTAGTTTAAATAGTTGGCTTTCCAACTCCATGCTGATAAAGCCGGTATACTGTATCACTAACTCCATGGTTCTCTCCAGAATACAAGACTATACATATAGCACAGGAATCAAATATCCAATATACACTTCCGGTGGCAGTGTTGTTACGTAATATCTCCAACTGAAATGTTACACCTTAATGTTCAAATTCCAGTGTTCCATATACTCCAATATTTAAATCACAGGAAACCACTGTTAGTCAATGTTAAACCGATGTTAAACCTTTAGAACCACACACATACTCCTCAGGAGTTACACAGTGCCATCTGGTCTTCTCGATCGTACTCCCCAAACGCTCACTGATAACTGACTGCGCATTCCCTTCCCCCCCGGCTTATACTCTGTTTCTTTTACTCTTTATTTCAGCTTCCCGTGGATCAATCTCTAGACCGCCTCCCTTCATGACCACGCCCAGCACCTATTGATTGCCCGTCAGTGTCATCTCTCATCCTTTATTGATCAACAATTAGGCGGCCCTACTTGAGACCATCCCGATGCAATGAGTCAGGGCCCGGCAACGACCACCCTCATTAGGCAGGGCTCAGCCATGACCATCCTCACCAGGCAGAGCCATGCCACGGCCATGCTGTGTTTGCGGCCCGGTCTCCAGCTTCCGTCGCCATCTACCCCCCATGCTGCTCTCGTGGCCCTGGTTACCAGCCTCCATTACCACCTACCCCCCATGCTGTTCTCGGAGGCTCTGGCCGTGACTGCCATGCCCACATGGATCCATGCCCCGACGCACAGCCCCATCTGCCTGCACTACTCACTCCCATCGCTGGGGCCGTGTTCTCTACTCCCCGTTTAGCCTTCTTGGTTCTAGCCTATCTCCTGACCTGGATTCATCCCGCCGTTATCTTTCCTACCAGCTGCTCTAGCCCGGATCCTATTTTATTTGCTGCTTTCCTGTTCGGGTTCTAGGCCCTGACCACGAGCCGAATATATTCAATCCAAATAACTTTGACTCTTATTATGACCAAGTCTACCGTTATAGGACCTTATGACATTATTCATATATACTTTATATTCGTTATTTACTGCGTGGCCCGCGTACTGGATTTGCCCGATTTGCATGTGACTTAATGTATGCGACGACATTCTTTTCTCTTATTATATTAGTCTCACTGAACTGCATCTTAATGTGTACTACTTCCCCCCATTTATTCAATGTATATCTACTATACCCATACATATTCATGCATATATATATACAGTTTTGCCCATTCCCATATGTTATATTATACGTTATTTATCAATCAATAAATGTGTCCTCCATACATGGCTCACTCTCACCAAATCAGTGCAACTAAAAAAGTGACGTACATGATCGGCGGACGTACATGATCGGCGGACGTACATGATCGGCAGAGTCCAAAATCCGTCTTTTACCCCCTGCACTACGATGTTTAACTCTCCCAACCATACCTACAGGCTGTAATGTATCTTTGGGGAGTTTATTAGAAAAAAAAACCTCCCAAAATATGTATAGGGGCCGGAGGGGGGGGGCTCAATGTGTAACCGATCATGTACGTGACATGACGTACATGATCGGCTTCCCAGTGAACAAGACACGTTATTTTAACGTTCTGAAACGTTTCTATAAGGTTAGGAATAGAACGTTTGTTTTGTACGTTATTTCAAAATAACGTTTACAAATTACCCCTAGCTAATTAAAATATAAGGTGGAGGGCCATATATGATACAATTTCATTTATAAAATAGTACAGTTATATGACCAGACTTCTAATATAAGTAGAATTGATGATATAAGTGTATAACATATCAACAATTTTAAGAACGTTTTTTAAACGTTTTTTAAACGTTTCTCCTTGTTCAAGTTTATCTCACCAGGTGGCAGTTTAGTTGGTAATGCAACTTTACTTGGACAGTTCTGTTAAAAATCTAGTACAAACCATGCAAGGGGGGCCTAATTAGGGCTATAAACTAATTTAAAACATTGATACTGGTATCAGCATTCAATGTTAGATCAACTATGAACGCAATACATGTTGAATCAACTGTATTGTAGCTCATTGTAGTTACAGCTACATTAAACACCATGTTTATAGAATTACAGGATGTATATATTGCCTGGTAGAGTTCTATCTTCATCATGACATAATCAAAGGGTCCAAAGGACTTGCTTCCGCAAGGACTAGACCCACAAATGATGAACTGATGTGTGAGTAGGCAAATAGATGCGTTAGTAGGCAAATAAAAAAAATTTAAAACATTGGATAATAAGGGAAAATTAGGAATCATAACCTCTAACATATATTATGCTTAGACGATGGTATACAGGGGAGAGGAAAACGTTATTTTCACCTGAATAAAACATTAAAAAACACACGTTTAAAACATTATTTTAACGTTATTTCTCCCTCAATAAAACGTCTTTTACAAACGTTATTTCAACGTTATTTTGAGTTCACGTTTTTACGTAATATAAACGTTCAGAAAATGAACGTTTTCGAACCTTCTGATGACGTTTTTTTAACGTTGAAATAACGTGATTTTGTTCACTGGGTTGGAATGTCATGTAAAATTTCCTATTTACCCACTGCTTGACCTGTCTATGATTACACATATTTAGACCTACATCATATGTACACCTCACTATGATTGATTTATGTTTTAAATATGGTCAGAAAAGGTAATTAAAGCAGTCAATAAATAATGGCCGATCATGTACGTCACATGACGTACATGATCGGTATTGAAATGTCATGTAAAATACTCTTACTAGACTCATCTACACATTTAAACCATTTGAAATACCAAGACAGACATTATATGTACACCTTGGTAAGGTTTATAAATGTTTTATTATGGTCAGAAAGAGTAGGGCAGTCAATAATCACCGATCATGTACGTCACCGATCATGTACGTCACATGACGTACATGATCGGCATTGAAATGTCATGTAAAATACTCTTACTAGAATCATTTACACATTTAAACCATTTTAAATACCAATACAGACATTATATGAACACCTTGGTAAGGTTTACTTATGTTATATGATGATCAGAAAGACTGGGGCAGTCAATAATCACCGATCATGTACGTCACCGATCATGTACGTCACCGATCATGTACGTCACCGATCATGTACGTCCACCGATCATGTACGTCCACTGATCATGTACGTCACTTTTTTAGTTGCACTGATTTGGTGAGAGTGAGTCACATTTTTGCTCTTCTTTAGTTTTCCGCTATAACCCAGTAGGGCCTAGTATAGCTAGTAATAAGGGACACTCTCATTTTAGACTGATATTTTTTTACTGATAGGTAACACTAAGAACTCAGTTTTGGTTTTATGTAAAAAAAAGGTAGGCTTCAGATCATATATATTGCAGCATTCATTATGTCATTGGAGGAATTATTATTTGAATTACATGCGGAAAATAAAATTGAATGCCTTGAATATTGAGGGCTGACATCTTAGTTAGTAAAGCATAATTAGACACATCATCATTTATGTAAGCCCCTAGTTTGAGCAAACTGGTAATATTTTTTCCAGTTTCAGGTGCCAAGGATAAAACACCCAATAGCTTATAAAATTAAATATGGTTTGGTTATTTTCCGTGAAGTGTCTAGGAATTGACACCGCTATTTGTGTGGTGTCCCGTATTACCCCAACCTCATTTTTCGGTGGGGTAATACGGGTCAAAGGCAATCCCTATGGCAGTTTGTATATATATTTTTTACAAAAATGTTAAGCCATTAAGGGAGTGCTCATTTTTTAACACCGGGGGGGGGGGGGTGGTGGATTTGGGGGGGGGGGAGTAAAAAATTTGGACCCCTTGACCGGGGGGGGGGGGTAAAAAATTTAGACCCCTCTTGGGGGGGGGGTGAAAAAAATTCAACCTGTTTTGAGGGGAAAAGCCCGCGCGTTACTATGCTACAAAGGGGCGCGAACACGCGCGATTTTCGGCCTGCCGGGGGGGGGGGTAAAAAATTCCGACCCCTCTAGCGGGGGGGTGAAAAAATTGCGCGCGCTCCGTGAGAAATCTCACCACCCCCCCCCTGTTGTTAAAAAATGAGCACTCCCTAACCTTATTTAAACCTTCCACATGAAAGAGTGTCTTTGCAGACACTACTTTTTTTCAAGATATCTAAATAAACTTAGTTCTTTGTTAGATTTTTTTCATGCTTCAAATTTGCATATGGTCATCCTTTGTGTGGCGGCCATTTTGCAAAATGGCGGCATGAAAATACAAGAAATTTCAAGGTCAATTTGAACATCAAGGACAATTCACAATTTTTGCTGTTTCTAGGGTGCATCTCAACATAAATGGTCACAAAATAGCTTGAATTAAAGCTATATAGGAGCCCCATCTACTAGATAGGGGTTTGGGTATATCATGATGTCCTGGTTACCATGGAAACGATGTAAACACTCCATTTTTGTCAAGTTTTGCTAATTCTTTTATATTTTGACAAATTCTCTTGAAAGGGAATGTACATATAGCAATCATTGAGGTAGCAAAGTATCTTTTTAATGTCTTGGGACAGTTTAAATCATCATATATTTTGTTAATGTACCTCAAAGGCTTCTCATTCAAAGAATTCCACCCATGCATGAAAGATATTTGGCCATTTTCACTGACGATTCCTATTCCATTCCATCTTACCCCACAATGGTGACCCATATTAACCCACCGGGGGGTAATATGGGTCACAAAATCTTTGAAATTATTAACTACAACCATTGTACCTTAGGGGGTTTGAAGAAATTTTTCTTGGACACAGTTAAATATAAAAGAGGAATGCTTAAAAAGTAGGTAAAAAAATATTTTGCTTATGGTTACCAGTTAGGCAGAAATTGCATGCAAACCCTTAGGTGTCCTGTATTCCCCCATCTTCCCCCCTAGGGGAGATTGAGTGAGGTTAGTTAAGCTGCAATGTAAGTTGAGCCACCCCCTATAACTACAAACCTTACCAAAGTAATTTGCCTTTGGCACTAAATATAAGTCAATTTCTTAATTAAAGAATGTCCCGTGTCGAAAAAAATATGTCAAGATGTCAAATGGGCCCAAAAATGAGATTTTTCTGTTTTTCTACAGAAAAAGTAAATTTTGAAAAAAAAAGTTCTGTTGGGTCACAACTTAGCTATCACTGGCTTGAACTCTACTCTGCCACTGAAGTGAGAGTATACCTAAGTACTTATATTTCATCCCCAAATATAAAGTTGCCAACTTGGCATTGAAAAATTACATCATATTTTGTAGTGATGGTGGCAAGTGAGGTACTAAGTTGAGTCGGTGCTAACGGCGTAAGTTGAGCCACATTAGACATGACTCAACTTACCCGAAGATGGCTGAACTTACCAAATTTAGTTTTGGAAATTTCTGTCTTTCGCCTAAAGAGGCTACTAGAAATTTTTTTTTTTTTTTTTTTTAGCGTTTTGTACCCAGTACGCCCCGTCTTACATACATATGAACTTACCAAATTTGTTTTATTCTGTGTACCGGAATAGGAATCGTCAGTGAAAATGGCCAAATATCTTTCATGCATGGGTGGAATTCTTTAAATGAGAAGCCTTTGAGGTACCTTAACAAAATATATGATGATTTAAACTGTCCCAAAACATTATAAAGATACTTTGTAACCTCAATGAGTCCTATATACCTATTCTTGTCGAGAGAATTTGTCAAAATACTAAACAATTAGCAAAATTTGGCCAAAATGTGAGTGTTTACATCGTTTCCATGGTCACCAGGATGTCATGATATACCCAAAACCCTATCTATTGGATGGGGCTCCTCTATAGCTTTAATTCAAGCTATTTTGTGACCATTTATGTTGAGATGCACACTAGAAACAGCAACAATTGTGAATTGTTTTTGATGTTCAAATTGACCCTGAAATTTCTTGTATTTTCATGCCGCCATTTTGGAAAATGACCGCCACACAAAGCATGACCATATGCAAATTTAAAACATGAAAAAAATCTCACAAAGAACTAAGTTTATTTAGATATCTTGAAAAAAAAAGTAGTTTCTGCAAAGGCACTCTTTCATGTGGAAGGTTTAAATAAGGTTGTAGAAAAAATATATACAAATTGCCATAGGGATTGCCTTTGACCCGTATTACCCCACCGAAAAATGAGGTTGGGGTAGGGTAAATGTGGGTAATATCGCGCACCTAGTGACGATATTACCCAAATCTTCCTCATAACTCTAGACCACCGTCATTAAGAACCCTTTTTAGATGCAATTTAAAAAATTATATTGAAAATTGAAAAAATGGAGAAAAAAATAAATCGTTATTGCAACCACCTATATGGTAAGCAGGGGCCTAAAAGTATGACTAAATTTTTGGGTTATATTGTTATTATTGTTGTTATATCGCTCACACGTTTGTGTTATATCACTCACCCATTGATATACAGTGTATTTGACCATATGGGTAAATCCGCTCACCTGTTTTCACACCCAAAAGTGTGAAAACAGTGTGGTTCACCCCAAATGCTCTCACACCTATATGGTGAGTAGCAGCATCCCCAAATTTACACCAGTGTTAGACAACATACAAATCTACCCTTTAACACTATTTGACTCATTTTACTGTTATTTGATATTTGATATTTTATTTTACAAACATGTGCGCGATATAACAACATGCCTGAGCGATATAAGGGAGTGATCATTTTTTAACAACAGGGGGGGGGGGGGGCTGGTGGGTTTCCGCATGGAGCGCGCAAATTCTTTTACACCCCCCTGGTCGAGGGGTCAAAATTTTTTACCCCCCCCCCCCCCTTACGGCCGAAAATCGGCTCGCGCGGGCCCTTTGAAGCATGGTAACGCGCGGGCTTTTTGGCTCAAAACAGGCTAAATTATTTTGACCCCCCCCCAAGAGGGGTCCAAATTTTTTTGGCCCCCCCGGTCAAGGGGTCCAAATTCCCCCCCCCCCAAACCCACCACCCCCCCTGTTGTTAAAAAATGATCACTCCCTAAGCTCTATGGGAATTAGTAGGCCTATAGAAAAAGCAAATAGGCCTATAGAAAGATTTTTTAACGTTTTTATAAATGTCTAGATCGAGGCATGAATAGATATCTCAGATAAATATCATGTATTGACATGATATCGCATATAAAGTGGCTAGGCCCCTACTAACCAAAAAAAAAAAATTGAAAAAAAGAGTTAAAATTGTCCCTTTTACAGGGGTAGACACTAACGCTGGCCCGGGAGCCAATGGCCCGTAGTTATTGGTCCGGGCCCGCAGTTTTCTGCACAATAGCATTCCTACGGGCCCGGGTGGCCCACAGAAGTATTTGGAAGACATTTAAAGAAAGTTTTCCTGACAACTGTAGTCATGCAATATATCGTTGAAAAGAGGGAAATGTGCCCGAATCAATCATATTGATTTCAGTCTTTTATAAAACAATCAAAAGTATACATGTTTTTTTGTCTTAAAAAAAAAAAAATTTTGACCATTGGCCCACAGATTTTGGTCTGGGCCCGTAGTTTTCTAGAGCTGCGGGCCCGGGTGGCCCACAGCTGAAAAAGTTAGTGTCTACCCCTGTTTTAGGGGGGGTGCGCGATATTACCACATGCGCAATATTACCCACATTTACCCTAATACGGGACACCACACAAATAGTGGTGTCAATTCCTAGACACTTCACAGAAAATAACCAAACCATATTTAATTTTAAAAGTTATTGGGTGTTTTATCCTTAGCACGTGAAACCAGAATTGTTTTAACCATTTTGCTCAAACTAGGGGCCTAGGCTACATAGATAATGATGTGTCTAATTATGCTTTACTAATCAAGATGTCAGCCCTCAATATTCCAGGCATTCAATTTTATTTTCCTCATATAATTCAAATAATAATTCCTCCAACAACATAATAGATGCTGCAATATATATGATCTGATGCCTACCTTTTATTATAAAACCAAAATTGAGTTCTTAGTAGTCCTTAGGAATATCAGTCTGAAATGAGATTGTCCCTTATTACCCCATGGCCCGTATTACCCCATCTTCCCCTACTACACTGTAGGCTATTAATAGTGGTACAATATGGCCTCAATTTACCAACAAGCAAAACGTATGGCTCTTTGAATTTACCATACGACTCCTATCGCCCCCTGGCGAGCAAAGGCGGCAGACACAGTTCTGTAAATGACTCCCAGGTGGGGTAGAGGTGAACGGACGAACATGATCCTTAACTGAACATCTCAAGGCAAATTATTGATTTTCATTATATCACAAGCAAGATAGTTGATATCAATACAAAATGCACTATACAGACATCGTATGATCACTTGTAAGGGAAGTTTATGGTCGAAATTGGATGCAATAGACAGTAGCGCCATCTGGTGGGTTTTCTGGCAATCTTCTTTAGTAAAAGTTGCCGCTATAGGTACCCGTTACACTCATCAATGTTTACCTTCCGGTGTGTGTGGACTCCCTTGAAGTAGAAGGAGGAATTCTGGCTTATTTCCTCAAATTAGTAATGATTTGAAGTGGTTTGGTATCCGAATATAGGTCCTATGCCAGTCCCTTTAGACCCTACATGCACCTACGGTACCTTGAAGTTGAATGGGCATGGGTGAGAATTTTGTACCCACAGCAGCAATAACCACCACATGAACTGAGTTCTAGTTGAACTGTGATATCACATGTGACATTGATTGTGATCATGACATAACTCACAGTCATAAGACGACCAGGTCCAACTTCCAAGACTTCAACTTTGTAGGCTTATAGGCCTATTGTTACTGTGACAAAATCACAGGTACCTATAGCCTAAACATGTGGTGTGATGCATGGTATGATATATGATATCATATTCCCAGGCTCATTTTGTTTGCAACTTTTTATGGCTACATCAAACCTTTTCTCAGAATAAGAACACATTGTACTACAAATTGCAGGCCAATGATTGTTCTTCCAAAGATTCAACATGATTTGCTCAGGGGAAAGTTTGACACCAGAGGCCAAGAATGTACACTATTTGCTTGGGCCCACAAAATGTTTCAGTGATCAAGATATGGAAATTTACAACCAGGCAAGCCTCTGTAAAATTAGAGAATTTGACAAGGCCGACAAAAAGACCACCACCAAATCCCAACCTAATTCCAAACCCAAGCACCCACAAGATTCTGGGGACTGCGAAATAGAGGCATCCAAAGTGAGAGACCGTGCAGAAGGTTGCCTTTTCAGACCCAAGCCAACATTTCCCAAACCTTGGTTTAGGCAGAACTACAGACAGTGGAAGGCAGCAATGGATATGAACTGGAAACTGAGACATATTAAGAAAAACAGAGTCATCTACATCCAACCACTTGACCAATTTCCTGACTTTATAAGGGAGTTCTCACATGACAACTCTAATGGATTTTTTGAATTCCTTCGCTCATTCTGTGAGATATTCTTCCTTGGATTCCAAGTACGCCTCCTACCCACATTGGACATGGAGGCATCTGGTTGGAATATCAAATCCAGAATTCACGAAAAGACAAAACAAAAACAGTACTTAGTGACCGATATAAAGAAATGCCTTCGCAAACATCGCCCCAAAGATGGTTACTGTATGGTTGGGATCAGTTGGACCGACCTGTATCCCTCTGAAGACATGAACTTTGTTCTGGGAGAGGCGAGCGCCGCAGAAAACAGTGGCGTTCTATGCTTTGGAAGATTTGAGCCCAAGAAATTCAAGGAAGGCCAACCACCACCCCCGACTATTGACAGGATTGACGACGGTATCGTGTGGAGAATGATAAAGGCAAGCTTCAATTTTGAATAAGGACTTGTAGTCCATAGTGCCCGTACCCTCTAGGCTATAGCTACATCTAGGGGAAAGCGACATTGTTAAATTTGGGTTGAGAATTTAAACATGTTTGAAAGAACGAAGGGTTTCTTTAATTCAATTTGAAAACAAGATGGCCATTGCATGATTTAGATTTTGAAGTGGATCTATAACATAAAATGACCAAATATAAAGTTCATTTATAGCAATAGGTAACAGAAACTGGTGACTTTTTAAATTTTTTTTTTTACTTAAAAAAATCCAAAAAATCCAAACTTAATTGTGGTTTCACTCCTTTATACAATACATCTATTAGTACACTGACTCTGCTTTACAACACCTGATTGCTTCTGTTTTATTCCCAGGTGATAACACATGAGACGTGCCACATTCTGGGCATGGCTCACTGCGACTTCTTTGAGTGTTCGATGAATGAGAGTACGGCCATGGTTCAGGCCATGGAGCAGCCGCTCTTCCTGTGTCCCGTCTGTCTCCGCAAACTCCACAAGACGACAAACTTCAACATGGAGCAGCGCTACCGCAAACTGCTAGACTTTCTGATAACGCTCGAACAGAGTTATGCTAATGTTCGCATCACCGAGTCGATTCAGTGGCTGAAATGCGCTTTGGCAGTGCTAAGTTCGGAAGAAGTTGTCCTGAATTCCACTCACATTTAACGAAACTGATCCCATGCCATGCGCATGTTGGGTTAATCTATATATTGAAAAAGATAACCAAATATAGGCGACTTATTTTAATAGGAATACGAGTATCTATCATACCAAAGAATCAAGAATACATGATTTGCATTAATTATATGAAGATTTCTTCACTCATGGTATCCGGTTCATGAGGTACAAGTGCCTGGATTTCATTTACTTGTGCCGTCCAACAGCTCTATTTTCATATGAAGACTATGCTTTATGTGAATTTTACGCTTTACAATAATCTTTACAACACATTATTACCAAGGTCTACAGTACAAACTTGGTATATTTTCTGTGAATTATAAACTCATATATATATATACAAATATATTGAATCGTTCAAAAGTTGATTTGTATTGACATTGTCGTTCAACATGATATACATCTCAATAAGAGATATGGATAGAAAATATGTAGAGAAATAAAGTGAAATAAAAATATGCTTTCGAGTAATGTCATTTCTTTCTTTTATTTTCATATATTTTCAAATGTGTACATGACTACCATATTATATATTCAAAGACACGTTCCCATAGGACGTCTTTAGTGATACTACCTAAATGTAAATCGTGTACAATACACGCTAATGATGAAATGTGAATGTAGTATAATACAGAAATAGTCGATGAAAATGGTGAACTACTCTGCACTATTTTGATGAACGTATAAGGCCTACCGCGTAAGCATAAATGCGTTACAGTTTGCAGGTTTCAACATTTGTGAATAGGATTACTTTATCGTGTTTGGCTTTAATGCGATGCAAGACGATTGAAATACATGCTTGATATTACTGCTAGCAGCTGAAGTTTAATACTGCGGTTGATATTAAGAGACATGCCAATAGATGAAGAGGGGAATGAATCTGATATGGTATTCATCTTCTCACTACTAGCTACTACCAAGGGTAAGTATACTTCTCGAGAGCATGTGCGATATACTTATATAGAAGATGCCAAGGCAGTGATATTTACGCATATTCGCAGTACACAAGAGCATCAAATGTTCTATACTGATTTAAATTGTCATCTAAGAACAGGAAAACTCGAGCTGCTATCCAGTCTACGTCAATCAAAGAACAAGGTATTGCCTTGCAAAAAAAACAAAAACATAACAACTTTCAAGTCGTTTAAGGTATTGGAGTATGGAAAAGAAAACTACCGGTACTGTATTGCTATGGTACATTGGCTGTCAATCTGCTGATACTGTTATGGTAGTACACAAGGAACCCGCACTATTTGGTGTCGCATTAAATAGCCTATTTATAGGCATACGGTATGTAGATGTGTTAACTTTAATTGACTGCTTTTTCATTGCTCAATACATTAGATGTAATTGAAAACAAACGTGTCACATCTTTCCGCAAAACCTCTTTTTTTGCCTCTTCTGTGTAATATCATTCTTTCATGAAATGATGAAAAAATGTTTCCTTTTATATACAAATCCTGTGTTGGCTTTTTAAGGATATGAATTCCTCATTAAAACCTATATGATATTATTATGTAGTTAGACCACGTTGTGTGAATGGATATAGTTCAAGGATAATGATTTATCTGTATAGTAATTTACATGTGTGTGTGATGATGTTTTAATGCATTATGATACTACTTTGATGGTTTCTTGGCTATCGTGCCCACCGCTGAGATAACTGTTGTCTTGGTACCCGTGGCACTGACTGAAATCACTGACGGGTTGAGTACGGTCGGTGGTACTACTGCTGGGCGGATGGCCCCTGCTACCGCCGATGGTTGTGCGTCCCACTTGCTTTTCCGTTTTTGTAGCTCTGTGTGGAAATTATTCAAAGGTATAGCACACATCCATTAAGGGGTTATTCAGTGGAAAATAACTTCTAATATCCCACCCCATTTTTGATCCATTTGGAGCTCCGGTATGGAGGATATTTAGTCTGATTACCGTGTGTAACCAAGAGACGTTTTTTCTCCCATAAAATGTTAGCTTAAGAAGAATTTATGAAGGTGAAATGTGATATGATACTACCGTTAGTAATAAATATAGACTGTATGGTTTAAGTGAATATGAATGCAACAAATGTTTACCTGGAGCATCTTGTTTCTTGATAACCGTCACGAATTCAATCTGTCAAGACAAAGTGAACACTTACGACTACTGATCATTAGAACATATGAATTATGAGAAGAAAGCAAATACGTCTTTTTAACAAATCTTGCTATATTACAAGAAGATTCTTTTCTGTTTACAAGTTGATTAAACAACAATTTCAGTTAGAGGCAACATGGCAATAATGTTTATAATGTGAAACTATGGTAAGCCTCTCCATAACTACGATATCCATGTACTGTTGGAAATGGTTATATATCAATTATTTCAGATTACCGGCACCAGAATTTCACCACACAAATACTTAATATAATACATTTTTTGCTCCAATTCTTGAAGGGACATCTACCTTTGTCCGATCGCTCTTGCTCTTTTCGCGCTTATCCATTTCTACCTTTTGAATTAGAGCTGTAAAGATAACAAAACATTTAACTTTTCCTTTACACACATCATCATAAAGTTACGTGGCAATTACTACTTATCAGCGTACTAGTGATATGTATGTATACACTACTATAAATAATATACAACACCGCCTACCGCATTATAAATTTCTTTTTTCATATTGTGGCGGGGGTACCAGATATGGCCGCATTGAATAAAAGTCCACATTAAAAGTTACACAATGAGCAACATATAAGGTATTAATTGGGTTAGAAACAAAATTTAAAATGGTATTTACTTTCTTATTTCCACGTCCTGGCAATATATGACAAATACAAAATAGACATTAATAAAGGCAAAAAAAACCTCCCGTTCTCACCCCTTTTTTGAATTTATTTTTTACGAAGAATATTATATGCAAAGCTGATTATCATTTTAAAGGGCCAGAAACATACTCCCACACTATGAATGCAGCGATCTAAGGGATACGATACAGATTTCACTCTTTGGGCATACATAAATATATGTAGTCCTGAAAGTTGATCAAATATACACACCTAGTTCATCATAGTACGATTCTGGTCCCATGATAGTGGGGTCATAGAGCTCCTACAGAGAAAACAACACAAATACAAAGTTAAAGTGGGAGAAATTAAGAACTTAACCCAGAAAGATTGATGAAAAGGCTACAATAGTGCACATCTACAAGCACTTGAATGTTGCTCGACAAACACCATGTCTAATCATCACATACTAAATGTGGGTTTAGCTTTTGACTAAATATATTCTTACTTGTCCAATTCACAGAAATTATGATAGATTTTAATGTTCTTCTTTATTAAAGTATAAATTTGCACTAGTGATCAAAACTTAAATTGTGGAAATAGGAGAAGCCAGTGTGACTTACTGGAGGGTAGTTTGTTCCTTTTTCGTCAATATTGATATACGTGATGAGCTTTTCGTAGATACTTGGGTTCCTAAAGTCTTTCCGTTGTTGAATATTTTCGTTGATGCTTTGGTAACGCCCGTGTCCTTGTTCATACAATGATCTCTTCTCATGAAAACCGTTGATCTTTTCCTAAATGAAAGAAGATATTCATCTACATGCACACAAAGTATGGGGATCTGATTCGTATGTTCAATGAATAGCTCAATGCACAAAATTGTCCAAATTGATAATACTCAAAAGTAAAACTTTTTTATTTTTTGGCTAAAATCTATTTCAACACGGATTTAAGTTTTCATGGAAATGAGTACCGGTAAACATATACTACAGTTGTACAGTAAATATAGAAGACAACATGGATAAACTTATTGCTGCTACAATTTTTTTTTATTGTATCAAAAAAACAACAAACACTCACTTGTAGTTTCCTGGAACATTTGCCAGGAGGCTCTGCGGGGAGTTTAATATCGTCGGCTTCCATGTCGGCCACACTCCGAGATAACGTGGCTGTTGATGAAGGATTAAAAGTATTCTTAATCTTCTTTTTATTGAGTTATGTTTCCCATGGTTTAAAAAAAAAATCAAGTACATCTACTGAGTTACCGTAAGCTTAACAAGAAAGGAAGAGGGGGCATTGTAATAGTTTTTTTACGCTATTTAACATACACCGTATGTCGAATGAGGGATCTACCAGTGGCAAAAGAAGATCTTAAACCTTTTACTTACCGGCCATATCTGAATTGAAAGATTGATCCTAAAACAGAAACAGATGAGTGATCTTAGTTCTATGTGTTAACATGTATTTGTAGCATTGTACAAAGAACAATGAATATTCAAAAAACCTTGATTATTATTGTTATAAAATTACCCAGAAAGAACACGTAAGATGCATAATGTGTCTACGATGTGTATATATCCACTTGATATACCGTTCAGTATACATCAAAACACATGGCACCTGATTTATGCAATTCGGGCACATTGCGATACATCTACTTACACTGCACTAGCTAATACTATGTCTCTTACCTTGGCAACATTAATCATTTCTATTGAGGAGACATCATATTTTGCCTCTACGTCTCGGTCTTCACCATCCTCTGGATCCTCAATATCCTCCTGATCTTCGTCCTCCGCTCCGTACGAGACAAGTTGTGTGGCTGTATGTGTGATAATAGATATATATTTAATTAACCTATATCATATATATTTCTCTACATTTGAAATACATTTGTAGTAAAGAGTATTAAAAGTAACATGAACTGCCGTTTTGAAAAGGGTTAATACTGTTGTGCCAAGCTCAAAAGTGTGTTGGACCTTAATTGACAATGCAAAATAATTTGGTCATACAGCTTTTCTCCCATAGTCTGATAGGGAATACTCTATCCCCATCAAAGATACTCGTATTCGTCCTTGAGTAGTTAATCTTGGCGAAGACACCGAAAGGCCTATACTTTGGTTCGCGACGTAACAGATGAAACACATATCACAATGTCATAATGATGCGCCAGGATTCTCAACAATTTGACGAGGCTATTACCTCCGGCACCTATACGAGACAGGTGCTTGCGCTCTTTAGATCGCTATATCACAACGCAATTATATACATGGACTAACCTTTTCTCTCCATTTTCGCGGGTCGTGGTTGCGAGTCCTCGGGTGACGCAGAGGCCTGTCTCTTCTCTGCTTCCCTATCGGCAACCTTTTTGGCGGGTTTCACATCTTCGTCATCTGAACCAGATATGTTGTCGATCCCGTCGGCATCTTCATGTTCCTCGGGTTCATCGTCCCCATAGGCACCAACAAGGCTCATCAAAGCCTGGCTGCTGTCAGTCTTCTCCATGCTGTAATTAAACTATATTAAGCAAATTAAACGCAAACTGAACCGAACAGGTGCACTCTATGTGATTCTACATACAACGCAGGAAGAACTGGGAGTGCACTCTCACAACTCAACTAGGGCAGAAACAAGATGATCAACAGGAAGAAAAGGAATATAAGCACAAAGAAAACAGCGTCTATGAAAGCGAAACCCGAGGCACGCCTATGTCTACGCCGCCCAACTTTCCGGAGCCCGCTCAGAATTGACCTGTACAGTATTTAAACAAAACATAGAAATCTATGTTACAATGCAGTCACCTTTTAATCTACATACATATAATGGTACATGACTCTATCTACCTACTCAAATTAGTGTGTTTAACAGTTTTATGAAAGGCAATACACTTTGAACCATTCATTGATCTATCTTTCATTCAATATGTATATTTACTATTATGATGAGCTAGTAGACTAATTAGTAGCGTTATCTTATCATTTGATCTTACGCCAATCCTTATTATTTGTTATGCATATATTATTATTTTTATGTGGTTCAAGTCACACCAAGTGAGAATCACACCACACACTTTCTCACGTCTAGGAAGAAAAGGTACCTAAGGGAGGGTTCATTATTTATGGCCGGGGGGGGGGTGAGCATTTGAGGGGGGGGCAAATTTTTTTAGGGGTATTCAAAGAGGGGGGGCCTTATTTTTTTACCCTATTCTTAGGGGGGGGGCCTTTTTTTTAAGGGGTATTCCTAAAAATGTCGCGAATCTAGTACGTTGAAATGTCGCGAATTTTGGTAACAGCCTGTATTATATTTTACCAAATTATGTCAATATTTTCAAAATTTTCCAAAATTTTCCTCAAACTCCCAGCAAATTTCTCACTGCATCACTTTTGACACTCAGAATAGTCCACCGTTTTGTCAGTCTTCAAAATAGTGCCGGCCTCATGTAAGCACTGAGGGTATGGGAGCTTCCAATTTATAAGCACTGGGGCCCTTAAACTCAACGGTATGTAAGTCGAGTGTCTGAGGTTTGACTATTATCACTCACCAGCAGTATCATGAGACGTTTACACTAAAACACCTTACGAATGAATATAATTGTTGCAAGGTAGTAAATTGTAGCTAAAAAAGTGCCTAGGATTAAATGCATACAATTAGTAGACACCAACATCGTTTTTGTAATAAAGTTGAAAACGATCCAGGGTGAGGGGGGGGGGGCTTTTTTTCAACCTATTCCGAGGGGGGGGGGGTTTTCCCAACCTATTCCGAGGGGGGGGGGGCCAATTATTTTTGACGTATTTGATTTGCCAAACGCTCACCCCTCCTGCCATAAATAATGAATCCTCCCTAATGCTATCAGTTACCAGTTTTTGAATTGCTATTAATAGATCACAAGTCTGGCAGTGAGTGACAAGATAATGCAGGGCAATTACCATAATACAGCACACTCTACGTTTAAAATGCAAACCACTATAAGTAACAGGTAATCAATCAATTTCATTATGGATAAACGGTCCACTAATCACTCATCAGATAACCCAAACCACTGCTATAGTTTATCACTGCAGTGTATATATTATATTAAACTACTACAAACTTGGATATGGACAACTCTACCAGACTGTTGGCGTTGCCTGTTGCAGTGTTGGACCCATACTACTAGGGTGTTCCAGGCCCCTTGCACCTCGCGTAAGTGTGAGCGCGACTTCCCGTTTTTTAACTTTCCAAGTATATTGGAGGTACTTCTAGTGTGTACTTTTTCACAAATGAAGCAGTTCTAAAATCGCCTAAGTCTCTAGTTTCATGTCCTAAAACAGTGAGTAGCTATCTCTTTTGGCTGAGGCGGTAGGAGGGTGGATGTGAAGTAAGGTTGGGTGAAAATCTTGGGTGGCTGGTGGACAGCACCTCTGGGTAACACTCCCTCAGCATTGCTTTACACATGAAGCTCTCCTATGTAAGCTAAACTTGTATTGGTTAATATGAGCCAATAGGAAGATAGCTTACATGTTGGCACTAATTACAAAACAAGTGGTGAAATTCTACTCCAAGTAGTTCAAAAGATACAGCAGTTTCTGGACTAAATCAGCATATTTCAGCACCAAGACTCGTTCATGCCGCTTCACCAGATATCACCATTTATTGCTGTATATCTTAGCTTTCCAATGATGTCTTTACATCTATCATATTCCAAAAATTGAGGATAGGACAAGGAAAATTGTGAATGAACAGCATTCACAGCTTCCCCTCCAGGGGGGTGTGGGTAGGGATGGGCACGGCCTCAATATACACAGCGCCCGCGTATCTGCCACTATAGTATTTGGGCAATGTTGAAAATGGTGGTTTAGGCACTTTCCCTCCATGGAATAAGATAAGATTTTACTATGTTATATAAAACAGTTCACTGATTCTGAATATGTTGAGCTTTTTCATGTGGAGTGAATAGTCTGGTCAATAGGCTGGGGTATGTATGGGTGATTTTGTTGAGAAATTCTAAAGCTCTGGCCCAACACCAGTTTTCAAAACTGTTTTACTTTCCTCAACACTTAACTAAATGATACTTTTAAAACCACAGTGTGAATCTGAATATATCAACTTAAATTATTGTGGTGAAAAAAAAAAAATTCTGAAAATTTTAATTACCCCCCCTATTTTAATTTTTTCACGTAATTTTTGAAATTATAGAAATCTGGCTCACCTTTGCGAACCCCTTTCAAAATGTCCGCAATTTTGTCCTCTCTAAGAATCTAAAATTAGTTTTTACCTATGAGTTGTCTCAAAGGCTCTCAAAGCAAATGAGTGAGGGCATGTTTTGCATGAAATAGCAAAAAACCTGCTATGCTGATTTTACTCTGCGACAAGGAATTTAGGCTTTCCATGAAGATATGATCAGCTTTGCATTGTCAAATCACCATAAAAAATATATCCACAGAAGCACCTAACTGTTTGCTTTAAGCTGGTGTGATTGGCTTCTCTTTATTGTTATTTGTTCAAAAATGAGAAGTGGTAAGGTAAAAAATGTCCCACTCAGTGTGTGTGTTCAGTGGTCTGTGTATTGACCTAATTTACCCGCACTCTGCTGATAAGGGCCAGAAAATAGTGACAGAAAATCAGTCCTAACTTTTCTATTTCAAAAATTAATAGCTTTGCTTCTACTTACTGTATTTCATTTATTTAAAGTACATTCTGTTGGCATAGATTCCAGCTTTCGTGTGGTATGATTTTCGATTAGCTTGCCCCAAAACAAATATTTGGATGCCCATCTCTAGTGTGGGCAGTGTCCCCCCGGCCCTACCCTGAGGGAGCAGGGGGTGTCACTGAATACACACAGTCAACCACAGTTTTGATTGGTGCCTTCCATTGTATAGGAAATGTATGGGCTTGGACTTTCACTATTCTCCATATTTTTCTGTGTTCAAATGGTGCTGTAGTGATTAATAATTATCCGATTGATATAATTCTTTTTTTGATATTATTCTTACATAAAGAGCTTTGAGGTGTATGCCACAGATCTGCTATGACACTATTACTCTATTATCGATGAAACACCCTAATACTACCCATAGTCACATTCTTTAATCTTAATTTCTAGTCTCAATACAGCCCTGCAAAGGATGATCTAGGTCTGATAACGGTATTGTACATTTGATGTATACTGTTTTTAATATATACTAATTTTCATAGTCGAGTAGACACTAGGTGGAGTAGGCCTTGAGAAGTGTGGTGACTTCTCTGGTGTGGAAGGTTCCTATGGAATATGCTTTAATTATCGCCCACGACTGACTGGTGCCGCGAACTTGCCAGTACAAAATGACCCGGATAATGGCCGTTGTATCTCACAAGAGTTGGAACATGTGTGGAGAGAGTAATAATTAATCTAGCTGTGATACTTACATATCAATTACTACCTCTAATGTGCTCAAATATCCAATTTATAGACGTCCACTCAAAGAAACCACTGGACGATGGCGGCGCGCTGCTGACCTACTTTAGGAGCAGGTGCGTTTATTACCTCCGTTTACTAATCGGGCGCGTTGTAGACTTGTGTATTATATCACAGACTATGTCATAGCTCTATTAGAAGATAATTTTAAGTACTACTGGGTTTGTCTGTTTTGCATCATTATCTATAATTATTAGATGTACAATTTATATGAAAAACAAAGAAAAACAGAAAGATTTCTACTTCCGTCGGCCATGTTGAACGCCAAGGACGCAAATCACTCTCCAAACCGATAACTAGCTGACAATGCTATGGGAGATCAAGGCTAAACTCCTCAGACTCTGCTTGAAGATTCCTAAGGTGCGCAGGCGTGTTTCAGAAATACTTGAGGCTGATGTACATGCTTGTGTTTACATGTGGATTAACATGAATATTACAAGATCTTCGTGATAGTAAAGGTAAGTGGTATCAAGGATTGATTTTCTAGCACCAGAAATATTGATGTGCCAGACAAAAGGATGCCTGCATCAAAGTCCTGGTAGCTGCAACCTGACAGGGCAGGTTTGCAGATTGAAATTGCACAGGCCCCTGTATGGCAAGCCTAGTGGGTAAACTTCCCTTAATCCTGGTATATGGCCCCAAAAGCCGGCTTTTGGGGCCAAAGCCTGGCTTTTGGCCCCTTATACCAGGATTAAGGCCCCTTAACCAGGGTTTAGAGCCCAAAACCCTGGTTAAGGGGCCTTAACCTGGGTTTAGGGACCAAAAGCCGGCTTTTGGGCTCAAAAGCCGGCTTTTGGGCCCTTATACCAGGATTAAGGGAGTTTACCCATGCTTTGTCTACTTAAACAGGGTTAACGTCCATAATCCTGGTATAAGGTCCAAAATCCTGGTTTAAGGCCTTAACCCCGGCTTTGTCTACAAAGTCAGGGTAAGAGCTATACCCAGCTTTTCTCCCAAATACCCATGCTTTGTACCTAAACCCTGACTTTGTACACAAAGCAGGGGTATTTGTACCTAATCCCATACTTAGTACACCAAATACCTGGTTTAAGGACTAATACCCATGCTTTCTCACAAAGCATGGGTATGATACTACCCCTACTTTGTAACAAAGCAGGGGTAGTGGAAACCCATGCTTTGTATACAAAGCAGGGGTACTGGTACCCATGCATTGTCACCTTTGCAGGGGTATTGGATACCCATACCCATGCTTTCTGTACAAAGCATGGGTATCCAATACCCATACATTACCCATGCTTTGTACAGAAAGCATGACTTTGTTACAAAAACCTGGTTTTTGGCAGCTAATCCTGGTATAAGGGCACATATACCCCTGCTTTGTATAGAAAGCATGGGTACTGGTACACTACCCATGCATTGTTCACAAAGCAGGGGTAAGAGAAAGCATGGGTAGAGTGAAACCCCTGCTTTCTCCAGTAAGCATGGGTATTGGGACATTTACCCAGACATTGTTCCAAAAACCTGGTTTTTGGGAGTTAATCCTGGTATAAGGGTACACATACCCATGCATTGTGTAGAAAGCATGGGTACTGGCACAGTACCCATGCTTTGGCAGTTATACCAGGATTAAGTAGTACATGTACCCAGCCTTTGCTCTACCCCTGCTTTCTCTAGTTAATCCTGGTATAAGGGACAAAAGCCAGGATTAACACCCTTATCCAGGGTTAAGAGTACCTTAACCCAGGCTTTGGTCCCTTAACCTGGCTTTTGGGCCTTATACCTGGATTAAGGTCTCTAAACCCTGGTTAAGGGAGTTAATCCTGGTATAAGGGACCAAAAGCCGGCTTTTGGGACCAAAAGCCGGCTTTTGGTCCCTTATACCAGGATTAAGGGAAGTTTACCCATAAGGCTTGCCATACACAGCACAGCACAATAATTGAATATTGCCAATTATTGGATTGACGGGGCCAGGGCCAACAGGACTCAGGAGGGGTCTTTTTTGGGGAGTGGGAGGAGGATGGGGGGGGGGGGGGGGGGGGGCGTTACACCCGACCCCTGAAACCCTGAAACCATAGCGTAGGTACTGTACTACTGCAGTACTGGTAGTGTAGTCCGTGAACACAGCCACAGGGCGACAGGCAGGTCCCACTCTTGAGTCTTCTATTTCAACTTCAAGTCTTTGTAAGACGGTCCCTATATCATGTCAACACAAGAAAGAATAAACAGAATCCAACATCTAGCTGGAAAAAAGACTGTTGGAAACTGTCAGCACCGAGGTCACACAGGCCAGGTGTACACAGACGGCTCGAAAGACAGAAACCGTGTGCGTGTTGGCTTTGCTACGTTCACACCCTTGGCCCAAGGGGTGTAGGGGTGTGAACACAGCAAAGTTTGGGACCTGCAAAGGAGTACTAGATCTACAATACATTACACCCGGTAGACATAGAAAAAGTAGGCCTACCTGGTAGCATATTCACAGCTGAGGCACATGCTCTCCTGAGTGCTTTGGAGTGGATGAGGGTGTCAGGGCGAAAAGCCTTCATCGTCATGAGTCCAACTCCATGTCTACTGGCAATACGTCAGCATTATCCCTCGGCTTGCATCCCATCTATGGACCTCCCGCCAATTTGTCGCAAATTCATGAAGAGTGGCAGAAGTGTTGGAGCTCTGACGAAAACAACAAATTAAGAGCCGTTAAACCTTCGATAGACAAAAAAAGACCCCCGAAACCAGGTGGTTTGTGTGCCAATAACAAAAGTCATGAGGGAGGGACCTGCTAGTAAATTCCCTCCGTACCGTAGCGTAGCCGTAGGGACTGGTAGTGTAGTCCGTGAACACAGGCAGGTCCCACTATTCTCTTTCAAGTCTTTGTAAGACCTAGCCTATATCATGTCAACACAAGAAAAGAGAAACTGAATCCAACATCTAGCTATAATATGAAAAAACAGTTGGAAACCATCAGCACCAAGGTCACACAGGCCAGGTGTACACAGACGGCTCGAAAGACAGAAACCGTGTGCGTGTTGGCTTTGCTATGTTCACACCCTTGGCCCAAAGGGTGTAGGGGTGTGAACACAGCAAAGTTTAGGACCCGCAAAGGAGTACTACCATACATTATACTAGTACCTGTACATAGAAAAAGTACCCGGTAGCATATTCAGATGGAGTTAAACAGTCCCCACCTAAAGCCAGTTTAACCCTTTAGGAACGGCATGTCGTTAAAAGATGACATTGGTTGTCACGATGCACCAAAGCAGCCCTGGCAAGTAACTCGTCAGTGCTGCATTGGTGCATCATGCCGACCCTTCAGGAGTGTCTCAACCCTGTAAGGTCGGCATGATGTTTGAATGTAGCCCTGACGAGTTACTCACTAGGGCTGCATACTTGCATCATGACGACAAACGACAAGATGCATGAATGCATCTGTGGTTGAGCAAATAGATGTGGCAGGAATGAGGAGGGAATACCTTCTACTCTTCTCTCAGGGAGTTCTTTTTTATTAGCCTATAAACCTCATTGATAATGAATGTAATCATTGCTTTGCTGGACAGGAAGCTTAATTCATTTTATCTATTCAATTACTGCTGTACCAGTACTATATAAAGACAAGCATCTACTTCATTCATGCCCTCATCTCATAGATTCAGTTAACTAAATGTACAAAACCCTGACCGGTTTAATACTGTAGTATGCCTTGTTTCATATATATTTCCAATACCTTTATATATTTGCATATCGCAAATTGTATATATATATATATATATATCCAGTTTCTATTGATCATGCTGAGACTTGGTCACCATGGCAACCCCCAATACATGACCCATACACTGAGTGATTTAGTGCTTATCCTGGGGAATCCCCCTGTAGTGAAGCACTCATCTGTGGCATTAATAATAGGCTGACACCGTGTGCAGTCAACAGTAGCTGTTACCATGGTTACATAGGGACTAACATTCAATGATTGATTCGTCCAGCCTGACGACCTAAATGCAGGCATTTATAAACAACCAACTTGAATACTTTATCAATGCGCGTGGATAATGCATGATCGGGACTCTGGTTGTTGCACTTTAATGGGCCACTTTGATAGTTATGCTCATGACTTTAATATGATAAGGGAATCAGGACTCTGAAATACCTTGTAATAAATACTTTTTTAGGCATTTCTACTTTCTTTATCTAGGTCTGATTAAACATAAAAAAATTGCTATGCCGAGGTAGGGTTTACAGTGTTCCACTTCACTTGTCATCCAGCACTGTCAATGAGGAAGTAAAAGTTAGACAAAGGCGAATTTTATTAGAGGATAAAACGTATGCATGGTGTGGGCATCAACAATTTCAACCAAGCCTTTCAATAGTGCTTTATTGTGCTATGCCTGTTCTCGTCATGATGCATCCGTGCAGCCCTGGCGAATCTATTCGCCTGAGTTCAATTCATGAATACATAAATGCACCCTTCGGGAGTGTACCAATTCCTATAAATCATGATGCTTGAATGCAACATTGGCGAGTATACTCGCCGGCGAGAATGCATTCATGCATCATGATGAAGGGGCATAACACATTAAAGCGACTAAAGTATTACGTTGCTGTTTAATACTGGTTAAAAAGTCATGCCTTAATCATTGTGACGCTTAATAATGAGGTTAATAATAGGTTAATAATAAAGGGTGTGTTTTATTTCCATTACAGCGGGTATTGGTTACGTGACCATGTAGTTGACGGTTCAGGTACAGACTGGTAACACGGGACACCGCGCACAGCGGTAATACACGTCATCATGACCAGCAACACGCAGGAAGTCAACGTCCGGGTCGCCGTCAGGGTTAGTAACATTACCTTAGGCCTAAATGAAAAAAAACTGTGTTCCAGTGACATGGCCAAAAATGAACAGGGTTGGTAGGTCTATTAAAAAAAAATACCTGGTAAAAAATTATTATTTTCTAGTAAAAACCCTAAAAATGTCATAAGTCGGTTTAAGAATAAAAAATAATTAGGGTTCGCCCCAAAATGTTTTATTTTGCCTTAACAAAAGAAAAAAACATTTTTCTCGGGTTGGCAGAATATAGTATTTTTTATTTCACCTGGTGGAATGAGTTATAACAAAATGGAAAAAGTGAATGTGTATCATTATAAAAGAGCTGGTCAGCATTACATGGACACCTGTGGTCTCCATGCACCCTAGATATAAACATAACGGGTAGGTGCTAGGTGGGGCGCTGGGTGCCAGTGTAGCATTGATCCAGGCCATCTAACTACAGGGTGTGGTGCACTGAGTGACCCTGGTGTCTGGTGAAGTGTGACCTGGGCATTCCAGCAGTTTAAGTGTACCCTTTGATATGCTGCTTCAGGGAAATTCCATCCAAACAAAATCCTCTCATTCCATGGGTGATAGAAACTATAGTTAAGAGTGGATCAGTGTACACTCTTCACATATACATTGTATACCGATATCACTGTTTATCAAACTTCAAAGTATAAACTTATAATACAAATGAAAACAGTATGCTTTTGTTTTAACTTAAAAATGAACTGATAGAAATAATAGTTCGAAATTTGACTGTTGAAATTTATAAAATTCATATATCGAAAACAAAGACAAAAGAATATTAAAGAAATAAGTACTTCATATATTTTTATCATGTACTTCTCTAGGTGCGGCCACTACTGCCTAAGGAGACGTTGAGTGGCGAACAGACGTGTATCCGGGTTGTACCCCGCAACAACCAATTGATACTGGGAAAGGACCGCGCGTTTACATTTGACCATGTCCTCACATCAAAATCGCAACAGGTAACAGTGTAGATTTCGTATCTACGTACCTATTAAAGGGTTTAGATATTAATCTAATGAGCAGAATGTTCATAAGTTATAAACTAATATAAGGTATACAGTGGAAACGGAGGGATTTAAAGAACTTTTTGTTGATTTTCAGATAAAAGGGAAAAAAAACACGGTATAAATATATTTAAGGGATATTTCTCAAATTGTTTCTATTAATGCATGCAATGATATATTGAGATAATACTTAACAATATGCTACTTTCATTTGATTAGAGCGATGTCTACACCCACTGCGTGGCACCGCTGGTCCGCACATGTTTCGAGGGCTACAACGCAACAGTGTTCGCCTATGGACAAACGGTAAAGGAATTTAATACTTCCTCTGTTTTATGTGTACAAATTTTATGTATTCTACTATACCTCTCTCCATGTTGGTTTAATACATTGTATATAGATAATAATAAATATAAAAGTAAAGGACTTAACGGTAACAATCATCCTGATCTGGTTGTTAAATGAAAATATATGTGCTGTCTAATGAAATTTTGTTGAAAAAAGTGATCAGCGACAAGTAAATCGTAACATGCGTCACCTTTAATCATTTGATATGTAATACTGACATATGACCTTGGCCTTTAGGGGTCGGGTAAGACCTTTACCATCGGAGGCGGTCATGTGGCTTCTCAAAGCGAGGCTGAGTTTGGCGTGCTTCCACGGGCTATCGCAGACATGTACGACACAATTAAGGTAGACATTTGTGGGCGCTTAATTATTATTAATTGAGAAATGTCAATATACAAAATTAAAAGCATTTTAATCATAGTACTTAGACAACAAACTGTGCACAAAATTGCTAATATTTTGGCCATTTCCTAAAGAAAGGTCCAAAAATGTGACAGCCAGATGCTATTATCATGTCAAATATGTGTAGATAGAGTGATTCAATGATACATCATCGTAGTACCTTTCAGCAGTACACTACATGTATATTTCCAATTTGAATTTGCTCGATTTCAGAAAAATCACAATAGGGAGTACATTGTAAAGGTCTCATATATTGAGATTTACTGTGAGGAACTTCGAGACCTGCTCGATTCAGAAACTTCCAGTAAAGACCTCCACATCCGCGAAGATGACAAGGGCAACACATGTAAGTACTTTGTCCAGCTATTTTTGGATTAAACTTTCACAGAAACAATTATTAATGAACTACCTGGGGTTTGATTCTTGGGGATTTGATCAGAGGAATTGATTATGTCTATTTTGGTATTGTATTATAGTTATTAATACCTCATGTACGCGCAACCTTGCAAATACTAGTATGCGTATAATCTGCACCAGGGTTTTGTTTCGCTTAAATAATCAAAGATAAACTTGTATCTTTGTCTCCATCTACGTGTAGTAGGTTAAGAAAGGGTCATATTCATGCATTTACAAATAAAACCACAAGATTTTTTTATGGTAGTTTTACAAGCTTGGTGCTGTAAAAACAGAGCTCTACACCAAAGGGACTACATGCAGGGGTTTTCCTCTACTGTACCCTTCACTGCACCTACTACACATAGCAACATCCTAACATACTGAAAGCTGCAAGGCTACTGTCTGCTAAAATACCCTGGATGCCACCGAATTAAGGCAAGACCAAACATATGTAAACAAACATATACAAACACAGCTGATGGCAACTACTTTTATGACTAAAAATAACCTCCAAAAACTTTTTAGACTATACCTATATGTGTCTGTATATAAAGTAATCATTTCGGATTTTTACTTTGGGGATTCTTGTCCTTCTCTACTGGGCTCCTTAGTATAAATGCTTAACCATGATAGTGTCTTCATAGTGCAAGGTAGGTTAATTCGTTCTTTGATTCGAGTAAATTTTGGTCGCTGATTTAAATTAAGCTAGGTGAAAGCATCTTTTTACTGGATATCTTTTAGTAGAAAAAAACGGTCTCTTTGGTTAGAATGCAGGCCTACTGATCTTAGGCGGTTAAATTGCTTCAATATAATTGCAGAACAACACTTTTGAACATGCAATAGGGAACATAATCCTCAGTGATTCATTACTGCAAATGAGAATTCCGTGTATAACCTGCATCTCCAATAACCAGCACCAAGACTTTGAGGAAATACTGGGGTCTCATTTTGACTACTTTAGTACACCATGTACCGGTAGTATACTGCCAAAACCCCTGGTATTACTTGCACAGGTCTAGACTTTGAAAACATTGTATAACCCACACTGAAGTCATGAATTTACATGTACAAATATACATGTATTTCACTGCTAAAACAAAAGCATTCTACCTCCATTAAGTATGTCTTATATGGGGTACTTGTTTTCTTGCAGTAATCGTTGGGGCTACGGAACTGGAGTGTGAGACGGTAGACGAAGTAATGTCGTGTTTAGAACAAGGCGCTATTTACCGTCACACAGGCTCCACGGCCATGAACGACCAGTCATCGCGCTCTCACTCCGTCTTCACCATCCTCATAGGTCAGTACACTGATATTCCTAGGCTCCCTATACGCCCAACCTCTCAGTCACTAGTGCCTAACCTAGTTGACTCAGGGTGTACCCCTGAGTCTAGATAGACGATCTAAAACGTTGGTTAAGAGATTTTCCCAATTTCATTTTCAAAGGATCATATTTCAGAAATTCTCCATTTCAAACATGTAATTTCTTTGTTTACTGGTGGTTTTAGATCTAATCTGTGTCATCCAATTGAATGTGCACGGAATTGTGGATTTTTTCCATCTATAAAAGTTGATTCAAAAATTTGCATTTTCTTGAATCAACGAAACACCAAACATGCCCTCCCATTGGATCCTATGCTGAAGCCGTGTGCACCATTCTAGACAACCCTGCGCGTGACATACCATCTCTACAAAATAATAAAAGATGTACTGAACCACTGTGTCTCTTTTCATTCCCACAATATGTCATGTTGACAGTCCAACAGTTGACATGTACCATCTCTTTTTCCCACTTCTATACATGTCCCATGTCACTGTTTTATCTCACACCATGTCCCATTTGTACACATTTATTGAAATAACCATGTTTGTCATAATATAAATAGACATAGTCAATCCTACATTAATGTTTTACCCCTTTCATATATGTTGCCATTTCTTTTCAAAGTTAACGCTATATATATTTCATGGCCCTCATGTTTAATGTTACATGGTCATTGTCCTCCATCCTCGTGTTTGTTCATGCACATCATGCTCCATGGTCATCATGTTTCATGCTCATTATGATTCATGTTGATCATTATCCATCGTCGCCATGCTTCATGGTCATCATGGTCCATACTCATCATGCTTCATGGTCATCATGGTTCATGGTCAGCATGGTCCATGGTACATGGTCATAATGGTTCATGGTGGTAATACTCCATGGTCATCATGTTTCATGGACAGCAGGTGTTGTACTCATCCAGTCACATCACCATCTTTATTCATCGGCATCCTGACTGACCTACCCCCCCCCCCCCCCCCCACACCACAACCCTGAACAATCGACATCAAGCCCCCCACCCTCCCAACCCCACCCAATCTACCTTACTTGTGACATACTTACCCCCCACACCCCAAATCCACTGTAACGCCCTTAGGGAGTGATCATTTTTTAACAACAGGGGGGGGGTGGTGGGTTTCCGCGCGGAGCGCGCGAAATTTTTTACACCCCCCCCGGTCAAGGGGTCAAAATTGTTTACCCCCCCCCCCCTTAGGGTCGAAAATCGGCTCGCGCGCGGGCCCTTTGAAGCATAGTAACGCGCGGGCTTTTTGGCTCAAAACAGGTCAAATTTTTTTGCCCCCCCCCCCCCAAGAGGGGTCCAAATTTTTTTGCCCCCCCCCGGTCAAGGGGTCCAAATTTTTTTGCCCCCCCCCCCAAACCCACCACCCCCCCCCTGTTGATAATAAATGATCACTCCCTTAAAAAAATATAAATACTCCGTACACCAGGATGCCTACAATATCACCTTTTCCATTTTTCTCTCGTCCTCTGTCTACTGTACACCCATTTTCCAGTTCCACATGCCCCCCCCCCCCCCCCCCCCCCCGCTCCTTTGCCCCTTCTCTGCTCATTAACAATATAAGGGGTGTGAGTTGTCGCGAGCTACCCGCTAAGGCCATCATGGGAGATCGGCCCCGCCGAATGTTTGCCCTAGGATAAAATAAGAACCGTTCAAAAAAAAAATAAAAAAATGCCACACTACCCCCCCCCCTCCCTGCCACGATTCTTACTCTTCCTCCCTTCTTTTTTCCTATTGTCTGCCACTGAGATCCACTTTGTGAAAAGCAAATATGCTATTAAACTACAAAGCACAAAAAGAACCGTGTGTGCTTGTATCAGATTCCGTGTGAACTACAGCATCTCTGACTTTCAAACTAGACAACCCCAGTGTGAACTACTCGCTCTACGGTCACTGCTACTGGCTTACGTCACGAGTACGTGACTGCACAAATTACATGTTGTAAATGTTCCACAGACTATGCCGATCCCATGACAACAACTATACCGTATGACACACAGCATATGTCACCAAAATGAACAAAAAGGATGGCCGAAAAGCGACAAATTTGCTGTGTTTCGGATTTTATGGCGGTGCCATCCCGAAGTGGACGAACACACATGACGCATGCGCAGAGGCACTTTCTTCCTGCGATCGCCGAGCATAAAAGGCAGAGGCACAGCAATCTCCCTTCAGAATCCTCTGAAACAGCACACATCCAAGCACACGAGGTATACCACCCTTTGTATTAACATTGCAGTCCGCTGTGTTCTGGTTGTTTGCTTCCGTAGTATGCTATTACATGATCAAAAGATACAGAACCGAATGATACCAGACATCCCAATCCCGCGTTCCGCCATTTTGTCTCCGTTTGGTAGAACTCTCCCTGTTCCTTCAGCTGGGCCGCTCCTCCCTCCACCCCATCTCACTCAAAGGAGAAAGAGACAATAGTTCTCATTTTGTGACACTACCTTTCTATAGGGAAAACAGCCCTGTGTAGCATTATATGCACCACGGCATTGTAAAGAAACAAGACACGTTCCGCTTTCAGTTGACAGCGGTACAATTACTGTCCTTTTTGCTGTGCCCGGATCCCCACTCCCCCGTCACCCGGTGTCACATACGGCCCCCATTTTGGGTATCGAGGACTTCCCCATATGATATGTATGTCAAGGCTGTGGACCATTTCGGTTTATTGTTTCACCTGTACTTGTCCTTCTGTTTCCATACATGGGAAAAGACAAACAAATCTTTTGCCTAAAGTAACTGATCAGAAATACCACTTTCTGTTATATCGGAATACTGGCACGTAGCGCTATATCAGGCACTGTGCTACCCCTACTGACGCTCCCCGCCCTGTCACATCTGTAGGCATCTGGACCAAATCCCATTTCTTATGTCCTGTGAATTTTCACAAAGGTGGTGTGCATAGAAAGCATTCTGTTGGCCAAAAATTAGAACACGTGGATACACGTTTAAGTGTGACATATCTCAGCTACACCATCACAGGTGTAAAACAACCATTGTTTGAATCGCAGTTCCCTGTTTCAAATATATTTTCAGGCCCATTATTTTGTGGCCGCCATATTGAGATGTATGTCATTTACCATATAGTGTTGCTTTTGTCGCATTGCTCATTGTAGCGTTTTTCCCATTTGCACTGGCCAGAATATTAGGTCACACAAAAAAATATACCTGTTCCTGCGTTCCCTTTCCCTTTACTACATATAGTTCTCATGTTTTCCTTTCCATACTGATATCCTATGGAACTGTGATTCACACAGATACCATTCCATACTAGGACACATACTAACCACTGTACTAATCCCATACTACTGTGTTCACTTTTGTTCACTGTCAAATGATATAAGGCACATCCATTGATTCCCACATACAACAGCGGTATTGAAACTGAACCAATTTTGTTCCTTTACACAATATTCCTGCATCGTGAGACACAGATTACACAGTGATGTCTTCCAACAAAAACAATATCATTTCTGCCAATCGCTCCCAAGGTCATAGACGATATGGAAAAAATGCAGGGAAGCAATGCTATGGTATGGCACTGGCATTTGCTCTATATACCATTGATATTCCTGTTCAGCACATTCAACCAAGACATTTGAACACTATACTTGACATAGGTGATGAACTGTACGGTAAAATCAGTGACAAAGTGAAAAAAGTATATTTGATGTCCACAGAGTTACCATCACGTGTGCTATGGAAAGATCGGTCTTTCCAGGTAATACTGGGCATGTCAAGCAACGGTACAATAAACAGTCCAATAGACTGTATTGTGACACAACTAGACAGTGCATTCTCAGTCACAGATACTGTGTTCTTTGTATGCCGCAACAATTGTGTAGTACTGAAAAAGTTCCAAAATACTTTCTGTCTGTTTGATTCCCATGCACGAAACGACGATGGTATACAAGCTTGCGACGGTACTGCATGCATGATCAAGTTCGAAGATACTTTTGTTCTAGCTCATCACACTCAGCGTCTTTTCCACGGAAGACAAGATACAGAGTATGAGATAGTACGGTTCACTATACATATGCAACTAGCCCAAACAGGCTATCATGTGCACCCAAAGATACAATATACACAACTGTTGCCTACACACAAATCCTCATGTTCATCTGAAGAAACAGTAAATATACCACATTCTAGTACATCACACACTTCTCAAAGTTCCACTCCACTACTCCCTCACTCCTCTGCTTCTCCTGACCAGTTGCAAAAACTTTCCAGAATCAATGTTTCTGAAACTGATGCATTTAAACCCGTAAATCGAAACATGCGGAAAAGGAAATGTCACATACGCGTGGATGAGAGCACAACATCCAGTGTGAAAGCAAAAAAACCCAATGCTACTTTTGCAGTAATAGATAAGAACAAAGAAGTCATTTCAATAGACGGTGAAATAATGTCACGGGACAAACACATCACTGAACATCTGCCTGCCCGTGCAAAACACCCAGCTCCTGTCTTTCCTAAGGGTTGCAAGAAAACAAACAAAAAACACTTGATAAAAACTACGGTTCTTCCACATACTATTTCAACATGTACTACTCGCACATCTCATAATATGTCACATCTGGTTGAGGAAAAACAGAGCAACGAAAAAATGTCCAGTGAACAAAATACAGTACACAAAGCTCCTGAAAAACAAAATATGACACGGAGCAAGAAGAGGAAAGCTGACACATCCATCCCACTTTGTACAGAATCAAGCCCACTAAAAGCTTTCGACGTCTCACAAAATTTTCAAACAACAAACAACAATTCCAATTTATCCACCACACGTTCGAACAGCAACACATCCCAAAATTATGTATTTGTTCCTACTACTTCAGTTTTCAAACCAGTTGTGTCAAATGCACATGATACAAACAAACAAAGTACCAAAAAATATAACAAAAAGTACTATGACAAGTGCAAAGAAAACACTGCAATACAGCACATACATCAATACATGGACCAATATAAACAACATGTGCAAGCCTCTAACACTGCGCCAGGATTTGTTGTTCCAAAGATCAGTTCATATGACACCCAAAAATACAATAAACAATACTACGAGAAAACAAAGGCCAGCAAAGCTGCCAAAAAAATGAAGCAATATATTACACAGTACAAAGATCATGTGGAAAACACTTGCCAACCTTTCTTTCATCCTTTGGAGACTGCATCACACATGACATCAATTGACTCGCAAAAATGTTCTCTGGGCCCGCAACTGGAGGAAAAAATTGTCCATGTCGAACCATGTGAACCTGTCATGTTGCCTGATGAAGTAATGGACGATGAACCTCGCATTCTACCGCATCTTTCTAAGGTCAAACCACCACAGCGACGACATGTCAAAATGAAAAAGAAACACAAGAAAGAAACAGGCTGTTCTACTGATACAGCTCCTGTACAAGCTGAAAAAAAGCCGGAGAAACCACACCATAAAAAGACCTTGCGACAAAGGATGCGTGAACGTCTTCGTCATTACTACAAGATACCTGACTTATATTGTGATGAGCACGATGAAGAAAGTAACAGCTTGAGAAATAAAATGGGGAACATCGAAGTAGATGAAAGAATGGATGGAGTGTGTTATGTCTGCTCTTGTATTTTTCGAACAAAAGACGTTTTACCTGTCAGTGAAAATGACTATGGCCGCTTCTTCAATCCGTACATTCCTGGTCCTGTGTACACAGTATGTCCGAGATGTCATGATCTCATAGAAAAAGGAGAAACACCCAAAATGTCTTATCAGAATGGAATTTACTTTCCTCCCCTTCCTCCTGAAATTGACATGAGTCCTGGGGAAGAACGAATGATAGCTAGACGAATAGCTTTCATGGACATGCGAACTTTACCAACAGGTGGTCAAACTCGACTATATTCCAACGTTGTTCATGTTCCCGCGAAAATCGAGCAAACGGTTCATTCTCTCCCTCGACACTTTTCACAATGTGGCTATATCAATGTGAACATAAAAAGGAAAATGGCTTATAAGAGGGCGTACAGAGAAATGAAAGTTCGACCATTGAAAATTATGGAGGGGTTAAAATGGCTCATGGCTAATTCGGAAATATACCAGGAAGCTGACCTGAAAATCGATGAATCTTGGTTGACGTCAACTATACAGTACTTGAAAAACGAAAAAGACATGGAGACAACACGGTTGGAAGAAATAGAAAAAATAGAAAGAGACATCATTGAAAAAAAGGCAAGGGACAGAGAAAAACAGATCCTAACTGAAACTGCAGAAGAAAAAATTTATCGAATAGAGAAAGAGGCAGAAGAAGAAAGAGATGAAACGTTCTCTGAGGTAGACAAAGACGAAGTCTGTCCTCCTACTGACACTCTTCTGGAAGAAGACGATGAGTTAGAAACCGATTTCGACAACATGTGCCTGAACCTAGCGCCAGCGGAAAACGCAAATCCAATATACAGCAGTGGCAACTCGAAAAACGAGAGCATGTCCTTTCCCACCGATTATGCTGGACGTTACATAGATGACATTTTCAAGGGAGTTTCTTTCATCAATCGTGTTCGATGGGAATTGAACAACTATGACACACGAGTAAAGAGAAAACCGGAAAGAATATACAGCAGCTATAAGAGGTATCAAGCTGAATACATGCACTCCAACACCAATTTTTCTCTACGCTTCATCAACCAGAAAGAACCTTACACTGCCAAAGACGTACGCACCCCGAATCAACGCATACATTTGGCAGGTATTAACAATGGCTTCTTCTTCTATCGTAACCTGAGGAACACCCCACAGTATCTTGAGAAACAGAAAAAAAACCTTTTTGCTATGATCAGACAGAAAGGCATTCCAACTTTCTTTGTTTCCCTGTCCGCGGCTGACTATCACTGGACTGAACTGACTCAGTCGCTATACAAGAACATATATCACATGGAAATCACCAAAGAAGAAGCGGACAATCTCTCCTTCGATGAGAAAAGTGAATTGATGCGGGAAGACCCCGTGACCTGTGCAAAATATTTCGACAATCGCTTACACAGGTTCATTACACAGTGTCTGTACTCCCCTCTACATCCACTCGGTCGCGTTAAACATCATTATTACAGAATTGAGTACCAACAACGCGGAACACCACATGCTCACATGCTTGTATTCTGTGACGATGCGCCCAAATATGTAGAAGGTGAGAAAAACGAGGAATTGATCAAATATATAGACCGCTACATATCTTGCGATGGCAACCCCGGCCACCCGATTTCAGATCGCGTTTGGCTGCAAGAACATCTACATTCAAAAACCTGCAGGAAGGGTGGACACCCGATTTGTCGCTTCAACTATCCTCTACCCCCTGTAGACCACACCATCATTTTAGATCCAAATCCGGACAGAACAAAAGAGCAGCAAAACATGTACTTTCGAATTCAAAAGTATTTGGACTCTCCTGATGTAGTAGAAAGCACTACATTACAAGATGTGTTAGACCATTTCCACTTAGACATGGACCAATATTTGCTTGTTCTTCGTTCCAAGTTGACTAGTACCAAAGTTTTACTGCGACGCAGACCGATAGACGCACGCATGAACATGTACATGCGAAACTTGTTCCATGTGTGGGAGGCCAATATGGACTGTCAGTTTTGTGTAGATCCGTACGCAGTGATACAATATATAGTGAACTACATCAACAAATCAAACCGGGGTTTGAGTTTGTCTCTCCAAACAATGATCAAGAGGTGTAACGACGAAGGATGTGACATACGAGAGACAGTTAAGAAACTGGGAATTGTTTTTATGAAGTCCACCGAAGTGTGCTTGCAAGAAGCCATCTATATTCTATTAGGAATGCCTGTTACATACAACAGTAGAAGAGTCATATCTGTGCACACAGCCAAAATCAATGACCGAACAGGGGTAGTCAAAAATGACAGCGTATTGAACAAGCTCTTGGCAGACGATGAAGATATCTATATAGGAAGCAAATATAGAGACTATCGTGAAAGACCTCGATATTTTGACAAATTTTCCTTGGCAGATTATTCAACTATGGTCACCAGGAGGAAACGCGTGTACAAAGATGACAACGAGCCTGCTGTTGGGGTCATTAAGGTCAGAACAGTTTGGCGTTATCTTGACGCTAACTTTTCATACAATATCATCACCGACAAACGCATCTTGAAGTTCCACATAAAGAAAAAAGAACTCGACCCCGAAGAATATTATCGAGTGTCTCTTCTACTTTTTCATCCCTGGAGAGTTGACCCGGAGACAAAGGCAACAGAGTGCAACATGACATACAGTGCCATGTACAACTGTCTTACCCAACCAGAGAAAGTAGACCTCGAAAAAAATCGAGCTTCATTCGACAAATTGTCATTGGCACATTTGGAGATGTTGGACGAGCAGTACATGCTAGAAAAACGCAATGAAATAGCACCCGGCACAGAAGAACAGAACGAGCTTTGTCTAGATGACATCAATCCCCTCCTACCGACACACGAATCCTCTGACGAGGATGGCGATGACACAGCACCAGCCCCTTCTCCTTTCTTCACACCATTTCTTGCGCAACATCTGCCAATTGTCAACAGTAACACCAGTGACATGGGAACAACACAACCTGTTTCTAGCAAAATCGAGAAAATGTGGCCAAAAAATGAAATAATAGCTGACATAGATAGTTTGAATTGTAGACAAAGGAACATTTTCGATCATGTAATGAAACATATCCTCACTGATGATGACCCTATCCACCTCTTCATCACAGGTTCAGGGGGAAGTGGAAAGAGTAAACTGTTGCATTGCCTCAACCAAGCAATGACAAGATACTATAACATCAGGAACGAAGAGAACGTATGCACGAACCGAGTGATGCGGTTGGCATATACGGGGAAAGCCGCTTTCCTGATCATGGGAGAGACAATTCATTCATCCTTGGGCATGCCATGTGGAGTGCTACCTGACTACTATGTGAAGCTGGGCCCCGAAACACTAGGTGCGAAAAGGGACAAATACAAAGGCTCCAAGGTTTTGATGATAGACGAAATTTCGATGGTCGGTGTGAAAATGTTTCGTTACATTGATTTTCGATTACAACAAATTTTCGGGAATAAGAAATTGTTTGGGAACATGCACGTTCTACTGTTTGGAGATTTGTTTCAGCTACCTCCGGTTAATGACCCACCGTTGTATCGTTTGCCCAAGAAAAGTAAAGCTGCGTTAGATGCAAGTGTATGGCACAGCCACTTCTTGTTCTACGAACTCACACAGTCTATGCGTCAGAAAGACGATACCTCTTTTGCTCAACTCCTGAATCGGGTGAGAACAAAGACATGGGAAGAAGCGGACATGAAACTGTTCGAAAAGATCAGTATAACACCAGAAGAAGACCTTCAACGAAACAAATGTACACATTTGTACTTGTTGAATGAGGATGTCGAGGCATATAACACCATCTGCTTTCAGCAACAGGACACACAAAAATGCCTTGTTCCTTGCATTGATTTCTTACCCAAAGGTATGTCTAGCACCACCAAGAAAAGGATCGAGCCTCTTCTGAAAATCCAGAAATACACAAACTATATACCGCACACCTTGGAGGTCGCATTAGAGTTACCGTATGACCTCATGCTAAATCTAGCAGTAGCGGATGGATTGGCCAATGGGACAAGTGGTTGTCTGAAACACATCACTCACTTCCCATCGTACGATAAACCTTCTATTCTTTGGCTAGAGTTTGAAAACATAGACATAGGCAAGCAACATCGCTCCAAATTCCAGCATTTCCGTACAATAGAAATCGCTCACAATTGGGTCCCCTTCTTCTGTGAACCAGCCGAATTCGTTCTTGAAAGGAAATACAAGATAACACGGCACCAATTTCCACTACGACTTTCATGTGGGAAAACTATACACAAGGCACAGGGCTCTACCTACCCCCAAATTTCTGTGCAAATCAAACCACCCCAGCGCAGAAATTTGTTCTATGTTGCTATCAGCAGGGTCAGGAAACTGACTGATCTACATCTCATCAACTTTGATCGGGATCAGATAAGGGCTGACAAAGACATCCCCATTGAAATGCAACGTCTCAGACTTCACAGGACTATCCAACTCAATTTCCCCTTGTATTCAAACAGAAAAGAACATTTCATTGTGTCTTACCAAAATGCAGAGTCCTTGTTCAAGAACATTCGATCACTTCGCTCTCAACCACTGACTTCATGCAGTGATGTCATTTTAATTAATGAAACCCATCTAGTACCTCAAGATTTAGCCATAGATTACTGCATAGATGAAAAGAACATGTTACGGTTTGATTGTAATGTGGCCTCTGACAACAAGAGACCACGAAATGGATTGTGTATGTATTTGTCAAATAAAATCGTTTCGTTCGAGACATACACTAAGCGAACAGATAGGACAGAATACATGATGATGAGTGCTGTTGTGCTGTTGAATGAACACGAAACCAATATGATATTTGTTGTTTTTTACTGCAAGCCAAACACTAGTCAAGATAAAGTCAGGGCCATGTTCTCAGACATGACTGAACAATACGCTTCCGAAACCCCGGTTTTGATATTTGGAGACTTGAATTATGACACATTGAACATGCTTAACGACAAATTTGTTTCAGACATAGAAAAGATAACTAGATCTACACAAATAGCATGTGACATCACCACACATGGCCATACTGCCCTGGACATCTGTCTCAGCAATTTTCAGGCTGTCAGTCGACCCCAACCCATTGTACATACACATTTCATTCAATGGTCCTATCACATGGCTCTTTCTACTACGATATGTTGATGTAACACATTTACAGTCAGCCTACATGAAAAGACATGTGCTTTGTATGAGAGACATTGAAACCTCCTCAATCAACACTGTTCTCATTCATGTATTGCAGTTGTCTTACCAAGGACGATCCAAACACAGATGCACCATGTCGGGCGCCAAAGGAAAACGGTGTGTATCTCATTGCATATCGGACACTAGACCAAAACTAACTAACAATACTGCCAAAGTCGGTTTTTTTAAATGTAACATGTCATGGAACAGTTTCCTCCAGCGCCTTTTTGGTCCAGTCTATTTTTCGGGTGCTGTTGTTTAGTTTCAATCTTGTTTCAAAATTGACAGAAATGGGAGTTTTGGTTCAAGTACAACTCTTTCATTCAAAGTTTCATTTCACTTCATTGTATGTCACAAATTGTTCTGCCATGTACTCGTCATGGCACACTCACACAAGCAGTACTGTAACGCTAATAACATTGTGAAAAAAGTAAACAACAAAAAAACCTGTATCACTGTACTCCATGCCTTCTCCCTCATACCACCCTATATGTCATGGTTTTTGCAGATTGTCCCATTGTTCATCCACGATCTCCACCCATCTGACTCACCTGCAAGATCATACTTATTCTATTCCACCTCATCCGCTAATGGCTTCGACTGAAGGTGACAGTCAATGTTTGAAAACACCCCAAATTACACGCCACTTCTGTCCTGACTGTGGCAAGGGGTTCACCCAAAACTATCACCTCACCCGGCATAGATTAACCCACAGCAAGCAGGCAATAACCACTTGTAGTATGTGTGGGGTTCAATATGAAAGATCCATTGGTCTGGCCAACCACATGAGGTCCCATGTCAGGGCTGCTCAAGAGCCAAGTGAAATGCAATATGTTTTCGCCAATCAAAATTCAGAGAAACCAGAACCAAACAATTTTCAGTCAATGGCATTGACATGCCCCTTTCAGTGCTGTATTTGTGCAGCTGTGTTCCCGACAGACACACAGCTACAGTGCCACATGACAGAGCACAAAGAATTTGCGAAACATCTGTGTCATTTCTGTGGACAGAAGTTTGTTTTACAATGTCATCTCCGAAATCATCTTCGGACACACCCTGGGAAGCAATATCCTGCCGGTTTTCCACGGCTGACGTGCTCCCCCTTTTCACACTAAATTTGACTTTGTCCCACTTTCCCCCCGACATACTTTCCCCTATTACAACATTCCACACCCACTGTTTTCATCTATTTCTATCAACAACTTTCCTTTGATAAAACCATGTGAAACACCTATAGAATAATTTTTTCCAAACACTGACACAGGCTTTCTTATTTTTTATCAGCATGCGTCCGAGATGTGTCCGTGGACACTATATGTCACAACACTGGGATGGCGAAACAACAGAATGCAGGTGCCTCCGAAGAAAAAAGGTCATACCTGTCAACAAATGGACAAGGACATTGGCTCGACTCTCACTAAAAAACATCCACTTCTGGCATGGTGGACCATCGATATGTACGCGTTCATTTATGAATGACGTCAGAACCATCAGATGGATAGTGGAGAACTAAACAAGTGTCATCATGTTTCACTGCCAGTTTTCACTACTGACATACTGCAGGGAGGTATGTTGTAGTACTGTTGTCGTTTGCTGCAGAACAGGGAACTTCTTCTATTTCTGATATGTGCTGGTAGTGTGTAAATCCTACCATACACAATTTTCTGTGTATTTCTACATGTATCAACAGTTCCTCGCTGACAGTGTGGGAGCGACCTCCGCGTACAGACATGCCTGATGATGCGGCTGTTTGGACAGATTATTTCAATACCACATCACCATATACTCATCACATCATACTGATCACGTGAAATAAGTAACTTTTCAACATATGTGTCTTTTGTTCCTTACCAGACTTCAATGACATGTGTGACATGTGACGTGCCGCCCCGGGGGGGGTAGTCACCCTTTGATGCTAGGTACCAACTGCGAAACTACAGCCCCCCCTATTTTGTCATTTGACAGCCCCTTAAATATGTGTATTATTTTTACAGCCCCCCATTTTCTAAGAAATCAGATGACAGCCCACTGTTAAGAGGCCTGTTCCATTCAATTTGAGGTTATTTTGGAATTGTATACATTACTCAAACCATTTATGAGATTTAAAGGTCCATTATTTCTATTTCGAGTGTCACAGCCCCTGATTCTGTACTTTCCAGTCATTCACAGCCCGTAGTTTTTTACTTCTATATAGTTAACAGCCCCAGTTTTTTCTCGCTCCGACGCGTGCACAGCGACAGCTGTTCGGGCTGGTTACCGCAGTCGGTACCCATTCCTATACTGAGTGCCCCCCCGGGCGTGCCGCATGACATGTGATCACTTGTTTAATTGTACGTGTAATTGATACAGCGATATGCCATCTAAACAACTGTACCATGATGACATGGTTTATCACTCACAGTGTTCCCTGTGACATATGGCATGACAAGTGACATGTTGTCATAGTGTTTTTGCCTACCTCGTTGTTCATGTATCACATGACCTGATTACACTGTGTTACAGATATATGCAAGTTGTATTTTATGCATGAAAGTAAGATCGACAAATCATTATATTTTTTTCTCAATCCTGTACATGTCACGTGTTGTTCGGCCAACTGTTTTCATGCCGCTGTACATAAGCTTTGGTCTATGGCACAGACACCATGATCATGACAAATTTTACTGTGATATATTTAATTTAGTTGTCTAACAAAAAATACTGCAAAATTTGGGTGTGGTATTACCTCATGTGATACCTGGTGCTAAGAATGAAAACAAATACTACCACCCACATAGCACTCGCAGTTAGAAAACCAAAGCTTCAGTTACATATCCGTCTCACCTTCATGTCACTGTTTGATATATCATGTATACACTATACCAAACAACCATTGTCTTGGAACAGCATTGATTGTTTTAAGCACAGTATCACGAAAATTCTGTCTGTCCCGGACTCATAATACCTGAATATTACACTGACACAAAAATATATTGTCCAATAATCTGGAACAGTGACATGTGACATGTGGACGTTTTCCTATGGGCTGTGGGGTAATAAGCAAATCGAGTTACATCTTTTAATGTCCAAAAAGGCCTGTCCCGTGTCTTTTTTTATCCTTTTTACTCTGATGACATATATCCACCAACTGTGCTACACCGTTGTCATAATTTCGTAAGCGCGTTGTTTCACTTGCATATTCACAGATTTTCAGTGATATATTAGAAAAATGTACCCATTGTATGGCTCATGTGGCCTTTTTTTTCAAGCATATCATTTGCATAATACAAAAAATCAGTTTCAAGCATGATACCCCACTGTGCTGGAAACGCTGTGCTTTGTCTAACAATATGTGACATGCTGCAAAAATGTTCATTGTGATACACTTCCCAAGAGACACCACTGTTTCTAGTTTCGAAAAAATATCTACATGTTCCATGTAAATTAGGTTTCCTTTAATATACATGACCTCATCAACAAAATGCAAACAATGTATCACGTGGTATTAGTGTTGTGCCACAAATTACGGTGTCTCATCTGCATGTTTCGATATACCTTTGTACTGCTGCATGATAGACTAATTGATGGGAAACTGCATTGCTAGCTTGGTGAAACATTTACCTTGCTGTCCATATATGCCAAAACTGTTATACTGATGATATTCACCCATGTCCGACAAGTGACAGCATTTATGTGATTTTGTCCATGAATGATGATGGACAAAAGGTCATTTCTGGTTATCGTAAATTGATTTCATGTAGCCTATATCGTGAACGTATACAGAGTAAAAATAAATAAGATCATTATTGTTGTGTATGTGCTTGTCCTTGTCTTTGTCTTTGCGGCAATGCAGTATGGATATACATACCACACACGACAGATCCTGGAAGTGGTGGTATATTCACATTTTTACCTCCCCCCCCGCCCCCCACCACCCAACTGTACACATGCCAATATCCCCGCTGGACCGTTAACATACAGCACACATGTTTCCCCAATCCCCCTTCCCCCTGTACACTGGTTGTATTTTATGACACCCTCCCTGTTCTTCCCTCCCATTCTCTCCCCCCCCCCACCACCTACTGTCGGCTCGCCCTGTTCTCAAGCAACAAGCACTGTGTAAGAAATGAAAGATATGAGTTATTCAGGCCCGTGTTCAGTCTGGTACATGGCAGCATCCCCATGTCATATCTCCATATCAAGTAATTGGCATGTAGAACATGGTTAGACAACATCCCATATCACTTCTGTGAGAAAGGAAAACAAGAAAAGGGCATACAGACAGTACAAAATGGACTATTTGGGGTTGTGCAAAGCAAATATAGGATTTGTATAACGGACAGGGACCAATAGATGTGCAAGAAATACGTACCCTATCCCAATGTATGTCAGATTTTTTTCCTATAGCAGAAAGCGCCATATGACATGTGCATTTACACTATACACCATGTCACATGTCACTCCACTGCCCATTTCCCATGTACAGAATTTAAATACTGCATGTGGCCATGTCTGTTAATAAAAAAATTGCCATGTCAGGGACTTGCAGAAAAGGGTGACGCGCCAGCGCTAGCGGTAACACCTACATCATTATCACAGCAGTCCCACTGCTGCCCCAGGTGTCATTTCAGTTGCCAACATATTTTTTTCATTTACAATCAAATTTAGGGTATCATACAAAACCTATGACATAGCCGCTCATCATGAAGGGTGCCAATGTACTATAATCATAACCATTGTATTCATATAAAATTTCTTGGCTTTTGCCAAAGTTTACTAACCGAAAAAATTATAAAATTTTAAATTTCATCTAACTTCACGTACCTAAGGATGTACTTCATAGTAATAATATTATGCACTGTTCATTTCAATTACCTATGTGGATGCGTTCTGTTTGGCACAAGCGCTGCTGTCACTTTTCTTCATGAGTCTTCAGTGAATGCAGCCAGCCTACTTCGGCCACGGGCACAGTCACGGTCTGAAACGTTCAAAGGTGAAAAGTATCACTTTCGAGTGTTAGTCATGGATGGAAACGTCAAAAGTCTCCTTGGTCAAGGAGTCGCCACTTGAATGAACGTCATTGTGAGAGTTCATACAGTTGTCAAGGATATAGCATGCCTCAAGACCGACCCAGTGAGGATCGTCCTAAAAGAAAATGCTCAACCTTCTGCTGTCTCCGTCGCCACACGTGTCTCATTCCATTTTGCCGAAAACGTGAGAGATGACGTCAAACGTGTAACCAACCTTGGGATCATCAACAAAGTCACCAGTCCTACACATTGGTGTGCTCCCATGGTTCCAGTAATGAAAAAGACTGGAAAAGTCATACTATGTGTCGACCTGAAAAAGTTGAACGTGAATATTGAGAGAGAAACATTGGTTCTGCTGACCTGGGAGGATGTGACGTCAAGACTCCAGGGAGTGACAGTCTTCTCATGCCTCCACACAGCAAGTGGTTTCTACGAAATCCCGCTTAAGGAGGACAGTCAAGAGCTAACCACATTCATAACGCCTTTTGGTCGCTGTTGTTTCCGAAGCCTCCTCTTCGGAATGACATCTGCCCGAGAAATGTTGATGAGAAACATGCTCGAAGTCCTCGAAGGGATAGAGGGGGTGTTCGTGTACATGGACAATCTCCTACTGTTTGGCAAGGATACGATGGAGCACGATACTCGTCTGTCAAGAGTCGTTGCAATCCTTGACCAGTCAGGTTTACGGTTAAACCATGACAAATGTGTCTACAGGAAGTCGGAACTGAACTTCCTTGGTCATCTCTTTAGCAAGGATGGAATCCGAGCCAATCGCAAAAAAGTCAAAGCCATTGAGGAACTGCCACAGCCACATTCTGTCACCAAACTACCCCAGTTCATGGGCATGGTACATTACCTTGGGTCGTACCTGCCCCATCTGAAGTCTGTCACAGATCCCCTGAACGATGTACTTAAGTCACACCGTGAATGGGCGTGCGACGTAGCTCAAGAAGATACGTTCCGCGACACAAAGGAACTGATATCCTCAACACAAGTGTTGTCATAGTACGATGTCTCGAAGCCGATGAACGTCAGTGCCGACTCCAGCTCTTACGGGCTGGGAGGTGTGCTCCTGCAACACCAGGACTCCGTCCTCAATGCAATGGCCTTCTCTTCACGCACATTGACAAGTACCAAGCAGAGATACGCTGACATGGAAAAGTAATGGCTCGCAACTGTCTGGGCGTGCGAGAAATTCTCGAGGTATATTTGTGGTCATGGAGACGTCACAGTTCTGACGGACCAGAAGCCGCTGATGCCACTCGTCAACTATAAGGACCTCGACGAGGTGCCTATACGATGTCGGGACCGTTGATGAGACTAATACGGTACAATGTCACTGCAAAACATGTCCCAGCCAAGGACATGTACATTTCGGACACCCTGTCAAGAACCCCGCTGCAGTCAACTGAGTGCTTAACAGCACAGGACGTCGAACTGCATGTCCAGTCTGTCCAGTCGAATATGCCAGCATACGATGCTGACTAAACAGACATCCGCAATGCAGTGAAGAACGATCCCACCCTCCAGTCAGCAATTGTATATACGCTGACAGGTTGCCCAACATATGAAAAAGACGTTCCTGAAAGCATGAAGAGCCTGTATGCTCATCGTGCATGTTCGTCAGTCACCGATGGCCTGCTAGTGTTCACCTGAATGATTGTCATCCCTACTTCAAATAGGCGAGAAATACTGCACAGCATCCATAATGGGCACCAAGGAATCACCAAGTGCCTCGAAAGGGCACGTCTGGGGCTTTGGTGGCCCGGTATAACCACAGACATTAAAAGGATTGTCACTATGTGTAGCCACTGCGTTGAAAACAGCCGAACGCAAAAGCGTGAACCACTGATGACGACTCCCCTGCCCCAAAGACCCTGGATAAGGGTAGGGATAGACCTGTTCCATTACGTCGATAAGGACTATCTCGTCATGTCCGACTACTACTCAAGGTGGGTACAACTCCTTGCCCTGACATCCACAATGTCCACAGCTGTCATGAGCCGAATAAAACACGTGTTTTAAACGTATTGGTGTGGCGGTCGAGGTCGTGTCCGAGAACGGCCCTCAGTTCACATTAGCCGAATTCAAAGAATTCTCCACAAAATACATATTCAACCATATGACGTGTAGTCCGTACCTCCCGAATTCTAAAGGGGAGGCCGAAAGACCTGTATATAGCGCCAAACAGATGCTGAGCCAAAAGGACCCATGGCTTCCCTTATTGCTGTACAGAGACACTCCAATCGCAGCCACTTGTGTCAGCCCGTCACAGCTCATGATGGGAAGACATCTCCGCACCACGCTCCCAGTTCCATCATGTACTCTCGAGCCTATCCGGCCTGACCGCGAGACGATCCTCGCCAGGGATAAACAGTACAAGACAACAACTGCAGAAAATTATCATCAATATCATATCGTAAGGCCACTTCAAGCACTGCAACCAGGAGAAACCGTGTAGTTTTACACCGACATCCAGAAGGGTTGCAAGGAGAAAGGAATAATATGAGGGGAAGAAAGTAATCCCTGATCATTCCACCTCAAAACCCACTCAACAGTCAATCTCACAAACCACTGACATCTCAACCAGATGCCACCAACCACCATGCAGCTTACAACTACTGCCACAGTTCCACTGTCAGGCAGTACACCACCACCCAAGCCCATGCTCGAGCCACCTTCGATGCCAGCTGCACCTTCCGGCTCTCCACCGAGTGTACAGCATACACACTCAGCACACACTACTAGTAAGCCGATTCACCTGATCGAGTGAAAAGAGTAGGGAAACCCATGGTAAAGATGGATTCTGGGATGACGTGCTAGGAACCGCTCCCCTATAGTTTGGCCAAACCATGACGAAGTATATACTCTCATATAAGTAACGATAAGTCTTTCATTAGTAACAAACATTGTAATAGAGTCTTTGTTCCTAAAGACTATACCAGTGTTCATAGTATATGTGATGTAAAACACTCAAACTACAGTTCATTAAGTATACCTTTATAATGTTAAAGGGGGAGACGTTATAATACTCACCAAAGTCTGACGGCCAGTATCAGCGCTATTGGGCGCTACCCGTTACAACTCTGTAGCCACTACTTTTACTGTTGTGTTACTCAAGTAAACATCCGGTTTTTGGTACTTCCGGTTTACACACTAAATGCTTACATCCTGATTCCATTTTCTCTATAGTTTAACATCGCAATAACTAGTAACATGATGTAAACAATTATGAAAAACTGTCAACATGCTCTACTTGACTGGCCAAAAACTAATATATTTCTATCCTTTGACAAAAAAATTGAAACTGGCTGCCCATGTGCCATCGGTTAAAATCATTCTCTTTGTAGCAATATCTGAGAAATAGAAGTAGGCCCATATTCCATGCACAAATAAATGAAAAACAGTTTTGTTTGGTATGCCACAGAAGGTACCATGTTTTCCAACACGTTTCTTTTTTCCACAACTTCTGTTTCATCATAAAGACATGAAGTAGTGGAGACCGGGATACAGTGGGACAGAGAAGCTTACTTTCCCCATAGGACCTAAATTCTGAATTGAATGAACGTGTATATGTCAACATGCAAATGTGTACTATTTTCACTCATTTTGGAGTTCGCAACATATTTGCTGTGATGAATGGTGTTGGGCCTATGGACAAAATAAGATATTGTCTCCCTGTGCCCCATTATGAAAAATAAGGGGCCACACTGACACGCTAGGTGGGGCACAGTGAGACAGTGTTACAATAATCTGTGATAGACGACGTAAATAGGTGAATATATGAACAATTTAACTTAAACCATATATTTTGACCTTAAAGCTAAAGAATAGCATTTGCGATACTTAATCACTAAAAGTTTCATAACGTTGGCAGCTCTCGAAATGTCCACACCATGTTAGCTGTCTCACTGTGCCCCGTGACACAGGCATTGCACGGTAACCTATGATATTCCTATAGCTGTCTCACTGTGCCCCATCCTCGCACGTTATAAACAATTCAAAGTAAAAAAATTATGGGTCCATATTAAATTCATCCAAAATGATAATTTTGTAAAATATATTAGTGCGCTTTAAAATTAGGGGAAAATATATGAAAGTTTCTTTTGGTTACCATGACAACCTGCTTCGTCGTAAAATATGAGAAATTTACTTTTTGCAAAAACATAGGCCTATATGATAGAATACCTACTTGTGGTACTCAAAATTTCCCCAACTTGTAAAAAACATGTTATTTTTGGCTAATTTTTTCTACAATAAATTATTTTGGGATCTAACCCTAAATCCATAGGCCCCAGGCCTTCTGTCTCACTGTTCGCCGTGTGTCACTGTACCCCGGTCTCCCCTACCCGTACATCATAACAGAACCCACTAAAAGTGCATTTCCGAACAGCCCCGCCGTATGGATCCCAAATTGTGACATATTTCGGCGAGCTGTTCCCATGTGGAATTCTTATCACACATTCCTTTGTTGCATTCACTAATGTTCTACACAGCCAGAAAAATAATACATTCTGGTATTTGTTTGACTATACTCCAACAAAGACAGCGTCTTTGATTAAAACAAAACAGTTTCCGAACGCACACGCGTTGCTTCCTACACTCTCCCATCGCACACTGCCTCCCGCCACTCTGCCCGGTGCACCGGTAACCAAACATCAGTTGGAGACAGTACACACGAAGCTGTGACGTCACAAGCAAAGCACACAGTCGTTGTCGCCAAACGACCACTGCTCCGCTGTCGGTTCGTCTTCTGTGGAAGAAATACTGTGAATTGGAAGTGAATTACTGGAATTTATGTGTGTATTACTTTACTGCAGAGGTACACAGAACACAGTCACAGAAGGAGTACCCCGATATGTCCCAAGCGGAGGAGGAATCGCAGAATCTGTTCGATAGTCCCCATTCTCAACAATTCATGATGGCCACTTCCCCGAACCGCCGGAGGACCCAAGCACACCAGGAGGCAAATCAACAGGAACAAGTTGAAGCAAATCCTGGAGAAGAAGGAGCACCACCTGCTAAAATGGCCAAACCCCTCGTCAGCACTGCCTCTGACATCTTGAAGAACAGCACTATAAAGATCAAAGACTGTAACACGAAACAACAGTTCTACTCGGAAGGAGGTACTGTAGTAGCCGTGGTCGCTGCTCTATGTGCCCCAGTGAGAGAGCATGTGAATGTTGGGAAAAAGCGTATACGAATGGCTCTAGTGGACAAATCAGGCATGATGATATTCTACTATGCACAACCGAAACTGGACATAAAATTAGGAGACGTTCTATCCGTAAAAAACTTCAAAATAGAACACGGGAGAGCAACCATTCACCACAAGACCGTCATTGGCCGGTAAGTCTATGTCTTTTTCGTGCACGTCTTTGTTTTTGTCATTTTGGTGCTGAATCACATGAGTGTACTTTTTTTTACATGATATGTTATTCCTTTGCTTCCACACATGTCATGTACCGTATCAACACATCTTCCAGAACATGTCAAACACTTTTCACACAGTCAGAGACACACGTTCGCGTACAAAAACATTGAAAAAATTCAGTAATTTTCCACGACCTCCTTTTCATTTGACCTTGACCCCAATGCTCATATGGGATATTTCTCACTGAGCCGGTGGATGTTGCAGTGTGTGTAGTTGAACTTTTATTTCACTTTTTTGGCAGAATATATTGGCGCACTATATCTCACTTATGTCACATATATAGCATCACATGACGGAAACAGTATAAAACACTACTTGACACAGAGGGAGAGGAATATCACTGAAAAATGACTTTTGAAAGCACAGGAGCTATTTTTTCAAAATATGACAAATGGTTTCCAATGGGACACATAGGTGGTTTTCCTATGGACTTATATGCATGGAAGAAGTCCGTGGACATGGAAGAAAACTTTCTCATCCACTTGGAGATAGTTCTAACGTGTACTAACTACAAAGGGAGGTCCAACCTCCTCCTCAGGAAATCCATTGTCATGAGTCATATGAGTTGGCAAACTCATGTCACTACCTGTGCTGAAGTTCAAGGTTTAGTTTATCAGATGGAGCTGCATATGGGAAACGAGTTGTCCTTGATGAGAAAACAAGGGGAAAAAATGAAATTCCAACCCACTTCACATACCCTATCAGGTACTGATGAATACGGCATGGATCCACTGTATGATCCCATGTTTCATACACCCATCATGGCTATCCCACAGAACAAACTGGGGAACAAACATGTCATGTTGTACGTCTTCAATAACATTTTTTTTTCTGATATAGACCACTATCGGCTAGATATTGTATTATGTGCAGACACTAACAGAGGGCCGGGGGCTATAATGGTCAGAGATAAAATTCAAGTGACATCAGCAAACAGCAGAAATGACATTTTAGATTCTAGACAGCTGAAAAACTTGTATCACAGACTGAGGTCACACTTCTGTCAAGACAGAAGAATGCAAAGCAGTGAGGATCCCTTCCTGTCATCCTGACTATCACACCATCCTTTCCAGCATTCTACATACATCCACAGGTACTGTTCTCTCACTTTTTCACACAAATGCAATATATATCACGCAACATAATGATAACAGACATCTGCTATACAGAACAGTATCCAAAAAGTTCGCACGCCTGTTCTCCTGTTCCAGTCTTATGACAATTCTTATGATAATGTTTTTCATGGTGTGCACATGGTGTAAATTCATGCTACTGTTGATGTCACTGTATGTGACATGGCAATTTTGTTCTTTCTCTGCTTTTCATGTCCTATTCCATCAGAAGGCAAAAACAGATATATATTTGGACACTGTGTTCTGGTTGTAACACAGTATTACACATTAAGCCATGCTGGAGAGCTGACACAAAGGGTTCGCACGTTGGTTATTGGCTTTGGGACCTTGTCCCCAAAGCCATTGACACCACACAGAGAGAGTTGGAAAAAGTAGCAAGAAAAGACTAGCATAGGTCCCCTTGTTCATTGTTAAATTAAGCCCTAGCTGGCCCTTAAACATTGCCTAGGACTGGTATCCCTATCTGTCCTTGCAGGTGTGTGCAAGACTAATTCAACCTAGATCTGGTTTTCAGTCACTGCATGTAGTACCAGTGTACCTTGTGGTAAGGCCTAGACATCTTGTGAACAGCCATATTTTGAGTTCTCTAATGTGGCTGTCAATGGCAAGGATAGGTACCAGCCTAATAACTATTGACTCCTATGTCAAGCCAAGCTGTCAATGTCAATGCCAATTCCCATACTATGCACATACAGGACCTGTACTAGAAGTTGAGTGGTCCAGGGTGGCTCTTGAAATCGCTCAAGCCCGCCCAAAGACAAACTGTGAAGTCCAACATGATTACCCCTCCCCACCCCACACACACATGCAAGAAACCACATGCAACAACTCTAAAATAATATGTTGCCAACACAAGTCCTCCTTATGCCCCCTCCTTCTCCTCCCTGTGCCCCCTCCTACTCCTCCCTGTGCCCTCTCCTCCTCCTGCTCCCTCTGCCCTCTCCTCCCTCTGCCCTCTCCTCCTTCCTCTGCCCTCTCCTACTACCCCATCTTTCCCCTCCTCCCCCCTCTACCCCATTTTCCTCCTTCCTGTTACCTACTCCCCCTCTGCCCCCTCCTCCTCCCTCTGCCCTCCCTTCTCCCTCTGCCCCCTCCTCCTCCCTCTGCCCTCCCTTCTCCCTCTGCCCCCTCCTCCTCCCTCTGCCCCTCCCTCTGGCTGCCAAGATGGCTGTCGAAAACTCAAGATTGTCTGATTTCCTTGTGTGATAAATGGATAATAGGGTTTTCTAGGATGTAGAATCCATTTTCAGGCTTAGATTTTCAGTCCGGGAAATTTCCAAGATGGCTGCCAAGATGGCCACCAACACTCAAAATTGTCTGATTTCCTTGTGTGATACATGGATAGTAGGGTTTTCTGGGATGCAGAATCCATTTTCATGCTCAGATTTTCAATCCGGGAATTTTCCAAGATGGTTGCCAAGATGGCCGCCAAAAACTCAAGATTGTCTGATTTCCTTGTGTGATACATGGATAATAGGGTTTTCTAGGATGTATAATCCATTCTTAGGCTTAGATTTTCAATCCGGGAAATTTCCAAGATGGCTGCCAAGATGGCCTCCAAAAACTATACCAGCAGCAGTAAAACCAATAAAAATCAAAAAGATTTAGCTAAGTGCATGTAAGTTAACTGACCATGCAGTATTGCTGCAAACCATCACATATGAATTGCATTAGAACCCTAGACACACCAAAAAGCATAAATCTATGCCCCTTCGTTTTCTCACCTGTAGTTCATAACAATCCTATAAAAACCCAAAGCCACTACGGCTTTGCCGTAAAATCCTTGAATTTGTCCCCTTGTATTGCATACCGAAGGTGAAGTCAGATAGACAATGGTTACTAAAATGTATGTAGATTTACCACACATTGCTGGTAGGGCGAGTTGGGCTTCGCCCTGCTGTGGCGCCCACCAGCAAGCTGTGGTAGATTCTACATACCTTTTTATCACCATTGTATATGTGTTACGTACACTATACAGGAATTCATGCGTTGCCATCACATGTAGCTGTGTTCTTTATTGTTTTGACAGTGGTCCTTGTGTGAAGGTGGACGAGAAAACAAGGGACAAAGCTAGCACACTGATTGCACAACCAATACGAAACTACAGCCTCATCAATACACTACTGACCATCCACCCAAAAGAGAAACAGCTTTTCAGTGTGAAAGGTTATGTGAGCATGGTAAGTTATATGCCTTTCCATCATCCAGTTATGATACACAGAGAGATGCACAAAAAAGTTTTCCATTATACTGTGTATTTAATGGGACCATAACATGTATACGGTAGATACTGTGGTTCATGACACTGATACTGTGACAATGCTTCAGTGTACACTGTGTGTTGTCTGTGGGCAGCAGGATGGTATAGTAAACCGACAGTCTTTCGTACAGAGTGCAGAGGACTGTCTTTTGTTAGAAATGTACCACAACTATCTCACTATAGAAAAAAAGGCCAATTTTTGGGCTGCACAATTTTTTGTTATGCGAGACAGCAGAAAACACATAAATGAAACTGACAGGTAGAGAGATGCGATGATAATACATTCTGCCAAGTGTATCACCCACCACATGGTATTTGTGCATGCCATACCATCTGAATTGTATGATATTACATATTTTGTTTTCACAGGAGAGTGCCATGACAGAGGTGAACAGTCCCAAGTACAAGACCCCAAATGGCAAAATCTTGAAGAAAGGTAAGCACGCTGGAGCAATACATAACTGTAATTTTTTAATATAGGGAGCTGCAAAAATATATCTTGTGGCTGTTTAATATCATTTCTCCCTAAGAGAGGAGTGTCAATGGAGGAATCTGTTTTACATTCTGTGATGTGCAAATGTAATTATTATTTTGAGGTATTCACCTCCACTTTTGTGATCGTGTAATCGAAAACTTTTCATCACTGCATGAAAGTATATATATTTGATTCAAGTTCACCTGATGCAAATCTGGTGCAATGTGTCACTCCCTGGGGGAACAGTACACTGGCTACCGGTGCCAATCAATTAAGTGTCCTTCCACATTTTTTGGTATCACAGGCACTCCACCGTCTGACGTGTGGAGCACTGGAGAGAATGTGTAATCAGACATACATCAGTGTATGGAAAAACCAAAAAAAATGAAAAACAGCATGACATGTACTTTTATTATAGTGTCACCAGTGGTGTGGACAGTGTGGCAGTACACTGTTAGTTGTACTTGTGCAGTATCTGCCAGACATTTTGCGTACAGCATACATGTACCATTTGATACAGTATATCACTCAGTTTCATCATTATTTCAGAGATCGATGTGGAAGATCTTGTGAACAATAAGAAGATATGTGTGACTTTATGGGACCAGACATCACTGCACGACGTACCAGTTGGGTCTACCGTATACGTACAAGACAGTCCGTTGTACACGAATGAGATGATGCACTACAACTACCTCTCAGTGTGGAATCAAGATGACATAATTGTGAGTATCTGCAGTTGTGACATGTGATAAAACAACAATCCTGTGTGTACAGTACAGGCTATATCACACCCACATGCTAACCCACCCTCACCTCCTGTCCTTACATGGAATAAAATACATGTATGACACATGACTTTAGGGTACTGTTCTAGAAGGAATCATGTTTCATGCCAGTATCAAAGTATATATGAAAATGAAGGGGCTCACATGTTGCTGTTGATTGGGTTTACTGGGATATTGTCCTATGGCTGCTTCATGCATGCTCAGTCATATGTACTTTATTTATCTTGAATGATATTTAATGCTTTCAAAGAATCCCGTTGGTACCAATATAGTGCAGTACTGCGTGTGTGGAGCTGGTGCTATTGTATACGCTACTCATGGCTGGGGGTGGCCCCTGTGTCAGTGGGGACCTTCATGATGGGGGCATGAAGGAGTAGAATAACTTCATCGGGAGCCTTCCATAATACCAACGGGCATACCGGATTCGTAAAAGGCGACAAAACTTGAGGGGTCTCGTGCCTTACTGCTGTGATCAGTCACGTAAGCTGTTTGGCAACCGCTGCCCATATGCGTGGGCCCGGGCCTTCTTGCTGGTGGTCTGGCATGGGATTCCTCCTCAGTGAACCACGTCTGAGATATCAAAGGCCGTGGTTTGTCTGACCCTGCCTACTATGGTACTAGCCCAGGTGGGTAGGAACAGGCAAATAAAAGAACACTTGCTATCCTTCTAAAAGAGTAGGGGACGTGCCCCGGTAGCGGTTTTCTCCCTCACCTCATAGATGCGGTCATTCATTTCATACATTCGATCATCCATAGATGCGGTCACTGCTGTATTGGGCAAGCAGCATATAAATACCTGTCCTACTACTGCAAGGCAGACTACCACTATTTGTGGATGACTCCTTGCCAACTTGAGATGTCCCGTGAGGTACGTGATGTACGTCTGCACGTTAAACAAATCAATCGATCAATCAATCAAGCAGCAACACCGCGAAGGGGAAAAGGGAGAAGGGTAAAAAGGAAAACCGAATAAGATTAGCATGAGTTGGGGTAGTGGGGACCGCGAGAAAAAAAAAGAAAAATTTCTGCGCTCCCTACCTAGCTTTTTACATCATGTTACTGCAAACACACCTTTTTTTTCTTGACCATATGAAGCACTCGTTCATGCTAGAAATTTTTTTTTTTTTTTTTTTTTTCTGCCTTGAAAGTTTTGGACATATCATTCCCAAATTACTTCCAATCACACACATACTAAAATTAAATGATGACAAATTTCAAAACACAAGAATACAAATTTACTCGAAAAAAAGTCACATTCCACTGGGGATCGAACCGGCAAAAGGTCAGTCTCTGGTATGCAATGGTCCTGTGTCTTACTCATTGCTCCACCAGGGACTGACTGGAATACAATCACTCAAACTTAGAATGATGCTTGCAGTTTTGTTTTATCTGATCCATATGATCCATACATCAGACAATTTTCATGAATGGAGAAAGTTATACTTATGTTGCAAAAGAATGACATTGGCACTACTTTAAAACTCCATGATTGTCTGGATATAGCAAAATTGATATCTAGGACATTCGGATATTGCACAACTATAGAACAGTACAGGAGAGTACAGGAGAGAGTTGTGGGTAATTCAACTTGTCAATAACTTTCCACTTGAGAAAGTGGCTGTGCCAAGTCAACGTATCGGGTCAGTATCACATGAAATATTGAAGCTACCGCTTCCAATACACCTTCAGATATCCGTTCCTATATCTTCATTTGATATCTGACTTCAGTTCAGTATTCTTTTTTGGCGTGATAGCTTGCTATAATGCTTGAAATATTGCCAAAAGGAAGAAACCATAGCATGGATAGCGGTGCTATCAACGGGCGACAATGGGGGTGTTTTGCAATCTATTTATTTTTCAGACTTCCTTTATGCATCACAACAACTGTTTTCAGGACTACCATATGTATCATGCGGCTAATATCATTCCCCCCTACCCTCGCTGAAGCCAAAAAACCACAAATACAGAAAAATGTTTTTTATGATGAACGAGTGCTTGACAGGGGCGCGCGCACTATTATTTTGCTCCAAGTTTATTTATGCTTCATATAGACGGTATTGGGCACTGCCATATACATCATGTGGGTGTTATATTCCCCCCCTACCCCCGCTGAACCTAAAATATGAGAAAAAAAAAAAAAATTTAAATTAAAAAATTTTAAAATAAGATTTCATGAATACATAGATCAGTTGGTCGCCCTGTCCATTTAAAGCACAGCTGTCGTGTAGGCATGTCGATATTTTAATACATACACTATATACTAATGCCTGATACAAAGGTCTATTTTCATACTTTTCCTATAGTGCATGTCCCACCTGTAAAATATTGTACTGGGCCTTTTGATGTCTCGCAAATGGACTTTGTTCTCCACTTTCTCTTGTATGCCATCTCATTACTTCCCTTCCTCTGCTTCTGACAGATCGTGCCACCTACCAGTGTAGTCGAGACACTAGTCATCCTGTCGGTAGAAGAGTCGAAGACAGCGGGCAATCTGTGTATCATGGTAAAGGAGAGTGATTCCGCGCACCCGCGAGAAGTTAGCAGGACCACTTTTATGGAAATTATGCCCCCCAACTTACACACCAAAGACGCTCAGACTTTGCGCCAGCTTTGCCCAATGCAGGCCAAGGCCCACACTATGGGCAATGAAATTAAGAGACTTCTCATACATCACTATAGTGAAACGGACAAGAACGAGGTGATAGATTTCAGCTCTGTGGAGGATGACCAACAGAGAGTGGACGAAGACGCTCTGCAGAGAATACTGGAAGAAGAATTCGATGAAATGGACGATGTGTAGTATGTGACACATCTGTGTCTGACGAAATCCACATAGCCTATACCTGTGGTGTAAATACATGTGTGACACAGGACCCTGTGACATGTCACACCCTGTAACATTTAGTTTATCGTACAGTGTACTACTGCCTTTGATCTCAGTGATTTTTGTTCTTCTGTGAATTACTTTAAAGTCATAGTCGGAGGATCCCTATGCTACAGTACCAGTTCAACAGTACATCACGACATGTAAGACCATTTGGATGTCATGTGAATGCATGTGCAAGAAAGAGGAGTTTGCTGTGGGTATTGTGACATAGTATAGATGCAAAATGTCATGTTATGTTCCAGTTTCATTGTTTCTTGTTCATGTGATACAAGATGGATGTGTGGATATAGCGTGAATGCATGAAACAGCTTTGTGGGATGTAGCCCAGCTATACATGTAGGCTCGGGCATTTATTTACACACAGAAAATTTTGATGTGCTAAGGGAAAGGAAACAAATGTGATATATAATATATTAAGAAATACTTGTTGGAGCAGCTTTACACAATGTGCTGTGTCACTTGAACACAGCCACACTATAGATAGTACCTCATATTTTGAAGAGAATATCAAGCGTCACATGGTATTCAGATGTGCCAAATGTGACACAGTTCTCAGAATGTAACATACGGTATGAGATGTGAATTGGTGCCATGTCCTACTTCATATCAGACATTCATGTTTCACTTTCAACTGCGCAATACTATATCGACATAGAGACATTCTGATACACTGTATCAGAGGGTAGATGGGAGAGCCACTGATACCTATGATAACACAACACAGATATTTTGTGCTATAGTATAAAGTTTGAACATTTTGACATACTGATTCATGAACACAGTTCTAGATATAGACCAAGGTACTACTCTTCGTATATGTCATACTCATACTATTTTTCAGGTATGATCCACATGTTACAGGTTTTGTTTTTCAAATCCATACTGATTGATATTGTTTTAATCCCACTTTGGATCACAGTATTGAGATATAATTTACATCATGTTAATGTACATGTAGAACAACACAAGTAATTTGTTCACTTGATCGTTGGATATAGTAAAATTTTTTTACATGAGAATATGATATACATAATTTATCTGTGATATTATTACATCATGTTGTTGAAATAATTACTCTAATACACATGGTATGTGCTGGAAATGATGTTCAGGTGCTACTTTAGTTCATTTCCTTCCGAAACAAATGATACCAAAATATTTAAAAAAAATTATGTGTTAGCCAATTTTCGTGTCACATTTGACATTGGAAAAGCTAAGTTACTGTTTTCCCTCTGTCCCAAAATAAATACTGTTTCTAAATCAGATTTTCGTGTTGATCTCACTTTCTTTTTATCACGTATCAAGGGAAGACCACAATAACAAAACATTGTCAGGAGTGACAGGGGAAAAAAAATCAGGTCAGAATGACACCCTGAGTCACCTGTGATGCTAATCACACCCCTATTCATTAGTCATTTTTTGGATCCCTATACGCCCAACCTAGGTCAGTTATTATTGTCAGGTTGGTCAGTACTGACCAACGCACCTTAGTCTTTTTATTTCCAGGGGGAGCCACTGAGTGGTCATGACAGGTGGCCCCAACTAGTGGTATACAAATACAACACACCAATGATGAACCTAGGTTAGCCCTTACTGACTGACCCCTCGGTCATTTTTGAATATAACTTTGCCATTATGACTAACACTCATATGCCCAACCTAGGATAGTCTGTACTGACTAACCCTTTCAATCTATGGATTTTCAGTGTACAGCATTTGTAAGGCCTAAAGAGAAAAGTTGTCTTCTGGTATCAGACCGACCCTCTTTTTGTAATTTAGGGCATTTTGGGTGTTTTTACCACTAAAATCAACTTTTAAAATCCGACCTACCGACCCTGTATTTTTGGCCATGTTACCGGAACACAACTTTTCTTTTTAGGCCTAATTCATCATAAAACCAAGCCCCACTCAGAGTTTGATTCGAAGCCTATAAGCCGCATCATGTGTCTTGATTTTGGCCATTTCGTGCAAAATGTACTATTGTATACTTCAAAAACATGATTAGTGTCCTGAGTTAAAGCAAATCCTTTCTGCGGTTTTGATTTTGGCTGATCAGCAGGAATTAAAAGACTAGAGAAGTGGGAAAATATGAAAAATTCACCTTTTTTGAAAAAAAAAAATGCGAGCGATATCCAATGACAAACAAAAATTGCATTTCCGATATTAAAGTGCATGAAATCTATTGACCACCTTTTTTTCTGGGTCTGCCCAGGGGGCACAAAATTCAGTTCAGTGTTAAATCAACGTTGAATCGACATTGAATCAACGTTGACAACCATTTGTCAATGTTGATTCAGTGTTCTGCGCCCACTTGGTAGCCTAAAACATTGCACAAATGACCCCAATCAGTCACCTCTTTTTAACTGAAACACGTCCTGTCAACTTTGTGTCCTACAGAGCAGCGATGGGTGGACGGTGACCTGGGCATAAAGACAGTCAAAGTGAAGGGCAAAGGTCCAGAGTCAGAGATTGTGGAAGAAGATGCCGGTGAGTGTGAACTAATCCATTCTACACTATGTTACAAAAACGAAAATGTGCAATAAGTTGTGTAGAAAAACAGTGGACAAAGGTGAAAGAAATCGTATACAAAAGATCAATTGTAAAGTGACAAGTTGTTGGGCGCTCGCTAGTGTATCGATTGATATTGTTTTTTTCAATTACCAATATCACTACAAATGTGTCTCACCGGATGCTATTAGTGTGTTAACATCATAGTAAATGCACTTTGATCTGATATAAGATGCTAGAAATCATATATTTTCCCTTTACCTCATCATCGTGAGAAATTAACATTATCAAGCCATTCAGAAGTAACGAGAAAATATTTTTAATTTTCACTTAAAAAGATAAATACTGTCCATATGCGTTTTAAAGTATGCGCTACTTTTAAATAGAATCAGAAATAAACTATTTAGTTTTCATAATGATATTTGACGCTGATATTTAGATATTCACCATAAGATACTAACAGCACCTTTCCTGCTTTATTAACTCGCTGTTTGGCTGTGTAGAACTACCAGGTATGGGTTACATGTTATTGTGTTACCATGGTTACCACGTTACACAGAGTTGAGTGCCCCCCCCCCCCCCACCTTGGCATTTCCTGAACCAAAGATTAAAAAGAAAAATTTAACTTTTTCAGAGATCTTGTCACTGCCCTGCTTGTTAGATTGAATCATAAAAAAATGATAACGATGCCAGGGAGGAGATTATCCCTGTTTGATCATATAGAATGCATAATCTTTGTGCACGTCTGAAAGAGAAAAACAAATTGCTGGAATTCCGTTGACCGTTCAAATAGATACAGAACGAACTTCAGCACATTTGCATCACTTCACTTTTCAGAGTCGAGTGCCTCCCACCTTGGCATTTCCTGAATCTAAGATCTTTTAAAAAATAAAAAATAAATTTAACCCAAGATCTTGTCAGTGCCCTGCTTGTAAGATTGAATCATACAAAATTATAACGATACCAGGGAGGAGATTATCCCTGTTTGATCATATAAAATGAATACTATTTATGCACGTCTGGAAGAGAAACACAAATTGCTGGAATTCATTTAAATTCATCAACATCAGCATATTTGTATCACTTCACAGCATTTTCTGTGATAATGACACCATTTAGAAAAGCTAGCTATGATAATTCATTAAAAATCAAACAGATTTACATCCATCCATTTACCTGTTCCCTTGGGATGTCATTTCCCGTTCACTGCTTTTATTCATAGTTTTTATTCTTAAGGCTCGAGATGAAATCTGCACATATTAAACCATAAGGGTCAGATTTCGGTCTTGAAATGAAATCCACGGATGAAAGGTTTTTGAGGAATGAGTAAAAAGGAGAATATAAGGCCAGACCAAAAACAAAAGTTTGTCAAGGTTGTTTCGCGCACCTTTTTTTGTCGGAAATCAAATGTTCTATTTCTATTTTTTCAAACTTCGTCGTTCTCTTGAATCCCACACATCAACCAAAATATTTATTGCCATGCGTTCATTAAGAATTGTCAGAGGACAGGTCAAAAAACACTTAAAAAAATTAACACTTGCTCCATTTTTCGATGAATGAAATTCTTGCTCGTACCCTTTTTGGGGAAGTGAATTCCATTGACGAACTTTTGGTGTGGCTTAAAAGTAGTGGCCCAGAACATAGTAATAAAAGTGTGGTGCAGCTTTAAAGTCCGTAGGAGAGTCAGTTATGCTGGCTATGTTCTGTTGCTGGGCCTTAGCTTTGTTATACCTTTAGGCGTAGCATAGTGTTTTAATGCACTACAGTATTCCCTCTTGTTGTCATTATACAAGAATGCAGCCCTGCTAAGTGATTCACCAGTGCTGCATTCATATACTATTCCGATCCTATAGGGTGAATACACCCTCATAGGGTTAGCTCGATGCAGAACATACAGTGCTGAAAGCAATTAATGTGTCATGACGACAAATCTAATGAACACGGAGCTTTTAAATATCATGTGGTCCTTTAAGGGTTAATACCGGCCTCCCCTTATCTGCCCTGCTATAATCTAAGTTACCCCTCTAGGTGAACCATCCTCTAGGTGAAGACAATTGGAAATATGGAGGGTGCCAGATGAATTGGATCATTACCGAAATGTTATTCACCTTTGAACACGGCTCTTTAAATATTGTCTTTAGATAATATCCAGGCTGAAACTTGATATTTGTAAACGCTACAAAAATGCAAGAAACGATATTAAGACATTGAATCAGCCTTTAAAGTATACACATCCTATTGCTTCGGTATGAAAATAAAATTAACAAAAACGATGAATATAACTAGTACCACATTTACCATGAACACGTGTCTTTCATGTTTCCTTCATCTTACTTCCACAGAGGTGAGTCACTACATGTGTGCCAAGTTTCACTTCGTCGACTTGGCAGGCTCGGAGCGCGCTCACCGCACCGGTAACGTGGGCGACAGATTCAAAGGTGAGTTTCATTTATCTATGCTGTATAATGAACACTTTAAAGCTGAAAGTATTTGTTGCCATGATGCACAAAAGCAGAGCCAGCGAGTTATTCGCCAGCACTACATTGCAGTGTAATGGTGACCCTTCAAGAGATTATCAAACCCATCGGGTACCCATGGCACATGAATGCAGCACTAGTGAGTTATCCACCAGAGCTGCTTTAATGCATCATGACGACAAATGGTATAGGACATTAAAGCATTATTAAAGGTTAGATAGTTCTGCCATATCACCATAGGCAGCTCATACCACTCTTTAATACACCTAGTTATCACACCTACACAGTGTCCCTGGCACTTTGTAATTCAGGCTGAACATCAATGTAACATACAATTTAGCAGAAACAATTACCCAATATTTAAATTCCTATTCTTCAGAATCAATACACATCAACAGTGGGCTTCTAGCACTGGGCAATGTGATCAGTGCCCTGGGGGACACAACAAAAAAGAAGACGCCCCACATACCGTACCGTGACTCCAAGATTACGCGTCTACTGAAGGACTCGCTCGGAGGTAACGCCAACACGGTCATGATCTGCTGCGTCAGTCCGGCTGCCTCCAACTTTGATGAGTCCCATAACGCTCTCAAGTATGCCAATAGGGTATGTTCACCTAGATTCTTAACAGTGTTAGTTGATCATAAATTGTGCGAAGAATCTACGCGGTACAAGGCATATTTAGATTTTAATTTTTCGCATCTGAGCAGAGAACAACACAACCCATAGCCAACGGCTTTGAAATATGATACATACAATAATACAATTCCCTGAAGAAGGCTAAAAATAGCCGAAACTAGTAGGAATGTTTCAACTGATTTTCAGTCTTATCTCACAATTTATTATAGTCTATCAAACTGACTCTGAATTTTAGGGAATACCTTCTAACTTCCTAGAATAATACGCTGATGATCTAATTACATTTACGTTTAAAAACTATGGTCTTACAAAGAGATGATATTAAAGAAAAATGTTCAGAGACATTTGTAATATTTATGATAATATTCCTTCTTTTTTTACCTACAGGCGAGAAATATTAGAAACAAACCTATTGTCAACCGAGACCCACAGTCCATAAGATTTGAGGAAATGCAGACTGAAATCAAGGTAAGGTTATGTGGTCCCTTGTAGGCCTTTATACTCATTTATATTTAGTCTTGGGTAATCTACCTCGGTATTACAAGGAATATAGACGAGGCCTATGATGTTGACAGATTGAGTACCATAGTACTAATTGTTTTAAGGATCTCTAGATACCAGGCCAAAAGAGTAGTGGACTTATTAGGATTTTTTTCCATGTTTGTTTACAGTGTATATAAGATCCATACTTAATCGTTAATGCATGCATATATCATACTCAGTTGATCCATACGATGGCAGTACTTACACGTCTACTATTTGAGAAAGAAAAGAAATCGACATGTCTCCTATAGGTGTTTTATATGTACATGTATATATTTAACTTGTATTTTCTCCTTTAAAGGCTCTGAGAGAGGAGCTTCACAGACAGCAGACGTCGGTTGTAGCCACAGCCACAGGCACAGACGGCAAGGACCTGAAGAGGGCTATACACGAGGTGGGGCAGATCAAGGAACTGGAACAGAAGGCCACACGGTAAGGCTATTCAAATAGTCATCTGTCATAATCTGGGCTTAATCAAATTTATTAGATTTGGTCCGGTATGAATGAAAAGTATTGAATAATTGTAATGCAAGAATGTTCATTGAAGGTAAAATTGATACATGTAGTATATATTTGGAGGAGTGTGAAATGATATGTGCCATTCTGATTCCCCTCTGCTGTTTCTTTAATCTGTATGCTAAAAAAACCTCTAATACACATACTAAGAAAAGGGTTTAACTGGAGACAAGTCAAATGGATGAAAAATGAATGTCTAACATTAAACACCATTACCGACTGCTATCTAAACAAATACCGCCATGGTCTCTTAAATCTACTTCTATCCAAATAGAAATGAAATAATAATAACTTTAAAAAAAATATTGAAATAATTTTTTTTTAAATTGAAATAATTTTGATTTCATATAATTGTTGACAGACTACAGACGGAGTGTTCCCACTACCGTATGATAGCTGAGGAGGCGTACAAACAGCTGATGGAGATACAGAGTCGTAACGTGCTCACCTCCAGTATGAACATGCGTCTCAGTGACTGGCTAGAACTCATGGAGGAGGTATGTACCAACATATAAAACTATGCATGTATCATGTACAGTGCCAGTACAGTGCCAGTATTGTGGGGGACCAAAAAAAGTGCACCTTTTTTTAGCGAAAACTATAGCTCAAAGGGGTCAGCCACGCTCAATTTCAACCGGTCTAGTGGGTGGGGGGGGGGGGGGGGGGACCACTTTTGTTAAAAAATGTTCACTCCCTTTTAAAGGCGGATTAGTCTCGATGGACATGGGATTCCTTGTATGCAAACGTCAAAGCACTATACTAGCACTATTCTGGACTATCACGATATAGCACCTAGGCGCTTTGCAATTTTGTAAGGGCCTTTATGCCTAATGTAGACGCTCACCGGTATATATACAAGACCAGAATTCAGAATTTTTATTGTGACGGTATGATACACAATGTCTGAATGTCCCTAGAAAGTGCTATATGAATATCAGACTCGTTCTGAGACATTATTGTCGCCAACATCGGAGGTGGTGTACTGCTATCATAAATATAAATATATGGGGCACTGCAGAATATTACATTTAGTATTTCTTAGTTTCCTGGCTGCCTAGTTGAAATGGTTGTAATTTGGCCACACTAACCAAACCGCTGCTTATACCTGCATGCCCGGGCCACACTAACCTCAGTCTGCTCAGCTGCTCTTTTATCTTTCAGCACATGTTATAGACATGCGTTATAATTCTATTGGGCTGGGGAATAAGAGGCTTTTGGTCAGAGTAATGTTTCTGATGAGTTTTTCATCAAAGCCGGCTATTTCGTCGGCTGGGATAGGCTTGAATGGGCATGCCCGGCGACTTGGATTTACATCACCGAAGGCTGACAATATCCTTTCGTAAACACCAAGCGCCAAGATATTGCTGTATATTCTACAACATCTAGTACATGTACAATGTCCAAATGCATGTACCGTAAATTCCTGCGTATAACCAGCATCTCACACATAACCCGCACCCAGACTTTGGAAGTCTAGCCATAACCCTGAAAATTGCTACTGTGCCATGTTTCCAAAAACCCTCGTTTTACCTGCGCCTAGACTGCACCTAGAAATATTGTATAACCCGCACCTGGAATGTGGTTCACTCACAACCCGCGGCTTATACGTTGGAATTCACGGTATACATGGAGGAGATGTAGATGTAGCCTTATATGTGGCGGGACTAATAGGATGTTTGTGGTCGTCTCTCGTGTCACAGATTAAGAATAAAGTGCCTGCCACGCTGACTAAGGATGCATGGGAAACCCAAACCATTAACAAACTCCAGAATGAACTCAAACAGGTAACCTCATGCGTATTTGCAATAAAACATATATACCATATGTGGTATAGATGTAGTAAAAAAAAAAAAAAAAATGTATTGAAATGTTTGATGTATATTCGTGAAATTTTTATAGTATCTTCAGCAAATGTAGATGTATATAATATATGTATATTTTATTAGAAATTATAATACAGTTGCAATCCTGCCCACATATCCTGGTGCCAGTTTAATGTTCTACCCCTGCTGACCCGCTTCTCCCACAGCTCATGGTACCTACATCTACTGTAGTATAACTGTAGTTAGTACTCTGACATTTGAATGTGCTCTTACTATGTGCATATTGGTGCTTCTTTAGGTTCTGGTTGTGGTTTAGTCTTAACTCATAGGTAAATGTGAAGAGCTGCTGTTAGTGTCCTACCAATATCTGTGATATTATGTGATGCTCCAGACACCAATATATAATTACCCTAATGTCGTCCCATGTTTCTGTAGTGTAAGAATGACCTCAAGAACGACGAAGAGATTTTTGCCGAGAAGGCGCGAGAAGTCAATATGATGCAGGACAAGATAGCTGAATTAGTAAGTATCAACACGTCTATGCCTCCATAGTCCATGTAGATTGGTTCCAACAATACAGGATATTTACTTCATGTAACATCAAATTTGAAATAATTTCTCGTCGCCTCATTGATTTGACCAAAACAAGGGGCTCGATTCAGTCTGAATTTAATCACTCATATTTAATCAGAATGCCAAGTTCCTAGTCCTGACGAATATTACAGATTCACATTAATGTTACTCCAACTATACCATTCTACCAACTACTTCCGCGCGCAAAACGACAAGACCTTAGTCTTTATAAATATAGGGCATGCGTAGCTGCACGGGACATGCGGATCATCCATTCTACGTGGCTGCTCAAACTCAAACCAATGGAGAATCCCAGCCAGCACAGTGTGAGCAGCCACACAGAAAGGATGATCCGCGCCCCTACACGGAGCATCCTTTCTACATGGTTAACCCCACATATATGAAACTTAACGCCCACCTTTGCCGTGCAGGAGGGTGCGGTGGACGAGGGTCAGCAGGCCCTGGAGCTGCTCCAGGAGCGGGTGGCGCAGCAGGAGGAGCAGCTTGTCACACAGCAGGTCACCCTGGAGGAGGTCACCGCCAAACTCAAGGTACCACTCAGCAGTTTACTTGTTAACTTAATAAAAAAAAATTGATTAAAAGTTATATACATGTTAATATGCTCGATGTTTGATATGTATATATATATATACAGGGGGATATGTTCAGATTATATGTTTATTTTTATACCCATTTAATACATGTAATAAATCATTATCCTAACTATGTCAGGCCTGAAGATTATTTGATACGATTTTCTAAAATAGAAGCAGGTTATTCTTCATCTCAGATGAACTCTATATTAAAATACTACATTAGCTAACAGTACATATATATATAAAGAAAATAATAGTATTTTTCTAACCTATGTAACCAGGAACGGGAACTTCTACTCGGAGACTTCCAGAAGGAGTCGTGCGACCTTGAGCTGACATCCGACGGTCCCCCAACAACGACACGCCGGGCCAAGTCTGTACCCGCCAGCATGCTCGGCAACAGGAACCAACTGGCTGAGGTTTGTTGTGGTTATGTCTCTTTGCTCCTATTTTAATACGGGTATAATTTCTGTGAAATATTTACTATGCTTCACAATGTTTTTTTTTTTTTAAAGAAAAAGAAAGCTAATCAATACAATTAATTCAACACACACATAGATCTTGAATCCTTCCCTTCTTCTCCCCCAAAGTAATCAAAAAATTGAAATACAGCTACACATTTGATATCGAAACTACAAGCTCAGTATTTGATATCAACACCACAGGCTCAGTATCTTATACCCCCCTCTTCCGTTGCAGCCGGCCCCACAGCGAAACATCCACACATCGCCAGCGCTGTTCTCAGTGGACCGCGTGATGGCTGGTTTCCGGGCCCGGTCACAGCTCCTTGTCGGCCGACTAGAGGATGGGGACGATGTGCTGCAACCGGCCTTCAGTGACGACGAACCCGATGGTGCTGCTGATAAACAGGAGGCTTCTACACCGACAAAAGAGAAGTCAGTTAACAAGGCTTTATGACGATTCTTAGTTTAATAGATACTTTAGAGTCCGAGCCGTTCTAGCTAAGTTAGTGTAGTTCTCATTTAGGGCTAGGAGGTTACTTAGACTTTTAGTAGGCAAGTTTAAAAGCAGAATCACTTATTGAACACATACCTTGAGTCGGACACTTGCACTTTTTGTATGTCTTCAAGCATAATACAAGTCAAGTGTTAATCTTGCCAAAATAATAGCACAAGTCAATTGATAATCTTACCAACTGTAATACATTTAGTACAAGTCAAGTGTCGATCATACCAAAATCGGACAAATAGAGTTTATGACACGCCCGAATAGCTACAAACGCAGATGTCCAAATTACTGTATATGTGGTCGACTCATTGTGAATATACCCTATATAAAATGTCCTAAACAATTCCACGTAAATGTGTTGGATATTTTGGTCAGTTTTCTGAATATAAACTGCTCTTTTCAGGCAACCATTCCAGCGGAACTCCAAGCAGCGAGGTACGTACAAGGTGTCAAAGCCCAAGATCCGCGGTCAGCTCAAGCAGCCTGAGACAGTGGCTGCCCCAGTCAATGGCATGCGCACGTCTCAGACTGACGATGAAAAGTGGCAGGAGGTTACCATGCGCACTTCGACAGAAATGGGTACGAAGGGCATGAAGATAGTAACCCGAGGTAGGTGTGGGTGCATGGTTTTATTATGCTCGTACTACAGCACATAAGTCACAGTCAGTCCTTCTTGTGGTGGAAGATGTCCCCTCCGCCCGCCCGCCCGCCCGCCCCACCCGCACTCCAAAGGAAGGTATTTTGTTGGTATTTTTTTCAAATTTTGGAACTGACCCCTAGTTTAGTATGGATGACTACTAACCCAGCACATGTCGATTATACTTCATTTATACGCTTTCTAGTTCTCGTTTCGACACTGTTAGCCAGTCATACATGGAATGGAAAAGTAGCCTTGAAAAAGATTATGCTTCTCATCTGGATTTTTCATCCATGTATAAATTCCCCATAATACCTATATATAGGTAAAAAAGTACATTTTGTACAGAGCAATTCTTCCACCATGAAGACGGTCCACAGGTCAATTGTGTCTGAAAACGAGAATAAGAAATTGGAATATCCTTCTTTGATACCTTGTGTGTACTGCCTTTCATTATCTTTATCCCAGACAGAGTGTATTGGAGCATATTAGAGCACTGTATTTGCTGAACTTGATGTGGAAAGAAAGACATATTTGCACATGTATCATCATCAGTCAAGTTATCACATACATATATCAAGTACATGTATAAGTGGTGTTATAATTGAACCAGGGCACAGTAGTGCCAGGTTCTTTAGAGACAGGTATTTTTGGACTTTTTGTCAAAAAAGTCCCTTGCTTTCTGTCCCTTTTTTTCCTGTGAAACATTTGGAAATAAAATATTTAAATGCTGCCACAAACAAGTTTTGATCAATGCCAATCCATGCCATCAAAGATTGACACCAAAAAAGCAATATTTCATACATAAAATTGATATTGAAAAAGGGTCACTAAAATAGCACAAAACCAACTTTTTCAGGTCAATGCTAAAGGGTGGGGTTTCAAGTAAAGCACAGACCTTCGTGAAGTGTCCCTTTACACAGAATCCTCTTTGTTCTTATGTAAAAACAGGGTGAGACGCTTTTTGAGACACTCTGAGGCCGCAATATTGCCTCTATCTTCGATAACCTTCATGAAAATGAAGGTAAGGCAGTAGTTTACACAGACAACAGGCTCTCCCACATAGATCGTAGAGGCTCGAACTGTCTTTGGGGCAGTTCGAGAGCAAGTGTATGCTACAGCAATATGGTCAGAAATAATCACATTTTCTGAATGAGATTTTCAGTTTTGAAACATCAAATTCATGCTGTGTTTAGCTCAGATTTTCTTCTATATGTTGGTACCATTGTCAAATATAGACTGTCATTCAACCCATGGATATTTTAAAAAGTTTAAGGGCTATCCAAAATCTTTTGAAATTGTCACAGTTGCCATTTGGACTCTCAGCCAATCAGACGTCACGTCACTGAGTGGCCAAGTAGAACGTCATCTCTGATTGGCTGAGAGCTACTCTGCCAACTTGGCAGAGTAAATGACTAGAACTGACAGACTTGCTCCCGACCTCTGAACGGTGGGAAGAGGTGGGTTTCTCGACCTACTCCCACACCCACCTGCTCACCCACACTCAGCTGCTGGGCTGAAATGGAATAACATACATGTATGACACATGACTTTAGGGTATTTTTTAACAAGGAATTCATTTCTGATGCCAGTTTTACGGTCAAAATCATCTGCAACACACGCTGCCTCGCGGCTGACCAACACAGGCAAACAGAAACGGAGGTGCTGTTGCCGTTTACCCTCCGACCAGCTCGCTCTTCGGCTGAGTTGTAAAACGGCGGTTACGTGCTGCAGGGCGCTGACACCCACAGCCACCTGCTTGCCCACAGCCACCTGCTTGCCCACACCCAACTGCTTGTCCACACCCACCTGCTCGCCTGGAATTTGATTAAATAAAGCATGTGACCTATCAAAGTGGGTCAGTGTTTCCTGGAGATTATGATTCTGCTGTCAGAAATGAAAAATAATGTATTGTATCAAAATTTGGTACCTGATCATTGGGAATCGGCACTGTGTGTGTATGTGGGGGGGGGGGGGGGGCTTGTAAGCACTCAATCTAACACATATTACACTCACACATATTACACTCACACATGTTACACTCACACATCGGGGGGGGGGACTTCAGGTAGGTTTATCAATAAAAAAATTCCCTGGTTCACATCTGATATCAATCACATATACCATTCATTATTATCGAAATTACGTGAAATATACACAGAATTTAAAGACAGAGAATCATGTCTTTAAGAATTAAGTTGAATTTCAACTATCCCTTTCAGATAAAGAAGATAAACAATTTAAGGGTCGTAGAGGTCGTTACTGCAGTATGCCATTGGTTGCCATGATGCCTGAATGCAATACTAACTCTACTCACTAGGGTTTATGACAACCAAGGGAGTACATCGACTGCTTAAAAAGGATTCATTCAGAAGAAAATACATAACATCTACTTTTTTCCACCACAGGTCGCCAGGCCGCAAACCAGGTGAACGTGCTGAACGTGCACACGACGGCCGAGCAGGAGAACCAGCTTCGTAAGACGGAGGCCGAGATGAGACTGTCGACGCAGAAGGCACGCGACCTGTCCATCAACATCCGCCTCAAGGAGCAGCTCATTAAGGAGCTGGTCAAGACGGGCAAGGAGACCACGCAAATCAACCAGCAGTATGAGGAGAAGATACACAGCCTAGAGAAGGTTAGTAATGTAGATACACAGTCTAGAGAAGGTTAGTAATGTAGATACACAGCTGCCTAGAGATGGTTAGTAATGTAGATACACAGCCTAGAGAAGGTTAGTAATGTAGATACACAGCCTAGAGAAGGTTAGTAATGTAGATACACAGCCTAGAGAAGGTTAGTAATGTAGATACACAGCCTAGAGAAGGTTAATAATGTAGATACACAGCCTAGAGAAGGTTAGTAATGTAGATACACAGCTGCCTAGAGAAGGTTAATAATGTAGATACACAGCCCAGAGAAGGTTGGTAATGTAGATACACAGCCTAGAGAAGGTAAATAATGTAGATACACAGCTGCCTAGAGAAGGGTAGGAATGTAGATACACAGCCTAGAGAAGGTTAATAATGTAGATACACAGCTGCCTAGAGAAGGTTAGTAATGTAGATACACAGCCTAGAGAAGGTTAGTAATGTAGATACACAGCCTAGAGAAGGTTAGTAATGTAGATACACAGCCTAGAGAAGGTTAGTCATGTAGATACACAGCCTAGAGAAGATTAGTAATGTAGATACACAGCCTAGAGAAGGTTAGTAATGTAGATACACAGCCTAGAGAAGGTTAGTAATGTAGATACACAGCCTAGAGAAGGTTAGTAATGTAGATACACAGCCTATAGAAGGTTAGTTATGTAGATACACATCCTAAAGAAGGTTACCGTAAATTCCCGCGTACTACCCGCATCTCGCATATAACCCGCACCCCCAACTCAGGAGAATCCTATAACCCGTTTTTAGATCTGAAAATGTCAATTTTAGTACTGTTCTATAATGATAAAAACCCTTGTATAACCCGCACCCTATATAGGCATGTCTGATATCAAATGAAAGCTGAGTTTGGTTCGCGTACAACCCGCGGGTAGTACGTGGGAATTTACGGTAGTAATCATGTAGAAACAGCCTAGAGAATGTTAGTAATATAGATACACAGCCTAGAGAAGGTTAATAATGTAGATACACAGCCTAGAGAAGGTTAGTAATGTAGATGCACAGCCTAGAGAAGGTTAGTAATGTAGGTACACAGCCTAGAGAAGGTTAGTATTGTAGATACAGAGCTTAACGAAGGTTAGTAATGTAGATGCTAATGAAGGTTAGTAATGTAGATGCACAGCCTAGAGAAGGTTAGTAACATGAACTAAGAAACACAGCCTTGAGCGAGTTACTTCATTAATTTACCTATGTAATGTCATAATAAATCATTAAATTTGTTTCCTGATTGTGATCTTGTAATTTCAGGAGAAGACTCAGGCAAAAATGGATATCACAAACTTACAGAAAGCCCTTGTTGACCTGGAGCACAGAGAGCACAATGATCGTGTAAGTAAATCTCTTTTATACTGCATGATGAAGTGCAACAACACCAAAGATAATCACTAATTCTTTGTAATACATGTATAACACTCTGGGCATACTTTAATCTGATGCACAATGAACCAAAGGACCTGTAACTTGTCCAAAGTTGATTAATGTAATAATGCTTTCATGGATAATGCCCTTTTTTGGGATAATACATAAATGCAGCCGTGATGAATAACTTGACACAGTTGCATTCAAGAATCATGCTGACTCTACCGGGCTGCTACACTCCTGAAGGGTCAGCATGATGCATGAAAGCAACCCTGGAAGTAGACTAGGCTACATTCAGGCATCATGACGACTGAGGATAGCACATGAAAATATAATGTCGCCCTTCAAGGGATGAAAATCTTTTCCCCCTGATTTCAATTTTTTTAAATGTTGCGAAGACCTGTACTTAATACCGTAAAACATCGCGTATAAGCCTTGTGTATAAGCCACACCTAGAATTTGGGCCGATTCTATATGCCGCACCATCGATCTGATTATGGTACCTTTTATACTGTATTATAATAGTAAAAACAAGCGTATAAGTCCCACCCTGACCATGGGCCGATCACATAAGCCGCACTGCCGATCTGACTTGCGTACTAGCCGCAGCTTATACGCAAGGTTTTATGGTAAATACTATAAAGGACCTTTCAATATTTAGGGGCCTCAATTAGATTTTTTTTAGGTTACTTTTATCCCTGCCCTTAATAGATGGTCGTACTTGATGTCTGTAAGTTGGTGTTTCCGTCTTCAGTCAGAGAAGGAGCGCCTACAGTCAGACTTCAGGAAGAAGATGGAGGTAGCCAAGACGCGGCTCCACACACTGTCCAAGAAGCAAAAAGACACCGAGCGACTCGCCACCTTCACCGGCGCCAATAACAACAGGTAAGTACTGTCCATTTTGTATCTTGAGAAAACTAAGGTGAACTTGAGTACTTTCAAATACTACATAATACTTCTGATCACTTAAAGCTTGACCGTCATGCTTGAAGTGAGGCCAAAAGCACTTTTGAATATAGTTCAGTTTTAATTCACAAGAGGGCTCTTAAGGGCTGGGAGCTCAGCTCTTACAGGCACAAGATAGGGTGAATATGTTGTAGCTGGACAATGCTCATGATCCCCTGCCCAAACACTGCTGCCCTCTGGTGGAACTGTTATTTTAGTCTATGTATGGAAAATGCTGAACTTATTCCCTGACGGCCCAGCTTTAATATCTCTAGAATTGATTGTATTAAATCTGATTTCAGAATCCACCAGTTGGAGTCGGCGGTGGATAAGATGAAGCAGCAACAAGATCAGCTACAACGGAAACTCAAGGATGAGAGTGACAGGAAAACTAAACTAGAGGTCAGTTTACTGATCCTTTATGTTACACAGGGCATTATGTGTTACTATACAGTTAAGGGTTTACATGCCATGATATGTTGATAAAGATTTTAATAGAATTTACCAAGATCAAAACAATAAAGCATTGAAATCGATGCATCTGATTTTTGGATGTGGGACTTGTAAATTTAAATTATGAATAGAAAAAAAATCTGTGAAAAAATCATCAGAAAAAAATATGACTTATTTCTCCTATTTCTATAACAGCGTGACATGGGTAAGGAGCAGCAGCGGGTGCGTGAGTTGGAGGCGCGCAACGCTCAGCAGAAAAAGGTGCTCAAGGTGAAGACGGAGGAAATGGCCGCCGTCCAACGACGACTCCGCTCCGGGTCCCACCTCCAGGGCAGCAGCAGGTGAGTAGTTAATAATAATTAATACAGTATAGTGGTGGAATTTTGAAACCAATCAGGGAAATAGATGAAGACTTTGAAGTGTTTTTTCGTAAATATTACATTTAATGATTTACAAAACACACTTCAGATTTTTATTTGATTACATATGGAAAATTAAGCATTAAAGTACTCTTTGTCAAACAGAGAGTGGCATCACGTTAAATTGCTAAAAGTACTAAAAAATCTATCCATATCTTTAAGAAATGAGGTGTATTTAAAGATAGGACTGCAAATGGGCCGAAGACAGTGTTTTGCACAAGAAAATAAATAAGGGAGTGCTCATTTTTTAACAACAGGGGGGGGGCGGTGAGATTTCGCGCGGAGCGCGCGAAATTTTTTCACCCCCCCCCCCGGCAGGCCGAAAATCGCGCTTTCGCGCCCCTTTGTAGCATAGTAACGCGCGGGCTTTTTCCCTCAAAACAGGTTGAATTTTTTTCACCCCCCCCCCAAGAGGGGTCTAAATTTTTTACCCCCCCCCGGTCAAGGGGTCCAAATTTTTTACCCCCCCCCCCAAATCCACCACCCCCCCCCCTGTTGTTAAAAAATGAGCACTCCCTAACTGGAACATTGTCAATGCAGATGGCTTAATCATCCTCAGAGTGTACTTAGTGTGTACACGGGGCGCTAGCCACTGACACCAAGTCTTGAATTCCCTTTTATTGCAACACCTAAACCCATGACATGGTTATGGGGGGGAGGGGGGGTGTATGACATCTCTGTTTAAAAATCAACATCAGAATGTGTATCTTTTTGAAATTGAAATATTAAGAAGGAAGTGGAATGGTGCTACATCATGACACACTTTAGTTCCGTACGCTTCCACCACCGTGACATAACCTTGAAGCGTTGCTGGGTTTCTGCAATGCTAAGCGAACAGGAACCAGAACGTATAAATAAATGGGAGAGGTCCATACTCTAGTTCCTGCTCGCAGGTCAGTATAGAACAATGATAAGGACTGCTCAAACCCAGCATAAATTCATGGTCGGGTCATCGTTGGACTCGCAAACATCATTCTGGCGCATAGAACGAGTGTACATAACCTATCTGGTTTTACTTAAAACCTGCAAAGGAAGAAGACACGGTAACATACACACAGCCACGTGAAGAGTTCGCATTTCTTTCGGCTTTTTAAAGCAAGACTACTTTAGACTGTTTCTTTGAACACAATTACAAACACAACCATTCATGACTTCTGCTGATAATACTTTACACCACAGAGTGTTGTAGCAGAATTTGATGTTGAATCTGTCATGTTCAGTGTTTAACATTTCCTGTCCTATCCCACCGATGTCACCATCATCTGTAATAGACGATATATTTCCTATCTACATTTATTTTGTAACTCACAGTGCTCACACATTCTGTGATCAATAGATTTTTTTTTAATTGAAAATTTATTCATTTATTTATCTTTGTGAATAAAAGAACAAATGCATTGAAAACCTGACACACACAAGGGAAGATCCAACAACACAAACACATCAAATACAGCTATAGTATTAAAACAAGCACGAGTCAACTGATGTTTTATTGACTCAGGGTGTACCCTGAGTCTTATGTTGATGACTTCATAGGGTTCAGTGTAAAAGTTGAAAGTGAGATGTGTTCTTTTTCATTCTTGCTACTGAACACATCAACTATGTCACACAGCGATATCAGTGAGGGTTAAGTGGAGTTATGGCGGCAACTTACCGACCAAGGCAAGCAAGGGAAAGGGCAGAAAGAGACCCAAAATTGGTTGTGTTCGCTGTAATATATGCACCCGTTGCAATAAGATGGAAGCAGTCAGTGGGGATTCCATGACTGGGGCGGCACTGCTGAGGTGGCAACTTTGACGGGAGTGCAGGGCGTGGCGAGAAAAAGCACTAGTTGATGGGTCGATGACTGTTAGGGGCCACTACAACTATAGTGTCAATACACATATACATAATAGTTGCCATGTGTGTTGGGCAGTCAGTATATTTGTGTTTTTCAGTCACCATGTGTGTTGATCAAACCATCTACTTTTCAATCAATTCGATCACCCTGACCCTGAGTCAATTGTGATGTAAATTCCACATTCAGTCTTTTCAATTTCATTTGACGATTTTGCATGGAATATGTCTTTAATATCGAGAGGTTGTACATCATTTTGCTTGATTGTGTTATAGGGGATCTAGCATCTTGTCCATGTCCAAGTTTCCAGTCAGGTAGAGTCATAGTCTACAAATTTGAGTAAGGGGTGTCTCGCTACTACATTCCTATGTCCCTGTAGTATATGAGTTGTTGAACTAATACGTATATACGCTTGTTGAACTGGTGCCATGGTGGTTGGAATGCATGCTATTGTACAGAAGCTACCAATTAATGTACCATTTTATCCAATTTTGCCTCATTTTGCCTGTTATGTTGACATCATCTTGATAAAGTATATATGTATACACATTATATATCAAGGAAGTGGTCCTATACCAAAAATACTCACCCCCTCCCCCCCTCCTGGACTTCAGCATCTTCATACATAATATATAGGGTCACCCAACGGTTGCACTCAACAAACTTAGCCTATAACACCATATTCCTCATACTTCTAAGGACAATGAACGAGCTATCCATGGTTTATCAGTTGTACTGGGTAGTATCTATTTAGATAAAAGCTAAAGAGCACAGCTTAGTGTGCCAGGCAGTATATTTAAAATCAGCTCACATAAGGATCAGCGGCTGGGAATGGATGGCATAAACATAAATAGCTAATAAATAAAGATTTGTTTAATTTCTATTTTTATTAATTCTTGTATAATCTTTTTAATTTTTGCACACAAGACGCTACATATATATATGATTATGGAAATGAGACTTCCATATATATATACTCATTCAAGAGCGCCATTCAAGACTAACAAAGCATGGTGTTTAAAGGTCTGCTAAATGTGGCGGGTGTGTTGTCCAGTTACAGAGAGAAGTACCTCCGTCTACGCGGCCGGTAAATAAACCAAGTCTCAGTCACCCACCCCATGCTTGCTTAATAATGACGACCAAATTCCCCAATATATTAAAAAAGGGTTTATTGCCACACTTGTATTTTGTTGTACTGTATCTAGACATCAGACGTCTTTAATGCTTAGTTACCGGTACTGCTGCACCCTTTGCTCAGATGCGGCCACAGTTGAGCTAGAGTGGGGACCGGCTTGATAAAAATATGAAGACTGGAAAGCATTGCCAAAAAATTAGTAGTCAATCATTTCTCTCTAGCATGGCTGTCAAATAAGTAGTACTGTAGTTATATGACGTGTACCAATCTGTACGCGAAATACAGTGAAGGAGCCTTATAGGCTCCTTCACTGAATACCCCTACAGATTGGTACTAGTCCTATAACTACTTTATGCCACTAGCTGTATACAGTATACAAGAGGTGTGAAATGCTTTGTTCTCCGTGCCCACTGTGGTATAAGTTGGCTTTATGGAACAGTTTTGATTTTTTTTTTTAGATATTCAAGTCAGAATTCTGACAGAAATCCACATCTTGATGGATTGGGCCTTGTTACATTGGAACAAAAATACACATGTGGCAATCCCTTTACTTAACAAAGCTAGGTAGTGGTTGACCAACGCTGATCAGCGTTGGGGGAGGGATTAAAACTGATGACTTGAATGGTTGCATGTATTTGTTTGGAGACTTATGAGATTGTTATTTTTCATATTTCGAAGCTTTTACCGAGGTTATCTAATTTGTTGTGGAATTGATTTCATAATGGAATTAATAATAGAATAGTTTTGCCTGCTTCTTCCCTGTAATAGACTACAATTCATGATTCTGAAATATTCCTCTCTTTGATTATTCATAGCGTCAGCATATTGCCATGTAATTCCAAATCACTGGCATCGACATTTTCTCAAAAGACAAAATATCATACTTTACTCGATACTAGTATACTGAAGGACACCAAGCAAGAAACGAAAACGTGTAGGTCGCTCCAAATAAATAAAATATGTATATAATATATGCTCGACAACCTCGCCCCCTTACTCACAAAAATAGAGAATTAGCCCAAAGTCATTTGTGATTTTGAGTAGAAGGGAGCTCGTTCATATTAAGTCCTACTTTTATATTCTCTGAGCAGTGACGAGCAGACACGCATGGAGGAGCAGAGGCGGTGGATCGACTCAGAAATCGAGAAAGTAGTCGACCAACGACGACAAGTCGAGCAGCTAGAAAAGGTGATTGCTAACCACTGATCAGTCTCGATCCATCCAGTACCCATTTACGCCACCAGGGCGGGAATGGGCCTGCACGAATTCCTTTCTAAAAAGATATCCAGAATTCTAGATTATTTTTTAATGAGGTTGTAAAGGGAATTTGACTTGATATTTTTATTTTCCTGAAGACAAACGGTGGGAACTTATTCCTATAATTATAACATTTGGCCCAGCGCACAATCCAGTACACTCATTGACTAGGTTTTCTATAATGTTATCTTCCTGTCTCTTTCCTCAGGAGCTGGAAAAACGAGAAGAAATCCTTTCCAAGAAGGAGGCCATGTTGGACGAGAAGAATGAGTTAGAAATGAAGAAGTTGCGATCGTCACAGGTTATCTCAAAGGTGACTTTAGAAAATAAATTTTGTAGTTTTGTTTGTTGGTAGGTCTCATTTTATTTCACAATTAATGGTCGTGGATATGTTATTCAGGCAGAATGTGCTATAATTACTATTACTCTAGTGTATAGCACTCATCTCGCATGTAACCCGCACCTGAGCCTTGCAAATATTGTGGAGCCCGCACCTGGGGTCTTAAAAGTTTCTACTTCTAATAGTGCTGTACTATACTTTCAAAAAATCCCTGACATAACCCGCACCCTGACTTTGGGAATATCGTTTTACCCGTACCTAGGTTTAGATTCATGCACAACCAATCGTATATATATATATGCGGAAATTTACAGTATACGGAACTTTCAAATCTTTTTTAGAACAAATTATCTTTTATGCACTCGAGAAAATCCACGTCTTGTTACAATTTTTCCTGAGGCATATACAACTTGTTTTGTAGTATAACTTATCTAATTTTTCTGATTTTTTAAGGACATCAAAACTGTGTCGATGAAGTTGGACTCAGTTGATCGGCGTATCCGTGAGAAGACGGAGGAGGCTTCAGGGACACCGCGGGAACGTCAGGGGGCGGTGCGGGACGAACTACGCATGCTTCAGGCGGGGCGCGAGAAACTCAAGGTGAAGTGGGAGGAGCTGGACTCTAAACTGAAGGAGGGAGCCATTCTGTCGGAGGAGGAAGAGCGCAGGTAATAATCCAGTTTTTTTAAAAATTGTTATTAAAAAAAATACAACTTAACAGTTTAACTTATTTGTTTATTTCATGGTGAATACGGCACTCCCATTGACTTAACCAAGGAAGGCCGTATTTAACACCCCCCGTGAAATAACCCTCGCCCGTATTTCACGGCCTTTAAAATCATTAAAATTGATGATTTAAACACTATAAAATTGCTTTTTTCAGACCAATTAAGGGGAATTTTGACATATATAGTTTATTATGACATGAAATAAACACAAAGGAGCACTCGTATAGTTCCCCAATGAGGGTTATTTCACTTGGCTTCGCCTCGTGAAATAACCCTCAGTGGGGAACTATACGAGTGAACCTTTGTCTATGTATTCATGTAGACAACCACATAACTTACAAACATATTAAAACAGATGTACTTCTCGCGCCATTTAAACCAATGCAACTTTGCTGATCATGGCCTCAGCATGAACTGGGAACCTTTCTCATTAAGTTTAGATTATAGATACCTTGTAATATATAAGTACACATATTACTTACAGCTTGTGGTGCTTGATCTGACCGTCTTATACCCTTCTCCCTTACAGACTGATTGGTTTAGATGAATATATAGACGCCCTGGATGCAGCTATCGACTACAAGAACGACTTCATTACAAACAAACAGCACGAGATGAGGACGTCTGGTAGTGTCAGACAGGTAGGGCAGATTAACCCTTTAAGGGCGGCATACCGTTCCGTCGCGATAATGCTTAGGGGCTTTGGTTTTAGTTTGGAGACACCTATACCCCGGGTCTTATACAAGACCGGCGCCCTTTATGACCAGGCACTTGATCACGACTCTACGGTAATGCTTTATAATATCGGTATGATGCATGGAGGCAGCCCCAACGAGTGTGCTCACCACTGCTGCATTCATGCGATATTTCAACGTTTTGGGGGTGTATCAAACCTGTCGGTTCAGCATGATGCTGGAATACAGCATTGGCGAGTAACTTAATGCATGAAAGCACTATACGGTCCTTAAAGTGTAAATTACTTTAAGATTGTTATGGACTGAAGTTAAAAGCTACACGTACCACTGAGATACATATATGTATTTATATACTAATGATGATTACTTTCAGAGTGAAGACAACCTCATGGCCAAGCTGAATTCCCTTTCTACCGTGGAGACGAGAACACTCCTCTCACGGTATTTCGAGAAGGTCGTCGAACTTCGCGACACGGACCGCAAAAAGAACATGGCGTGCAGTGAGCTCCAGGTAAATAGACATTGAGAGATCAAGCAAATTCTTAGATTTATGTTAATGGTTAATTGCAAACTATTGAGGCAAAATTTGTCAGATCATATTTAACACTTTATATTAGCCCAGCTAATCAGTCTTTAATGTGTTGTTTATAACATACTTCCAGTCCGATGCGAATCTGGCACTTCTTTCTGGTATATTAATATCAGGGCTAAAACTGGGTTGAAATGTTTATCAGTACAAGGGGGTGATTCTAAATATATAGAAAGTGTATCTACCAGCTTCAAAGTCCATATAGATCTGACAAAAATGAAATATGAATTTTTCTTGGTCTATATATTAGCCTCGGACAAAAAAAAGATCAGTTTTATCATCATTAAAACCTTTAAATCATTTAATTCAGTGTTAACCTTAATTCCCGTGTTGTACCTTAGATGAAGCTGGACGAGCAGGACCAGATGATCCGTGACCTGGAGGCGACCGTGCAGCGGGCGGGGCTGGAGGCGGACCGTAAACTCACCCAGCAGCAGCAGCAGTACGAGCGACAGGTACAAGTCATGATCAGACAGATCGCCGAACTCTCCTCCGCCGCAAACTCAACCGCAAACTCAGTCAACGCCAGCATGGATAAGGACAAGTTAGTATCTTTAGAGATTGTAATCGGATGGAAAAAAATTGCTTGTGGGAGGGAAAGTCTGATTTATTCGTTTTAATGTGGTTACTTGCTGTAAAGATGGGAACCTTAAAGAGGGTTCCTCTATCATCATTTCACACGGTGGTGTATGGTTTTTAGGTATAAGATGATCTCATAGCTTGTTTTTTACACATTTAGTTAGAAAGTAACAATCTGGTACCAACTCAATCATCTTGTTATCTTGTAGATATTGATGTTACAAAAGGTTGTTACAAGGGTGCAATACCAAGTACTGGTAATGTAACGGTAGGTCTCAGCTGTTACCTGTGTTCTGCTGTCAGTGAAATATCTCTTTTTCTCTTTCAGGTTAACTCAGTTAGAGAGAGATCTGTATTATTACAAGAAGACTAGTCGGGACCTGAAAAAGAAGTTAAGAGAACTCCTTCAAAGTTCCATGCTAGCAACAGAAGGTGATAAAGGTAAAATATTTAAATTTCCTTTCTTATTTTCTTTTTTTAATATGAATTTGATCTACTCTTCCTTCAAACAATTGTTTAAAACTACCAACAGAATACGTCTGTGCACAGTTTAAAATAGAAATGTCTATACTTGTAGATATTGACAGTTTGCTGATGCCGACACCGCGGGACACTCCTCGAGAGGCTATGTCCTCTCGAGGAGTCACTCCAAGGCCGCATTCTGCCCGGTAAGAAACACGCGGATGATTTGTTATTTTTCACTACTCGAAGATTTGATCACCATTACCACCCTTGGAACACCTACTTATCCAGCCTCTAAAGTAGCTTGTAAACCCTAAAACCCCAAAACATTATTTACAAAAAGAGCTGAGTATTTCAGCTTGAGTTTATAAATTACCGGTACTGTAATTTACCACTATAATTCGCATCTCGTATATAACCCCCATCTAGACTTTGAAGAAATTCTCCCGCACCTCGGTTCTGATTTTGTCTACTTTAGAGTATGATGCCAGAAAATCCTTGCGATCCTAACATGCCATTTTCTTATAACTCATACCTGGGTTTTGGTCCGCGTATACATAAACCGCAGGTTATTTTAAAATTCTCTCTGTGGCTTTAAACAGAACAATTATCTAGCTCCCTATGATAATGAAAACATCTTTTTTATGCCACAGGAGCAGGGATGGGGACGGGCGGATGCCGTCCGCAGCTCACATGAGAGAAGGAGGAGGCACCCCGGTCCGCATCTCACGGAGAGACCTCCGACGCATGAGCGACGAAGAAGTTGTGCTCCGCAAGTCTGCTGTCCGCGACTCAGAGGCACTGCCCACGGGTAAGCTGTTATATATCATGCTCTATGTGTTATCATTGTTCTATAAATTTTGTATTCTATAGGTAAATAAAGCAAATAAAGTGTATTCAGAATATGGTGGAAAGAGTATACATATGTATATATGTACACTCCCCTCGAAAAGAAAAGTTTCTGAGTGTAAAAAATATCATGCAAGTCCCAAGAACTGAATTTATTACAAAAAATACCAAATTACAGAATTTGTAATTGACAATATGATCACTAATGGGCTACCTACTAGAGAATCCTATATTCAGGTCATCTACTTTTCATTTTCAGATTCGTTAGACACTTGAAGGCAGTGACGTTCCTGGAGTCAAAAAGTGATATTTCTACATGCAATGTACTAAAATATGATCTAATTTATTGGTATCTTCTGATACGAGGTGGGAATACCTCCTCTTGCCGATAGAGTTACCGTGTGACTTTATTGGTAACACCAAAAAGGCTCAACCAGCTTCCACCAGCAGCAATATAAATACCCTGTTCAGTGCAGTGTGGGCTGTAGTATAATGTCTTGCCCTTAAAAATTGTCATCTAAGTGGTATTTATAACCTTATAGTATGGTAAAGTGGGCGTATGTCATTCAGACATGGGATATCCACACGTTGATCCCTTAAGGTTCTCCAGAATTTGGGCCCTCTGAAATAGGGTTCTTGGAAGAGGGAACACCCCATTAAGAGCCCTCGGAACCATCGGAACCAGGGTCACTGATATCATTGACTGTCTGGCTTTAACAAGTTAGATGGTCGAAGGTCCCTGGTTTAGACCCCCTGTTCCAAGGGCTTTTCTTCAGAAGTCCCAAATTACTTTTGGCTGATACCGGTGAGTAACCATATGATGTCAACATTTCCCATCATTATGGTGTTAATGACCTCATGAAAATGTGCTTGAACTTTGATATAAAGAGCGGCAAACTGAAACATTGTGAACTACTAATCCGATGGTGATATTCATTGTCCGTCCGGGTATAATGTTATACGTTATACGTGTGTAAATATGCATTATATTATATGCAAGTAGATGTAGATATAACCTGAAATCCGCCTGAGTAATGGGCATTATAATGGAACAAGTTGCACTTGTTGGTGATATGAATATGTACGCTACATTATTTTGACCAAATACTAAATACGAGTAGGTAAGGTTATGCTTAGAAAGTTTAATCTTGAACATTTGTGAACTTGTACTTGAAAAGTAAGGCATACATCTTTTTTATTATGACATTCAAATAAATTGTTTTTTCCCACCGATTTATTGAATGGGGACATAAAATGGAGTCACGAGAATGTATTGTATATTAACGTCTAGCACCCAGAACACTTAACTCGAGTGTATTGTTAAATTGTTAGATGATGTTGTTGGTAGTAATCTCTAAAGGAAGAATGTATTTTGTGTAAGGCAACCAAAGACGTCGCACCATTCACCATTGCAATATGAAGGGCTGATAATGGTAATATTGTATGCTGAGACTTTACTGCTGGCATGCATATATTCAGGTAGCTGGCAGAAATTATTATTTATTTCCTGAAGAAAGTTGACCAAAATCATTGAAATTTCCCTGCTTTTTTTTCTGCCGACCTGCGCGTGGCATCCTTGGAGATGCAATCTCCATGGATGATCGTTGATACATGTGTAACACTCATGAAGCTGTGTACGTGGAAATCTAATCTAGTCTCACAAACTGAATTAATACTGTCGCTAGAATGTGAATATTTCAGTAATGCATTAGATTTTAAATTCCCAAATGAAACTGTTCAATCATAACACAAACTATTTTGATACACTAGATAACTACTTGTTATTGGTATAGGTATTCTCAAAGGGGATGCATTATTGAAACAGTACAGCCTTACGTACACATCTACAGTGCCAGGCCTACCTATTAAACCGTCCATTAACTTCAATAAAGGTGCACACACTTGAACATCAACCGTCCTTATTCAGCCAGCTAAGGGTAACGTTATTCCTAGAGATATTTGTGAGGATATATAGATCTACCTGAGGTATCCATCATCTGTTGTAAAACACTGATTTATCACTTTATAACAGCATTTAAAGATGTATGAAATTATTCACTGCTGCTCTCGTTTCGGCTACATGTAGTCTGATGTTGGGGACTTTTCTATATTAAAGTGGCATCCTCAGAAATAGTCCATACATGGCCTTTCTAATACTGTTCTAGACAACTAACAAGAGACGCCTTAGTAGTGAGAGTGGTGTTTTAACACTGTGTGCTCCCCGTGCCCACTAGGTGTCAGCAGAGAGCTCCGATAGACTGTAGGCAACACACATTCTGAGGTGAGAGGAGAGATGGTGCCAGCAGTCTCAGGTCAATCACCTCTCTGTACGGATACGGCCATCTTTATCCACTGGTGTGTAATACAAATGTATATGTTAACTTATGCAGTTGGGTTTGAGTCTAGACCAAGACTGCGATAGGAGGTTGACTGCCTCCGCTTGGAATTTTAACCCTGTGGAGAGGCCGTCTGATCTCTGCTCTGCTGTAGAATATGGGCAACACACCCTAAATATGTGGATACAGGCCTCCTAATGACATATAGGGGAAACACAGTGTTAACTCAAGTCAAATAGAGCATTAACCCCACCATACGAGAGCTGTCGACCCCAATAGTTCCTTGCTGTGCACCACTAGCATAATAGTCATTCCTCTAAAGTAGCCCGTAAACCCTAAAACAAAATCCATTAACAAACAAATTTCAGAAAATTATTAAAGAATAAATTATTTTGAAATTCTCTATGTGACTATGCATAGGACGTTCATCTAGATCCCTATGATAATACCCCCCCCCCCCCCCCCTGCCCCAACAAGCTTTTGGTTCTGTGGTCAATCCCACCTGCAAGTGAAGACCCTGAAATTGTCATGTCTTAAAATAACTCTTAAAAAGTATTCTTAGAAAGTCTACCGTTTCTTCAAACAGACAAAAAATATCTAAATCAACAAAAGCAATATCTCGTATTGTTTTGTTGAGGTAGCTATTTGCGTCATGTGGACATCTGGAGGCGTTATGACGCTTGGGAAGTTGGTATAAAATGAGTGCCGACTGCAAGCTCCTCAGTTTCTCAGTTTACTTTAAGAACAATCGGGGTCACTGGTGTGATACGACCCTGTATATCAGCGCTGTCTTAATGCACCATGATAGTACCTTATCTTTCCATCTGTATGCATTTAATTTATGAAGTAAGCCCGTGTATATATGAGATAAAACCAACATAGCTGAACGTTAAATAGGAAAAGCTTTAGTGTTTTATACATACCTTGATTCTAGAGGACGCCCATAGTGGCCATTAAGAGACGAGTACCACCATTATCACGATACACATAATCTCTTAGGTCTCACTAAGATTTGACCCATAACTCGCTAAAAGATCACATTTGTCATCATGATGCACCAATGCAGCCCCGGCGAGTAACTCACCGGTGCTGCATTGGTGCATCAGGCCGACCGTATGGGGTATCTCAACCCCGTTGGATCAGCAGGAGGGTTATATAAAAGTAATACATGTATTGAGATTTGACACAATGTATAACGGCTTTGTATCACTACCTACATTTATCTTCCTTTTAAGAAAGATCTATTACATTTCTGCCACTGATATCCTTTATAATTGTGATCTTAAAAGCCTTTCGATGATGAGATTTCCATTGCGCCCTATAAGAGTGGAAACAGGCACCCGTCCATGCCCAATACCCCTGTTCCTTCTTATTAAAAGAGATGTGATGTTAAGAATGATTGCCGTCTCCATATCCCATATGCACAGATATACACATGCGTATGGAGGTCTAGATGTACATTCCAGCTTATAAAAAGTAAAACGGCCTGTTTTCACAGAAGGCAATTATATGTCATAGTCCAACTGACAAGTTTAGTCTGTCCAGCAGTCCATTATCCAGTACCACTGATTTTAGCAACAGCCAATACTGGATAGCCACCGACTTAGGAGTCAAGGCAGGAAAGTCGCTAACTAACTGCCATGGGTTTATAGCCACTGACTAAAAGCCAAGACTGGACATTCACCATGGGTGGATAGTCAGCGACTAGCAGCCAAGGGTGGATAGTCAGTGACTAGCAGCCAAGGGTGGATAGTCAGTGACTAGCAGCCAAGGGTGGATAGTCAGTGACTAGCAGTCAAGGGTGGATATTCACTGACTAGCAGTCAAGGGTGAATAGCCATTGACTAGCAGTCACTGGTGTGTTGCTCTGTTAGTATCAAGTAAACCACTGTGATTGATAATACTGTTCTGTGTCTAGTAACATAGTGAATGGTTGAACTGGTACACTTGTATTTGCTGATAAGACGCTGGCCTTACAAGTTACAGCAATCGTCCAAACTGAGCTTCTTCTCTTGGAATGGGAAGCTTTATATTCATGCAGTCACAAGGAAATAAAAACTGCCACTTGTACACCATGACTCCTGTCGTGTCTTTATTGTTACATTGTTATTAACCCTTTAACCAGGGCGACATAATGTCGTCATAATGGACCGATGCAGCACCGGTAACACGGGGCTGCATCGATCAAATTTATGCCATCTTCAGGAGTAAATCCATTAAAGCAGAATGACAAGATAAAAATATAAAATTGCACTATTTGACTTCTGCATTTCAAAATGTTCTTTCGAGACATGCATCCCCCCCCCCCCCCACACACACACACATAGTGTTCCAAATCCACACAACTCTTACTTAGCCAGATTTAGGACTCATACTTTTCCTGTAAGGAGTTTGCATGTATGTATGTATAATGCAAGATCCCACACAGTAATCAATTTGAAATGAAGAAGATCGATGGCGCAGGCTAAGGATATTTCCTTTCTGATATAATGCCCACGTATGTCATTTGAATACTGACCAAAAATGTTACCTCCCAGTAAACAAAAAACGTTATACAACATTTTATAACGTTGTATAACGTTAAATAACGTTTCCCTAAGGCTCCTTACTATGGCACAACGTTATATGAAGTTTTGTAACGTTATTTTGACGTAAAATAACGTTTTTTGTTAGCTGGGCTGCTATGGGACCGACTCTGGTAACTACTAGTATACTACTAGGGGTAGGACATAACTACTGTGCCGCAGGTGCCCTTAACCCTGGCGCTATTACGAGACATATATATGCGCTTATATTCAATACCCTTTATTTTAGTGCTTAAGAAACATTTGAAGACCAATCTAGCCCGGCCGCATCGTACATGGCTTAAACGTCGTGAAATAGGCTCACATATCTACTTTTGAGGAAAAAACCCTCTAGGTCTGATACATGGGTTTTTATTTGGTAGAACATTCACTCAGATTTGGCTATATTTGAAGGGGCACCTATAATTATGATCTCTTTAAGTGATTTCGAACACACCCAAATATTATAATAATATATTGATATTGTGCACTTAACCTTATTCTTGCACTATTTGTACTAGGTACCACCCAACTAACACAAATACGTCATATTGCGTCAAAATACCGTTTTTAACGTTATATAACGTTTTTCCATAATAAGGAATCATAGAGAAACGTTACATAATGTTGTATAACGTGTTTTTTTATTGTTTACTGGGCATTTGCGTAAAAAGGGAAAATCAAAGGTACCAAAGACATACATGTCCTCGAGACATCTTTTGTCAGCCTACAGGTTTATCCATCTTAACAGCACTGTATATCTTAAAGCTTAAAAGCTAATACTTAGTGTATATATACACTAACCTCCCCTATAGATGAAACCAGGGAGAGCTATTATTTAACAACGTGGTGCGAGGAGGATGGGGCGTTGACTTTTTGTGTGAACCATTTTCAGAGCCCCACCCCTCCCTGCAGGGTGGTCCCTCTCTATCCTTTGGATGCATGTTCTTACATTTTATTTTTTTGAAATACAAGATTCCCTATGCTTTATCACCGAAGGGCCGTATTCAATGCCCCCATTGAATACAATGTGGCCGTATTCAATGGGCTGGGAAAAGATTTCTTTTTTTCATTAAATGGCTTCAAATAAAAAAATAAACACAAATGCCAACTACATTCATACTGTCTCGTGGGGGCTGGGTCATATCCCACTCAGCCTGCGGCTTCATGGGATATGACCCCAGCCCCCACTCGTGGAATACAACAGAGACAGTATCAATGGGCGTTGGCATTTGTCTATGTATTCCTGCTGAAATGAAGCGGCAGCTCCCCTACATAGGCCTATACACCACCCCTGGTGTTAAAGTGGCATTCTCACCAAGCGAATCCCACTCACAATTCTAGTACTCAGTACTATTATCGTCTACTATGTGGTTAAGTGCGAGTCGTGAGAATGCCCCTTTAAATAATGATCTCTCCTGAAGTTTGTTACCTGGTCCCAACCTAGAGCCGTACACAGCGACGTGTGAGGTGGTACGTGACTACGCAATAAGCAAGTGGGATTCTAACTCAGGAAAGGTAAGTGCATCAAAGTTTGATAATTGACTATGGAAGGTGGCGATCGTTCTCGGCATCCCTAGAAGTGGTAACACAGTAACTTAGGGATGTCATTGACATCCAATTTATTTCGATTTCGATTATCACTATTTTGGTCTCGATTTTTCGATTATATCGATTTATTTCGATATAACAAAAGTAGTTAATATTTGCTAGAAAAGGGGGATCTTCATCTGTCGATTTCCTTCCTCATTATTGGGTGTATAAACACTAGCATTTTGGGTACAATCCGAAACCCTTTTCCCTCAATATTATGGGCCTACAATGGTCACCATCACTGCACGAAAATAGCGGTCTACGAGATATACATTCTACTTATTTCTCATGACAACCCCATCCAACCTCAGTACATCCCATGAGAATTTAGGTCTCGAATTTGCCATGGAATATACTGGAATTTTATATCACTGCAACTTAGGTCTGAAAGTTGCCATGGAATATACTCGAGCTTATTACCACGGCAACTTAGGTCTGAAAGTTTCCATGGAATATACTGCAGCTTAAAACCACAGCAACTTAGCCTAAGTCTTAGGTCCGAAAGTTGTAATGGAATATACTGGAGCTTGTTGCCACAGCAACCTAGGTCTGATAGTTGCCATGGAATGTACTGGGATTTAATACCTAGGCAACTTAGGTCTGAATATTGCCATGAAAAAAAACTGGGGTATTATTCCAAGAATATTGGGGTGTAGCTGTCCCTGTGGCTAGTATGGCCAGGTATGAAGCACTGTGGTGGCATTTAGCCTGCCCTGGGGCAGGTAGGGCCGGGTAGAAAGCACTGGGATGGCATATAGCTGGCCCTGGGGCTGGTAGGGCCGACTAGGAAGGACTTTGGTGGCATGTAGCCGGCCCTGGGGCTGGTAGGGCCGGCTAGGAAGGACTTTGGTGGCATGTAGCCGGCCCTGGTATACTAGTATCCTAAAGAATAGGATACTAGTATTTATCAGGGCTAATTTTCACGTATTTAATAAAAGTATGGTTTAAAGTATAGTGGATTAACACCTCCCCCTCCCACACAACTGCATCCTAACACCTCTAACTCACACCTTCATATAACAAAAGCCACAGCTATTTAGGTCAGAGGTTATGATGCATATACGTAACAAGCACACATCTTACAGTTCCTTGAGGAAGCCATAAAGTAATATTTTAAATAATTGTTTGCTGTGCTTCCTACTCGGCCCTACCAGCCCCAGGGCCGACTGGAAGCCACCCCAGTGCTTCCTACCCACCCATAACAGCCCTAGGGCCGGCTACAAGCCACCCTAGTGTATTTTATTATCTTATTCCATTCTATTTCTTTCATGGGATTTATTGAGATTCATGTAAAATACTACCCCAAATTGCCATGGGGTTTAATGGGGTTTAAGTAGAATATAACATCCCTGCCTCCCCATGTGCACTCCATGGTGGTCAGTGCAGTACTGATACTTCAGCCAATCAGAAGCAAGTCTCGCTCTGGTCACATGACCAGCACTCCACCCACTATATAATAGGAGTGAGGTGTAAGCCCCTCAGTTCACTGCTGTCTGACCATGGGAACACACCTCCTGCCTGCACCTGCCTACCTCCTGCTTGCCTCCTGCCTGCACCTCCCTTCAGCCTACTGAAGAGCTGCCAAGCATGAAATTTGATAAATTGTCCTCAAATTATGGAATCCTGACCCCCTGAATAAAATATGTTGTCCTGGGGTTTAATGAAATTTAAGTATGAGATACCCCTGCTTGTCCTAAAGTTTAATGAAATTTAAGTTTAAAAAATATCCCTGGTTGTCCTGGGGTTTAATGGAGTTTGGGTGGAAAATACCCCTGGCTGTCCTGGGGTTTAATGTGTTTTAAGTAGAAAATACCCCTGGTCGTCCTGGGATTTAATGATATTTAAGTGAAAAATACCCCTGGTTGTCCTGGGGTTTAATGAGATTTAAGTGGAAAATACCCCTGGTTGTCCTTAGGTTCAATGGAATTTAAGTGAAAAATACCCCTGGTTGTCCTGGGGTTTAATAATATTTAAGTGGAAATATCCCTGGTTGTCCTGGGGTTTAATGAGATCTAGGTGAAAAATATCCCTGGTTGACCTGGGGAATATTAAGCTTTAAGTGAAATATAACTGAGGTTGTCCTGGGGTATTACGTAACTTAAAGCCCATGCAAGTGTACCTTTAAGAGGAATAAATTCGCCTTAAATCCCATCCAACCCGAGGTTGACAGGGATCATTAAAATCCATTATATTGGTTGTAACCAGATATTTACATAAGATATATGGGGCTTTAAGTTACACTTAAACCTGCATTCTCGTGCAGTGCATTTTTCAAATTGAATAAAAAGCAAGTTCTAGATGGAATATTTACACATTTTTTGCAGTTTTTGGAAGGTAAATTAAGGAGATATTTGCTATACAAATGCTGTACCGATATAATGCATTAATTTTGTCGATGCGATAATCGGAATTCTAGAAATGTCGGTGTATCGATTCTGGGGGTATTGATGACATCCCTAGTAACACTCAACCCGCAGACACCTCTATATAGGATAAAGGAAAACGCAGCTAGGCAAACCTAAACGAAAAGTGCTTCTCCTAAACAAAAAGGGTTTCTCCTCTCTAAGCGCATAAAAATTATGTATTTTGAGAATGAGAAAAGCCCAAATGGTAAATACGCATCGGGCCTTCTGAGAAGTTATACTACTCGCAAGTAATGCCTGCATTGTAGGCTCGCTTGTTATACTACTCACGGTTACCTCCTGCATTGGAGTCTTATTTATCATGCTACTCATAAGCAATGCCTGCATTTTAGTCTCATTTCATATACTTCTTACAAATAACGCCTGCATCTGTTATAGTCCCATTTCTAATTACATTTAAGACCTGAATCATAGCCTCATTTGTTTATGCCACGCTTAGGGGGATAGACACAAGAAACTGCCTGCCTGTATCTATAATGCGTACAAAAGGTGATGAAAACAATCACCAATGGTGTGGAATAAGTCAGTTAACCCACATTCAGCGGCTCACACACATTTCATTTCATGGTGGATACAGTCTGTCAATGTTAAACAATGGAAGGGTCGTTGCGTCCAAAAACCATGGCCCGTATTGCACATTGTGGCCGTATTGCACTTTTTGAGGGTCGCGTGACCCCCGGGGACGTGTACACTATTAATTCAGGTCCTACATATCTATTATCTACTTGTACTAGACCCTAGATCCAGGCTGATTTGAGAGTCTCTGGGTCACCCGCACTCAAAAAATAAACTTGTCTCCAGACTCTTCAAAGTGACGGTCATAAAATAAACGAGTCAGAAACTTGTCTAAGTGACAAGGAAGCGGGTCTTCTAGCTGGAGATAGAAGACCCACTTGGTATGTGCCAGCCCAAAACCCGACATTTGCCAGCTCCAGATTCTATTTGTGGGATGGTAACCTGATAGGTTAGACAACTTTTGACTCGTTTATTTTATGACAGTCACTTCGACGGCTCTGGAGACGAGTTTACTTTTTCAGTGCGGGGGTCACCCTTTGGTCACATTCTCTTCCGGTTCCCCGTAGTGAGGGGAAATGAGTCGTATTTCACTTTAATCACATTTCGTTTCACATTTATATGGACCTGATTGGATCCTCCCCACACACATCATCCCCAATCAGAATACAATATCCTCACAACCAGGTACTTTCCTTCAACATATCATTTACTCACATTATGACAGGAAATTTCTAACAAGACCGGTAAAGAGCCGCATATTGCTTTAAGGGTTAATGCATCATGATCTCGGTGATTATGATGCATAATTGCAGCCCTGGCGAGAATACTCACCAGCTGGCCCAAGTAAAACACATATATATGGGCCCCGGGGACCGGGTCCAGGGATCAATGCTGTCTGGGGGGCCAGGGCATAATGCACTAAAGCACAGTGGCGGATCCAGGATTGTCTGGATGAGGGGAGGGGGGAGGGCAAACCTGGTCAACTTTAAGTGAGTGGCTGTTCTCCTGAGCGCTGCACTTTGAGGCATTTTGGGCACAATATAATTTATTCATATTAAGGTCAATGTCTAGCAAATTTAGATTATGTTGAGGGGAATCGATGCGTTAAGTACGGCAGGCACACTATAGGGGGGGGGGGGGTTGGGATCCCCTCCCCCAGGAAAATTTAGATGTTTTAGACTTGAAATTATGCGTTCTGACACATTCTAGGACACACTATAGAGCCTTTTACACCACGCTACACAGTTTCCTGGTATGTCACAATCCAGACCCAGGTCTGTATCTAGTAAGGCATGGATCTATGTTGAGGAAATAAATTTACACTAAAAGGGGGAGCATTGAAGGGAAGGGGCACATTGGCAAGGAGGGGAGACGGTCGAGGCGGGAGGAGGGTCATTGCAAAGGGAGATAGGGTAGAGCGAGGAGAAGGGGAGAGGAAGACATTGAGAGGTGGCGAAGGACAGTGAAAGACAAGGACAGTGAAAGACAAGGGAAGGGAAGGTAGGGGATATGGAAGGCCAACAAATTTATTAGGGTCGATGGGAAGAGGATCTGGGAGATGGTTGTGACTGCAGAGGGGTTCTCGGCGACCTGGCGACCTGGGCCGTTTTCCAGGCGACTTTTCAACCTGGGGCAATGATTTAAGCGACCTGGCGACTTTTGCAAAAAATTGATTATAGGATAAAGGGTCTAAAACACGACCTGGGGGCCTTAATTTCGGCGACTTTCCGACCTGAGGGGGGCCCCCTCTGCACCCCCATGGTTGGTAGTAGAGGGACCACATCCCACCTCCATCCTCACCACGTCCCCCTCCCCTAGATCCTAGAAGAGTGGCATTTTCTTGTGGAGAAGGGATGGGGTGGGAGATGGATGGAATGGCACTCCTGACACCATTTGCTTTCCCTTCTCCCCCCCCAGATCCGCTTTAACAGATAATTGAAATGTTTAAATACGTTGGTCCCTGATGTAAATAACTTACAAGTGCTGTTATGACCTACTAGTATTAGTACTTAAACTACGTTATAGGGCATGTAATTTATTGGTTAGGTATTGCTGAGCGTCATCTAATGAGTTCTAACTCGGGCAAGTGTAGCTTGACTTCCTTTAGGTTATATTAAATGTGTTATATTAGAATTCTACAGTGGAACCCCTAAACCAGGCCCAAAACCTATTTTTATTTTAACAAACTAGAAAAACTCGGGCCTGCTTTGTCGGGCCATGTTACCACAAACCTTTTTTTTATGTGGCCCTGAGTGAGCGGGAATTGAATCGTCTTTGCTCATCTCTAATTCAGGAGAAAGGAAACCAACAATACATAAATGCACCATAAACAATATTGTGGAGGTGGTGGGACTTTTGACGCAAGCAAGGCCATACAGAATCTTGAATCCCTCCCATGAGGGATTGGCTAGGGCACAGCAAGTCAGGGACTATGGTAGTATCCAAGCCGATCGTATAGCCGCAGACAGTATATTAGATTGGCGATGGATCTCTTTGACAGATAGCGCGGGGCGGATTACAAGTATTGCAGCTGGATTTGTAGCCACAGAGGTAACACTATCACACTACCAGGCTCAGGGGAACAGATCCACCGTGCTTCACAAATAATGGGAGGATATGTTGGTCATGAGTGAGTTAGAGTTTTGAAAATATTTTATTGACTGAAGTTTCTCATAGTAAGTCTTTCAAACATAGCCAATTTTCATACAATGTACACCTATACCAACATAAGGTAGAGTAACTCCACATTCCTCTACATGTCAAACATAGCAAAAATACACAAGTAGTCAGCGAAGCAAGTGGACAATAGAGTACAAAATTTTATATAAATAGCATCTTAGTTTCATCTCACAGATCATCATCATATTTAGCAACTTCTCTCTATTTCTGTACAGCTGGTAAACATGACAACATACCGGTACCGAATTACTCCCAACTTTGTAGATTACAACCCCACATACATATCCATAGACATTTCCTTTTCATTCTGATTTGAACTTATTCATGAACTGTCCATACAATGGGACTTCCTTATCCTCAGCTTTAAGCTTGTCCCATAGCATGGTACCACGGTACAGCGGACTGTCGCGATACAGCTGACCATCTGGCCTTTGTATTTTAAATTTCATCATTGTATTGCTATACGCAGCACTCTAATATGCACTACCAGGTTGTCCGGTACCCTGCTGTGCTTATAAATTAAACCCAGGAAGTTAATTCGCCTCCTAGAGGATAGCCCTTTGCAAGTACAAGTAACATGTAGAGCTTCCCTAGATATTAATCTAGGGCCCCTAATATCTAGGCAACATTAGTAGGGCCAAATCTCGATCCATGTACTTTTTCAACTTTCTGAGATGTTTGAGTTAAAATCCATTTCCAGGTGCAGTTACACGTGCACTGTGTGGACCAAAAAGCAAGTGTTTATCTAAGATGACTCCAAGATAGTTGAATTTGTTTACTACATGTAACACTTTCCCGCCTAGGATCAAATCATATATATAGACAAATCTCGTACATCCTTGTCAGATTGGCACCACAGTACATGGGTCTTATCTGAATTGGCAGTTAGTCTATTCATTTCACACCACTCGCTGGCCCTAGGTCCTGCTGTAACAATGTTTGGGCCATGGCTGGATCTCTATGACCCCCGCAAATTGCCAAGTTGCCAGTGTACATGTATATAATGTGTAGCATGTTGTAGTGTACTTACAATTTTGTTTATATAAATGACAAATAATAGAGGCCCAAGGACTGAACCCTGCGGAACGCCACAGTCAATTAGCTCAACTGAAGAAATTCCGTCCCGACTCCTGACTTCTACCGCTCAGGTAGTTTCTAAACCATTTCAAGACTGACTCATCACAACCTATCCTGCATAACTCGTTCAGTAGGAGGAGGTGCTTTACTGTATAAAAAGCCTTCCTCAGATCGAGGAAGCCTGTAGCAACCACCTGCCTCCTATTACGACTATTGGGTATCATTTTTTGGTGAAAATTTCTCACTCTCCCAGGCCTAATGTCTGACCTCCTCTGATGGTACCAAGGAAGCCATGCATCAAGCCCTCTCTTATGGAGATGAGTGGCTTTCCGCAATTTTTTTTTATTACGACTATTAAACAACTTTTGTATCAGCACACGTCTGTCGTAGAGCGGCCTGGCATAAAGCCAAACTGGTGTGAGTCAACTATAGTTGAGGCCATGCCTGGCCGAGAATCGACTATAGACAGCATAACTCTATGGGATTTAGCAAAGGATTGACCTAGGTAAAGTTGCTGTAGGTCAAGGATACAACTGCACTGATAAACTGTAGTGAAAAAATTAACATTTGATAATTAAAAAAGTTGAAGGTTGGTTCATATAGTATTAGCTCATACATGTATTGAGATTAATAACAAGGATATAGATAAAAAATGTATCCTACTTGATACATCCATACCTGCAGATCAGGCTAGCGTACACTGTAAAAATATTCCATTGAATATACGGAGAATCAGTGTAAAATTTTACGGTGATTCATCATAACATATGATTACGGTGAGGCAATGTAAAATCAATCAATTTTACTTTGAATATCCGTAATCCAGTACAGTGAAACACCGTTTATTTTTACACTGAAACACAGTTTATTTTACAGTGAAGCTACGTTTAATTAATTTCAGTTTTATCACGCCAGGTGGCAGTTTGGTTCATGAAGAGATTTTCCTAGATGCTAGGAACACCATTTTTGTGGTGATAAGAAATATATATACAGACACAGCTGTAAGGTTTGCTCTGTAGCCATCCTAGAGTGACCTCTACTCATGGACTGGCATTACAAAGTGTCATGAAGCCTTCTATAAGGCTTTCATTGACTAATTCCTAATGATTAGGTCTGAAGTCTTGACACTAAGATGATATTGCTGATTGGTACCAAATTGGGTTTGGAACCATATTGAGCATGGAGTTAGGTATAGGGGGATAAATGAACTGAATAACACTGGGGCAAATTAGTTAAATTACACAAAATACCATTACATTTATTGTTTAGGCACTGAATCAGAATACAGTGATGTTTTGTATTCTGTTAAAATAACGGTGATTCACAGTTCTCTAGAAATAACGGTGACTTTGGGAAAAACGGTGACCGTGAAAATAAAGGTGAAAATCCGGCACCCAGTGGTGCCAGTGAATCACCGTTATTGTAACGGTACTGAGAATCACTGTTAAAAAAATTTATAACGGAGATTTCTTGTTTAAAAATAGCGGAGACAGTTCTGTAAAAATAACGGTGACTTAGGAAAAAACGGTGACCGTAAAAATAACGGTGAAAGTCCGGCACCCAGTGGTGCCAGTGAATCTCCGCTATTTTAACGAAATTCTTTTTACAGTGTAAGCTTAACCTCCCACAGGTGGACTAACTCCTGCGGAACAATGGCAAACTTATATGATAAGCCACACCCATCTGTGAAAACACAAAAATAACCACTACAAGGAACAACCACTGGGCTCTTTATTCTTAGGTGCTAATGAAAATATGATAGCAGCCTTGATGTTCTGAGAGTAACTCAACCCGTCATTTTGAGGCTGCACATCAATCAACTCTGAATAATTGAAGTATGGGAATCAACACGTCAGCAAAACAGTAGGGTGTGGTGTAGGGTACTTTACACCTATACAACAAGTTCTACACGCATAATGATATAAGTAATAACTTTAGGTGGTTTTACTGTTTCTTTTATGGGATAATACATATTATATCGATTTAATAAGAGAACAAAGGTGATATGACCTTGGAAAGGGGGGCCTTAGTCTACGGTGCCTTTAAGTTATACCCTGGTATTTAACTTATTATATTCACCACACTATGATGTAGGGATTTCAAAAAACGATGGTTAACGGCCTAATATTTACTCTGTATTTACTGCTCCTCCAGCAAGAATCAGAGTGGTATACTCAGGGCCTTATAGAGCGGAGCTATAGGTGTTTTAAGAAATCAGCAGTCCTCCCACCCAGCAGGGAGATAGTCAGGCACAAGTCTGCCCCCTCCCGGCCACTCATACAACTGCTCTCATTGACCTTCGGGGGCTTTGACCTTCCATTTCCGGTCTGAAATGAAGCCCCTCACGCCGGTAAATCTGATACCTTGCTACCCCAAAACACATGCGCATTTGAATGGCGCCGGCCCTTGATATGCCTACCAACGGCCCTCAACCGTCTCAAAGCCGATAGCTTGCCCTAAATGGACCATGTTTGCAGTTCAAAAGACTACGATTGGAGAGTGGCTCATTATGGAGGCATCTCGGCTGTATCTTCAAGCAGAGGAGTGAAATATGCTCTATATATAGTCGGCTTTAAGGGTATATACCTCTCATTCATTTCCTTCAGTCTCATAATAGTCATATGTTGATGCCTATGTATAAATGTGTAGTCAATGTGTTCATTTATCATGCCATAGCAGCAGAGGGAATATTTACAAACCCTTTGGACAAACATTACTGATTTCACAAACATACCCATATTAAACCCGGTTAAAGGTCACTTTACGTGACTAGCTACCGCGGCTGCTGCTAATGTCATACATGTGCCATAGTTCAGACACCTTCCGCAGCGTCGCTGGTGTCACTCGGGATGTGCACCTTTAATTGATGCAGTAGTTTCAGCAAAACGTGCTGAGCTGGCAGAAATGTCGTCTGCTCCGTGCTACCCCTTGGTCAGGCTGTGGTGAAGGAGCAATAATAAGGTTATGTTATCAATACATCAAAGTCTCGTTAGATCCAGGTCTATATATAGCCACATTATGTCATATACCTTATAATTTATATTCCATAACCTATGATCTGTTCGACGACAATTAAGTGGAAATATAACGTTACGGTATCATAGACCCTAGCAACTGAATCTATACAGAGCCTAGGTCACATAGTTATATGCCCTCATAGTCGATGATTGTCTAGCGATATAATTATGCTCTATCAGTATCACGCCATGTCTAGAGTTAACTACATACCCGGAATAAGATCACAAAGTTGGAAGGCATGAGGAGGCATCAGCTGCTCGGAGGTGATGACTCCACCATACCATGCATTTATATTCTTATATATCAAATATGTTTTGCTTTGATAGGTAGAAGTGAGTAACAACCTTGAAATTATATCCAAAAAATATCAATAGTGTAATAATATAATTTGTATTCCCATTTCTTCAGAGGAACTATATGTATAAATAAGAAAAGGTATTGGTTGTTAATGGTATGGTCACCAAGATATGACTTGACAGGGATTTGAGCTTAGGGCCTCTGCATCATATATCCACCAAGCTAACCACCACTCTTTGAGGGACAGGTGATATAAGGGATGCCCAGGTACAACCCACTCACAATATATACTCACACCCTGTTTGTACCCTAATCTCGGACATGAGATTTGGCTGAGCTGGTTGCTGAAGGTTAGAGGATATACACTGGTACCAATAAACATGGCGCTCTACACAGGTCATCTTGCTAATACGGAATACTGGCTGGGGCCAGGCCACCACTCGCACTTAACCACATAGTAGACTAGAACAGTACACGAATTGTGAGTGGGGTATACGCTCGGTGATTATGCCACTATCTAAATGTGAATGAGGAATAACAGGAAGCGTAAATTTCTATTGCTAATTTCAGTTATATAAATAGGAAAACATTTAGGAATGTATAGATATATGTGTACAAAAATGCGTTATTATTTTTACGTCAAAATAACGTTTTTAATGTTTTTACTGGGTATAAGTCCCGGGTATAAGTGTCCTTATGACTTTGGAGGCGGATCGTTTCCGTGTCTTATCCTGTATGAAGCCTTAGGGTACATTTTAACCCTGCCCTTCCATGTGAGTCCGCACCCTGAGTCGGGCAGACGACAATTATCCAGTCAGTAAACGACCAAAACACCAAAACGAGAATTTATCCCCGATGGGAGACAGCTTAACGGGCACGTGGTGCGCCCCTGTCTCCCAATATGAGAACCCCTTTTATACCCGTGCCAAACATGGCGCCGTCCGCCCTTTACCGGAAGTTCATCAAGACGCACTAAATCTCCGGCTACAACGGCCTTTTAGTACGGGTTCGGACGTATAGCTCTCACGACGTGTCTTCAAGCTCGTCAAGCGTGTCCACAGCAAGTCTAAGCCGTTTTATACAGATGGCCATGGCCATCCATGGTCTATAAATGGGATTTCTAGGTTACAATAATACATAGGTGACTCTAATGTACGTCTGTGGGGCCCTGACATCACAAATTTGTCACTAACCCTAACAAAGGTGACCATTTGAAGCATAAGGGCACACCACAAGGCACTATACCAGAAAAGTGGCATTAAAGCACAAACACCCTTAGGGCACAAACCCTTATACCATAAACGCCCTTATACCATAAACGCCCTTAAGCCACAAACGCCCTTATGCCACAAACACCCTTAGGCCACAGATGTCCTAAGACCACAAAGCCCTCTTAAACATCAATACATGGACAGCTATAATATGGCCCTAGACACCTAAATTCGACATGGCGACATGGGCATTTCTTAAATTCGACATGCGACATGAGGCCTAGTGACATGGGACATGAGGCTTAAAAAGATAGTGACATGGGACATGAACAGTTCTTAAAATCGACATGGGACATGAGCATTTTTAAGCGACATAGACATGCGACATGGCCATTTCTTAAAACCGACATGCGACATGGGGACCCCCCCATCAAGGGCCCCTATAATGATGAGCATACTATATACCATTTCAGTTAAGTACATTAGCTGACTATAATTATAGCATGTGAGGCAATAGGGCAAGTATATATTTCAGGATAGGATCTCCGATGAGAGACCTTTACTTCCCATACTACAATGTACTTCTCCCCTACCACAGACACGTGTTCGGGCGTGTCATTAACTGCTCAGTGAGCTGCTCACTGCCACACTGCTGCTTCAGTGGGGTTTCATCAGCTCTACCCCTCAGCTGGTAGCAGCTCATACTGGAAGGCTAGATACTGGGTGTCCCAATGACTAGTGTATTATGTGGCTCTATAGAGGGGTAAAAAGCAAACCTCGGCCGTTTTCCAGGAAATCTGGCGATCTGACCAGCGACCTGGTGACTTTTGGAGAAATGTGGCTATAGTGAAAACGGTCTAAAAAAATGACTTTGTGATCTGAAACCCTTAATTTCGGCAACTTTCCGACGTTCCTACCTTACTTATAGGGGGGGGGGGCTCTGCATCTCCAGTGTATGCCCCCCATATGGCGGCCCTGTAATGGTTAACTGGAATTGACATCCCTACCTAAATTTAGATGAGTAAGACCATGACACTGATTATGTTGATAGTGTATTTAAACATCCTTATGCAATACGTGGACATGCATCAGTGGACAATCCCAATACAAACACTGATAAACCTTTGAGGGCTGCATAGTTGGACAATGCAGCATGCCCTAAAGTTTATTGTCGCGATGCAGAAATGCAGCATTGATGAGTAACTCGCCATTGGTGCTTCCGCGCATCATGCTGACCTATACGGGGGCCATACACTTCCAGATGGTCGGGCTTGGTGCAAGGATACAGGTGGAATACAGTCGATTCGCCAGTCCTGCATTCATACATCATGCCAACCAAGGGTACACTAAAGCACTATGTGGCCGTTAAAGGGTCAATGATGGCCACATTGTTCTGATGATGGGTGGGGTCAGGGTGTAGTAATAATATTAGTACTCATTAATCTGCCTCCTATAGTATAGCTCCACCTGCTGGAAGAGGGTGTGGGACACAGGTGCTACCCGGGTCGCAAACCACCTGTCCAGGTGTGCACATGAACCTCAACTGAATAGGATTCTCTTCTAACCCTTTAAGGACAGCACAGCAACGTAATGTGCTGTACCCTTTGTTGTCATGATGTATACGAATGCAGTGTTGGAGAGGAACTAGGCTGCATTAAAGCATCGTAACTACCCTTCAGAAATATATATACCCCGTAGGATCTTCTGGACGCATGGATGCAGCCTTGGTGAATATCTCGCCAAGGCTGCATGAATGCATCATGACGACCAAAAGACATCTTGCATAAAAATCACCATAGGGCCCATGAAAAGCTAGAGAAGCATTTGCAACTTTGAGAGTTTATATTTCTGAAAAAGAAAAATGTAAAATAAAAACTAAAACAATTAAAGGCAAGGCCAAACATACAATGCCTATTATCAAACCTATTGTTTTGCAAGCCAGGCATTATGTTGTACACATATGGGGCACCATATAGGGTATATTAGCTGTATTGCGTTGTCGAAATCGTGAAATTTGTACCAATTAAAAAAACCCGGCAGAGTATGTCTCTAGGGCCTATATTATGCTTTTCATATCGATTTTTGCATAGAAATAAATTATTCCTCCTTGCACACGAATTACTTCCAAGATTTACACATTTTTAGTCAAAGCATCTAAATCATCCAACCCAAGTTAATCGTCTAGTGCTTAAATTATTCACTAAGATATCAGTTAAATGGAATTATGATACTGGATACAATGGAAGCAACGGGATATGTTGAATATCAATTACTGAGAAGTTCTTCTAGATAAATTGAATTGTACAGATTTCATGATTTCCGATCGTACTAGTGTATCATTACTGCATGGTTACTCTATAGATACTTTTGAATATAATTAGTGAGTACGTCTATTATGCTGTTAAGATTAAGCTGCAAAGCAGTTCATGACAACCATGTCTTTCCTTTGTGCTATAATAAGCTTTGAGCAATGGATTCTATATTTCTATATATAGCTCTTTTATTTTAACAATGTGAGAAAACCGGAAGTATTTTGACTTTGAACAAAGGACCTGTCTCTTGTAATTTGGTCACAGGCAACATGACACTGCACTAGATCACCCCCCCCCCCTCCACCAGGAACCAACAGTCTATTCCCAACCAAGTAAGCCCGAAACCACCGATTTCTTATCTTTTATATGAAGGTATTTATGATACAGCAACATATATATATATATATATATATATATATATATATATATATATATATATATATATATATATATATATATATATATATATGCATGGCACACAATAATAAAATAGGGGTTCCCCGTGGAGATCTTTCTTTGCTGAGGAATGATATTTGATATCCAAACCCCCATAGCGTGAAATCACTTCCTGTCCTCAATCAAGGTTGTTTGTTATCGTTTTCTCGGGATGCACCTATTCACCTATTCTTGTGTAGACATTACACTGATTGCTGAAAATGGGAATTTTGAATGAAGTTTGAATACAAAGAGGGCCAGTTTAAATCACCTTTTCATTGTCATATTGTCATTGCAAATGAGCATTTTGCTTCAACATAATGCAATGATTATATATGAATTCCATATAATTCTCATCCCTGCAAACGAGAATATATGAACCGCTTTTGACTGTGTCATATTCTGTGGAATTCCACGTTATTTATAACAAACAGAACTTGGGAATTGAACGTTCGCAACTGGGTAGAATCCGGGTAGGTTGTGAACATTCAATTCCCAAGTTCTGATTGTAATAAGGACATGTTAACAATTCTCATGCCTTTCTTGTGTCATTGTGACCTACCCGGATTCTACCCAGTTGCGAACGTTCAATTCCGAATTTTGTTTGGAGGGATACTATTAGGTATCATATACAATGACACCTACATACAGACCACACCACATAGTGTACACCTGCATGTACAAGGCTAGTCGGCCCCATTAAGGCAGGTCCCACCTGATGGCAGCCCCAACATTACAGCCACGCAGAAAGGATGATCTGTACACACCGATTTGGGGTATCCTTTCCGTGTGGCTGTTCACATATAGAAACTCTAGATGTCCTTGCACAGCCAGCTGTGCCTGTTTCCCAAAGCGTCAGTAAACCTCTGGGCCTTTGTCTCTGGGGAGAGACTTAGTCAAGCCTCCCTGCAACGCTGATGCCCCGGACCAGAACAGGTAAATGGAGATGCGTCGTTAAAAGTAAATGTATAGGGGGTGGGAAATAAACTCCAATTTAGCCTGCAGTGTGCCTATCATTGAGGCAATGGGTTTCTCTAAAGAAAGGAAAAGCATGTATACCCACCTCAACACACTCTTTTATAAAGAGAAACGCCCCTTTTATTCATCATAAAAAGAGTTAACATGAGTACAACATACGATTTCTATTTTGTTTTGGTATTATAGAAATGATGGACCATGATAAAACAGAACATATTATAAACGGAACAAGACAGGACAAAACTAAATATGCTAGTATGATACTCTTTCCATATACTTATTACTAAAAGCAGCCAGTTCAAATCAACTCTTTCCATATATATACTTCTTGCCAGTATAAATCCACTCTTTACATATACTACTTGCTAAAAGCAGCCAGTATAAATCCACTCTTTCCATATAACACTTGCTAAAAGCAGCCAATTATAAATCCACTCTTTTCATATACTACTTGCGAAAAAGCAGCCAGTTTAAATCAACTCTTTCCATATACTAGACCTACTTGCTAAAAGCCGCCAGTATAAATCCACTCTTTCCATATACTACTTGCTAAAAGCAGCCAGTTTAAATCCACTCTTTCCATATACTACTTGCTGAAAGCAGCCAGGTTAAATCAACTCTTTCCATATACTAGACCTACCTGCTAAAAGCAGCCAGTATAAATCCACTATTTACATAATACTACTTGCTTAAAGCAGCCAGTTTGAATCAACTCTATCCATACAGTCAACTCCCACTTCATTATCACCTCTGTGATACAGATAGTCGACTGTACATGTAGGTTACTACTTAATAAATCAAATGGATGCAGCTTCTTCTTTTTTTTGTTAAAATCTTTCGATTTGATGTGATGTACTGCTTAGATAAAATATGATCATAGCAACTCATGGTTAGCGTACAACAGCGATCATCGGCAGATTGTAGTTATGCAGATACTGTCTGGAGTGTGCAGATTGTGTGGGACTTGTTTTATTTTGCGCCCTCACACTGATAAGACGGGTTCTGTGTTTATCATCAACATAGAGTCAAACAGAGTGCTATACACTGAAAATCCATAGGTTAAAGAGGTCAGTCGGTACTGGATATCCCAGGTTTGTCATAGGGGGTTTCATCCTTAATTATGTTCAAAAATGACCAATGCAAAACTAATAGCTTAGTCATTTTGACCTTAATATGCATAAAAAGGAAAATACTAAGCTGGGTCTTACTCACAATTTGACTAACCTTACAGTATTGACTAACACAAATTGGTCGTATAGGGAGCCAAAAAATGACTGAGAGACCCTTAGTCATATTATGGCTCCCTATAATATTATGCCCAACCTATGTGAATGAATCAATGCTGACAAACCTATCTTAGACTTTTCATCATAAGTGCATTAGGGTCAGTCATTTTAACTAAGGCGTTAGTTTTGCCTTTGTGTTTTTGAATATATAAGTCCATCATTTTGACTAATGTGCCTATGACGAACCTTGGATAGACACTACTGACTAACCTCTTGAAGCTATACCTTTTCTGTGTAGAACAACCATCACACAATCATTTATAATAAAACAAAACACTTTCAAGGTCATGAGAATCGACCGTGCATCATCAGACTTGAACCTTCTAATGTTAACACTATATAACAAAGGGTAACAATATGAACTATTGTTTGCATAGTGAAAGTACTCTAATGGTAGCAGTACTCTAATGGTAGAAGCTAGCCGTCATGTTTTAACTTTTATACAAAAAGACTTTCCTTCAGTACACAACAAAATGTACAATTGGATTATTGTCCCTGTGGTTGTTTGCCTCCATTGGATCATTGGCAGGCAGGAGTAGGTTGTTCACAATTAGATTAAGACGCAGGAGGACATGTTGATTGTCGTCTGCTCACTGCGTGGGAGGCGGGGGATGCAGCTGTCAATCAGCAGGTTGTGGGCGTGGTCTACACAAAGTGGGCGTGTGCCTAATGTGGCATGGAGACCCCCCAGGGCGGATGCTTCAACAGGTTCTCATCCTCCATGAAGTGCGTCTAAGATACCACACTATCATCAGACCAGGATTTAGATATATTTACACCACAGTTGGCTGAGAGAACAAAAGAAATGGCCTGACTGTATTTTAGGTACATGGCAGCCTCTAAATAGATATGGTGAGCTATAACGGTCCTGTTAGTTTGTGGGAAAAGTCCTAAAATATCACTGGAAATGATGAATACCGCTCAAAATGCACCGTATTGTATAATAAGCACCATTGTGGAGGATATCTAGACACTCGATAATTGATAACACTAGACTCAATATCAATTGTTAGGAACTCACAATAGACTTGACCAGTATGTAACTTATGGGGACCAAATAGTACCCTGGGTAGTTTCAGCATGTAGAATATACACCTGTTCAAATATCTACACTTAGTGTTGCACAGAAAGTCGCGGATAAGCTTACATTTAGGGTCATTTCTAGCAGAGGAATTTACATTTAGATCACCCATGATCCACACCTCACGATTCCTCATTATCGGGAGCTTCACCATGGCTTCAAGCTTGGAGTAGCAATAGTTTACATAACCATGTGGTGGTCAATGTACCGTAATCATTACCTGGAACTTCTGGCCAGGGTAGCATGTCATATAACCTCGACTGTCCAGGCCTTTGTCAATCGAGGATAAAGCACTGTAACCCAGCTAACAAAATTATATTATATTACCTCAGAATAACGTATTTAACGTTATTACATTTTACCATAATGAGCCATAGAGAAACGTTAAATACCTTTGTATAGCGTTTTCTTGTTTACTGGGTGATTACCTTGGTTTGTTCGGCAAAATTAAGAGGGACATAGCATGCCACCCCACCACTCTTCCTCAAAGCACCAAGTCGTTCCAATCTTCAAATCTGCATCCGGTATGAGCAGTAAACTTAGACGATGTCAGAACCATAATTGGAAACCCTGATTCTCCGGTATGAGCAGTGAACTTAGACAACCACACACGTTGTTATATATATTACAGCCCAGTTTCGGTCACAACAATATGAGCATGTAGTAAGAAAGACAGAAAAGAAAGGAACAGTGCATTCGAGATGTAGTTTACTATAACTAAACCTGGAGCATACATATAATTAAAATGCATGCTCCCGCGTTCACTGATCTACCTAGAATGTCTGCCGAGTAAGTCTCTATTGGATAGGTTTTTACGCAGAGGAAACCATCGCAAAAATGAATAATTCATGAGGATGGGATTTGCAAATTGTCCGAGATATGCCTACCAGGAACATGGAATACCTGCCACCTAAAGCTATGATCAATGAGGAGGCATCCCAGTGGGCACAGAACATTGAATCAACATTGAAAACTGGTTGTCAATGTTGATTCAATGTTGATTCAATGGTGAACTGTATTTTGTGCCCACTGGGAGGTATTTGCCACTTATGAGCGCACGTTCTATAAAGGGTGTGGTGGGTGCATTCGGGTTAATTGAAGATTATGACCTTGGCCAAACATGTATAGGCTATTTTCCACAGGCTTGCGGTTGGGGCGAGAAATGGGCCTCCAGATATATAGGTCTCAAAATAGGCGACGTCATCTGGCCATTTGTGACCAATCCCTAATAGTACGAGCAAAATGTGCATGGTTTTCAAGGCAGTGTGAATTTTTTTCATGAAATCAACAAACTTGGCATGTCGCAATTCCATATCCATATGAAGACAATTTGATGTGGGGCCACCATAAAATATCATTATTGTACCTGTAGCAGCCATGTCGGCCATTACCATAAAACATATTTATCTCAATTACTTCAAAAGTACTGGTGCCATTGCCATAAAAAATATCTATACCTATGTTTTCAGGGACAGAGAATTGTATCATGCTAATAGAAGGGTTATATAATAATATTATTCTGATATTGTGTATGTGTCACAAGGCAGCAATACTAAATTTTTATTTCTTTTAAATTTAGTCATCATACCGTACAACAATTTGGTTAGGCATTAGAAAATCCCTCCATTGTTCCTGTAGTTGTACACCATACCTCCTATGTATCTCCTCCTCTACCATCTCTAACCCCTACTTCAGGATTGTTAATTCTCATCCCGGGCATCACATCATTACTTAAAGGTCTAATCCCTCCTTCAGGATGTCCCCCCCCCCTCCCCAAGGGTATCCATGTCTGAAATGTAAAACCCATTGGAACTATGTTAAATCACTAACAACCACCCTCTCATCGTGTTCCATCCCTCTCAAGGTTCCCCCACCCTACCAATGTCCCACCATTTTCTCAAGGGAGGTAATGGCAATCAGTATAATGTTGAATGAGAGTGGGGGGGGGAGACAGTTGGGATGACTCAGAGGAAAGGTGTTAGACCTGCAATGAGACTTCAAAATTCTGGAGAGATGATAAGCGGGGAAAGCTAGAGCTGTATGGGGGTAGGGGGACTGGTAGTGAATGTTGGACTAGGGTAAGGATGACTGGATGAGGATTGGGAATGCTGGAAAAGCGTAGGGGATGGGTAAATGGGGATGGGTAGGGGATGGGTAAATGGGAAAAGATTGAGTTTTGGAAACAGAAGTCTACATAAAATGCCTCACCAGAAAGAAATATCGAACAAAACCAAAGAGCTGTGATAAACAAAATGCCCAGTTTAATTGACTTGTCTTGAAAAATGATTATGGCTATGAAGTATTTATCACAGAATGGTTTAATTGGGGTTGATAAACATCATCTGATTTCATTAAAAATAAGCTATACGAAGACAATATTTTCTTCAATTCCCTTTGATATTTATGTTAAAATTGGTGTCTATATTTTTAAAATCGACCATCTGTGATATGTAAATTTAGCTTAGCTCCAAAGGTGTGCATCTATATGGGCACATCAGACACCCATGGCAAATGAGAGGGCAGGGAAGGAAAAGAGTGTGCAAGTGCACATGTACAGGTGAAAGGTAGGGCAGCAGGCCAGGGTAGGGGATGTTGATACATCATGGACAGATGTCAAAACGTTATGTGCAGAACAACCTGATCTGCATCAATGTGGTATTCAAGATGTGCAGGGTGGGGATGGGAGGACAGGGAAGGACATGGTGTGTGAAAGGTACACATATAGGGCTTGTATATGCAAATAGTAGTGCAGGAGGCCAGGGTAGGGCCTGCCGATACAGATAATTATGGGTAGATATGAAAATTGTTTTCTGCAGTAACAACAGATCAGAAGAGGGTACACCCAGATACCTTCTAGCTATGCAAGGTATGCCCTTCATAATTTATGACAAGAATATTTTGTGTGGGCACCCCCAACCCCACCTCGATCTGTGGATGCCCTTGGGACTTGAGTTCAAATCTCTAGGATGAACCATGACTGCACGGCCTGAGGATGCGGGATTGTGAAAGGTTGGGAACCTCTCCCATACTTCTCCCCTTGCTCACACCATATGTAGCTCCTCCATGAACTATCTTGAACATGTCCCCATAGGCCTACTTCTCCCCTCACTCACCCCCATGCTCTCAGCCTACCAGTCTGGGGGGGGGGGGGGGAGGGTTGGGATCGAATCAAAATATATTGCACTGAGGGATGGGGTCAAACACAATCTCTCAGTCATAATTATGTATTATAGCTCATTATTTATGTATTGGTAATGCTCAAAGTTACATGGTCCGATTTCTTCCATATTTTAAATCCTACTTAAATGTGTTTCAACTGTGCCCTATCACCCAAAAGCTAACAGGCCCTAACCGTAGAACCACAGTAAGACAATACAAGTCAACCGTAAAGAGCCCTACCTATTTCATTCAACATTATTCCCCATAATTAATTCAGCTTAGAATTCAGTCAATTCTCAATTTAATGCTACATTAATTGGAGTCAATTGCTATTTGAATTTCATAGAATCTCGCTCTCCCCATTACTTTCTCTCTCCACTCATATATATAGACTGTGGACTATATGGGCCGTTGCAGGTACTTTTCCAGAAAAACCAAGGGCCCGCACCTCCATTCCCAGGCAATTGACTACCATGCCAGAGTTCTGGCTTCCTCAAGAATGACCCACTTCTCTGACTCTTCGATTGGAATCACCTGGCTCCATTAGAGAGTCACCTGTCTCCCTTAGGGAGTCACCTGTCTCCCTTAGGCAGTCCCCTATAGCTCACTTAAGGGAGTCACTTGACTCAGTGGCTCACCTAAGGGAGTCACATAACTGCAATAAGAGAGTCGGAAAAGCCAGGATTTCCCCTTGACCTTTTCATTGTGCTGGACATTTTCCCTATCTTGCTACATTGGTCTATAAAGGCACGTTTATGTCCTAGATATTGGTTGATAGCGATCTGTAGATGGCTATCCTAGCGTTGATTTGTCTGCACCACGATCTGCTGTTAGGGATTGTTTATGACAACGATAGAGCTACATCTAGATGACTCATCATTCATAATTGAAACATGTCATTATGGTTATCTTGTAAATATTCTGCAACAAGTCGCAACCTAGATAAGCTGGTTGTTAGTTACCTGGTGGACACAAATAATTCCCGAGTGCATGCTTAGTCAGGCAAATTTGGCTTCAGTCAAATATAACCAGGCCACACAAACCCTGCCACTAGCACATCATCTGTGCAGCATTTATAGTGATTATAACAATCCCCACATGATATTTTCTGTCCTTTCCTCGCTAATTAATTGATCTGTAATTATTATGGTGTGGCATAACTGCCAACGCTGAATTGACCAGGACATTATCGAAGTAATACATATTAGAAATACTTCGGTCTCTTTAATTCATTTCCTTATGTAAATTGTCTTCAGACAAAATTCATTAGTTTAGTAATACAATAAGCACAATGGATAAATTGCACAATCAAGTAGAAATATCAGGATAAATATAGTCGCCTACATTATGATAATAATACTCATTCATCAGACTGTCCAGAATGCATCCTAACCGGACGCTGCGAAACCGAACAAGCATGACCAGAGCGTTGTACGTGTTAAATGCTGTGACAGTTTTTTTTAGCTATCATTAAGAGAAACTAGGTTCCCACCCTGGACTTGTTTGTCCCGAAAAATGATGGCCACGTATCATGTTTTTAAAACTTTAGTCAGTTGTACATTACGAAACTAATTCTGACCAGTAACTTTGGAGGTTTTGACCGTTTCTGTTTTGCGGATGGAGAACAGTGGACGTCAGTGAGTTGTTTGCGGCATAATTATACCAGTTTCCTGACGTTGCCAACATGGCGTCTCCTGGAAGGAAGTAAGGAAAGGGGGCAGGAAAGCTAATGGTGTTAGCGATGTATTTTTTAGTTGATTACGTGAAATAATAACATAAAACATAATAATGATGTGCATCTGCAGAGACGTTTAATTATCAATGTTCGGCACAGTCCACAATGGTCTTAAAGGCAAATATTATAATTAATCATATTATTCCAAATCCCTAATTTCTTGATGTGTGAACTAAACCTTGAAATAACAAAAAGCCCAATTTACGTTGGTATAAACATGATTTATATTTATTTGCCATTCGTGACTACTTCCACAATGAATTATACTCTACAAACTTCCTGTAAAAAGTAATTCCACAATGTGAGAGAAACCTTTAGGAATAGTACAGAATGTTGAATCATAGTTGACAACTGAGACCTGCAGAATTTTTGTGTCTATTATCAAACATTATTCAAAACTGATATGGTGCATGGGAGATGGTCATCACTGGGAAAGTGAGTATTATTCTTGCTAGAAATAAGCATTGTAGAATCTCATCTTCATCTAAACTAATATTGTCACCCCTTACACACCTTTTCTTCTGCCTGGTAGTACAAAATGCAACCTAGGAATTATACATGAGCCTAGTGCATGTTCAAGAGCTAGGCTCATAAAGTCTCTACAGCAGGAAGCAAGACGCCAACTCTATTATTATACCCTCCTTTAACACATAGATGATACCTTACCCACATAGAAGATTCACCCCATGCATCTTGGTAACATTTAGCCCCCTCCCTATTCACAATACATGAGGTGATGATAGGTGATTTGTCTATCGCACCCCCTACCTCACCCCGGTGACGTCAGCAGTCTATGGTGATGCATGGACAGGGGGGATGTGAGGACAAACATAGTAAGGGGGGGTGGGGGTAAAAATAGAGTGAGGTAATAACCACCTTTATTCCTACCTAGTAAATCTAGACAATAGGCGGTTAGTGCACAGCATGCTCTACCCACCTCATATACTTATCATTAACGTATTGATTAACGTATGGATTTCTACTGAGCGATAATAGGAGTGGGTCCGCGTTGCATTCCATATGATTAGGGTTTACCAATTGGCCTGATTTTATCTTTAGCCTGTAACGCCTACACTCTTTTTGAACAATTACCATTCACTGAACTCTTTTCTCTAAACATAAACCTCAGCAAAGGAAATTGTCTCTCTTCACATACAAGGAATAACGTCTGATCTGAAAACGTGAGTTGCCAGTCGAAACCGAGTAAAACCAGGACCCATGGAGATCATGGAAAAAAGCTTGCATGGGGCATTTCTGGACCATCATCGTTAAGGTAGACCAATCCCTACAGTGTAAAATAAACAGCAAAAAATAAATAAAATTTACTATAAATCTACAGTAGATTCTACTGTAAATCCATTCTACAGTAGATTCTACTGCAGATCTACAGTGGCTCCCCTGCCTCCCCTCCCAGCTCTCTCACTCCCCCCAATCCCTAACTCACCAACTCACCTGCTCACCCACACCTCTACCCATGCACACACTGTCCTGCTCACCCGCTCCCTTACTCCCCTGCTCACCCAGTCCCCTGCAAACACATTCACCTCCTCACCTCCTTCCATATAATATGGCCAGCCTGTACCCTGCCAGTCCATTCCCATCCCCTGCCTGTCCCTTGCCCATCCCTACCTAGCCAGTCCCTGCCTATACCCCACCATGCCCTATCATCCTCTTCCTTGCCCTGTCCTGCCCTATGCTGCCCTGGCCTGCCTCACCCTACCTTGCCCTGACCTGCCCTGCCTTGCCTTGTCATGCCCTGGCCTGGCCTGCCATGCTACGCCATGTCATGCCCTGCGATACCAGGCCCTACCATGCCCAATCATCCCCTGCCTTGCTATGCCCTGCCCTGCTATGCTTCACCCTGTCCTGCCCCATAATACCATGCCCTGCCACGCCCTACCACACCCTGCAATGGCCTTCCCCCATCTATACCTTCTTCCATACCCCTCTCTCCTCCCAGGCTTAAAATATACCAGAAGCTTCAATAAAAGTAGTTGACAGACAGACAACACTGTGACAGTGTATTTCCTCCATTGAGGGGCAAGCTCAAATACAGAAGTTGACAGACAGACAGCACATTTGTCACTGTTGACAGCAATGGAAACATGCATATAATCTTTCCTGTATAGTATTGTACATGGGCCTATATATATACAAAAGTGCTAAGAGACATAGTGCATGTCTATGGCCCTCGTCAGCTTCCATACCAGAATGGCTAGGGAGTGCATAATTCAAGTAAAAATGCTCTAGGCTACTTTTTGTGTGTAGAATACAATATAGACTTATTTGGTATGCAAAAAGAACGTTTTCTGTGGAAAATTAGCATCCACGACATTTTCTGGTTGCCATGGAAACCATTCCATTACACAAAATGGGAGATAATTGTCCTGGTTAGATATCATGAACTAAAAAATCTCTGGTAGTTTTGTAGGAATTGCTTTTCAAAGATTAGTTCCTATCAATAACTGAAAATGAATAAGAAGCTCTGAAAGCATCGGATACCATAATAAATAGTGACAATTATGATAAATCAGTTTTATTGATAAATAAACAAATTGAATTGTATTTTTTAGTCTAAATTTGGTTCTAGAAGGAATTTCTACAGTTTGTTGTCAGTTCTGAGTAACTGATGTGATTTTTAAGAAACCATGACAAGAAATATCATGGCCGGGGGCAGGTTTCGTCACTAAACTCAAAGACCCCCGGGCCTCACCCTCACCCTCTAGTCAGTGACATCATATGCGAGAGTTCCAAATTTATAGGATTACTTCCTGATCATTGCCAATGGGGGCCATACAGTGTCACCCACAGACAGGCTGAGCAGTAGATATACGAGTATCATCTGCACATCTGGGAGTCGAATGGAATAGGTGTGTCCCATTGCTTATTAAGCCAATTAAAGAGGCGGAAGAGTCTAGTACCTAGAGCCGTGGTCTCATTCTGACTTCCAGCTGTGAAGAGTCATTAGAAGAACTCCTGTTAAATAATTTATCACAGATTTGTATCTTACACTAACAGGACGTCACAGGAAATTCCAGAAACCAGTGACCGAAATATAGAAAAAGGCCTTGGCCTGATGAAATATATAATATGTATAGGTGAGATGTGGAACATCTAAAGTATGAACGTATACGGTAACCACGGTATCCATATGAGGTACACCCTAATGTGTATAGTTTCTAAACACTTTTTTTGTACCACATTTTCAAACACTTTTGTTCTAAACACTTTATCGCTAAACACTTTATAATCTAAACACTTGATTCTAAACACTTTTAGGTTCTCACCTAGCTCCCCATACAGGATGCCTACTAAAGTACACTGGTAGTCCATCCTAACAACATGGACGCTCTTCATACAGAATATGCTAATTTGACAAATTTTCATGGAGTTTAATTAGCCAAAATAAACTTTGATTCGCCATTGGCCATTTGGCGAGTGATGAGCCCAAGCCCTCTAGACTGTATGACTGTAATTTACGTAGAATAGCTAGTCTAAAACAGATACGAACAGTATGTTACTATTGTTAGTCTAAAACAGACATGAACAGTATGTTACTCTAAAACAGACATGAACAGTATGTTAGTCTAAAACAGACATGAACAGTATGTTAGTCTAAAACAGACATGAACAGTGTGTTAGTCTAAAACAGACATGAACAGTATGTTAGTCTAAAACAGACATGAACAGTAGAGTAGATTCACCTTGAGTCGGGGTCACTATTTGTTCCTCTGCATGGTGGTTGTGTGTGTGTAGGGAGGGGGTATGGCTTGTTGGTTGCACTACCTTGGCGAGGACAATAGGACCGTGTGAGAAGAGGGTTCATTAATGCTGGATAAAAACCTGTGCCGTGCTCCCTGCACCTGCTCATGGGTAGCATGAGCAGCTCTGAGTTACTCACAACTATAGGCCAACTCAGCAAGGAAGGGTGCCTTCTCAAATTCTGTTTTTACATGTCTCTATAGTCTACCTGACATTTTGACTGAGATGTGAGATGGCATTAGGATGTTTTAGAATTCAAAATGAATTAGGTCTGGCCAGTAAGAGGCAAAAAAAACCTCCTGATACGGAAATATTACACACAAGTGGATACACTCATTTGGGAGCGTGGACAAGAAAATCTTTCCAATCTTGAAACGGCCAATCTTAAAAACGTTACAATCTTAACTTTAAGATTATAACATTTATATAAGATTATCACAGAACGTCCATTTTGTATACATGTACCATGCAAGGTCATTGGCTACACTGAAAATAATGAATCTCAAATGTTAGTCAAAAGTTAGTAGGTTGTACTAAGATTTTACTAACTTTTGTACAATCATTAGCGAAAATTACGTGCCCAAAGTTCCTATCCTATCTTAGCGTTTTGCTGCTAACGCTTAGCTAAAAGTTAGCATTGCCTTGGATTGCCTGAAAGTATTAGTTATTTATTAGTAACTAGTTAGTAATGGTCAGTGTACATTGTTGTGGCGCGGGAAATGGACCGGGTAGCGTCCGTGGAGAATGAAGACGGGTACCAGCGTGGGAACTCCACTTCTGGGACTCGGAGCAAAGAAACGTGTTTACTTTACTTCTTCATAAATACATCTCTCTACGCCTTCCTACAAAGGCAGGATACTTCAAATGGCGACGGGATAGACGAATCTACGTTGGTGCTTTGCTGGGAAGTGTAATTCAGTGCTTGTCAGCGTTCTACAGTGCCGGATTTGCATGTTTACAAGTGTTGGTTACAATACACAACTTTACACGATGCTACTGCCTAGGGGAGACCGGGGCATAAATTGTGAGTGTTGTGTACGATTATGCTAGTTCACCCTAGGGTTTCTACACCTCGAAAGGCATAAACTGTGAGTGTTGGGTACGATTGTGCTGGTTCACCCTGGGTTTCTACACCTTCAAAGACATAGACTTACGTCTACAGTGCCACATACGTCTACGGTGCACTGGTAGTAGGTCTACAGTGCCACAAACGTCTACAGTGCACAGGTAGTAGGTCTATAGTGCCACATACGTCTACAGTGCACAGGTAGTAGATACATAGTGCTACATACGACTACATGTACAATACCAGTACTCAGTAGGCCTACAGGCTACAGTTTTACAGTACATTTACAGTGTCTTCGACAATTAATACCATGGCTGCTGTTTACATTCCTCTTGACCCCATTCCAAAGTTTCTAAATGAGTCAGGGAGGCCTCCAATTCCATGGGAAGAGTGGATCGGACTGTTCGACAATTTTCTACAAGCTTCCCCTGACATTGACAAAGTGCCAATGAAACGAAAGGTATGCATCCTACTACATTATTTGGGTGTTGAAGGTCAGAGGAGGTATGCAAAATTGAAGGAACTTACAAACTACCCAGCAGGAACTTCTGGTTTAGATAAGGCCAAATTAAAATTGGAAAAGGAGTTCAAATCTTCAAAGCATAAAAGGTCAGAGAGGGCAATTTTTAGAGACAGAAGACAATTGCCGGATGAGACAATCAGTGAATATGCTGCTGCTCTCAGGGACCTAGCATCTACTTGTGACTTTGGTGCTTTTCTGGATGAGGCTGTATGTGATCAGCTCATAGAGAAGATCAGTAGTCATACAATTAGAGAGAGACTCTATTCGGAAGAAGACCTAGATCTAGAGCAAGCCATTCAGATAGCCAGGAGACTAGAGAGTGCTTCTCTACATGTGAGTAGGATGGACAGCGAGTTTACAGATTCAGGAATCCATCCAGGGAAAACAAAGTACAGTCAACCTACAGGGTTAAATGAAAAAGTGAATCAAATTGATGATGACTTTCAGGAGATGGTGTATAGTGTGAGTTCAATGGGTACAACTCCAATGCCAAGGTGTACTATACTCATACAAGGTATTTCCGTGCGCGTCCTCGTGGACTCTGGTTCTATGTTTACAATCATTCCGGAGCCATTGTACTTAGGCCTATATTCACACTACGAACTGCATGAAAGCGATATTCGCCCTAGTGGCTACGGAGGCGCACCAATTCCGATGCTAGGCTACTTCATGGCTACCATAGAGCACAATGGGCGGTTCACCGTAGAGAAGGTGTACGTGTCAGAGAGGGGGACCGCCATTCTAGGTTGGCCGACGCAAGGGAAATTATCTGTTCTACTTGACTCTACACAAATGCAGCCAGTCCTTCAGACTCCTCCTCAGGTCAGTGATCAGTATACAAGTGTACTTGGAGGAGGAGTCAGTAATACGGTGGCAGGTTCTGAACCACATGTGCAGCACAGGGACAATACATCTTCCATTCAATGCAGTGTGCGAAAAGCACCAGTCCCAAGGCGGCACCTTCAACATACAGTTCCGGGTATTGTTCAGAGTACTTTGAGCACGGAGGAAAATTCAACCAAGTGTAAAAGTGTAGGCCATACACAGGGTGGCACTGGCAGTATCTACACTCATGCGGTGAACAAACTACAGGAGACGACGGGACATGACTTTACCAGTCAGACATTTCAGAAGGACAAAGTTCAGGGTTATCAAGCTACATACAGGCCTAAAGTGCAGGCCCATAATATTTGTGTTGGAGATCGTGTCAAAATCAGGAATCCTCTTTTAAAAGGGGATATAGGTTGTTTGGTACCAAGAAGGGTTACTGACGTTCAAGGTAATTGTGTTATTATAGATGGGGAGAAATGGAACTATACAAGAGTTTCTAAAGTACAGTGTGATTACAGTGACGCTGGTGCACGCCATGCACAACAGGTACAGCAGCGCAGAGTTCGCCCGGCTGCTCCAGACGAATATACTCAGAGGAAAGGAGTACACTAAATAAGCTCCTCAGAGACAGATTAACTATGTGCTATAAATCATGTACTACAAACTACACAGACTAAATGACAAAGGACACTTATAAGTAATTGCATTGTTTACTTTATTTCATGTTTGTCTAACATCAACAAAGATTGTTGTATTTGAGTTTATTTCAGACTCCTACCACATGTTTATATCTGTATGATGATACTGCGTATCATGTTTTACGAAGGGAGATATGTTGTGGCGCGGGAAATGGACCGGGTAGCGTCCGTGGAGAATGAAGACGGGTACCAGCGTGGGAACTCCACTTCCGGGACTCGGAGCAAAGAAACGTGTTTACTTTACTTCTTCATAAATACATCTCTCTACGCCTTCCTACAAAGGCAGGATACTTCATACATCTATTATCAATCAGTGGCAGCAGCACATGACCCTGGCTAATATGCATCAACAACAGCATGAGCTACCTGTGAAAGCACTGGTAACTCGTTCCATTGAAGCCAGTCTGTCCACATAACAGTTACTGCTCTCTAGATTTGGCCATATAGAGACTTGAGTCTGTCTTTGATATATGCATTTTTCAAAAACACAAAAAAGGTGTTTCATTCAGAAAACCTCATTGTAATAGGTTGATCTGTCTTTAAAAAAGATCTGCCTCAGTAGATACATACATACATTAAGTTACACCCCAAATCATATTCAATATTAGAAAAGGTTACCTTTAAGCATGATAACAAGGGCAATTACAATCTTGTAACATAGATAAATATCTCATAATTTGCTTGTGCTGTCACCTGGTGTGGAATTCCTGTGGTTAGCTGGTTAGTGAAAAGTTAGTCATAGTTTAGCAAATTCTTAGTTTGATTTAATAATGCTGATAAGTTAGTGGTTTTGACTAAGAAATATTAGCATTGACTAAACCCCGAAATTTTCAGTGTAGTGTCCAAACACGGTGTAAACAACAGCCCAGGCGATATATTCAGAGTCATAATTGCACCTAAAAAACCATACATACATGTAGTATACATCTCTCTCTAGAACATATCTTTTGTAGAGAACTTATTCGGTGGTATTAAGAGTATACATGAGAGATAAATAGGCTTGGCCAGACTTGTTGTGTGGTCTGAAATGACATACTACAGAGGTAGATTTGGATGAACCTAATGCAGTGGTCCAATATTTCAAGAACCAAGACACCTTTAAATCAAAAACGATAAATATGTTCAGAAAAAAAACATGAAACAACAGAGAGAAAACCCCACCGAGCATAGAGAAAAATTTTTAGTAATTCTTTTCTTGGGCAAAATGGTTAATCAGTATTTTGGCTAAGGCCACTCAATAAAAATTGTTTCTCATCACCGCGCGCATCATAAAAATCATGAAATTGGGAGACCTTTTTTTTCTTTTTCTTTTCTTACATTTTTGATGAAAAACATTGGCAAATTTCGTATCAAATTTAAGCTTATGCTGTCGGTAATGCAGTCAGCTAAGAATAACTTGCATTATAACAACTTTTACTGATCAATAAACTCTGAATTACTAAAATGTGGAAATTCATCGCGAAAAGTATTTTGCCACAAGTAAAAAAAAAAAAAATTTGAAAAACGCCCTCGTCATTTTTATTCACTGCTTGGTGATGAGAAACTTCTTTTTTTGAGTGGCCCAACACTTAGTCAAGAATGGCCAACTTGTGTTAAGTATTATAGTGAGACCTTGATATATTGGACCCCTCCGTTTTGGATTTAAAAAATGGCCAGTTACTATAACGGCTGGATATCTAGAGCAATATTATGCATGTAAAAAGAATCGGTATAATCAGAATTATTGCCCTAACTTTATGACTGATAAGCGAGACAATCAAAGACCCAATCCAAGGCCATATATGTTACCTGTCATGTAACCGACCCTGGGCCCCTGTACCTCTCATTCTCTCAGTCTCCTGGGTACCACAGACGCTCTGGCGTAGGGTTTCACTGTCCTCATTTTGGACACTAAATTCGCTGTCCTGAGATTATACTGGACCGATTTATCAAGGTCTCACTTTGAATCCATCGCCTATAGTCCCCGGCAAGGCCAGTTTCGCCCTTGCATACCAGGCGGCAGCCTGGTTTGTAAGGATATTTTTTCTGGAGAGAGTGTGCTCCCAAAGTGGAGTATTATACATATTGAAACACTGGTAAACATCAATTAATCTACATGCTCAATGATTTAAACTTATAATAGGGTTGACAAAGTAGGCCTATACACCTCATCGCTTGATTATCGTCAAAAGAAAGTAGTTGTGTGGACATACATCTATTCAGTGGTAATATATCTTACACACATCCCAACATCGGCAAACTCTGCCTTGTAAAAATGTTATAGAGTTAGCTATTATTTACTATAGCGGATGTGAAGTAGTTCATAAGCAGAAAACTCTATCATTATTCTTGAGTATTCTAGTCCAGAAAGGTGACTATCCTTCTATTCCTACATGTGCACCCTACTCCAAAGCTACAGCCACACTTAGCCAGGTCGACCCACTTCTGACTCTTCTGCCCACATCTTCACCTGGACATTCCTTAAAAGGGAATCTACGTTCAAAATAGTCAGTTCAGGGGTCGAGAAGACACGGGGTCAAAGGTCACGTTCAGCCAATGGCTGTGAGCGCTACCCAACACACGTGAGCAGGTCATGACCCTACCACGCCTGCGCACTCTAGGTGACATCCGGGCCCTTCCATACCAAGATGGCGGACCAAATTAAGACAGATCGTTGTTAAGAGAAGGTGGAGGAGACTATTTATTATCATACATATATAAATAGACAATCTCTAGTGCATACAAACAAGCCTCATCCATCCCCGTACCAATTTGCTAAATATTTAAGGAGGCAGGAGAAACTAATCTATTTGTCATGGAATAGCCTACAGCAGTGCCATTGGTTTAAAGAAGGAACCCTGTATTTTGCCGCTCCATTGAATAATCCACAGTAGTCTATTTAGCAATAATTAGGTAAAAAAAGATAATGGCTGTGTCTCACGAACTTGGGCCAATGTTTTCGTCTCTGACCGGGTGCCAGCTCTGACCGGGTGCCAGCTCTGACCGGCCTGAATGAAAACGGGTTATTTAGGGCAGATGATGATAAAAATGGGCAACTAATTACTAGTTTAAAGAGTTATAACATCCATTAACCCTTTCAGCCAAATTCTATCTACATTTGCCCTAAATAACCCGTTTTAAGTTTCTGATTGATAGAAAATAAGCCTTCAGTAAAGACCAATTTTCATAGGCTAAGACTGTATGGAATTTAGAGCATTGATAATAGATGGGACCAGCATATCCATATCTTTCTGGCGAGTGGTCTAATATTCCTGTATCATTATTGGTCTGGCTGTGAAGATCATGTAAAGATTGCTCTTATGCTCTGGTATCTGGGCCTTTTCATGGGAGCGCAGCGCTCCTCTGGGGTACCAAATTGATACACCAACAACGCTTCGCTGGTCAGTTGTTCATCAACACGGCGTTGGTACATCATCAGGTTGGGGACAGGAATGGCTTATTGGGACGCACTGCTACTGTGGTACAGTCCTGTCCATTAGACCATACCAGTATTCTGGTACTGTGCATAGTTCTGGGCCATACCATTTAATTGGTACATATGGTGTGATCATGGCCATTAACCCATAGGTAGGTCTATACCCCGCTCAGTACCTTATCTGTAATCACAGAACAATGCCCTGGTAACAAGTCACGAGATATTCCCGGGAATTTTTGGCGGTTCTGTGAGCAAAAATTCCCGTGATATCCCGGGAATTTAAGACGTGATTTCACATGTATAATGCTGTTAAATCACAGGATTTACCCCATGTGAAGCTTGAGATTGTGGGTTCGAACCCCATGGGTTCTCAATAAACGTCCATGATGTAGAAAAACCCTTTTATTAACCACATTCCCCCACAGGGAATATATACTCTCGAAATGATATAAACCATTTAGATATTCATACATTTGACTATTCATATTACACCTTTTTGAATTAAGCACTCCTCTTTGTAAACAGCTACTCTATATACTATGGCACAGTCACCACTTGTTACAGTTCATACACCTCTTCCAATACATGCCCCGGTAGGTCAGGGCCTAGAGCACGGGACTATGGATGTAAAGGTAGCTCGTTCAATTCCCGGTCTGCACATTTTAATTACTCACACAGGACACATTCCCTAGAAAGATATAGATATTTTAGCAATGGAATTCGAACCAAAGCACCCCTCTTCACCTGTATCATGTAATATCCAGAATACACTTTAAAAAAATGCAAATCTAGATGGAGATGGGAATCATTATGTGCATGACCCAGTGGGGATTTGAACCAGCCATCTCCACATCCATAGTCCCGTGCTCTAGGCCCTGGACTACCGGGACATGTATTTGGAGAGGTATACGAACTGTGCCTAGTGCTGACTGTAACATAGTATTATAGAATAGCTGCTTAATAGGGACCTTTAGCAAACCACGTAAAAGCTTATAAAACGCAGACGTAGCAGTGCTGAAAGGATAGGATACGTCTGCGTTTAATGAGCTTGGTTGCTAAAGGTCCCTAATTAAGGGACCTTTAGCAAACCCGATGTAGCTCATTTAACCCAGGCATATCCTATGCCTTCAGCACTGCTACGTCTGCGTTTTATGAGCTTTTACGTGGTTGCTAAAGAGGTAATCGAGATATACATGAGGGACCTTTAGCAAAACCAACGTGGCTCATTGAATCTATGAATGGGGTATTCATAAAGATAATGAGTGTAGTTCTTTTAAGCTTTGATATACGAGTATACCCAGCCCTTTAAACAATGTATGATAAAAACAAACAAGGCTAGACAGTAAATGTAGCCTATAGACTATGGCTTTAAGCTAAATTACATGAAGGTAAAATGTATTTTTAGAACAAAATATTGAATCTGATTACACAAATCAGCTACATGATGCAGAAATTACATTTATCCTACGTGATCCCTATTTTTTAGTTGACCATGTATATGTCCAGCTTTTCTGTTTAGGGACCTTTAGCAACCACATAAAAGCAGACATAGCAGTGCTGAAAGGATAGGATACGTCTGGGTTAAATGAGCCACATCGGGTTTGCTAAAGGTTCCTATTGTTAACAGTTACTCTATAGCACAGTCACCACTTGTGACAGTTCATATACCTCTCTCAATACATGCCCTGGTAGGCCAGGGCCTAGAGCACGGGACTATGGATGTAAAGGTAGCTGGTTCTATTCCCAGTTCGGACATGTATATGTAGGATTGTTAGTGGTTAGAAGGTATATAAGTGGATAGTTTTATAGAAATGTTTAGATGAATTGCACCAGACAGGTTCACTTCAGCTCTACTAGTATGGGATTCGAACCCATGCACCCCACTTTACCAGAATCCCGGGATATAACGGGAAATTTTGCTCACAGAATCCTGTGATATCACGGGAATAGAACCCGGGTTATTCCCGGGACTGACCCCAGTTCGACCCGTGTTATTCAGGGGAAATTCACGGGAATTTATTTCCAGGGTGGGTACCAACACTGAGGGTATGGGTTTGGGAAAGAATCCCACATTTTTTCATGTTTTCCCTTATTTGTGATCTTACAATACCATTAGGAGATAACACCAAAACGCAGCTAGATAGATCAGTGTCTAGGCCACTACTCTATAATATTTATTTTTATTAGCAAATGTAACAGAAATTTCGGAAAAGGATTTTGCTGGGTATCTATGGGAGTATTTTGTGAATGTGCAATGTTAAATGCATGATATTTGAATAAATATAAATCATTGTAGTTTGTAAATGGGTCACAAAATGTGAGTAGGATTTGGTTTAAAGAAAAACCAAATTAAAAAGCAAATAAAATAACATTTACATAAACACAGAATTTATAAAATGTTATTTCCCTGCAATACACCTGATGAAGCTGTGAACAGCTGAAACTCCTCAGTACTCATACTCAACTAAACACTGGAGTGATGATTGGTTATATTTTTTCTAAAGTCTCTTTAGAAATATTTCAAACTAAACAAAATACCCCTGGTGGGTACAAAGGATTGCAAAATCCACAACTTAAAATTTCAATATTGGAAAGTAAAAGTTGTTATTTTGGAAAAGTTTGAAAAAATAAAATACCAGGATGTGACCTGAATTCCTGTGAACCAATCAAAGCAAAGCCCTGTGACAGATTGAGGTCATGAGCCCCAGTGATCCATTTAAAAGGGCTGGAGGGACTTACTTGATTTAGTACTGAAGGAGTAGTGGTAGGGAAACCCATTTCCTCGTCCCAAACCGATTCTAGAAGAGAATTCTTATGTAAATGCCTAGATCCACTAATGTAGGTGGTAGGCCATTTAAAGGGTTATTGTTTCAAGCTATTTCAATGATCACCACTGTCCGACGAGGTACAAGTATGACATGTCCGTTCTTGGAGTCTGCACTATTTTAGACATCTATTTCAATTTCACTTTTAAGGATTTAAGAAATGTCGACCAGTGTTGACAAGATAAGTGGGCGTCTTCTAAATAAAAGTGTCCGATTGATTTTAGTTTTTACCTTAATTCTGCCCGCCTATGGAGATTCCCTACAAATACTTAGATCATGCCTTGACACAACTGAGAAACTAAAGTAGGCCGTGCATATGGTCCGTCTGGCCCGCTCTATAATATCATGAGATTACATAGAAACAGTGCTGATTTGTACATGTAATAATTATCTTTATTTCGTGATGCCTTCAGGGGACTAATTTAAAAGAAAACACGACGATCTTCCACCTTGTTATCCTTTTATTCTCAAGATATATTTCTTGTGCAACAAATCACTGACGAGAAGAAAACTAATATTATTCGAAAGATACTTATAGTGGACGAGCCTGTCATAATAAGGTGTCTGTAGAATAATCAAGTCGCCCTCACTAATATCTGCAAAGTATACTTTCTCATAATGGGAATTCTAAAGTTGAATTGTGTGTATTATGTACAACTGCAGGACATAAATGAATACACGAATAGGGTCATATGCCGGTACGTGGAAAACAATACAATCAACACTTTCTACGTTAATTCAGAGAGGAGGTTTGCTGTAAAGGAATCTAATAAACAAAACATTCTTCTAACTAAATTTTATGATGAAAGCTTTTGGTGCGACCTCTTTTTTGGGAGCTTTTCAAAACATTGTCCATTCATACGAAGGTGTCCACGAAAGAATTAAGTAAGCTTTTGTCAAGCCTGACAGTAAACGAGGAGCCATTCACATTTTTCTAATGGAGGCTATTATACTGCTGTGGTTCATTATGTAACGTTGACTGCAGGATACATGTATTCATAACTTTTCTTCTAATAGGAATAGAGGGATGCATCAGAAGTTAGCAAATAGTGTACAATGCCAAAATCTCCCCCAACATTGTTCACAATGGCTTTCCCATTTGCTCTTGACATTTCGCTACAAATTGTACACATTAGTGTCATTCTAGAATAATTCTATGCAGACATAAAACAATGAACATTCAATAAGAGGAAGGTAACAGTTTAAATAAGTGAGCGTCATCAAATTTGAAATCTTGGGGAAAAGAATTTGTGTGTTCACTGAAGGGCTCGACAAATCAGCACATGTGTGGGCACACCGGCAGGGGCGGATTCAGGGGGGGGGGGGTAGTATAGGCTGCAATACCCACGACCACTAGCGTTGTGGGTATAGATCAGAGAAAAGCCAGAAAGTTTTGGAAACTTTTATCCAAATGGGAGGTGACTTTGCTTCGCATTCCCCTGGCCTTAGTATGGAATTTAAATACTTATAAATTCATGAGCAACATATTACATATATATACAATAGACCATTCATAAATTGAGGGATGGGTGGTGCTTTATTTCCACAGATTGAGTGACTTTGATGGGGGTAGTCTGAAAGGAGGCAGACAATCTTCATTCCCTTGAAATCCACTATTGATTGGTCTAGACATGGCTTTAATTACCTGGTTGTACATTTCATCTCATCCAATTAAAGCCCTAAGTAGCATAAACTGCCACTCATGGTGTGTCTTGATTGGGTGTAGAAATCTACATGATTGGCTGACATGTGGACAGCCAATAGAAAACTGACCCTTCTGTCCGTAACTCTCAGACGGCCCATTGCCCCATCTGAGAGTTACAGCCGTAACTAGGGGGGGTGGACCCGGCGTACGCCCCCAACTTTCAAATTTGTTTGTGTCCAGTGGAATTTCTATGTATCACGGGCACAGCGATTTGACCTGCACTGGCTGACTAGGCCCATTATTCCACACTAGCAGGATGCAGTAATTCTACCTTGTGAGACCTTTAGCTGAAGCAGGTTCCTGACAATCATGTCCAACGTGTCATGAGTTCAAATCCATGTCTAGGCTGTTTTGTTCACACACAATTTTAGAATGTATTTTTTGGTAGGCCAAAAATTGTGATAGTATACAATTTTGTTCTAAAATTCCTTTACACAAGATACATATTTATAGTGTAATCTAAAATGGTTTTGAATCAGTTGTATATGAATATTCTTCAGGTCACCTGTTCGGATTGGGAGAGTGGTTAGGACACTGGCCAATTAATCCAGTCACAATCACAATTTTTGACATACCAAAAATACATTTTAAAATTGTGTGTGAACAAAAGAGCATTGACACGGATTTGAACCCATTATGCATGGATTGGTAGGCCAGAGTCCTGACCACTCCCCCAATCTGAACAGATACCATAAGGATCCACAATAGAGGCTTAAACTTGAAAAGTTTATGACCCCTAAAACACCAAATTTACGACTTGACAGGAACCAGCTTCAGCTAATCAGCTGGTTGCGTAAGTTAGCGGAGGAAAGAGCACTGGTACCAGGCAAGATGGCGCTGTACAGTGATCATGTGCTAATGCGGAATATGACATGGCCCTAATCAGACATAGTATGAGAAAGACTTGACATTTGACATGCTACCTTATGCCACTGTAAGCAGGTAAGGATAGGTATAGCAGAATAGCGTAGGTTCACCACAAGTCGGCCATATACCTTAAGTCGGCCAGCCATCTCCAGTAAAATGATGTCTAATGGACATTTATATCTGATTGAAAAACATTGATTAAACTAGTTGGTACTGTTAGGGGGGCTTCCGGCAGGGGGGCTCCCATAAAGTATGTACGCACAAAGGGGGGGAGGGAGTGGGTGGGGGTCTATTTTCTGAAAATCTTTGCATACATAAACCCTTTATTTTAATGTACAAGAACTTTATGGGGTAGGGGTGGGGTCAATTTCTGGAAAAAATGTACGTACATGTATGGAAGCCCCCACAGCTTAACAGCATATGGCTTTTTATCCACTCTGGAGGGGGTGACCGACTTGAGGTATGTGGCCGACTGGGGATGAATCTACCCTATGTGCTTCTGGTAGGGGCGTTGCACAGCCTGCCGGGTTGCACAGCCTGACCAGAAAAGGCATGCCAACACTCTAAATAGTGAACCCAAAAATACTCCCTTTCATACTGTAGACCAACAGTAGATTCTACCGTTCATGTACACTAATACCGGAGTATATATACTGTAAAACTACAGTGGATTCTACTGCTCAGCTACATTAATTGTACCTCTAACCGTGGAGATACTCCCGCCCCTCTCATCACTATGTTGGGTACATTGGAGAAGAATATATTCAACATTGGATAGAGTTCTTCAAAGAAATCGTTGGTCAACAGTATACCAGCATACAGTTTATTCAATTCATATCAATGTGTCAAAGTTAATTTCCACTTCTGTGATAAACATTGATGGGGTATTTTTCATAAATTTATGGGATATGATATATTAACCTCAATGATTATGGTTATGGTCCACTGGGCTCACATCGGCCGAAGTTATATAGGAGATGTATGGGATTGGTCGGCCGAAGTTCCCCAGTGGACGTGATTCAATTATCCCATTCAAGCTTAAGACGTCATCGAATTCTTTTGGTCTGTCGTCAATAGGAAATGGAATTTTATATTTAAACCTGGGAGGTCTTTTGGAATGCTCCCTTTGCAAATGAATGCCCACTGGAATGAATTACAACACATACCTATCTGATAAATATTTCGATGGTATTTATCAAATCAACCAACTTTAATGACTTAAATCTTTGACCTCAAACGATTTGATTCGCCAAGGGTGTAGTTCTAATACGATCTCTATGCCAAAGACACATCGTACTGTACAGAAAAACAAATCATAATAGTGCAAGGAATTATGTCAGGATATCTGGTTGCGTTACCCATCTACTCTGGAAACAAGGTTATTGGCAAAATAGGCATGATATTGGGGGATATGAGTGGTCAGGTGTAATTATTGACAAATATATGGGCTTGTTTTTAACATTTTCTCTATTTTACAGTGTTTTTCAAGGAAAATGGCCACCATAGCAACTAAAGATTGGCGAAAAATTCCCATCAATTTTTTTTTTTACAATCTGGGAACATATTTATGTAAGATGGGTAACTTTAACATGAAATTCTCACGAAAATACATAAGGCCCTGCACTATAATCATTCTAATCAGGTTGGCTATGCAACGTTCCTCATACTGACTGGGGGGGGGGGGGGGGGCTTCCATAAAGTATGTGCGCAAATTCCCCCCCCCCCCCACTCCCACTAAAGTTCTTGTACATCTTAAAATAAAGGGTTTATGGATGCAACGATTATCGTCATGCCATCGCTAATTGATACCGTCTCTGACGCATATCACGAGTGGGGGCTGGGGCCATATCACAAGAAGCCCTAGACATAACATGGAGACATAGACACATGAATGCAACATTAGCAAATGGCTTGAGAACCCAGTTTAAAAGCGCAAAATTCGGTACCCCTCCAGCGACAGTCGGAGTGGAACCGGGACAGGTACTCAACCCTATTTATAAGGGCGCTGGGGGTTATGCTCTAGCTAGATGGGCACGTAGAGGGTCAACATAATTATCCATCACCTCACAGTCTCGGCGAAAGTCTACATAATGTAGTCAGCTATACCTCCATACATTCTTCTTGTCCCCCTCATCCCCCTCACTTCCCACTGTCCAGTATACATGTATTCCCTTCTCCCATGAGTCTGGACTAACGACGTTAACACGCCCCCATCTATTGGTATACACCTACTGACCCTGGAGCAGATAACGGCCACCTTGAGACTTGCTCCAGGGTGGTCAGAGGCCTGCTGGTCAGTAGTTTTGTTCATTTACATAGCCTGTCTCTAGTGACTCCTTCTGTAAGTCTGTCTGCATTTATACACAGTCTAGCCTAGCTACTACACGTATAAACCAAAGTGGGCGTGGCAGGTGGTTCCGTTATAAGCCGCCGCTGGCGCATAGCCGTAGTTCCCTCCGCCGCCGTAATACGGCGCCACCACATGACGTCACGGTTGTCATGTAACTAGGGCAGTTGTTGACGCATGACTTCATAAGGCCACTCCGGTCGTTCCATCGTCAGTTGGCTGAAAGCACTTGTAGTGAACGGATACCCTGCGCCATTTTTGACCAGGATTCACCCACTTTCAAAATTTTTAATTTTTATTTTTAGGAATTTTGTTAGGAATTTTTATGATATTTCTATGTATTGCGCGCGAGTAATTGTTCTCTGTCTTGCGATTTATTGCTCAATTATATTGTTAGGCTTAAGGTTTTGACTCAGGGCACTGAGAGAAAAAAGTGACCCTTTTGTATCTGTCTATGAACTGCACTTGTCTAATAAACCTTATTAGGATATATCTACCAAAATAAGCTAATCATTGCTAGGGACATTTACATGAAAACTGCAATAGTCGTCAACATTGAAGAGGGTTTTGGTTGAAAAGTGCACTCGACGGTGTGAGAGATATACCAGCTAGAAGACCTGCTTCCTTGTCACTTAGACAAGTTATTGACTCGTTTATTTTATGACCGTCACTTTGAAGAGTCTGGAGACAAGTTAACATTTTGAGTGATGGATACCTTTCCCGCCACTGTGAAGGCCCCCCTGCCCACTACAGCATATAGTTTATTTTAAGGAAGAGGTCATTTTTTAACAACTATGTGGGGAATTAAGGAGTCATTCAGATTTTGACTCTATTTAGCAAGAATCAAATCCATTCTGATGGGAGTCAAAGCTGTTGGACTCCCTTACCCGGGGATGTCAGATCAATCTGACTCTATAACTTGGTAGAGTCATTGTACACCCTCAGAAAAGTGAGCGTCACTGTCGCTAAAAGCACTCTCAGCTGAAAGTCAGATACTGCCTGGCTTTCAGCGACAGTGACGCTCACTTTTCTGAGCGTGTAGAGTCATCTGAGTGATAACTCAGTGTGAATCCATCTCCCTTTGCTGCCCAGAACTATTTTTATCAATATCCGTATATTCAACACTACTGTTCTGATGTTGGAAAACATGCACTTTTTTAAGACAAGGGTCATATAACATTTCCTGAAAGGTCTTGAAGTGGACTTTATCTTATGAAACTATATAGACAATACAAAATCACTATAATTATGGTCGCCATGGCAACCTGGAACTTTCTATTTGCTGTTAGAAATATTATGACTGCATTTGTAGGGTCAAAGAGTTTTTTTTTGTCTGTGAATGGGCTATTTCTAGCCTGGAAAACATTCCAAATACCGGTAAGTACATTTCGAAAACTTGATATAAGATGATTTTACAATTTTTTTTTCACATTTTCATGTATATTAAAGTGATCGTCAAATCGACGCCTTAGCTCTTTGCGGCGGTGCGCGCTAGTTTCTTAAGTTGTCCGCTAGGAGGCTCCAAAGCATGCATTGCAACGGGTAGCAGGCATTTCCGACGGACGCGTGTTTTACATGTTGTTTGCAGGCTGCAGACGAAGCAGTAGCAAAGATGTGCACTAATACGAATAAACTGTTATATATACAGTGAGTACACTAACCTTTGGCGATTTTGGTTCTTTTGTGAACCGCTTATGCTAGAAAGACAAGCCAAAAAACATTTTTTTCCTCATAATGAGCTGCTTTCACCCGTACAGGAAGAATCCTTGTATTATCGCTCATGTTTGCGACGCAACTCGTATTCACAGCAAGGTATTCACAGGGTAGCAGGTTTTGGGATGGCAGGGCTGGGCAACTGTCGCATTGTCGCATAAAGATTGCGACAGAGGTCTTGCAAAATGCGACAGGGGCATTAGGGAAAGTCTGGGCTTTCTAAAGATGAAAGAATTTTGTAAATATTCCAATTAGAACCAAAGTTAGGACTATTTCAATAGATTTTTAGCAGAATAGTACACCACAAACCCTTCAGAGTACACCAATCTCAAGGTGGAATTCCAAAAAATTTCCAGGGCAATATGCCAACAGAATACACCGATCTGAGAGTAAAATGTCCATATACTTTGGAGCAACATGCCCAAAAACTATACCCCTTAAAAATACTTAAAAATAAATGTTCTCAAATTCCTTGGAACATTGTCTCATGACCCCCTCAAAATATACCAATCTGCACATGGAATTACTGATTTCTCCTGGAACAATATGCTCCCAAAACACCACAAAGATATACCAACCTAAAGGTCAATTTTCAAAATTTTCCTGGTGCAACATACTCCCAAAATGATCAAAATACATCTAGGTTAACTATTAGGTGAAATTTCTAAATTTGCTGAACAACATGCTCCCTAAACCATCGTAATGCATCTTTCTAAAAAGTAGAAGTTCCAAATCTTGGATGAGCAGTATGCTCCCAAACTCCTCAGAATATACCATTCTAAAAATAGAAATCCAAAGTTTTCCTGGAGCAACATATACCCCCCAAAAGTTCATAGAAAACATGAATCTAAAAGTAGAATCTCAAAATGTTTCTAGAGCAATGTGCCAACAAACTCTCAGAATGTACCATTGTAAAATTATTTTTCTGGGAGCAATGTGCCCAAAACAAAGCTATTAGGAGCCTGCCCTGAAACCCATAAGAGCACACCAGACTAAAAACAGAAATACCGGTATCCAAATTTTCTCTTTATTTCACACCCAAAATTTACCTCAAGGAGGGTTGTTGTAATCTTGTTTTTTGTTGTTTTTTTTTTGTGTTTTTTCTTTTTGGGGGGGGGGGGAGGGGCCGCCACACATATCTAGTTAACATGTGCCCATCTGAAATATTTTGCTCCAAAGATTTCTTGGTTTGCTCCAGCATATCACAACATGCCCAGCCCTGGATGGGGGGGGGGGGGGATTCGACCCCTTGACGGGGTGCAAAAAATCTATTATCTATACTTTTCAACGAAGTCAAAGAGACAGCAGGGGTGGGGGTGAGAGTGTCCGAATTTTTCTAGTCCCCCCCCCCCCCGAGGATAGCCTCAGTTTCCAGATTAGGGAGTGTTCATTTATGAGTTACAGGGGGGGTGGTTGGTTTGGCCGAGGGGGGGGGGCGTAAAAAATTCTGATCCCTCTTGAGGGGGGGGGGCGTAAAAATTTAAGCCCCTTTTTAGCAGAAAAGCCCGCGCGTTGCTATAGTTCAAAGGTGGGGGGGGGGGGTAAAAAAAAAGGGGGCTGGGGTAAAAAAAATTGACCCCTTGACCAGGGGTGTAAAAAATTCCGCACCCTCCACCCCCCGCTGTTGTTAAAAAAATGATCACTCCCTTCAATATAGCAAAGGAAATAAGGGAGTGTTCATTTATTATTTACAGGGAGGGTGGTGAGATTTCGTGCGGAGGGACGAACTTTTTTTACGCCCCCCCCCCCTCGAGAGCGCGTGGAACGTTTCGCGCCCCCCCTCGCCGAAGGGGCCGAAAATCTTTCGCCCCCCCCTTTGAACCCAAACCCACCACCCCCCCCTGTAACTAATAAATGAACACTCCCTTAGGGTCGAAAATTGGCTCGCGCGCGGGCCCTTTGAAACATAGTAACGCGCCGGCTTTTTGGCTCAAAACAGGTTAAAATTTTTTGAACCCCCCCGGAAGGAGTCCAAATTTTTTTCACCCCTCCGCCGGTCAAGGGGTCCAAATTTTTTTGCCCCCCCCCCAAACCCACCCTGTTGTTAAAAAATGATCACTCCCTAAAGGGGTGATTCTTTTTTTGGACCCCATCAAGAGTGGTTGCCCCCCCCCCCCCCCCCCCCGAGGATAGCCTAAGGTTCCAAAGTTTGGGGATGGGGGGGGGGAAATTCAACCCTTGACCGGGGGGGGGGCAAAAAATCTTTTATCGGTACTTTTCAACGCAGTCAAAGAGACAGAGCAGGGGTCTAGTGTCCGAATTTTTCTAGTCCTACCCCCCCCTCCCCATGTTAAAAAATTACCAGCAGCTCCGCTGCCGGCGATAGTGGCGCGGAAATTTGTGCAGACAGCGTTCGTCTGACCTAGTACACTGCACTGTGGGAATGCCTCAGCCTATCGCAAATAGGCTCTGTAGTGTCGTGAAAAATCATTCTCCTAGCAGATTTTTGGTCTCTTGTTTTCTACAGTTGAAGACAGAGAGTAGGTGTAGAGAGTGAGCAGACAAAATGCATTCTTGGGTACGCTCCCGATTTCCCTGTTGGTGTTTAACCACTCCTTTAGCCACTGACGCATTCCTACAAAGTCCAGGCAAGGGACAAGATTTTGAAGAACAAGTCAAAATGCCTTCTCCAGGGGATATTACATTTAAAGACGATGGATTTAATTGGTTACCGTAAAACCTCGCGTATAAGCCTAACTCAGGTATAAGCCGCACCCTGAGTTCCGGCTGATCCTATAAGCCGCACTGGCGATCTGAATGTGCCGAATTTAGTACTGTATCATAGTGGCAAAAACTCGCGTATAAGCCGCACCCCGACCATGGGCCGATCCTATAAACCGCACTGCCAATCTGATTCGCGTAATAGCCGCGGCTTATATGCGAGGTTTTACGGTACTGATAGAGTTGTGGGAATTCGAAGGACATTGCTTTAGGGAGTGATTATTTTGTAACATCAGGGGAGTGGATGGAGTTTTTCATCCCAACCCCTTTTTCTGATAAGGGGCATAATTTTTCACGTCACCCCAAATCGCCCACCACCGTTGTCACCGGTACTAATAAATGAGCACTTCCTTCCTAGGAGGCTAAAATATATAGACCTTGAGTGGCCATTATGGGTGGGGACTGAAATGAACATGAAAATGAGCAAGGGAGGGGGGGGGGGGAGGGGGGTCCTGTACTAAGTAGGCAGACAAACTGGCTGGCTGACATCAGCCCCTCCTCAGCCACGTGCTGCCCTCCACTGGGTTGCAAGTACTGTAGGACACAAAAAATGTATCACTTGGGAGATGGGGAATTCTCTGAGTATCTCTGCCCTATAAGGGGAAGATGGAAGTTGTGGTACGTTGCTCCACCCACCTGTACATGTATGGGTCTACCCACTGTTGTCTTCCCTATAAGGGGAAGATGGGAGTTGTGGTACGTTGCTCCACCCACCTGTACATGTATGGGACTACCTACATTTGTCTTCCCTATAAGAGGAAGATGTTGTGCAGCGAGCCCGGACTCCTGCAGCGCAGCTGCAGAGTCCGGCTTCCTGCCTATGTCACTTTTGTCAGATAGCTGGGATTGCACGATGTAACTTGATTTGATTGATTTACTAATACATGTACCTTGCCATTTTTGTTAAAACGTTGTTCAAATAATCTCAGATTGTTCTGTTTATGCAAATCTGTTAGCCTGCCTTTGGACTAGAAGGCTCTGTGGTGGCCATGTTGGGTTGCAACTGGTTCAGTAGGTGCTGTGTTCTGCACTTGGCCTTTGTGAGGTGTCACCAAACAAAGTGCACTATTATATTAGCCATAAGACTAATCATTATCATAGGTAACCAGCTATATTTTAAGTTTTTGCATGTAACTTGTTAATATTATACATTACTGTACAACTAAAGATATGTTGTTGGACACTTTCATCGTTGCATAGAAGAACACTTTATGGTAAGTGTTTCCTTCTTGTTATAAATATCTATCTATCACTATAATGCTTCACATAGTTGTTGAAATAAGACTTTGTTACAAGTTCAATTAAATCATTTAAGAAATTCCATTTATAACATAATTAATAAGAATGACATTTAACGCCACTTTCCTCCAATAAGGGGTTATAACTTAAGGGGAGAGCCTTTTTATTTTAATAGGCTCTAATTAAGCAATGAGGGCGGTAGACCTTTTGATTCAATTCTTTATTGACCCAGGGGTACCCTGGGTCTCTGTGAGACGGTTTTCCAGCAAAAAACACAGATTGGTCAGCTGACTTTGAAGAGTTCTGCTGCATTTCCTCTTTGATTTATCTGATTGAAATAAACACATGCATATAGATTGAAACAAACTGTACCTCCCTCTTTTATCAGTTTGTAAAAAAAAAGAAATTTGTAGCAGAAAAACGCTCTTGAATTTTTTTTAAAAATAACCCTAAAACAGAGTCTGTGTGAACTAATGCTGAAGATAGGCCAGTGACCTTGAATCCTGACTTTAAAAGATGCACGTTCACACAGACTTCCTATACCTGCAATGGTTAAGAGGAGGTGAGACGAAAATGTGAGACGCTTTTAACAACAAGAGAAACGCTAATACTAGTGCACAAAGACAGAACTAAGTGGTGGGTGGGAGAGTACAACTATAGTGTCAATATGCGAGGGAGTGGAGGTTGGAGGATTTTAGTGTGTTTGTGTGTGTGTTGGGGGGGGGGGGTGTCTGGCTTGATTATCAGGCTTGATTATCAGGCTTGATTTTCAAGCTCACTTTTCAGGCTTGATTTTCAGGCTTACGTTTTAGCCTGAAATGTTACGACAGACTGGTGCGACATGATTTCAGGGCAGGTTTGAACCAGAAATATGTTTCTGCTCTGAGTTGACAAATAGTTCAATCTTTGGCTCAGGGTTTCCACTCTTAGTATATTGCTAAATGACACATTGTCCTCGTTTTTGCACTGCTATGCAGTTCAACCCTCTAATTGGAAAAGCCCTGGGTCACTTGTGATGTATATCACACAATCCATCTTTTCAATATTTATAATATAAATCGAATATTTTTGATATTTCTGGGTGGGGGAAAATGTGAAAAAGGCCATTTCTACTCATTTGTAATTGCTGAACTTGGTGATGCAACTCACTTCTCTTTACAGGATGTCTCTGCACATTTCATCTTCGATGAGACTGCTCAGTCTACTGACATATGGCCTTCTTCGATAGGAACAAAATTTGTGGGCAAAATTTAAGGTGGAAAAATTCACCACAGAAAACGGGCGTCAAATTTTCAAACTATTCAGCTCAATATAATTTGTTACAAGGGGGAGGGGGTTTAACACCAACATCACCTAACAGGACGCCATCGGAATCTATTCACAGACATTCATATTAATAAATGTTCAATAAATTTAAACAAAAAGCAATCGTTCTTTCATTGACTTTATTGCCTATAGTTATGGACATGGTTAACCACAATGAATATCTATAGACCAATGCAGCAAGAAAGGGTAACTTTTTAGGATAGGTGTTGATTGATATTTCTGAATAGTGACTGACAAATACATGAGATAATTGACATTTGAATAAGATCAGGGTTTGGCATCAAAATAAGAAAGCAGTCCGACTCACATACAAGCTGCGGCCAGTTCTATGTGAGGCTTTACGGTAGCAGGTGTTTTGATAACTACAGCTAATATCTGGGTTCTAATCCATATAAAATCTCCAAAAAGCTAAAACTTTTAACTGATGGGGACAATACCTCCAGTTACTTTAGACGCAAAAGAGCAAAATAGCATATCAATAATCTCATCCACGCTGTGTATGGTCTAGACCTAGTCACTTATGATATAACAGGGATGCCAAGATCCCAAAATTGTATTTCTTACGATTTTTGGACCCCAAAACTTGTCTGAAATCGTAACAACATAAATACATTTCTGAAGGGTCAGCATGATGCATGAGTGGAGTATAATGATTCAGTAATGTAGTAATCTGGCTCATAATAAATGATTAATTGATTGTTTTTGCTCCTCAATGTGCAATGTTATAATTCTACATCTGTTTGACCAACAGAAATATAGTTTTAGTCTAATTTTGTGTATGTGTGAATGCTATTATCCCATACCTCAGCAGAGGTGCTTGAAAATCGTAATTTGATAATTAAAATCGTAATGGGCGTAATAGGGGTAACAAAATAGTAAAATTACGAAAATATCGTAACACTTGGCATTCCTTATATAATAATTACTAGTGGTGATGGAAATATGTGCCTGAATACTTGGCTTTTTCTAAGCAGAACTGTTGCTCTTATCATATTACAATAATCGATCATATTGTAATAATCTTCAAAAATCTACTAAAAGTGGCAAAATTAACACAAAAACAGTAATACTTTTATTATAGTCAACCCCTTTCCAAAATATGGTTGGTCAGGAAATCATTATTTGATTATCGTGTACAAATATCCTGGCCTTGTATAGAGAAAATAACACAATAAAGTAAATGTATGATGGCTTCGATGTGGAAATTTGGCCGTGAGGTTCTAGCACCTTGGACAAGGAAGATGGGAGTTGTGGTACGTTGCTCCACCCACCTGTACATGTATGGGACTACCTACATTTGTCTTCCCTTTAAGGGTTTGATTGATTGATTGATTTGTTTAACGTCCTGTCACGCCACAAAACCCCTTATTATACCTTCATCAATTGTATTACGTCATATTACGTCATATTACGTCATAATTATGAGTTATGATTATTAATATTCATATTTATTATTATTTGTAATACGCACGATACTTTATGCATATTTTCAATCCATATGTCCATCAAAGTACACCTAGACGTCAGACATACCTATTACTCATTAAGCCAAGCATAACAACCCCCCACACATAATTAATCCATAGATCACAAGCAGACCCTTATCCCATGGACAATAGGTAACTGTCAGCCCCTCCAGACAACAAGGCACTGACCGGTCACCTATACACAAACAAATGAACTATATGTTGACCCCAAGGATTAACTATCAACACATAAAACAATGCTATAAAGCTGGACACCCTTAATCAGTGTGGCACCGCCAAAGCCACTTGAGCCGGCTGGAGGCCACCTGGAGGTAGGCGACAAAGCCCCCACGTGTGCATGCTACTACTTATGTAATCTATTACCCATAATGCACTGGACCCAGGCTCCCCACCCGCGGTCCAGCGCACGCCACATGTTAAAGCCATGAATATATAATTATCCAATCAAATGTCAAACGTATATTATCCAATGAAAACCACTGTTATATCTACTTCCGGTCACATGGGCTCTTCCTCTACCTGCCGGGCACCTGTACTTAAGGCCCGGGCAGCTAGAGGGAAATCAGTAACCATCTCAGTAACCACCGACTTACCATCTATACTGAGCCCTAGTGACTGGTACTCTGATATTAATATTATTATTAATAAAAGATACCAAGTACTCAAACTGACGTCTCATCCCTCATCTTTACGCCCTCATTGATGTGGAAGGGTTTTCCCTAGCCACAGTCCAGACGTACATCAAGTACCTCACGGGACATCTCAAGTTGGCAAGGAGTCATCCACAAATAGTGGTAGTCTGCCTTGCAGTAGTAGGACAGGTATTTATATGCTGCTTGCCCAATACAGCAGTGACCGCATCTATGGATGATCGAATCTATGAAATGAATGACCGCATCTATGAGGTGAGGGAGAAAACCGCTACCGGGGCACGTCCCCTACTCTTTTCGAAGGATAGCAAGTGTTCTTTTATTTGCCTGGCCCTACATACCTGGGCGAGTACCATAGTTGGCAGGGCCAGACAAACCACGGCCTTTGATATCTCAGACGTGGTTCACTGAGGAGGGATCCCATGCCAGACCACCAGCAAGGAGGCCCGGGCCCGCGCATATGGGCAGCGGTTGCCAAACAGCTTACGTGACTGATCACAGCAGTAAGGCACGAGACCCCTCAAGTTTTGTCGCCTTTTACGAATCCGGTATGCCCATTGGTATTATGGAAGGCTCCCGATGAAGTTATTCTACTCCTTCATGCCCCCATCATGAAGGTCCCCACTAACACAGGGGGACCCTTTAAGGGGAAGATGGGAGTAGTGGTACGCTGCTCCACCCACATGTACATGTATGTGGATACCTACTGTTGTCTTCCCTATAAGGGGAAGATGGGAGTTGTGGTACGTTGCTCCACCCACCTGTACATGTATATGGATACCTACTGTTGTCTTCCCTATAAGGGGAAGATGGGAGTAGTGGTACGCTGCTCCACCTACCTGTACATGTATGTGGATACCTACTGTTGTCTTCCCTATAGCAGAGGTTAGAGTTTCCTCTACAACTACGTCACAGGGGCTGCACTGGGGGGCAAACACAGGCTGCCACGTGGCTGGGTAGTTTCACCATGATAGTGCCATTATCCTTTGTTGTATTTCAATATATATTAATTGGGCTCTAATAATTTCCAGTCTTCATTATAATGATACATGGTACGTGTTTTATAACAGTGTCCATCTCATTTACAGAGATATGTCTATTTTTATAATAATTCCTATCAGTGTATAAATTTAATTGGGTGAGATATGGGTCATATACCCTACAAAGTAGCCACCACGAGGTGTTTGTTTGCCCCCCACTGTTCTATTATTGGGTGCAATCTACAACTCTAACTCCTGCTATAAGGGGAAGATGGGAGTAGTGGTACGGGCATTGTACTACTTGGGGTATCCAATGCGCCAGGTACGGGGTTGGTCAAAAAGTGGAATGTGAACAGAGGAAAAGGACCGCACCCCCTCCCCCACCCACTTTGTAGGTCACCGCCACCCCCTCCCCCCATACCACACACCCATACACGACTCTCACCTGAAATCTACAACGTCATGGTACTAGGATCCTAGGCCCTGGGGAATTTTGGCCCGCTGAAGGTCGGCCCTGAGGAAGTTTGGCACCCTGATGATAGGCCCTGTGGAATTTCGGCCACCTGATGATAGGCACCCTGATTTTAGGCCCCCCGGAATTTAGGCCATTTTTGAGCAGGTTATGACTAGATATATCATTCAAACAACCAAGCACCTAACGTCCAACTATTCAATGACTAAGGCACCTGAGCAGCTATCCAACCTGACCACCCAACACCCGATCACCCAACACCGGACCACCTATCCATCGTCCGACCACCCAACACCCAAGCACCTACCAAACACCCGACCACCCAACACCCGATCACCTATCCAACGTCCTACCACCCAACACCCGAGCACCTATCCAACGTCTGACCACCCAACACCTGACCACCTACCAAACACCCGACCACCCAACACCCGATCACCTGTCCAACGTCCGACCACCCAACACCCGACCACCTATCCAACGTCCAACCAACCAACACCCGATCACCTATCCAACGTCCGACCACCCAACACCCGATCATGGTCGGGCGTTTGGTAGGCACATGGTCGGTTGTTTGGTAGTCACATGGTCGGGTGTTTGGTAGGCACATGGTCGAGTGTTTGGTAGGCACATGGTCGGGTGTTTGGTAGGCACATGGTCGGGTGTTTGGTAGGCACATGGTCAAGTGTTTGGTAGGCACATGGTCGGGTGTTTGGTAGGCACATGGTCGGGTGTTTGGTAGGCACATGGTCGGGTGTTTGGTAGGCACATGGTCTGGTGTTTGGTAGGCACATGTTCGGGTGTTTGGTAGGCACATGGTCGGGTGTTTGGTAGGCACATGGTCGGGTGTTTGGTAGGCACATGGTCGGGTGTTGTGTCTATCAAACACCCGACCATGTGTTTATCAAACACCCGACCCTACCCCCACCAAACGCCCAAACACTAAAGACAGCTACCTAAGGTGTATTTTGGCAATCTCCCACCAAATCGGACAATAACATCCTGTCTTCTCACATCCATTATCCCAACATCCGAGCAGCTCATTTGTTACTAATGTATGTCTATTTTACACGACCATTCACCTCACACCTGGCCACCTTACCCAACGCCCAAACACCCTACCCAACGCCCAAACACCCTACCCAACGCCCAAACACCCTACCCAACGCCCAAACACCTTACCCAACGCCCCAACACCCTACCCAACGCCCAAACACCCTACCCGACGCCCAAACACCCTACCCAACGCCCAAACACCCTACCCAACGCCCAAACACCCTACCCAACGCCCAAACACCTTACCCAACGCCCAAACACCCTACCCAATGCCCAAACACCCTACCCAACGCCTAAACACCCTACCCGATGCCCAAACACCCTACCCAACGCCCAAACACCCTACCCAATGCATAAAAAACCCTACCAAACGCCTAAACACCCTACCCAAGACCCAAACACCCTACCCAACGCCCAAACACTCTACCCAACGCCCAAACACCTTACCCTGGGTGTTTGAATAGCCAGAAATACACCAAAACATGCCTGGTCGGACGTTGGGTTACTGGGTGTTTGAAAAGCCAGAAATGTATCAAAACATGCCTGATTGGACGTTGGGTTACTGGGTGTTTGAATAACCAGAAATGTATCAAAACATGCCTGGTCGAACGTTGGGTTACTGGGTGTTTGAAAAGCCAGAAATGTATCAAAACATGCTTGGTCGGACGTTGGGTTACTGGGTGTTTGAAAAGCCAGAAATGTATCGAAACATGCCTGGTCGGATGTTGGGTTACTGGGTGTTTGAAAAGCCAGAAATGTATCAAAACATGCCTGGTCGGATGTTGGGTTACTGGGTGTTTGAATAGCCAGAAATGTATCAAAACATGTGCGTTTTATAACCAGCTCGGACGTTGGGTTACTGGGTGTTTGAAATGCCAGAAATAAATGGAAAAGTGCCTGATTGGATGTTGGGTTACTGGGTGTTTGAAAAGCCAGAAATGAATGGAAAAGTGCCTGATTGGACGTTGGGTTACTGGGTGTTTGAAAAGCCAGAAATGTATGGAAAAATGCCTGATTGGATGTTGGGTTACTGGGTGTTTGAAATGCCAGAAATAAATGGAAAAGTGCCTGATTGGACGTTGGGTTACTGGGTGTTTGAAATGCCAGAAATAAATGGAAAAGTGCCTGATTGGACGTTGGGTTACTGGGTGTTTGAAAAGCCAGAAATGAATGGAAAAGTGCCTGATTGGACGTTGGGTTACTGGGTGTTTGAAAAGCCAGAAATGTATAGAAAAATGCCTGATTGGACGTTGGGTTACTGGGTGTTTGAAAAGCCAGAAATGTATGGAAAAATGCCTGATTGGATGTTGGGTTACTGGGTGTTTGAAAAGCCAGAAATGTATGGAAAAATGCCTGATTCGACGTTGGGTTACTGGGTGTTTGAAAAGCATAACCTGCTCAGGCAATCTGCTTCTATGGTTGGATGTTTGAATATGTATGTTAGGTACATGGCCTATATTCACGGGGCCTAAGATCATCAGGGCTGAACATCAGGGGGCTGAAAATCCGGAGGGCTGAAGCTCAGGGGGCTGAACATCAGGTGGCCGAACATCAGGGGGCCTATCTTCCTCAGGGCCTAGATGCCGCACACCGTGTAGGTAGGCCTACTGGTCCCCTATTTCTATTTTACTGAATAAAGGTCAATATGTCCTTCATTCAGTAGAATATTTGAGCACTTGTTCACATCCTCCTGAACATGTAGGCCTATGGGGCCACCTACTTTTGTCTCTGCTAGAAGGGGAAGATCAGAGTTGTGGTACACTGCTCTACTCACTGTACATGTATGGGGATACCTTCACTTTTGTCTCCTATAAGGGGAAGATCGGAGTTGTGGTACGCTGCTCTACTCATTGTACATGTATGGGGATACCTATAATTTTGTCTCCTATAAGGGGAAGATCAGAACTGTGGTACGTTGCTCTAATCATTGTACATGTACGGGGATACCTATACTTTTGTCTCTCCTATAAGGGGAAGATCAGAACTGTGGTACGTTGCTCTAATCATTGTACATGTACGGGGATACCTATACTTTTGTCTCTCCTATAAGGGGAAGATCAGAACTGTGGTACGTTGCTCTAATCATTGTACATGTACGGGGATACCTATACTTTTGTCTCTCCTATAAGGGGAAGATCAGAACTGTGGTACGTTGCTCTAATCATTGTACATGTACGGGGATACCTATACTTTTGTCTCTCCTATAAGGGGAAGATCAGAGTTGTGGTACGTTGCTCTAATCATTGTACATGTACGGGGATACCTATACTTTTGTCTCTCCTATAAGGGGAAGATCAGAACTGTGGTACGTTGCTCTAATCATTGTACATGTACGGGGATACCTATACTTTTGTCTCTCCTATAAGGGGAAGATCAGAACTGTGGTACGTTGCTCTAATCATTGTACATGTACGGGGATACCTATACTTTTGTCTCTCCTATAAGGGGAAGATCAGAGTTGTGGTTCGTTGCTCTAATCATTGTACATGTACGGGGATACCTATACTTTTGTCTCTCCTATAAGGGGAAGATCAGAACTGTGGTACATTGCTCTAATCATTGTACATGTACGGGGATACCTATACTTTTGTCTCTCCTATAAGGGGAAGATCAGAGTTGTGGTATGCTGTCAGTCCACCCGCGCAGCTACTGTGGTACGTTTTGGGTACATCTAGGTAGGCCTACTGATCATATCCTTCTACTCTACTAAATAAAGGCCAACATGCCCTTTATTCAGTAGAAAATGAATGCACACTTTCCCATACTTTTACTCTACCAAATAAAGGCCAACATGCCCTTTATTCAGTAGAAAATCAACTACTTGCTTATTATTTATTCATACCCTGGCACCTAAAATAACAAAGAGAGTTTGAGGGAATACCTTTTGAACCTGAGTCATTCGGTAGAAAATGAACACTGACATTCCCATAGTTGTGACTGCAGAGGGTTTTTTGGCGACCTGGGCCGTTTTCGGCCGTTTTCCAGGCGACTTTTCGACCTGGGGCAATAATTTAAGCGACCTGGCGACTTTTGCAAAAAACTGATTATAGGATAAAGGGTCTAAAAAAAACGACCTTGCGACCTGACGGGGGGACCCCTCTGCACCCCCATAGTTCTACTCTACTACCGGTAGATAAAGGCCAACATGCCCTGTAGATGGCAAGCATAACACGTGGTAAGTTTTGGCTACGATTTATACATTGTCGGGAGGGTGGGTCCTACTGTAGCCAGTTGTAACGTGTGGCTAGGGAAGTGCTGACATAGGCACCATTGCAGTGCCGTGTCGAATTTAATTTTAAGGGTCTAGGGCCATCCACATAGCACCATACACCGCTAGGGCAGTGGGCGTGGCCTACTTCTAAACATCTGTCCCCCCCCCCCCCCCCCCCCCCCCCAGCCAGTCAGTGAAAACTAGGCAAAGTGAAATGAATCACATTCTCTTGGCCCCCAGATCTGGGTGCAGGTGAGTGTGGACGGCGGGTCAGTGATAACAATCTCACCTGAAATCTACAATCACCAGCTACAGTAGAACACTGGAATGCAGAGGGGGCTTCTATGAATAAGGCCCAGACCGGCCTTAGAGGTGTGGAGGCCGGGGGAGGACCAGGAGGACGCATTGAGACAGCCCAGATATATTTACAATATGTATATGTACATATACATGTACCTGTAAGTGTAACACAACATGTACGGTCTGTGGCCACCAGCTGTGTGTGTCACTGCTAGTGATTCATATTTTAGCACTTTTTCAGAAATGAATACATAGGGCCTATCCATCAATTAGAACAGAAGATATTCCCATTTTAGCACCATTTTAGCTAATTCAAGGCCTTCACTATGTCGGCTCGCCAGGTTTTTACGGTGTTATTTTTGAGTCTGTGGAGAACCCTGCTATTCAAACACCCAGTAACCCAACGTCCAATCAGGCATGTTTTAATTTATTGCCAGAGGGGGCTTCAGGTAGTCCAGGTAAACGAGATCCAGTTTTCACACATGTATTCCCACCTGTAGAAAACATGTATGGAAACTAGGATCCCGTTTACCTGGACGACTTGAAACCTCATCTAGTGTAGGCCTAGAACAAATCTAAGGTCCTAATTGGGGAGAAAAATAACCGAGATTTTTTCGTCAGTCAAATCCGTCCTAACTGTGCCCCTACATGGATAAAAATTGACTTGGGCGACACGGCCCTTTTAAAGGGCGGCTAGCACCGATGCTAGCAAAGAGGGGTACCTGCCAGCTGAGTTCCTACCAAACACACAGGCACCAGCGGCAACAATTGACCAATCAGGGCGCCGCTATCGAGGTCACGTGACTCGCTAAGGCGGGTAGTCTTAGCCGTGCTAGCCCCCCTTTAAATCGACACTGGCCACACAGCCCTTTTAAAAATCGACACTGGCCACATGGCCCTTCAAAGAATCGACGGACACAGAAAAATAAACGATAAAATTCGACCTGCAGATTTCTCTAGATCTTATATACCGGTAGGCCTACATAAAAATTGACACACTGACAATCTGTTTCCCCATGACTATCCATGTAGAGGCACAATTGTGGGGAAAGGAATATCTAGGGCCATAATGTGTAGGCCTACTCAATATATGTGAAATAACAGTCAAATTGCAGATCAAAAAGTGTACTGGATACCTGAAAATCGTACTAAATAATACTCAAAATGCTAAATCGTATTCTGCCTCAAAATAAGGCCAAAAAGCGTACTACTTGGCAGCCCTGCGACATCCATCTAACCCTCTCCTTCATATGTGTGTTGGGGGGGGGGCCCGGGGGGGGGGGGGGGGGTCATCGGTTTTGTACGTAGGTCGAATCAATACCTGAGGGCGGGAAAGTGGATGAAAAACTAACCCCTCCCAACCATGATGTAGACAAGGACCGCTCCCGTAAAAAGTATTTCTTTTTTCACCCGTCTTTTTATTTTGTTGTAAGGCTCTAGCACAATATCTTTTCGGTAAATAACTCTGAATCTTATAGTCTGATAATCGTCAAAGGTCTAAATATAAAAAAAAAATTAAAGGCCGGAAGTGTGTCAAATCTCCATTTCCGTTATTGGGAATCGGAAAAACAATGTGGCTGCGTCGATGTCGTCGTGGACATGTTTACAGCTCTAAGACAGTTCATTCTATGTGGGAAATGCAGTCAGATAACTTCTAAACTACGTTATACAAGCAGGAGATGTTCAAGTAAGTCTAGGGCACGTTAAAGTAAGGTTTCATTGCGGTATTTGTCTTGAAAATCTGTCCATGATAGGAACAAATCTGGGCATTGATTGACACTTGTCTTGGAAGTTGAATAACGAAGTGGGGTCTAGTACCAAGTTGCGACCGACTCAGAGTTTAAAGCACATTGTGTTGTTGTCGGGATTCAGGCCGGAACTAGGTCACATGGGTCATGTGACCTGGCGTGACCTGTACACTTAGTATGGCTGAGTAGGAAACGGTAAGGACGGCATTTTACGATCACTTTAAAGCCCAGATTAGTGGAAATTATGCTTTCTAGATGATTTTTGGATAACCTTAATGAATAACATATATCTGATTGCCTATTCTTTCATTAAGGTTGCACTATTCCTCAAATATGCAATTCACAGCAAGAATAGTGGTCACATTGGAATCGTGAGGTCCTGGGCTTCTAATGGGTGTTACATTTCAAGAATGGACCCAGTAGAAGTGTGGGGATGATGTTCTACTCCAGCATAGTCTTTATGCATAAAACCGCGTAAGGGTTAATTCTCTCTGTATGCTATAGCATTTTCCATCTCTTTCTCTGCCCTCCTCATTTATGTCCTCATTTGAACTTAACTATACTCTCATCTACTCATCTACTCGATCTGTTCAAATCTGACTGGTTTTGTCTCTCAATACCCCTGCCCGAATACCTGCCTGCCTATCCCCTTCCCCTCTTCTCCAAGGCCCCATGAGGACATTCCTGGCTCGTCTTGTGACGCGGGAGGAGCGTCTTTGTCGTCACAATCATGTACAAAACGCGGCCGGCGTGCAGAAGACATTTCTATCCCGGCGTCCCTACGGAGCTACGCAGACGACATTTCACCGGAAGTGGGTTCGTGACCTCTCGGGTGCGGGCTCGCCACTAGGCGGCGCCTGTGCCGACTTGGAGTCTTCTTTGGGGCTGGACTAAGGTCAATAATTTGGTTATGGTGAATGTGATAGCGGCGATATCGTGGGTGTGGGTGGGAGGGAGAGAAGGACCCAGCAGCCGACTCAATACGAGGAAATTGACTCTTCTCAGCAGGTCGTTGCCATCATGTAAGGTGGTGGTTGGGTGGACAGGGGCAGATGGCATTGGGCTAAATATCGTCTGCTACTGTTCACCCCTTATTGAGTGAACTAAACATAGCCTACTGCGATTGTTGTTTCCATCCTAGTGTACTTTGTACTACTTTGTGTATGAGATAAAGCCAAGGTTACATTTCTTGGCTGTTTCCGAACATCATGGACGGTTTGGCGGGCAAACAAACCATTGGACTGTGTGTGATCCCTAGGTACGTGATGCAGCATAGAACTGACTCTCTCCTATAGGGAGTCCACCGCAGGGGGAGTCCAGCCTTGATGGACGTTTGGAAAGAGGGTCACAACGCTGAACTGTATGTTCGGTGCCCTGTTTTCATGGGTTCAGGTATACAGCATATGTATTTGTTATCATCAATTTAAGAAAGCCGGGTATAGTGCTAGACTCCCTATCAGTAGATCGGCGTCCATTGAACTTAGCTTGGGTATGGTGTGTACCTATATTCAACGACTATTAAACTGGTATTTTTTCCAGGTGGTTACGCACTTCTCAAGCCTTCAAGGTTGTTGACGTTCACCAACAAGATCATGCATACCTGTAGTCTTTATTTAAAGGGAGACATGCCTTTAGAAATAGAATAAAGCGGATACCAAAGAACATCCGAAAAACATCCGAAAAAGTGGCCATATAATGATAAGTCTACACCTATTCAAGATTGTAACAAAAGCATAAAACAATAGTAGCCTATTATTATTCCTGATGCAGGGGGTAGCTACGTCAGCGAACCATTCTGAATGATTCATGCAAACCTTTATGCGCCACAATTGCATTATCATGAAAATGACGTCTGGAGATATTTCGTTCATGTGGTTCAGTTGGATTGTTCATCCACTGGTTTCTTTAAAATCATATTGGCTAGCTTGTTGGAGGATTAGGTATTAATTTTGTAATCATGTCTTTCGCCCTGAATGTTGGATATAATTTAAAAAAAATCACAATATGTGAATATGAGGTCGCATGCAGCGACGAAGGTCAGGGTGAATTATAGCACCATATATGTGGTGTAGGAAAAGGAGGGGGGGCAGGGGGGCCAGGGCCCCAGTCACTGAGGAGGGGGGGGGGCTCAATATGTCTGCCCCCCCCCCAAAAAAAAATAAAATTGTCAAGCCCTGTAAAATGATACACACAATTTCCAACCCTTACCTCTCCCGCAAAGGTAAAAGTGGGAAAAGAGGGGCCTGGGTCTCCCAACTAGAAGTAAATGGGGCTTCTTTCTATACAATCTAATATAAGCATTTATATGATACATCATGCATAAAAGCCGATACTTAAGGTTGGTTGAAGTGGGCCCCCCTGCCCCCCCCATGAAGATTTGCTTCCTACGCCTCTGCATATGCTTGCTTTTAGTACAGGTCACAGTAAAATATCCATGCCTTCCCATCTCATTCTCTTCATCTTCTATTACCGAGCTAACAAAATACGATATCTTAATAATATGTCAAAATTACGTTTTTTTTTGTTCACGGGACACAAGTGCACATAATATTATTGATTCACTGCCTCAAAGTATTTTCAGCATCAAACCATAACCAACCATCATGTCTGGAAAGCATGATGTATGTAAGAATAGCCCATAGGGTGACATGACGTTAGCTGGTTTCTACAGACATTTGATGTCAACATTCAAGTGCAACATGACGCCATTTGTCAAAACTAACAAATTAACCCTTTAACGTCCGCATAATGAATTAATGCATAATGTCCATTTATTGTCATGAATGAAACCCTATAGCGGGTGACTCGCCAGTCCTGCATTCAAGCACCATGCCGACATTATCGGGTCGATATTTAAAAAAAGTTAAACATGATTATACCTACCATTGCGATTATATTTTGGAGGTCATCACAGGCTATGATACCGATGGAGCTGTTTTCACCAAGCATTTGCGATATCTCTTTAAGACGTTGGGAATCCTTTGCAATGACCATTCTCAAGTCTACCTAATTCATAGGGAGTGCGTCACGAAAGAGATTATATTTGTAATGTTTACGTGTACAAATATAAATATGTTGTTATAAATTTAAGTCATTTCTCCAAGCCAGAACTCTCTTTTTCCCCAATCTCATGTATCTACTAATACTATGCGTACAGTAAAATTAGGAAGAATGAAACATGACCTGCCTAGAAAGTGCTAGTCGGCGAGAAGATAACAAAATAGAATAATCGAACGTTGAGCCATATCAAGTAAAGTCGACTCCAAATTAACTTGTATTTGACTAAATTTGGTTTTGGCTTTGATAAGAGTTTGTTGAATATCAAACACAATCTTGTTGGGTCGCTAGGGACACATGGGATATACACAAAGTGATATATCTAAACATGGATGCTCTCTGCTTGGCTGCTCTTTGCGAGAAAAACTAAATCTTATTGCATATATGTGGATTTAAGTTAGGTTTATATTACAAAATTGCGACCAACTTTATCTGCTAGAAACTATGAAGGAGGGCTATGTTCAATCTACACTGTCTTTACAGCCATGCATTTTTCATAGCAAAGCAGGTGAGTCCATTATCCTCAGGCTGAAGTCCATTTTTCCTAGACTGCAGTCCAGGATTCCCAGAATACAGTCCAGCATTCCCAGACTACAGTCCAGCATTCTCAGACTACAGTCCAGCATTCCCAGACTACAGTCCAGCATTCCCAGACTACAGTCCAGCATCCGGATTATGGATTCTCATTGCCAGACTGATGCATTACGAGACTAGAGTATCCAGCAAAAGCATTGCCTGACTATCTTTGAAATGTCTGACTCAGAACCGAGTGTAGATTTGGTTGCACATGCAGGAAATCCGGCTGACGCTTACCTTTCTTCCTGTGAACTTACTATCCTGGAATCTGTATATTTGGTACTCAGTATTCCCAAAGTTGTAGGTTACATAATAATTAAAGGGAGTTGATATTAGGACACTCACCGCTTTTGTATTGGAAAATCACAGTCAGGAGGACATGGGACACGAGTAGTTGATGTATGGCTAATTCTCACCAAACCAGTGCATCTTGCATCTAGAGGATTACTAAATATTTGAGCAGCTGAATATCATTTTACCTGTGGTCCTGGGGCAACTGTGTTCAATTTTGGAAAATGTTAAATTAGGAAAACTGTTGTCATGGTAACCAGGCAAAGTCACTCTGTCAACATGTTGGGAAGAAAAGAGTGACGCACCTACTGGCCCAGACTGTATTTTTTCCCCTTCTGACTTTACGGTGGGCCTACACATGGAGAAGGAGAGGGTGTCATGTCCTGGTAGAATAACGGGGTTGGAAAAGCATAATGAGATGAAGATAAAGGCGGATCGCAAGGAAGGGTGAGTGTGTGTGTGAAATTTCAGTGGGTGGCTGGGAGGCAGAGGAGGGACAATATCGGTAGGCGGGTCTCAAATCGGCGTAAGGCAACAGGGATAATGACACCTATAGACAGCTCATTTACATACCAGGAGACCACGTGGTACCTACTCGACCCACGGGCGGGCCACCACCTACCACCCCCCCCCCCCCCCCCCTCAGCCAAAACTCCCGCCCCTCCCTTCCCCTCCCCCTCTACACTAACCCCTACTTCGATCTCCCTCCTCCCTCCTCCCCTCCCTCCTACTTCCATCTCCCCCTCCCTCCTCCGCCATACCTCCCCTCCCACCGTCCGCTACTTCAATATCCTCCTCCCCCCTCCCTTCCCCCCATCATCCTCCCCCTCCCCCCTCCCTCTCCCCCTCCCCTCCCTCCCCTCCCAGCGGAAGTCACACAGTCTGCAAAAGGCAGTGGACCAGGGCGTACCTCACCACACCTGAACTAGGAGCACACCCAGAGAGAGCACTACTACCAGTACTTCCCACAGCCAGTGAGCAGCTCTAAGCAGTAACATCTGAGTGAGCACCTCTTGTCCCCTGGTGGCCTCCCCAGTAGTAGCTAGTAGCAGAAGTAGTAGCAGCCAGCGCTTACTTGTACAAAGGCTGTGATGCCGCTAGCTGGAGAGGGGGCTGACGGTGCATGCAGGTGGTGAGTCGGGTAGCACGCGTCACGCGCTCCCTAGTACGCATGCCTGAGGGGAAGTCTTAGAGTTACTCAAACTAGGAGAACTGAGCGGGGAAGAGCAGCTCGCCACCGGGTGCAGTAGTGTTTGCAACAAGCAGCTTTATTAACAGTTCTACTACTCCTCCTCCTCACCTAAATTGCTGTCAGCTCAGCTTGGACGACCACCCAGCATGGCTTCAGAAAAGGTAAGTTATCCAGTTTTATTATATTATAGGGGATTTATTCATGTGATAATTAGCCTCATTTGATTTCAAAACTGTAAAGGATATGTTGATAGGAATTTCCTTCAAACTAGATAAGTTTCTAAGAGTTATAACGGTTAGGGTTTCGGAGAGCCTTGAAAACATACCCGTATTTCCATCAAAAGCACTCCGATTTGATGGATTTCAATGCTTTAGGGTTCGACGACAGCTTTTCATTAGATAAGTCCACCTCTTGAGATCTAACGCAATGCTACCTGCCATAGAGCATACTGAAGCAAATGATTTCAGTTATATTTTTCTTCAGAGTGGTAGGTCTACGTTATTATCTCCTCTTTTCAAAAAGTAGCAACGCCGTAGATGAGAGAACTCTCTTAAACAGACTCTTATATCAGGTTGCTATTGCTTCTTGCAATTAAGTGTATTTTTTCAGGTTGTTTTGTTCTGAAACTGTGTAAAATGGAAACATGAGTAGCAATGGTAGTAAAGACTAAAGTGCAAGGGTTATTTTCGTCTAACAAATAGAGTGTACACTAAACTGCGGCAATGCGTGGCAGATAGCTGAAAATATTACCGGCAAGAGATGTCGCCGAAGGCCTCCCTATACTACATAGCTTGCCGCACATCTTGCCGCTAGATTCCGGCCTGAGATTCACGGGGATTGCTATGCTTTAAAAACGAAGAAATGTGCATCATTCTCTTTTATGTCATCCCAATTGTTGGTCAATGCCCATCTTCTGATCAATGCAGTGGGCATATATACCATTTATAATAGGTTTTCAATAATTGGCTAGCATAGAACGGCAGATGTGGCATTCATAGATCAGCTTTGAACGATCGCATCCCAACCAAAGTGAAACACCATTAGTATCTCCGCAATTTTAAAGGCCGAAGTATTGCTGACCATACAGAAAGGGTCGGAGGACGAGGACTCATTTAATATAGGAGAGTTGTAACTGTATTGCAAATGATGGAATAAGTATTTCCTTATACCATTGTATAGCAGCAATTAATTATGATGGCATAAATTCTCTATTTGGGTAAACAGACAATAGATAAAAACAAGATCTTTGAAGCCAAAACGAATATTGATAGTTCTGGTTATCCGAGATTAGATATACTTTATTTTCAAAGCGGCTCCGCTTAAAGTGGCATGATCACCGAGCGTATCCCACTCACAATTCCAGTACTGTTGTAGTCTACTATGTGGTTAAGTGCGAGTGGTGAGAATGCCCCTTTAAATGCGAGACACTTGCAGCCCTCCTCCCCAGTAACGGTCGGAGGTGAGCGAGGACCGCTACTCTGGGCCTTTATAGAACCCGATTCCAAACATCTTCTTCCAAGCGCTTGGTATGCAACGAGTGGTTCTGATACTGATAACCTTACCACATATGTGTACATGTACACATAGTACCTAGAGTAGTCTAACCTGGCATCGACTCTCAAGGGCAGCCTACATATGTGACATGGCCTGGGAAAAGGGACCTTTGTGCACCCGGCACTAAGGTCCCTTTTCGCAGATTGTGTCACATATATTAAAGTGGGATAATCACCGAGCGTATCCCACTCACATTTCTAGTACTGTTGTAGTCCACTATGTGGTTAAGTGCGAGTGGTGAGAATGCCCCTTTAAGTGCGCTAAGTGGATGGCAGGCGTTGAACACTTCAGAATTTGCATATAATAATTATTTGGGAGGAACATTCTGATTGACCAGAGGGGCTGGTTGCTGGTGATCCCCAAAGGCAGGATGGAAACAGGCACTGAACCAGTTGCTGGTGTTATGGTCTTCAAGACAGGTACCAGGGAACCACCATTTATGTGAGTCAAAATGGCTGACAAGACGATACTGGGCAGTTCAGATTGTTCAAGCAAAGGGATGGCGCATTCTGAGACAGCATTACAACACTGCTCTCCTAGTTCACACAAGACTAACCATGATTATGGAAAACTGCCACCATCTAGGTGATGGGAAAATAAAACACACAATCATCAGTTAATCCCTTGAATGGCCGCACAGTGCTTTAACATGCTATGCCCTTTGTTGGTATAATGCATGAATGCAGCACTGGCAAGTAGACTCGCCAGGGATATATGACTGCATCTTGCCGACAAATGGTACAATGCGCACTAAGCACCATTCGCCTCTTTAGGAGTTTACAGTCGACAAAGGCTCTTCATGCATTACCGTTTGTATGTCCGCTGGCAGACAACTGTTTTCCATTTTCTCTATGATGACTAAAAATGTATAAATCCCTGAATACATTGGTAAAATATAAACGTCAAACATCATGTAACTCTGTGACAAAGCATCAAAAGCCATAAGATCTAAATTATTCATATCCCACAAATTCATCCGGATCACATGTCTGGGAATTAGCTCCATTAGCCCTGAAGGGGAAGCCTAGATATGATTATATGCTGTGTGTACATGCCATTCTTACTATGGAGTTACATTATATATATAGTGACCTTTGCAATCACACACATTCATGTATGTGTGGCAGGTGACAGGTAGAATTTCACTTTCAGTAGCTTTGACTGGGCTGAGGAGATCTTGAATGCCTGTGATTTTGCCACTATGCTTATTCACCACCATTCAATGGGTCATTTAGGATTATCAACTATTGGACCATTATGTGCTTAATATACCAAAGGAGTCCAAGATACATCCCTTTTATAGCTTTTCTTCTTTAAATTCAATACTATAGTTACAACAGCGCACACCCTCAGAAAAGTGAGAGTCATTGTCGCTAAAACTACCCTCACCTGAGAGTCAGGCAGTGTCTGACCCTTAGGTGAGGGTAGTTTTAGCGACAATGAGTCTCACTTTTCTGTGTGTGCACTGATATTCTGAGCTTAGTCAGGAAGGGGTAACAACTATCACTATTGTGATTAACCTGGTTAGTCTTTTTTATGGCTCCGTATATGACCAACCTGGGTTAGTAAATGATGTCAGGTTGGTCAATACTGACCAACTCACCTTAGTCTTTCCACTTCTAGGAGTAAATCTTCTTGAGTGACGCATTTGTCATAATTTGCCTCAGCCAACTTTTTAATATCAGTTGGTCTGTACTGACCAATGTTCCTATGATTGACCAGGGTTAGCCACTACAGACTTTATCCTGCATACACGTGTCTATAGTGTTCTCTAAATCTATCTGGGTAGTATAACATAGTATTCCTTACGATGTACCACAAATGTAGTATAGGTGTGTATCTAGATCAATGTTCCTTGACATGTGACATTTTGCTGTGCATTTACATACTATATAGATTATAACAGTTGAGGTGCATATAATTCGGAGTTGACATACACGGAAGATCTTAGGTGGTCATGCAAACATATACAGCACTCAACATGCAGACATCTTGTGCCTATGTAAAGCTTTAGATCAGCATAATATTTCTGTCCTATTTAGAAAACCGATGAACCTCAGGAAATCTAAGTTGATTGCTGAAGACGCATCACTATGGATGAAGTGACATCCATATCTTCAGCTTCTATAGTTTAATTCTGCATGTATGGTGATTAAATGAATTGTGCCAGTATCGCACTGGAGTCAATGCTGCATTCAAGCATCATGAAAACCCTATGAGGCTGATACATTCCCAAAGGGTCGGCATGATGCACTACTGGTCAGGTATTGTATGTCTCGTTCTGCTTGGCTGAAGAAAGAACAGTGATTACCAAGTAGATAGGATGATCCGTGTACCCCACATGGACCATCCTTTCTGTCTGACTGCCTGACATACATTACAGTATAGGTACGCTGAGCCCCTGTCTACAGTACCTGTCCAACCTAGACAGTGCAATAGGCACTTGCAGTATTTCAGTTGTACTTTACCTTCAATGAATATCAATTAATTTTATATATACTGTCTGCTGAGTGAAAACTAGTCACCCAATCTGTTCTTTGTCCTGAGATTTGATATATCAGGTGTCACAATTACTATTCTATCGCAAAGCACCACACAATTCCTGTGGATGTGTTGACTGTCATGTATGTCCCAATGTGCACATATATATCGCCATTCATCCGCATGAAAAAATCTATAAAAGTGGGCAGAAAAAGGTCATCTCCAAGGTCTGTGTATGGATTCACAGCTTGTAATAACTCAACAGGTTCTCAATAAAACAATATAACCTGATGTATCTGAAGACGTCACTCTGCCTTTGCAGGGCTCTCTCGATATTAATTACTCAGATACTTGGAAAAGACTGCACTGAAAAAGTGAGGGTTAGAAAAGGCTCAGAATGGCTCCATCCCTACTGTTACTGTCGGGACAGAAACACTGTGTATGGCTTTGTACTGATGTGAACTGGGATTTAAACCCAGAGACTTGGTATTTAACGTATTGCACGTGGGGGGATTGGAAGGAGAGTGGGGGATGTATTTGGCGGCAAACACGGAAATGTCGTCTGCTGCGGACACTACGTCACCGGTCTACCACAGACTGGCGACAGGTAGGGCCCTGTATTAAACACAGTGTAAATGATAGATTACAAGCCGGACTAACTCATAACTTACCCCCCTCTCATCCCCTTCCTACCCCCCTCCCTCGCCCACTCAGACCCGCCCACCCACCGTCACCCAACCCCCCGGCAGCACTCCTCTCATCCCACCCACCATTTTAACCTCCCCCATTTACCCCCACCCCGCGTCTTTGGTCCATGTCTTGTCCAGTTCCAGGTAGCTAACTCTTACACATAGAGCGTAGTTTCAGGATGTCCTGTAACACATGTTATATAGGGGGTTCTGACTATGGGGTACTAACATTAGGATCAATGGGTGCAATGGGGCATCGCAGCCCCATTGCACATCAGGATTTTGGAACCAAATCCAAGATGGCACCGCCGACCCATGCCTTGCAACACGGCAACAAGTGATCGCGCTCCCGAACCTAAGAGGTGTGCCGAAAATGCTGCTACCCTCACACCCTCCCTCCCTCCCTCCCTCCCTCCCTCCCTCCCTCCCTCCCTCCCTCCCTCCCTCCCTCCCTCCCTCCCTCCCTCCCCCCGCCCCCTCCCTCCTCTCTCCCTCACTCCCTCCCTCTCCCCCTCCCACCAACCCATCACCATCTCCCTACTATCTTAGGGTGAATGGTGGAGGATGGTATTCCGGAAGTGACGTCATCCAACCTCGATTATCGATGACTGATACCCTGTTCCTGTTTGCCACACAGGAGGCAGGCTATTCATTTATGTCATATGTGATTCTAACATTAACTTCATGGGCCTCTTGGTTAACTGATCAATATTTCTGGTTAACACACCGATATTGAGCAGAGGTGCTGTCCAATGTAATTTTTTTGTTTGGTTTTTCATAATTCACGAAATCCTAAATTTCTGCTAAATTTCTGGATAACTCCCTATACCTAAACGAAAGACTGACAATGTTCCAAGCAAATACCAAAATCTTCACTGCAGCTAAATAACCTGCATATATACAGGTACGTGAAAATGTAATACCTTCATTCTAAGCCCACAAATAGTAACCTATCACCTTTATATCCCTTATAGTAGGATCCCATTTCTAACAACGAGCACCACGTCCCAGGATCCAAAATGTCCTATGGAACAGATGGTGTGGGGGTGGGGCGCGGGGGGAGGGGGGGGGCATCCCAGGTGTCGACCAGTGTATGTGTGTGAAATGGGGGCGGGGCGGGTGTAAATGTTTAATGAAGTTGACTTGATTAAATACCTTGTTGCTATAATACTTAATCACCAATAGAATAACACACCGTCCTCTAACGATCACTACGGTCCCATGGCAGCAGGTTATTCACAAGGGTGGCTCTCTAAACTATCAAGGGAATGTAAATAATCATGTAACCACTACAATTAATATAATTTATATCGACAGTATAAGTGCTAAGCATTGCCAATATCTCTCTATACCAGACAGTTATATCACTTCTCAAGTGAGGGGAGACATAATTATGTGTGTTTGGGCAATGCAACTACTTTGATTGTTGCTTAGAAACAAGGGCCCACTACCAGGTAAGGTCAATAGATGATAGGACCTATGTTTTAGGTTACTCAACGCGGCCTAGCTAATTAGGACTAGCCATAAAAGTTATCATTCGATTCTGAAAACAAGAGAAACATTTACTACATGTGTGGCCTTTAAGTCAATTTGGCAGCACCAAGTCAACACCAGGATTTGTGACTTGGTGGTGTGACACATGAGTCCTTTCCTGAATGCATGTATGGGTAAAAAAGAGATTTAAAATAAAGATTTAACAGAGGATTAGTAAAAGGAAAAGGAGATCCGACCTACCTACACACTCAGAAAAGTGAGCGTCACGGTCACCGAAAGCACTCTCACCTGAAAGCCAGGCACTGCCTGACTTTCAGGTGAGAGTGCTTTTTGCGACAGTGACGCTCACTCTTTTGAGTGTGTACCCTCAATTCTTCGACCGTGTAACCTGAAACATACCCTTTTCTTGGGCCTAAGATGAGAATGCCATTCTAGCAGATTCTGATCCTCCCTCTCTGTGTAGGGGTGGATCCTGATCCTATTTTTGTGTAAGGCTTAAGGGACCCTGGAGGCAGTGCTCAGTGGAGGTGATTACATTATATAGGCCTCCATAGGACACCAGCATTAAGGGGGAGTTCTAGGGGCGATATGGCGTTGGTGTATAGTGCCTATGGGGGAAAGAAGCATGTGGGTGTCACCTATAGGTAGAGATGGCATATATAGGTAAACACTTGACTTCCTCCCACTCCTGGGTGTGACATTTGCGGATATATATACTGATATACCACCAGGATACTTGCATGCTTAAGGCAATCCTCCATGCTTACCGTGTACTGAAATGTCAGTCCATTAGGGGCAGAAGCAGCAGAATAGCTTGCAATATTTAGTTATATCCAGGATCTTAACTTATACTTGTCCTGTAAATGTTGGAAGCGTCCCTTTGTTCAGATAAATTGCCATGCTGCAATTCTTAGTTATAATTGAACATCGTCACAACATTATAATCTACTGTTCAAAACAGGGACATATGCATAAGTGATTTCTTTAAGCATTGGCCTATGCAAGCTAATTAGTTTACTTCCTGGTACATTCCTTACATAGTTGTACATAAACCCGCTTTAGTCCTGTTCTTCTTTTCTTATGGGAGCGGGAGGAGGGAGGGTTATTCAGTCCCACCTCCTTTTTTGATTGCTACGCCACTGCTTGAAAATATCAGCTTAGATAAAATGTGAGAATTGAATAGATAAAGCCGCCTAAGGTGTCAGAATTCAAACGCCGTCGCCCCCCTTTTATCACTTCAGAGACGAGCAGCAAATACAACCCAGACAACATAAGTTACTAAGGTTCATATTACGTTTTCCTTGGCCCAATTTGGGTTTTGGTCATTATTTTCAAAGGCTAACAGTGTGAGCCCAGATGGATCAGCCTACAACGACACCTAAAAAAATACACTGTAAATACTTCAAAACATACTGATATCTGGTTATTCTCAGAAATACCATTTATATTGCAATTTTTACAGTGTTGATCTAGAGTGGATTGACCCTGGGCTGTAGCTGAGCAATTCAAATCTGGGAAAGCCTAAAAACTATGGGTGACATTACATAGCCCTGTTCAATAATGACCAAAACCCAGTTGGGGCGAGCCCAGCTTGCCAAAGCAAAACGTATACGGGCCTCATTAAGCAATGTTGTCTGTGACACTGTTTTTCTAAATTTGCTAAGGATGGGGAAATGTCAGGTTGTTTTCTTCCATTTCCCCCCTTTATGTGTTTTACTAAAAAGCTGATGAGCCTCCAACGTCTATTGAATATAACAATGTACTTTGATATGAGACATAGTAACTGAAAGTAAATACAATCCCTTGCAACATCTGAAGATACGCCAACTATAACTATGGGAACACTCTGCTAGGAATGTAAGAAACCAACTCCTATTCTACAAACTCATGCTTCTGTAAGCACATTTTGGAACTATTTTGCCATAGGAGTAGTTGTTGAGATGGTTAATAAGCTTCGATATTTGACTAGAATAGTTCTGGGAAAAATACTTATAGACCCTTGCTGAGAATCCCGTCTGAATGTAATTCAGGCTAACGGACCAAGAAATACTACAAACCATATTTTACCATGAAAGTGTAGTGACTGATGCCAAACATCCTCTGGATACATAACCAATATCTATATCATATCCTCATGGTGGTGGTTTCCTTATGGAATTTAACTTTGCTGTCACATAATATAGGATATAACCGTGCCATTCCACTGTCATCTGGGAATTTACAATCTAAGGTTTCCAGGGAAATATGATGTCAAGGATTTCATAACAAATAAAACCCGTAGCTTACACAGCTATGGCCCAGGAGTAAACACACCCGGACTACTAGCTATCCAACTATACTAGCACAAGCCTCACACCCACATAACATCACGTACAATGTATAAAACTAAGCCTGCCACATCGCACAAATGACACCAATTAAAAAGGGATTCACCTTGACATTCGCAGCAGTCAATAGACAATAATGAAGATTACTCTAGGCTCTTTGTCTCCCAGTGATTGTGAAAACACAGCTTGGGAGTTTACTTACTTTGTCTGATTATCGCCCAGTGTTACGGGAATGGCTAACTGTCGTACATTAAACGGATGCCTTTAGTTCAGGATTGAGTTTGTGGTAATTAAGTTCAATCAGTGTCCAGATTACATTTGGGATTAATGTCCTCTCGATTGCCATCAGAACCAACAGTGCACTTTCAGTTTGTAGTGTTGGAGGAGGCCTACCTATCTGAAAAGCAAAAGAACGTCATCAAATAATACATGTACAATAATAGAATTGTGTATATATGGCTGGTCTAGTTAAAAGATAAGCATGGTGATATATTTCTTTATATGTGAAAGTATTACATTTCTGTGAACAATATTTCTATACAAGAATCCCTGTATAAAAGATAAATAGGATAATCAACATGCTTTTCTCACAACACACAATATGTCACTAGTGTATAGTGTATAAAATGGACCAAATAAAAATTATCAAACTCAAAACTCATGATTCCAAGAGCAGACACAATAGGTCATTACCATTCATGCACATAATATTAGTGCATTGGATTCTATACAGGGGGTTTCCACAACAATGTCAAGCACCAGGGCTTGACATTGGTCATTGTGGTACCAACTGTATAACCTGTGTAAGAGTATTAGATCTATAGGGGCATGTAAGCCTATGACCTACTAGCTTAGGGTAAGGTTGGACGAAACTAATCACAACTTGATTGTGCTGCATATGTGTGATTGTTGGGCCTAGTACCTTCCAGTACTAGACCTAAAATACAATTTAGCCTCAAGGGCAAACTATTAGGCCTAGTCTCTTATAATTATATTTGTGCATAACTCTATGAAATTTGCCTTATTCATAAATGTCCAAGGGCTTAGTTTTCTTTAGCAGCAACAGAAGCAGGGCAGTTATAGTTTGTTTCAGGGACAGTTGCACCTCCACGTGTCAACTCTCTAGAAATGCTGCTGCACAGTATACAATGTCTATAACTATATGCATAATGTAATGCAACCTCTGTTTTACTTCCAGATAATTATGCAGAAGGTTGGCGGGCTAGCACTCAGCCTCATACTTGTAGTGCTACTCTGTCAATCATCGGAAGCAAGGAGAGTTGACTGCACGTAAGTTACTTATCCTTCCATCCCCAATCAACTGTCATTAACAGTTAAACAGCACATTAAATTTTGTTAATATAAAGTGGGCAGCACAATTCTATATACTTAATTTGTATATTAAATTTTCATCCCATGCGAGAACACAAGAATATGTTATGTTGTATGACATCATTTGGAAAACAAGGAAAATGCCAGCGAATTTGAGAAAGGACTGGTTCTATAATTGTTAACAGAAATCCGCAAACTATTAGTAGCTGAATGCAGAAATTTACATTTTCTCCATTAATCATATTTAATCTATGTACATCATCAATCAGAGAATATATGGACCTTAATTTTCTCGAAAAATAGGAAAATAATTTCAAACAATAAATCTTACATTGAGGTGTATATTTATTAAGAGGGGAGGGTGTCCATTAGTGTCTCCCCATGGAAGCGTAGAATGAGCCATTCACATTGTCACCTCCTATTATTTACTTGATTAATTAGATAGTATTATTAATTTGCGAAAGGAAACTTCATTTATTAATTTAGTGCTATGTTTTTGCCATGTGATAAAAGAAATGTAAACGTAGGAGAATAATTATTGATGCAGGCCATAATCATTCATTCCTAAATCCTATTGTATAAATAACACGACCATGAGATTCAAATGGTTCAGACACAACAACCATATATTTTAAACATCAAATAGCATCTGCATATAATATACTGAAGCATTCCTTCTTCTTATCTTCCTCCATCTCTACAACGTCTGTACATAGCTCCAAAATCAGACCTTATTTCATTCTTAGCGTCCGCTGTACATCCCTACAGTCACAACCTCCTTTTGATCATGCTCAGAGTAACTTTATTTAATATGCTCTCCACGTTATAATGCAGTTAACTGTCTCTGACTTCCCCCTGCTTGTTACCTTAGTCCCCCAACTGCCTCAGGCTCTGAGCAATTGGGAACAGGTCCAGCTTGGATATCAGGTAGACTGTGAGGGTTGACCAGCTGCAGTGGCAGAGGCCTGGCACAGGATACCGCTAATTGGCACCAATTGAAATGTTTTTGAAGCAAATCAAGTTAAGCCTCTGGCTCCTAATTGTGAGGATGAAACTAAAGGTAGGAGACAGGGTGATGATGAGGAGGAGGCCGAGGTATTTAGTATATACTCAAATAACTATGGGTAATGTAGGAGTAACTCATGGTTCAAGTATTAAGCACTATCAGAAGTATAATGAATGACTAATATTGTTGGTTATACAAACACACAGTCTGAGAAAATGTACCTTATTGCGGGGTGTGCTATTAAATGTGCCTATTTCCAATAACTATCACATATTATGATTATTATTCATTCCTTTCTTGTTTTTTTTACCTTTCGTAAAAGTAAAGGAATTAGGTCATTGGGTTATTCTAAATCTAGGATGAGTGTGACAATCATCACAGCATCCTGTCAAGATGACTTCGATAATTACCCATTCCTATTTATAAATATATTTCTTTAGGCATTTTGATTTGGTGTCGAATTATGGCATAATTATAGTGCGTAAGGTAGAATTTTACCATTTATGTAGGCAATTTATTTCCTAACCAACGCATAAACATTTGCTCTCAGGGAGCCCCCCTTACCACATTATTCAGTTAAAGAAAGCTGATGGGCCTAAATGTACTGTTGTTTTATTAATAGTGTAAGATTCCTCGAGGCAAACTCCAAAATGGCCCCAGGCAGATTCAACTTTCATGAAAGGAAATCTCATAAAGAACAACTTCTAAATACGAGTCAGCGATCATTTTTTAGAGTCTGGTCTCTCTAAAAAGATACTGTTAATGGTAATTATGAATAGGAATAAATACGTTAATGGCATGTCACCGTAGGAAACTGTCCCATTAGGACTGTTTAAAGATCAAATGGTACGGTCATGCATGTTGTGTATAGATTTATATATCACACATCATAAAATAATGAAACTGCCTGAACATATCTATAGGCCTATATGCCATGTGCGAGTAATTCACCTAAAGATGTACTATTTCGGAAGCAAAAAGGGAAGCATTGGCAACATGGTTAGCCAAATGAACTAGACCTCAAAATCAGCAAGATGATCTGTATTCTCGGGGCGGTTACTCTAACATTATTGGATAACCACTGCAGCACGACTTAAGTAAAGCGTGGTGGTGAATTTCAATCAGATTCCGATTAAGGGGCAGTCAGATGTTGTCAAGGCTCTGATAAGTAGGGAGATTAAGTTCATAATATTAAATTGAGTATCTTTTCTTGCTAAAAGCGATGAACAAAATTTAATTTGTACACAATTGGGATAGACCTAAACTTGTGATGGACCATCCTGTTGCCCTATGCCTAATTAGCCCTAATTAAACAGTGGCAGTGGGTTGAAGTAGGGCAGTCCTTGTGCAGATTATCTACATACTAGGGCGGTCAAAGCCCCCAACCTCTGAAAAGTAGGGTGATCAAATTGCCCAACCTCTGAGAAGAGGGGCTTTTTTTAAAAAAGTTTTTTTAAAGTGTTTTTTTTTAAAGTGTCTTATTCGGGTAAAAGATAACAGATACAAAAGTAAATACATCAACCTAGCATGTGTACATTGCGTTACCTCCGCTAGGGCCACTGATCATGCTGTAATAACAGAAATTTTTTCACAAATACGGTATGACGTGCACAGGTGTTTGTATATTTCATAAATGTAATGACATATTTACTAATAATTCACTCAAGTTTGTAATCACGTGATGATTGATGACATGAGATGAGATGCTTTGCAGGCCACAAATACTAGGTAATCATCACTGTTTATAGACCGCCTAATGGTAATGTTAATAGAATCTGATGTCAAACAAAGCTTAAAACACTTGTTAAGCAGGTCCAGGACTAACACAATACAGAGTACATACTTCATTTCTGGACCAGACCAAGATCTTGTCACACTAGTCCATCATATCTTGGGCTGTACTAAGATCTTGGTACATCATATTTAATTCAATATTACACAAATATTACACATAAATTATGGTCATTCCTCGACCATTCCTTCATAGAGAATGACTGGAAATAATTCGCTGCTTCTGTAAAAGTTGGAGTACAATTAAGGCAAAATGATTAGTTTTGCTTCTAAAAAGAGTACCCTCACCGAGAGCCACAAGTCTATTACTGTTAGGTATCTTTTTTTAATGTTACTTTTATTCTTTGGGTTGGAGTGCTAAGGGAGACAAGAAAGCCTGGAGATATATAGCATTAATTTGATACCAGATATGGTCAACTTTGGACAAAAATCTTTATGATGATTCTTCTCGTCAGAATTAACACGCAGTGTATGATGAGGATGAGCACCTTTTTGGAGTGATTTTACTTTTGCAGCTAGTTTATTGCGTTCCCCACTCTCCCCACAACCCACATCCTTGATTACAACACACATGACTTTGCTCCATGCAAGTAGAACTCCAGTGTAGTTCATGAAATGATACTTATTAATAATTCTAAAATATTAATTCTAAAATATGAAGTTGTATCCATGAAATTAACCTTTCAATGGCGGCATGGTGCCTCAAGGCTTCATGTTGAACTGTTGTCACACAGAGAGAAGAAGTAGAATCATGGTAACTCCCGAATGGGAATCTGGACTCTACTACTCTACTACTTTCTACTACTTTTCTCTGTGCATGATTGTAATTCTGAACCTTCGCGAGTGTAACAATCTACTCATGAAGGGTCGGTATTCTGTATGAGTGCAGCACTTGTGTACCTGTACAACATTCATACAGCATGCCAACAATCTGAAGGCAACGCACTTGCTCTCCTTCCAGTAACAGTCCGAGTGGAGCCGGGAGAGGTACTCAACCTATAGGAATAAAGCCAGTGGGGTTTTAAAGGTACAATACATTAATCACTATGCTGCTATAAAAAAAGTTTAACAATGAAAGGAAAGTTTCTCCAGAGGCTCTTAGTGCACACACAATAAGTAATGTAGTCATAATGAATGGCTTAAAAGGGTAACACCTGATGCAGCTCAAAATGAAGTCTCTCAGAAGCAATGGTCAGCGCACACGATAGGCATTCTGAAAAGAATGTGTCTTAAAACAGTGATGAGTGACAATCATAATAATTATAACGGTTGTACCTTGTTTGCACAGGAGGAATGTTAATCAGGTGGAAACTGTATGCTAAAGAGAGAAATAGTCATGTCTCTACAGTGATATCAGATGTATGATGTGGGTGATAGCACGATCAACACAAGTTAGGTCTAACTGAAATTGGAAATGCCAGCAGTGGGTTGCTTTAACCCTTTAATGTCCAACTAGTGATTTAATGCACTATGCCCTTTGTCGTGGTGGTGCATGTATACAGCCTTGGCGAGCAACATTAAAGCATCATGTCAACCATACAGGATCACTACCATCCATCACCCCCACCGCACCCCTGCCGAACAACTGTCATGGTACATGAATGCAGCCCTGGCGGAGTTGACTCGCCAGGGCTGCATTCATGCATCATAACGACCAATGTCATAGCACATTGATGCACTATGCGGCCTTTAAAGGGTTAACGACAAGGCATATTATTTATTTATAGCCCTGTTATTGCTCTAGTCTAAACGTCTATGCAGATTAAATTTCACGAGATTTGTGTACAAAGGGTTACACCCGTGTCATCCGAACCTAGCATTGCTCCATGGGGAATGACTGGCTGCCCAATTGCATCATAGTTAAATGTTGAAGATGGCAATCAGAGTTTCCTCTGTCCTTTTGAAAGCCCAGAAACACTTCTCCCTTTCAGAATATTTCATCAAGGAGTTGTATTATCAAAGTTGGCAAATATCAATCTCATTACTTAATTATCACAAGGATGTTGGTAAAGACACCACCTCTTGTATTATCTAATGTATCCTCTTTCATTCCCTCTATATCACGCTTGTGAATTTGTTAAATACAAATCATATCTTTAGTTGCAGTTCTTTCAACTATATGCCCGATTCAGTAAGCTCCATCCTTTCAACAAATGAGGGCATGGGATGGACTTTGTGTCTTGAAAAACAAACTGCTGCAATATAGCACTCTAAGATAGCAGAGTTGGGGCCAGGTTGTAGCAAGACATTGTCTGTTATTCGTTTACACCCAGCCAGGTCCCATACGTATAGTCCCTCCCCAGACGTGACTTGTCGTTGTCAATAAAGAACTACCAAACTCAAACTCAAACTCCTTTGATGAAAGAGAGACCTCACCTCGTAAGGGTTCAATTCAATTGGCACACACCTTACACTGCAAGTAGTTTATGTAGCTGACCAGTAGAATCTACTGTAGTTTTACAGTATATACCACGGTATACGTGTATACACGGGCAGTAAAATCTACTGTAGATTGACAGTATAAAATGACATATTTTGGGTTCACTATTTACAGTGTAATATGATATGACAACACTCTAAAAATTAAGCTTTCCTTGATATACCAACTTTAACAGGCCTGCGGAGTCGCGTATCACGCGCACATCAATGGAACAGCAAGGCTTGTGTAGTATATTTTTCTACATCTACCCTTTACCAACTAGCACATGTCCTCAGGGTTGCCATAAAATAATTCCTAGCTGCAATGAACTTTGGTTAAGCAGTTGTCTGATAATAATTGACAAAGTGAATGGAGTATGAAGACTGAGATAGCATTAACATAGAATGTCTCACTTCTCATACATGTGCTGTTTGCCATTGGGTCCAGTCCAAACCCTGGCTGTCACCCAGGTTAGTGATTGTTTGAAGTAATTGGATTCATTATTCTAGAACTCACTAGTAAATGCTTACACGGGCATTTTTCTATTGTTATCTACAGAATAATAAATTGTAATAGTCAGTTCTTTGTACAAACAGTGATGATGATGGAAATAGGTTTGTAATATGACATTCATTGTAGTATGAATTCTTTAGGACCTATGCGTATAACCGTAATAGCTATGAAATAAAATAAAAGTAGATCCATTCTAAACATCGCTTAGCCGATGAATATGATATATTAGTTTACAGTTTGTGTCTCTCTAGCACAAAGGCCCATCCTAGAAAACCATCTAATACTATGATCTATATAATATATTATACATATGAACTTTGGGCTATATTCCACTATGGCCAGGTCTCATGAATAAAACATTGTGTACTCGTGTAGCACACAGAGAATTAGTTTGATGTTTATATATCACGGGCTCAATGGCTGATCTGCAGTCTTCATTGCAAGATAACTTTTAATTAATCTATTTAATCTCATTTAAGATCCTTGGTATCCTGATAACGGAACTATTCATGACATAAATCACATCATTATATGAAGAATAAATGACATTAACAGGATTAGATATGACACATCAACTCTTCAATATTACATAATTCTTTTGGAAGCTATATGCTAGAGCAATGCATAAATTGACACATAATTATCATACCTATCTCTCACCTTTAGAAACAACATATTTAACCATGTGCAATGCTTGGCACACAGACAAAGGTAAGAGTCAGATTGACTCTTTTCTCCCCAGTCAGGTGTAATATCATGTCGCCAAAAACCCAGCAGAATCCCCCTAAAGGGAAAAAAGAGTCCAGCTGACCTTGTCATCAGAGCTAGTCAATGTCTTTCTCTAGGAAGAATCAATCTGAGCTTTCTTTTCTCTGCGAAGGGTCTGTAGCTCCTATTCAAAATCTATAAAAATCTTGAATTCAATTTGAAAAGGGTTATGAATAATAATTATTGTTTCTCTCGATGGAGCCATATATATTCCTAAATCTAAAACATATCAGACAAGCATTACGTTCTAAGAAATGTATGTTGCAGGAATATTCATGAAGAGTAACACACATGAATTTTGGTTCGACACTTCTTCCCCTGTACCAGGGGTAGAACGCATGGGCCTTTGGGCTAACCAAGCCACTCTGCCAATCTGGAATAGTAGCTGTTTTGATGGAAGTATGATAGTATTCACTCTACAGTCTAATACTTCCAGCCACATGTCCCTCAATATATTCTCACCTGTTCACCATCCACAAGACATTCCAAATACATAAATAGATCTATAATCCTGGCTTTGTTTGATGTCAACTGCAGTATAAGTTTGCTGGGCATGTGGAATATCTTTTGGATAATAGGATTGACCATTTTGAAGGAGTGACAGCGAGTACATTGATGAGAACAACACCCTGTTTATTCCCACCATAGGATCCCTATGTACCTGCTGTCTGGCGCGGTAGCGCCAGATGTCTCGGACTAATGAATTTGCGAAACACTTTTGACATCAACACACTTTTGGTATAAAGTATATAGTGTGTGAATAAAAGATGTGTGTTAAATGTGGCTGCAAAGAAACGTGTTAAGAGGTGTGTAAACATAACACACTATTCTTAGAGTGTCGAGACCTGAATAAGTCACATCGCTGGGCAGGGTGGAGAGGGAACGACATTATCTTATCCAAGTCCTGAACCTCAGGTCATAGCGGAAATAGTCTCCTCCCCATCATGACGCTTTACGCATGCGTATTCACCTTAGGGGTTGCTGCAACACCTTCTCCATTCAGCCTCTCTAAGCATGCTCACAGCTAAAATCTTCTACCATTTTGGTGGTTTCATGTTTTGTGAACACGCTGGGAATTATGCATGGGGTTCCGATCTGAATCTTCACTCTAGAACAGTGGGTTACGTTAACACACCTTTTGACATGCTTATTTGCTGCCACTTTTAACATAGTTTTCCTTTTTGTAACACATTACACATTACACACTCTTAATATGCCAAAGTGTGTTGATCTCAAAAGTGTGTTGCAAATTCATGTATGTTAGTCTTTATAATTATGCATGTTCCCGTAGCACACATAAACCCGGTTTAGTATACACGAAAAGTCTGAAAGGCTGCATTGGAAGTGATATTAAAGGAATCACCTGAGAAGTTGTAACAAAAGGTAGTTGAGAATAGCATGGCTATAGCGTATCGAATCCATGCTTGTCTGCACTCAATCTGCATGCAGACTATATTCCTGCCTATTGTTTGTGCAGCATTTAAGAGAAACCACTTAATGAACCTGAATCAAGGACATGACATTGTTGTTGAAGGTCCCTTTGAAAGGCAATAGCTTGAATAGGTCAAAAACATTAAAATTGACACTACTTCACAGGCATTTAATAATATAGCTATACTCGACGAGGAAAACAAAATGCTCTTTATGTCGGGGATTCTGAGTTGATAATCATTTCATGAAGAAACTCAAATATCACCATTCCCAAGTGTCACTGCCCTTTCAGATACAGGGTGCGCTGCACTGAATGATTGAAGCTGTGTTATATATTTAACCAGCACATTCCATACATGAAGTTCTACATTCTCCAATACCAAGCCATTAACTGTTTTACCATAATTTAAGGCGTGGCCTTTGTACCAACATTCCTCTCGTTCCAACCTCTATTCCTATGCTATAGCCCCGCTATAATCCTATACATTCATTGAGGAACGGGATAACGTTGCCGGGGGCCAGAGGCCATGGCAGTTATGTCGATGGGAAATTAATGTAATGACTATATAGGAGACATTTAATAGAAGCTAGTTAACTCTTTCCACCTTAACCCGTTATTCCATGGTGACGAAAACTTCTCATATGCCGCGTATATAAACGGTAACACAGCCATCCATATCGCGCCTTTGCCACACAGGGGCGACACAGGGGCGACACAGGGGCGATACAGGAGCGGCATAGGGGCGGCACAGGGGCGGCACAGGGGCTGCACAGGGGCTGCACAGGGGCGACACAGGGGCTGCACAGGGGCTGCACAGGGGCGATACAGGGGCGATACAGGGGCCGCATCGGAGCGACGTAGGATCGATACATGGGGCGGCGACGCAGGGGCGGCACAGGGACAATATGCTGTGCCGAACAATGTTCTGTGTCGCCCTGAACTTTGGGCCGAACTCTATAGCAATTGAATATTTAATAACCGGCTACTTAACTTCAGGAACATAGCAATCAAGAGGAAATTAGTACATCCTCTAGGATATATTTACTAATCAATAAACAGGTAGGAGAGGCCACCGGAAACCCGAATTCATGACATAAAAAGAGTTAATAAGCAGGCAATGTAAAAATATTGATGGCCCTCTAGGGCATCAAGAGGCCATGGGAATACGGTCATGGTAGACTAACACTATCATTAATTAAGTGATAAGCCAGCTTTTAGAAGACATGGCTCTATGTAGCATTAATCCTTATTGGCATTATATAACCCAAGTTGTCCTCTCAGTACAAAAAATCTTGAGCTCAATTTATTCAAATTGATCTATTACAAATACTTCAAATCTTACTCAGCTGTGGTTAATCACAGAAATTGCAATCTAAAGTACAACTATTATGGTGTTGTGACAGCACATGGGCTGGATCTGGGTTGGATTTCGGCTCTTAAAACCACACGGCTCTTAAGTCCACATGGGGCCCATTCTGCATCTTTGGAGGAAAACAAAGACATTGCAGTTCCCATGTGGTAGCCCACCTGGAACCCAGATGGGACACATTACGCAAAATAACTGGGTTGAGTTATGAAAGGAGCTTTCTTTAGATGTTGCAATACTCTGAACATTTTACAAACAATTCTTAGTAAGAGTCACGACTTACATCCCTTTCCCTCTAAGTTAATGTAAATGAACTATTAAAATCCCATATAAGCCAATTTTAGTATTTCCTCATTAATCAATCTAGACGGTGCAACATGGTTATTTATCTAGACTTGCTATAATGGAAGTGGCAAATAGTTAGATGTGAGGTATTATTTACGGCATTAAACTATATAATTGCTCTCCAGGGCAAAGAGTTTGGAACTATGCCTGGGATACTCCCAAGTCGATGATAGTCTTTTCCCAGAATACCCTCAGAGACATTAACTGGATCCATATCAGTGACACATTTTTATTCATCTGGGCGGAAAATTGACCTAAAAAGGAAAGTCTTTTAAGAAAATTTCAGTATTCAATTTTGGATCTGAAGTAAAAGGTACAAACAAAGGCATTGACTTATCCCTGGTAATACCTTTAAGGAGATTGGTTTTACTCCAGGCAACTGGGCAGATAAAAGTCAACTTCAAAAAAGGAAAGTGCCCTGTCATTCAATCTAAGTATTTAAAATCTCCAGGACAAGTGAAAAGCAACATTATTCATAAAAAATACAATAACGGTTTAAGCCTTTTTGGTATACCGGATTGAATGTTGTATACATTTACCATAATCATGTATCAGACATACATTTATCATCGACACCTTTTGTCAGGGGCGGGGGGGGGGGTCGAGAAACAATGACTTTTATTTTTGGTTAATAATCATGAAACCTATTGTCCGCAACTACTACTAGGGCATATGACTACTTGGGCCGACATTATTTCAGTGCCGTTAATTAGTTAAGCTTTTTAAGGGCTCACATGTTAGTATAGTAGCCCGACAGTCACAGTCGGACATGTACAGGTACTCAGGCCTTTATGTTTTTAAAGGGTGGGCAGCGATGATGATGATGATGATGATGATGATGATGATGATGATAATAATGATGAGGAACAATACAAACTGATCCAGTCAATATTTGCAATTGTTACAATCCAGTAATTGCTGCATTGAGTACACTAACCCAATGATTGAATACCTATTTGCAGATATATTCCCTTTGTATTGGGCTATCCAAGTATAATGACGTCATCGACATGACCAGGCTGTCCCTATACTGGTCAAATGATAACAAAGGGGGGCGGGGTGGGTGTGTTGGAAAATGCATGAAAAGTGATGATGTAATATTTGAATAGCCTCTATCAAGCATCGGTTCAGGTGTGATCAACCGATCAAAATAGTGCAGTAGACAGACAAGCAGGCCACTTAGTTAGCTTTATTTTATGCGGTTGATTTTATTTGATATGACATTGTAGCTGCACAATATGATAAACTGCAGATTTACAGGATAAAGGACCTAGTTTTGGTTTCCATTATCTCCTTTTCAGCTTATATACAATAGTGTCTGTGAACAACATTTAAATACCATTATGAGTTCAGAAATCACTCAAGAATGCTATCGAGAAACAGTTACAAATATGCTTTATTTCTCCCATACAGGAAGTTCGTCTTTGCTCCAATATGCCGAGGGGTTTCTGCCAAACGTGGACTGACACCTCTATACAGACCAGAGGAGGACCGCGGGGCAGGACCTGACGACAGGTGAGTAACTCATCAACACTGTACAAAGTTGGTCGCCAACTTTGTAGGTGTACAGTAGTTTCTACTGTAGGTGTACAGTTCATTGTAGGTAAACGGTAGAATCTACTGTAAACCTACAGCATATTCTATTATAAATCCATTCTACATTAGATTCTACTGTAGATCTACAGTATATTCTACTGTGTATCTACACTAACTATTTACAGTGAAGGCATTATAGGGTAGCCTGAGATAGGGTCAACCACATACCCTGAGATGTCCACCATAATCATTCATGTGTGGTATTATTGTCTCTATGTGTCCTGTGCTGGAAAGAGTAACATCTAAAGTGAACTGTAATGTGCGAAAAAATGATCACTGCTTAAGGTCGGCATGATGCTTGAAGGCAGTCCTCGTGAGTTACTCGCCAGGGCTGCATTCATGCCTCATGAGGACAATGGGCGTGCAGCATTAATGCGTACTTTTTGATACATAAAACAGATTGCTCCTTCCTGCAAGGAATGGAATCCCTTTGAACACAGCCTTCACAGTACAAGTATATTTAGGCTAATATGGCCTTGGCCTAAAGATGAGTTAATTGGCATAGACCGAAGAGCTACGCCCATCTTTCATGCAGTAATCACATATTCGTTATCCTGGGTCACAGGGGAAGTGCTTCGTTCAGGTTTTTCTTTATCGGAAGGCTTTAAAAAAATCTCACAACCGTGTTATTGATTTTGTTTAGTCAGGTCAATAGTTCTACATTTAGTGTGTATGTTGTCATTAATTTGTTCGACTAGAAAGATGAATGCGTCTTTATCGAAATATCAGACAACTAATTACCACAACAATAGCGTGAACAGTTTGTTTGCAGTAGTGGTAGTTTTCACTAGGGAAAGTTGACGATGAAGTATCCTTCATATCGGTGGGATCCGACCTGCGGACTTGTCACAATAAGCTCATGCGCTCATGCAGAGAGAGCTAAATCAAAAAGAATCAGTACAAAATACATCATCAAATGCCCATTCAAATAATCTCATTGCATGACCTTCACAATGCTTTGATGTAGGACCCACCCATCATTAATGATAAATGTACACTTATAATTATGTACTGGGAATGAATTATGACATTCTCTATATTACATTATCCTATTATTTCCATTCATTAGGCTCTACGTCAGTAATGTTACTTAAATATCACAGAAAAATGTATTTAAAAGCTGTTACATTCGATGGACGGTGGCCCCCTTCCCAATATTCCCATACAAAAATTATAAATAACATGGATCCTGTTGCTACTAACAATCTCATTGTACATCTCGATATGAACAACTCAGATTATATTGTAAATGGGAAATACAAATAGAAACGTAGAAGAAGATGCTCGTTATACCAATATTTATATTTTCCGATAAGTTCCCATGCTGATGATATAGCATGGCTCAACTGGAGTGAAACTTGGGTAATTCATACTCAAAACAAACGAGATGTTCCGTGCGTTTACTTGTATTAATCTAACATTGATAAATACGTTGAGTATACTTTCAATGGGTGAAAAGAATAAAAAAATAAGTACTTCTCTGCCAACCGGATATAATATTATTCTGCTTCATTTCGATTCACAGGGTAGAACTATAATGGCTAAATACCTATCATCCACTAGTCTGCCATCCAAGTTGTTTTTTGGGAACGCTCCGTCTGCAAAAGTACCCTTATATATTATGGTCAGCTATTTAAAGTGTACTGTAGAGAGGGGGTGGGGGTTCAGAACTGGTGATATATTAAGTCACCCTTAACTCTCATTGGCCCAGACCTGTGCTTAACAAGACACCATCAGTGTTTCTCCCCACCAGGCCATAGCCCATGCATGACCAACACCTAAATGCACCTTCCCCAATGTTGAGGTACGATTTAGGTGCTGTACCCTTCGGTCTGAGGGCACTGTTAAGCAGGCCAATCATTGGTCCTCCTCCGGGCCACCAGGGGGCTCTCCAGCTCCCCTAGGTGTCGAGGTCAGCGGGCCGGAAGAGAAATACGGCGGCCATCTTGGATTGAGCATCTTTAGGGCAGTGCCCCTGTGGACACATATATACACATCCGGGAGGCACTTGAGAAGGAATTCTCCTGGATGGGTTCTTGTGGGCGTTGCAAACGTTCGCTCCTATATAGGGTAGATTCACCATGTGCCGGACACATACCCTGATATGGACAATGAAAGTTGAGTTATTCATGTCCACTATGACTTCTAGTGCTTTTTTTTTCTCTTGGAAGGAATAACACTTGAACTCTACTATTACTCATACATAAAGAGCTTAAAATGCTTGGGTAACCATAAAAACAAATGTCCATCTCAATGTATGTGTCCGACTCATAGTGAATCTACCCTAGACTGGAAGGGTGGGTGTGGCCGCTGTCAGTCGACCTCAGTCCTGTGACCATATAAGTGGCTAACAGGATTCTAGTAGGGGATGAAAGGGGGGGGGTGGGGGTTCGGGGGTCGAGTTGAGTGGGTGGAGGAGGGTATGCAGCAACAGTTGGCTTTATAGCTGATTGAATTATGGAGACGGGGTGTCTCGGACGATCTACATAACTCAATGAATAGGGTAAATACACTGAGCGTTCAAGGGGACTGACACAGAAATGCTGCTATATATAAGGCCATTAAATATATATATATATATATATATATATATATATATATATATATATATATATATATATACATATATAGTATATATACGACAGGTAGTTACCCACAGGTTTAAGCTAGAAAGCAGTGTTACATGTTCCTTTGAGTCTGCTGCATTGACTGCCTTCACCACTTTGGACATTGGCAAAGTTATGACGTTTCGCCATATCAGTGCGTCTTATAACCTTACTTAAGGACCTTCAAATCCATAGAAATGGCAAGATATGAGAAAATAAAAAATCTTGAAGTTGAGGAGCGACTGAACAATATAACATCACATGTGGCAAACACATGCCCATTAAATTCGGAAGGCATCTATATATAGAAACAAAAAGCACTAAACTAGCTGCATCAAAACTCCCTTTGATACATCCAGCATGTGACATATGAATCTCATTAATTCTATCCTCGTTATGCAGACCTGGACAGTGGGACAGGGGTCTAGGAATAGACGCCGACCGGGAAGTGTCCCGGAAATTAAAGGCACTCACAGTTGCCATCGTGCGAATGTCTTGTCAACAAACAATGTGACAAAGCATTGGACTTAGCTGAGATGGACCCACATACAGCATACTGAATAGGTCAGCAAGTTCGAAAGCTTGGGATGGTGAATGGATTGTTCTCAGATGAAAGCATGTTTACTAACTACTGTCCATCGCAAGACACAGTGGGGTTAGCCCTGTTTCTATTGGATTTATATTGGAATATATCATAGTTGTGTACACAGAGAAAACATCGAGAATCGGCAAATGTCGCCAAAACTGCACACCCTCGCATAAGTGCACCTGCTTACCTTTTAATTTGGTATTGCTGGGATCTCCTCAAGAATCAGGTAAAGCTGTACTATGGATTCAGAGTCAAGCTTTCTTTTGTTCAATAAGCACAACGTGTGCTAATAAATTTCACAGAAAGAATAGTTCGGGGACACAGTAATAATTCTGTTACAGGTAACCAAGAAAAGTCTATTCCTGGAAATGCACGATTATTCTTTTTCTTACTTTGTTTGTGTACTGTGTTCTGTTAAGTGTTAGTAACCATAATTATGATGGATGGCCAATTACGTGTTGGGTAAACAGGTAGCAATGTTAATGATGAGATAGTACAGACAAGTGAGACAGCGGTTTAGATAAATAAGCAAGAAAGTAGAATATAATTTATCACATACCCGTACTACAATGCCGTCCCAAGAGGTTCACATCTGAACTTTATCAAAGTGGCGCTTTAGGAGAATACTTACATGATCATGACGTATCAATTTTGCATATGACGACAACATATAATGCATGGGTTGTTACTTCAATACAATTGCGCACTACAGGAGGTCCGTTATTTAGTTCTAGATTAGATTAGATTTTAATTTGCACGAATCCTTCTGTGAGAACGTTGTTCGGCGTACACACAGATGCCTGAGATCCATCAAGGGGTTCATTAAAGTATTTGGTTATATAAGGGTATTTCCTCTCCCTTAGATCCACAATCTGTTTTATGTTACATTTGAACTGCGCCTTTGAAGGCTTTCTTTCAGCCACTCGGTTTGAATGTTCTAGAGCGCGTTACCCCTATAGACCGGTAACTTTTTATAACCTTCAGTCACCGGCCTTCTCAGGGGAGAAGAGATTCTTTTCAGCTGATCTGGTTGCGTTTTCTCTCAGGGGGCATCAGTGTTTCCACCTAAAGAAGGGTTGTGCTGGACTCTGGAGGGAGGGTACCTTTAGCGATACTAACATTTCTCTCCACGTATGTATGTTCCTAGTGAACTTATACATTGACATAGAGAGACAGTGGGTTATCACACTAAATACGGATTCACAATACAATTTCCAAAACCACAACTTTGGCCAAAACAATTCGTTGATAAAAAGGGAACGAGATAATGATGGCTTTAATTGAAAAGAGAATTACACCCAGTTTAAAAAACGCAAATGACCAATTGACAACTGATTATTTCTTAAATGCCACAGGCAGGAGCCACTTCTGTAAATGAAAGTGACAGAATCACGGCAAACACCAGAAATGAAAAAGGTTCACAAAAGGCAAACGATTATTAACGGGTGCTGCTACACATATAGCTTATTTACTGGCACAAAATGCGGCCCAACATTGAATCAACGTTAAATCAACATTGAGTCAATATTGACAACCATTTCTCAATGTTGATTCAACGTTCTGTGCCCACTGGGCTGTGGATCTAATTGGTTGATACCAAAAACTAGCTCGGGTGCATTGCCCTTCTGCCGCCAGTGCTCACCCCTTACTATACAGAATTCTGTGACAAGCTTATTGATATTAGGCTATGACTTCCTTCATGTCGTTATAAACACCACATACATTATTTTTATAATATAAAAACTATACAGTCTCTAGGTAGAAGTAATAAGGATGATGAGATAATACCCAGTGGGCACAGAACATTGAATCAGCATTGATAAATGGTTGTCAACATTGATTTAATGTTGATTCAATGTTGATTCAATGTTGAACAGAATTTTGTCCCCACTGGGTATGAGATGAGGTTTGACACATGTGAAGGTATATTATATATTATAGTACATTTACAAAGCAATGGGGGTAATCCTTCTTAATAGCAGTGTCAAATTTCCAAAGAGTCTCTATGGTAGTATACATTGGCTTTAAGCTGTTCCATCTCATAATGGCTTTATAGAGGCAGCTCCGGGTGACAATTGGTTTCATCGACCTTGGCAGAGACAGTCTTTTACCTTGGTGATACCTAGTAGGGAGAATTCGTTTGTCAATACACCTGTCTATCTGAGCCAGTGTATACGCATAATACAATAGATGCATGGCTATTCTATGGTTAAGCCAAGTACACTTGCTTTTTTCATGTAATTGTACCGTATTCATGACAGGATTCTTTTCTAACTTAACCTTATATACCGTACGTAATCCCTTATTCTGTAGCCCCTGTAGTTCCTAACTCTCACCTTTATTTTCCCTATCCCATACAAAAGCAGCATAGTCAAGCGTAGGTACAACCATGGAAGAATATATAGTGAGGGCTGTTTCATTATCAATGTGGTGTCTAATCTTACCCATTTGGCGTAGCTTGGGCCGTGCATTAGCTATTACATTCCTTCTATGCTCGACAAATTTCAGAGAGGGGTCGAGGGTTATACCAAGGTATTGGAAAGATTCTACTCTTTCAAGTATCACATTATTTAGTATCAAAACAAGATTCAGGTTTCGTAAGTTATTATTATCAATTTTGCTAAACCGATTAGCGGCACTTGGTTCTCCCGATAGAATTCTTGAAGGGGCTGGGACTGGGGTCCCACAAGAAGTTATAAAAGCATTCCTTTATTTAATAGAGAATTAGATAAAGTTATACTCTAATAATAAGACAAAACGAAGTAAAAATCAAAAATATATCACGGCTGCTGCACATATAACACGTTAATAGACGCCAGCAAACTGTGACCCTACTGTTTTACAGGAGTTGGAAAAAACAACCCTGGAGTATATCACTTGAATTGGTCACCCTAGTACCAACCAGTTCTTTCACTAAGGTCCCTCCCTTTGGCCGGCATCTGGGCTGGGACTTAGGTGCAGAGGGCGTGTAATTAGGCTGGTCCAGCCTGGATAAGTGCTGCATTAGTGACCTATCTACTCTCTCCCCCCATACCCATCCTGGTCTTAACCCATTAAAGGCTGCATAGTGTTTAAATGCACTATGTCCCTTGTTGTCATGATACTTGAATGCAACCCTGGCGATCCTACTCGACAGGCCTGCATTTATGCATGGTGTCAACCCTGCGAAAGTGTATGTACACCCACATTCTCACATATTGATGACGAAGGTCATAATTATGGCATTAAAGAACTAGCAGGATCTAAAGGGTTGATAGTTCAGTAGCCAGTACATTCAATACACACACAGAAGGTCCAGAACAGAGGCGTGGAAAGTAAATCATTATTGGGGGAGGCCTAGGGAGACCGAATCCAAACATATCTAAATATCGGCTTTTATGCATGATGTATCATATACATGCTCATTATATTGGATTGTATAGAAAAGAAGTATTGGAACCCCTTTTAGTTCTGATTGGGGGCCCAGGCCCCTCTGTCCCCACGTTTCCCCATGCGGGAGAGGTAAGGATTGGAAATTGTGTGTACTTTATTACGATCTTGACTAGTTTTTTTGGATGGGCCAAAACATATTTAGCTCCCCCTCCTCAGTGATTGGAGGGGGAGGGCGGGGAGGTGGGCGGGCCTACAAGCCATGATGAATGCAGGAAAATCCATATTGAAATTATCAGCAAACAAAATGGCACTATTAATGCCTAGACCGTACATGCTAGTGGGAAGAGCCTCAATGCTGAATGAAAAAGCACACATACTTGGCCTAGTGTCTGGCTGACCAATCCCCGGGATGCTTTCAAGTGCCACGTGAACCCTCACTAATTGTTCTGATTGGCTAGCACTTCTCAAAGACCACGTGGGTCGCCGAGAATCCCACGAGTTCACCTCCACCTACGAGAATTTACGATAACTTGCCCAGTCAGCAAGTCTGCACAGGGCAATCCACATATATATTGATTTTGGAACCGACAGCTCAAAGTTCACTCGCATAAATAGAAAGATGGCGATGGAGATGGAGGGAGTGCTTTGCGTGGGATTCTATTAAGAAAAAACACACAAAACTTTTTTTATACAGTTACTAGGTGCCATGAGACATTTGCAGTGTAAATCCTGTATCGCAGCCTCCTTTCCTATACTACTCACATGTAACGCCTGCGTTGTAACCTCATTTTTCTATACTACTCATAAGTAACGCCTGCGTTGTAACCATATTTCCTATACTACTCACATGTAATGCCTGCATTGCAGCCTCATTTCCTATACTACTTACCTGTAACGCCTGCATTGTAGCCTAATCTCCTATACTACTCACAATGAACGCCTGCATTGTAGCCTCATCTCCTATACTACTCACAATGAACGCCTGCATTGTAGCCTTATTTCATATACTACTCACAAGTAACGCCTGCAGTGTACTGGACCATTGCAAATCTCTAGTAGAAAAGAGTTACCTCTTGTCCACCTGTGTCAGCAAAACATACAAAATGGCCTTTTTTGGTATACCTTGTAGTTTGTGCAATAATGACCATCATTGACTCCCTATATGTACATTATACCAATGCCTTCCTGCTTAGTGCAGTATGACATTGTTAGCTTAGACTAAAGGACTGTCGAGAAATTAGAACCTACAGTAGACAATGATCACAGACAGGTAACTCGGGGTGAAGGGGTCCTTACTAACCCTTTAAGGGCCACATACTGCTTTAATCTGTTATTGTGTGTATTGCCGTGATGCATATTTGCAGCCCTGGACTAACAAGGGCTGCATTCATGCATCACACCGACCTTCTGGCAGCATATCAGACTCGGGGGTCTGCATGATGTGTGTATGCAACCTTTATTAAGAGTAAACTCACCAAATACTGCCCACATATCATGACCACCAAGGACGTACCACATTTTAACAACATGCTACCCCTGAAGGGTTACATCAATGTGATTACCACATCACCTAGGCCGCCATCTTTGTAGTGCCAATCGGTGTTTTCTTTGATCCCCGACGTGTCACGCGAACACCTGGCCGGTGCAATCAGCACAAGGACTGGGTACAGGCTCTGGAGGAGGTGGAGGTACACTTAAAAAGTGCACTCATTGGGCAGACTGCTGACTCTTGGGCATTGTAAATAACTTTGTTATAATGACTGTACTTGCTGCACTATACTGCTAAAGGGAATTGGTGACTCTTCAGGGTGAAGAGGCTACACATTATATTTCTCATTGCTAGGCAAGCATGACTATACATGTACATTAAACAGCGATAAAACAGCCCGGGAAAACAGCAGTTTAGGATGGTAAACTTACTTGTATTCATACTGTTAAGTGTCACACCAAAATGAGATGAAATCGCAGCTAAACTATATGATACATCGCCTATCATGTTCGTCAGAAAATACAACTTTTTAGACTCAGAATCTGACTCATTTATGAATGGTGAATTATTTGGATGATGCACCGTTCATAGACTTGTCTGATGACACTTCTACAAAAGTCCCAAAATGCAACTATTCAATAGTTCTACTTGGGACTTCCACGGTATGATATAATGTACTTATACACCAGATGTTGAGATTACAGGCTTTTGGCTGCTCCGTTATGGGGGCTGACTGACCGCTTGCTGATGTTGACAATCATAACCTCACATATGCTGACTTTGACCTGATCGATGCAAAAGTAAAGATGACGTACTGGTGCTGAAAGCATATCATGACAGGGCGGCAGTTGCAATAGTGTACAGCCAGTCTCATGAGTGCCCCTAATCTACCACCATTGCTCAGTGTCACACACTCTTCTAGCATATTCTAATATAAGACTACCCAACGCTTGGACCGCAGGAACTCTTCTGTGAAAGAAGGGGTGATAACGGTCTTATTTGTCTACTCTCCAGACTCCTAATAGAGTGTCAGGGGCTGAGACATGGGTGGTATCTATAGTAAGAGGTAGGGATAGAGCTAAGTACGTGCACCAACTCTCACACCTATCTTCTCGTTAAACTTCGCGTATGAGATTTTGCTACTATGAAACAGTACTAAAGTGACCATAATCATTGTCACTGCTGCTTATAGGATCAGACAAAAGTCGGGGTGTGGCTAACGCGAGTTAGGCTTATACGCGAGGTTTTAAACACAGAGGGAAGGTCCAGAAGGCTATGCATCTGACAGAAAGGTGCATGTGGGGGAATTCATAGATATGAAACTTATGAGCAAACCAAATGGCGCTGGTTATTATGAATACTTTGATAAGAACATTATTCATATGATGGCTTAAAGAGAGTATTGACAGTTTCAGCACCCGTCAAACAAGCACACGTTTAATGGTGAATCATGGTTCTACCCGAGGAAAGCCTATACTACTCTACAGGGCTTGGAGGGCTGAGACCACTGGCATAATATAAAACGGGGGGCAAGGGCCCTGGCAGTCTCGTCTGTTGGACATCAAGGGAGCATTTGTGAAGAGACCTTGATAGGCCCAAACCAATCCCCTGAGGTGCAGGTAATTAATTTAACTCAGACAATTGGCAAATCAATCTCTGGGAACAGGCTTCTGCCGGAGAAATGGTTCTTTCCTGTGAATGAATCACTGCATCAGGGACTGACCATCTGACCCAGTAGGGTCTTGCAGAAGACATAGAGCCTGAGCAACTTCAGGGTAGAATGGCATTTAAAAAAGGAATTCGAAACTAACTCCTGGGGATAAATAACCATTGGTTAAAACCAGGTTCATTCTGTATCGCACTTATTAAGGTGTAGTTCTTTGTTAATCCAGGATTAATTTTTCAAATTTTCAATTAGGTCAGGAAAATAAGGGAGAATGAAATTAAAACAGACATAATTAAAATCACAAACAGCTTATCCAAAGCAAAGGAAACGACTAGTATTATATTGTCATTGTAATTAAGTAAAAGCTAGACCCAAATTCCATGTTTCGCTGTCAGATAGAATATTGACATTGATACCTTTCTATTCCAGACTTTGTATTATATTACTGCTGGTGCTGTGCCTATTACCAGTGGGCACAGAATGCAGTTCAACGTTAAATCAACATTGACAACCATTTATCAATGTTGATTCAATGTTCTCTGTCCACTGGGTATGACCAGTAGGCCTAGATGACATTGGCACTGAGTTGGTGCATCATATCATATGGTATCAAGCCGGCCGATGTCAGCAGAACCTGTATTGTGAGGTTTAACTTTATTAGATTTACTCACTAAGCTTAGGGCCTGGGGTAACATCCTGGGTTCAGGTGGCATACATCAATGCAAAAGTGAAACTTCCAGGGCGTGGCCCACTGTACATAATACTGAGACAAACACACACAATTCACTGACAATCATAACGCTTATTAGGTTTGTACTTTACAAAGGGCATTAGTCCTAGGGCGGATGAAAGGTTCTAATTTACTAGATGGATGGCAATCAATGACTTTTGTTCTTTGCTGTCGTATATGCTCCTTTATGCATAATGTGTCTTGTCATCAAAACATAAGCATGCTATATATATATACATATCAATTTACTATTCAACCATATACAGAGATCCCCGTTGAGTTCTTGGAAAACACATTTTCAACTTAAGTGCTGAAGGTTCACAGGTACAGGGTTGGACTGCAAAGAGTGTGAGTAGAATACGAAATGATCTTTCATTAGAGCACAAACCTTACTTACCTTGAGAAAATAAACTCTTTTCTGGATAGTTTACAAAATATGTGTATACCTTAGTATGAGAAATGTGCCTGCAATACAGGCCTGACTTGTAGGTAGTGTAGGAAATCAGGCTACAAGAAAGACTCGTGAGTAGTATATTGTATTATATACAGTAAAAGTTCAATACTGGTCTTACTTGTAGGCAGTACAGGATATGATGCCACACTGAAAGTATACAGAATGAAGCTACAGATATGTGTGAGAAGTATAGTAAATGAGGCAACAATGCAGGCTTCACTTGTGAGTAGTATAAGAAATGAGGCTTCAGCACAGGCTGTACTTGTAAGTAGTATAGGAAAATGAGGCCACAATACAGGCTATATTTGTGAGTAGTATAGAGAAATGAGGCTACAATACAGGCAGAACTTGCGAGAAGTATAGGAAAATGAGGCCACAATACAGGCTATATTAATATTTGTGAGTAGTATAGAGAAATGAGGCTACAATACAGGCAGAACTTGCGAGTATAGTATAGAAGGATCGCCTACAAATAAGGCATAGGCTATTTAACCATGACGTTTCATGAGAACAAACCAAATCTCTCCGGCAGCATAGGAACCGAAACTACATCCTACAGCATTCACAGAAACACTACCGTCAAGGGCTCCTATGACAAGGCTTCCTGTGAATGCAAGTGTGGTGAAAGTTGTGATGTGCAGCTCTCCACCTGGTTCAGCCCACCTGCCCCACCATACATGCCCCTTCTGTTACATTATCAAATTGCAGAGAAACTCATGTTTCAAGTAAACTAACGTGGCAGTTTCCCTTAATCTGGTATATCGGCACATTGGTTAGATACGCAATGCTATGTTATGGAAAGGTGTGATATGTTGATAGCACCCGATTTCCTTTAATGAAAAAAATGTAAGTAAGGTTCTCCTATTTTTCCTAGAGGTATCTCACGGAAGCAAGACTGCAATACCACCAGGTAAAAATGGTAAGGGCCCGTGCCTTGGGGCCCCGTTATCAATATACCATCCCACGCTGTACGCATCCTGCTTTCTCCAGACATAGGCCTATTTCCTCCACTCCCCACCACCCCTTATGTTTACTGCTAGTACTTGCCCACACCGACTTATAGCCCCATCTCCCGGGACCCCCTACCCTTCCACCGCCACGCTTTTGCCGCCGATGAAAGATGTTAAATATAAAATGGCGGCAGAAAGCAGAGACCTGCCATCTGACACTCGGTCCGCGCGGTGGCGCTGCGGTCGCCCTGGCCGCCTGACATGCGCAGTCCGCCTCCATTACGACGACAGTGGCGCCACCTGTGCACGCCTCGGCGCATCACGCAGGCGCAGTGGGAGCGGCTCACCTTCACCCCCCCCCCCCCCCCGCCCCAGTACACACACACTCACCCCCAACCCCTCCTTCCCTCCGCCTACGGGCATGGAGGGCGCATGCTCAAGAGGCCCTGTGCCGTATTTGGAGGGGTGCAGGGAGGGTGTGGGTAGTTAGGGCAGGAGGTGGGTGGCAGAGGTGGTAGGTGGTCGGTGTAAAGACCTGAGCAGGTAGGGATGCGGATGGCAAGGTGTGTCTGTGTGTGTGGGCGGGGTTAGGCGAAGAGGACTGGGTGGGAGGCCAGGGGGTGCACAGAGGGGGGGGGGGTGTAAAGCAGATAGGGATAGGGGGTGTAGTTGTGGAGAGTATGTGTGAGGTGTACATAGTGGAAACGAGTGTGGGTGAACGGGAAGGAAAAGAGCTGTGTTGGCGTGGGAAGAAGGGGAGGGGGTGAGACGTGTTCAAAGGGGGTGGGGGGGGGGGTGGGGGGAGATATCTCTACCTAAGGGGGAGGTGGTAGACAGGGTTGGAGGGCAGGGGAGTGATGTTAGGAAGAAGGAAGATGTTGGCTTTAGTGTTGACCCTATGAGGTTTACCAGCAGGATACCCAATGCTAGTAGTAGTAGTTCATTCCTCCACTCCCGACGCTGGTTACTCGTGAGCATAACAGTTACTATATATGACACTTCTCAGCACCGGCTGGACACCAGCCAAAGGTGTAAGAAAAATATTTAGCCATGGGGCAGTATGTCCACTAGGTCCAATTTTCTACTTCTCATATATATGTTTATAATATTAGGTTTTCTATAATGTTGATAGTGTCGATGCTTTCCGGTGATCAAAATGAATGTGGTGCATGGGTGTTTAGGGGTGAGCTCAATGCAGGTGTTTTAGTTTTAGTGCGTGAGTAGAACCTTGCAAACTAAAGTTTAAAAGCAGGAATAGTTAGTTGGGAGATGACGATGTTAAAACGGTTGTTTAAGAACTTGTTCAGAGCATTCCTATAATTTAACCATTCGATTCCAGGTAACTTACAAAAATGCCCTCGGCATTATCTGAGGATGTCTGTGGATCTATTGTGAGACCCCAGTGCATCAAATAATCATGACCAATTCTATCTTCCCTTTTTGATTTAGACTCTGCCTATTGTAATTCAATTTAATAGGCAATGAACAATTCAAGGCTGAAGATAGCATCTGATTTAACCTGTTTCATCAGCATTGACATCTGCATACATTATTATCGCCCTCTAGACATCATTATCAGGACAATTGGATTGGGTGTACCCGGAATTCATTAAAGGGAAGCTTGAACTCGCAGCTTTACTATGCGATTTCCTGAGTACACATGGTGTAGGCGCATACTGAGAAATTTCATTTTTTCATCTCTAGACTTTCAGGATGATAATTTCAGATTAAACACGAGTCAACAGGTTGAGTGATAAGCACAGAAATGATTATTACAGCTTATCCTCCGCTTCAGCGCATCCACAGTGTTTGACAGTCTTATTTCTCTTGGGGATTTCCATGTGTGCTATTCCCCTCAAACATTCTTACAGGCCACATAATATCTGTGGATACAGTGATAAATTAACTTGTCTTATCTTTATCTCATCACCTCAATTTATACAACATAAACAGCTGATACAGCAAAGGACAAAACATATTCACATGAGCTTTCAAAAGGTCCTATTACTTCACATATTAGAACGTTCACACTATGGTTAACTGAAAAAAGGTCCGAGCCCATGGGGATGGGGATTTTATTTCCTCCCCTGTGTGACTTTTTATAATTCATCTACTAAAATCACTGCCACGGATTAGCTGTCTGGTTCTTGGGCATTGGGGGATTAATTGAAATGCTAGCCTGATGGAGTTAGGTGGCAGATAACTAAAGGAGTAATGCCCGTGGCCCACTTGCACTTTTTGACGATCTGCTCATATTTTAGTTCAGGCAACTAAGAACATCCCACGACCAAAGCTATGTTCATACTCCTATTACCTCCCGGCGAGAGACTTACTTCTCCGAGCAGTTGACACATTCTCTTATGTAAATCATTTTTGTTTCGTTTTTCTCCTTAGTCAAGGTAACACGTAATTATGGTTGTAATTATGACCCAAAATAACACCAATAGCGGACATCCTGTAGTCCGACAAGCTCTCTGATTTGAACCAGGAATGATTACAACAATTAAGGTTATTCCCCGAATTAAGGCAATTTCAAGAGAATTCGATTTCTTGTTCTTTTTATGCAATCAGAAATCGCCCAGTCATGAATAAAAAGTAGCACAAATAACACCAATGCTCCATCTTAGAAAGCACGATGGAGCAATCGATGTGGTATATCAACTATTCAATGCTCATCTAGCATTCACTGCTTCAGATCTGGAAAGTATTCAATATCTTGTATTCCCTTTTTAAATGCACTTCCTTCCATCCACATTGCAGATTATCCAACATGGCGGCGCTTGACGAAGACTCGGACTTCCCGCCTAGCGTGGAGCGGGAGAGCCAGGACGACCTCGGTAGCAGACGACTTTCGTCCAATGGCGGCAAACCGGCAAGACGGCCGGACGCCGCCATTAATGACCCCATCCATGACTATTTGCGCATGCGCATGGCGGAACTGCAGGACGAACTGCGAGACAGCGGCAGTGACGGCATCCTCAGTGACCCATTCTCGGCCGACAGTTTGAAGGTAAGTTGACCATTAATCATGACCATTAATCCTGATGATTCATATTTAACTTATGCCCATCACATATTTGACAGGTTTTGGTGACTCAAAGTGTAAGCCCAATGTTGAAGCAAAGCTTTTTCTCTCATCCAATTTCTACAAAGGCTTACTCAAGGGGATAGGGCATAGGGACTGGCGATCATTGGGTTTCAGTACAGCCTAGGGAGAGAGAACAAAATTAATGTCAAGGAAACGTTTCTCTGAGTTATAGTCACATATTCTTTTCGTAAATGATTGTTGATAAATGCTTAGGCCTACTGTTGACGGGTAAAATGTTGCACGGTATTGTTAAACCGGGGTACATGATTAAAAAAAAAAGTTCAACTGAATCTCGATTTATTTTTTTGCACTTGTATGTGTACATTACTTGAAATGTGATTACCATGTACCAATATTTAATGCTTTGCCTTTCTTTCTTACAGAGCAGATTTCAAAAAGCATATCGTCAAGCACGTGAATCGGGACAGTTTTGACCTTGAGAAGTGACATTCAAGTTCAAGAGCATTCGCCTCAAGCGAAGGTCAAGGTCACGCTAGTTGACCTTCTTCTAAGACAACGAACATTTAAATTCTTGACATCAAGTAAAAATGACAGCAGAGCATCATGTATAACATCATAGAGAGAAAAGGAGGAAATGAATTGTAAATATTTATAATATGACATTGATTGATACCCCTGCTGTAGTAACTTTTTTCTATTGTAAGAGGAACGGAATGCAACATGTTCGATCCTATCCACCCTATTGTCCAACGTTCATTATGCTCTGGATTCTATCCTTATTTAACGTGTGTACATAAGCAAATTAAAAGACTTTTTAAAATAAATTTGAAACAGACTGTTATGCTACGTTCTATAGGCATGCACTACCATGAAATACTACGCGAATGACTAATAAGAAATCAGGTCTAAAGTAAGCATGTAATCTAGAGCAACCTATTATGAGAAGTAACGCAGTTGGTAAAGGCATAATCAACTGTCTCGTAATATAAGCTTTGTATATCAAGTTTAACATCATGCTAACACCAATTATCAAATATATTGTTTGTGGTCTACCTTATTTGCAGCGACGTTCTTCTCACTCTAAATATTTAATTGAAAAGACGACCAATGGTATCCCTAGCCATAGATCTGTGATTATTCAAAATCGCATCCGCGCGTACTTAATTTAGAAATACATTATCACAGTTACATATAATCAGCCTTGCACTTCATTTCTGAATGGATTTGTCAAAATCACCCTGCAAAAGGGGAACTCTTAACTATTAGATTATACGGTGCTCTCTGAAACTAACGCAAGCTACCATATACAACACACTTATGTTTATCAGCTCAAGGCACAACTCAGTAATGTCAACTATCAATCTCAAAAAGTAAAAAAAATTGAATCATGTCCAACCCAAATGTCGTCTGGTTTTTAAAAGGTAAACAATTGTAATCAACTCTTTCCAAAAGAAATGTCGTCTGCACCAGTTAATATCGTCAGTCAATGTCACCATAATTAGCCACCGACGTGAATAAAAGCATGGAGCACACACTTGCTCAACCGAAACGACCTGGTACGGCTAGCCCCTGTGTTTTCCTATCAATAAAGTTTGTCAATGGACATGCAGCTGAGGAGAAAAAGTTGTATTTTCGTAAATAATCTCGTCTTTTATATTTGTCACTACTCCTTACCGCTGTAACGTCAGTTCTCACCCGGGCGGTGACATCTTTGCAAAACTCCCACGTTTTTAGTAGTATTTTTTCCCTATTTGGAGAGAAGGAAGAGATAAATTCTTATAAAACGACCACCGTTTTGTTCTACTTTTCGTTAGTTATATTTGGATTGCCGTATTGTGTATTTCAGGTTAGAGGATACGACTGACATCTAACATTAAAAGCTGGCGTTTAGTCTCAAATATATTCAAACCAAATGGGAATCCAAAAGGATATTGGGATATTACTTACAAGGACACAATTTATCACCCCCCCTCCCCCTAAAAAAAAACAACCAAAAAACCCAAAACACACCAGTCTAGTACTAGCGCTACGCCGTCTTGATCTCACCATCTCTTACATCGAACAACCTACGCTGGGGAATCCCTGGTATCTTTACTGAACGATCGCGAGAACCTCCACAGTGACCACAGGATGAGTTCTGGGTGGTCAAAATGGTTTGGACAATTTGTTAAAATTCCCTAAAAGTTCATAGATGCCCCTCAACAGATATTAAGTCAGACAACACCTAAAGAAGTATGCTTCTTGCAGGAATATACCTTTATCTTGATGCTAATTTAGATTCGGTCTGAAATGATTTTATTCACTGCAGATATGGTCTATAATGGAAGTTTGTTTACACTTGCGAGTCACAATTCAAACTCTTATTTTGCTAATAGGTTATGTATAAAGGTTATTCCAAAGAAATTGTCAGGGATTTTCCCTAAATACCCCTTAGACATTAAAAAACCCCATCTTATGCGACATTGAAATAGAGTGAAATGGTAATTTCCTGTCTGAGACCCATATGGGTCTCATCTCATTCTACCAATAGGGTACTCCTTATTTGCATTTATACTATTGAGTGAATCCATGTAGGGCATGATATAAGTTCTGTCTGCGCAGAAACAGACATGGTTATGCCTCATGATGAAGAAACTTGGTGTAACAATACACCTGAGAATTAATGACATCATACAAGACTTACAAGGGCTTGTCCATTCATTTTTCTTATATCACTTAACCGACTCATCTGACAACTGGGTAGCCTGTCATTCAAGTAAGACATTGGAACATTACAAGGCTGATGGCCACCGTCCACAGAGCATAAATCGGCTGTATACGGCTATCATATACGCAATTTACATCGGGAATATATATATATATATATATATATATATATATATATATATATATATATATATATATATATATATATATGGCAATTTTAATCCTATACGGCCGATTTATGCTCTGTGGACGGTGGTCATAATCAAAAGGACGAGGCAAGCCCCTAATCTACATGGCGTTCTGGATAGTTCTATATCTGATGGTATTAGGGGGTCAGCCTGTCACAGGAACCCGGTCATGCTACAACAAAGTGCAGCCCCTCAGAGCTTTTTTGAGGTAAAGCAATTGACACCAATGCGTCATACAAGACAAATGAAAGCGGTTGACGTCAGGCAATATGAGTTTCCTTTTACACCCCCTTTATTATACACAGACCTACAATGTCATGTCTATGCTATAGTTCTTGTTCAAAAAGAGAGGGAAGTCTGTTTTCGGTACATATTATTCGGTGTAATAATATAGTTACATAACTTCTGCAGCCTCTTCAAGCAACTCGCTTGGGATAGAGGATTTGCCAAGCATGTACGATTAAAGTCTGGTATCAAACCTCAAACCTATTCAAACCCAATGGGGACTCAACAGGTTAATTGGCTGTTTCTCAGAATGACACTCCTCCCACAAGAAACCACACCCGCCAACAACAAAATGCGGGCTGCTACATGGGCTGCACCTGGGCTGAAATAAAGAGAGCAGCAAAACAGGAAGGATGACACACTTATCTCAATGCAGAGCATCCTTTTCTGCATTTTCTTTTTAGATGAATGCAGGACCATAGTATAGATAACAGGCCCAGTCCTCAGACACTTAGTGGTTGGAATAAGATGCACTCAAAATTAAATTATTCAGAGCCTCCAAAATGCTCTCATCTGAAGGGTGCACAAGTTTTTTTTCCTGCTAACTTAGAAATTTATAATTTTTCATCTACTAATCAGGAAGGGGTATACTTCCCTTTAGAGATATTTACATTTATTCATATAGGTATTGTAGACGAGATGTAGTTCCAACAGGATTGGAACCCTGATATGATATGATACACATAGAGCTAACGTATACACTAGTCTTATCTAACCCAGATCACCAAATTAAATTGATTGTGACCTCTCAAAGCATTACACTGTGTCTAGCTTGCATGTTGGTGACCACTGGTTATGATATGCCAGTAAATTAGTGTGAGGTTGTACCGGCCTTGGGCATACCCAATCCAATATCCGATAGCGCTGGATTGGGTATGCCCGCTGCTTGCACAATCTCACCCTATTTTGCTGGGATACAACTCAGGGAGGAATCCTAATAAACTAATCACGGCATATCAAATATAAATGGTTTTAATTCTAGTTAGCAAGGGGGAAGACTTCCATACCCACTAACTGACATCATTCCAGCACATTTTAGCACCATTCTAATTGCCCTTCAAAATACCTAATTTGCATTAGAGTGTCCGGGGATATGGCATGTTTGACAACTAGACCCCTTACTCTAGAATGGATGCGTTATATTTCTTCACTTGTACATGGATAGACAAGTTCACGACAATTATTCAAAATGGAAGTCAGACTTTAAAACTTTCAACATTGCGATCTGAATAGTTCTATATCTGCTGTATTTAAGAGGTAACCTGCTAGAGGAATCATATCAGGACACTACGGGTATAAGAAGTGCAGGCCTTAAGATGTGAAAAAGTCAACACCAAAGCTTCACACAAGAGAAACCCAAGCCGCTTGACTAGTGCGCACTGGACGCCCCCACAGAAAGAGACAGAACCATTGTGTCTATAATAATAGTTTGTGTTTTTAATAGCCATTTTGTAGACACCACTTTGTGTTTACAGCACCTCCAGTAATCTTTCTTCATCTAAAATGCATTCATGGAAAGAAACTTTGGAATATGTCTATAGTGTGTCTCCGGATCCCCTGAACACAGTATCGTGTTGCTATGAATGTACAGTGGCCGTGCACCTCCCAACTTTTAAAATCCTTGAACCCCATGCTAGGACACAAGAATGTATTAGGGGAAAAGATTACCAATGTGTATTGCACATTTATTATACAGTAGAGGTTCAATAGGTTTTGACTCAAATAACACTGCATGTCATCCTCACCACTCGCGTACATTCACATGCATGATACACATCCGCTCATTATGTGTCATCGCTTGGAAAAGAAAAAAGAAAGCTGTATACTGTGATAAAAAAAAATATTCACCCTGTCTACATTTCCACCAAAGATAGTAAAAATTGCTGCCAAAGCATCCTAAATCCACTACCCTACTTGTCCCAAATACAACTTTTCTTTTATCAGACTCTTTTATGAATTGAGAATTATCAGCCTTGTCAATGCATTATAAACTCGTCTGGTAATTTATTTCTTGACTATTTGGGACTAGTATGGAGAGTGTATGTAAGTCTGTGACACCCCATATATATGTGTGTCCATGTAAACTATTGGTAGTCCCCTGTCTCAATGGCAGGGCACCAGGGGCCTCATCCAATGCAAATCAGACTTCCAGAGAACATTCCCTGCAGTTGCATCTTCCTTTATAAGCCGCACGGTAGACATTGTGTGTAGGAGGATCTATAGAATTGCAGATAGGGAAAGGGCAGGGATACATCCGTAGGGTTCAACATCCAGGAGGGTGTTTCAAAACAGGGACATACGATCAATCGTAAGAAAAGTGTTTCACAAGAAGCCGAAGTCGTATTTCTACTACCAATACCATTCATATCTATTGTTGGTCGTAAATCTAGTTGTTGGTCGTAAATGTGGGTACTTTTAGGTGTTTCACAACTATTTACGACCAAAAATTACGATCAATCATAAAAGTTACGAGTGGTTTACGATTGATATTTATAAAGCATTTCACAATATGAATTAGCGGGGACCTTTACCATGGCCCTTAATTTATTTCTATTAAAAAACGCAAATATGTTTACAGCTATTTATCCAGTATGATGCACAGATGATATTGACTGAATTTCATAAAATTTTATCCATCAATAACGATTATATTCATACATAGGTGAATTTACTTACCATTGCTATTTACGACCACTCATATCTATGTACGAGCAAAGACACCTTTCCTTCCACTCTCTTTCAAATACTTTATTTATGTCATATACATTGACTAATGCTCCATAATCACACATTGCTCCCGTATTTCCCGATCTGTTTTCTATAAACTTATATTCAAATCATATTCTTGGTCGTAAATAATACTTGTTGGTCATATCTACCTCTATTAAGATACGATCAATCATATCTAGGTGTTTCACAAGGTGTACTCGTATCTTTCACATAAAATACGACCAATGGATGAGATACGATTGATCGTAAGGTATACATTTTGAAACACTACACCTCATTCTACTGCGACCATTCGTATCTCATTAGTCGTATCTAGCTACGATTGATTGTATCTTTCAGTTGGTTCTGAAACACCCTACAGGGTAGGTGGGGATGGATCTGAATCAGGAATAATATGTAAGTATAACATGCAATAGCTAGAGACCATACATACATATGTGTATAATTTATTCGGTATATAGCAGATAGCAGTCACAAGTTGCTTTACTTGAATTGACAGTTGATACGTGACAGTATTTGGTTGCAGTTAGAGCTTTCACTTTCAACTCAAATTGAATGTTTTGCAAGTTGATGTGAATTTGCAATTTCAAAATTTACAAAAAGATTTGACCCTCATGGGCCACTGTACCCTACAGGCGACTTTACCATCGTAATACCTTGTTGACGAACTAATTTGTCCTATTATCAACCCAAACTAGTTATTGTGATACAATATTCCGTCAGAAAGAGTCACCTTACACCGTTCACCCTCAGAAAAATGAGAGTTACCGTACTGGCTTGAATAAGCGCACCTGCGCTTATTAATTTTGATGGTACCATTTACCCTGCGCTTATACAAGACCTGCGCTTATTCAAGATACAAAAATGGCCATTTCAGTACCCTCATTTACCCTGCGCTTATTCAAGACCTGCGCTTATCTGAGACCCCTGCGCTTATTCAAGCCACTACGGTATTGTCGCTAAAACTACCCTCACCTGAGAGTCAGGCAGTGCCTAGTTTTAGCGACAATGACGCTCACTTTTCTGTGTGTGTCTTTTTTCAATCAAAGGAATGAAAGTCATTATGTTTCGTTTGATTAATGTTAAATCAGACTAAGATGTTTTTAAAGTTTGGGGTTCGATGCCGCAGTCTATATTTATATGAGGAATTTGGTGACGTGACTGAAGTTCCATTGGGCATCAAGACTTCCGAGAATAGTTAATTTACCTTTTTTGTCTACATCCTTTGAGTGGGTTGCTGAAATTGTGTCCGGTATTAGTATCTTGTGTGTGCGACTATGTATAGGTCTATGCTAAGTGTCTAAGTTGCAATCCCATTATACGACTTTAGGGTCATCTGACCTACAAGCCTGACATAGTTATCAAGGTCAGATTTTAGTTGATACGTATATGCCTTGTCAATTTGATAATAATAGAGAGTAGGGGGAAGCCCAGTCCCACCATTTCTACCCGTTAGAAATAATAACCTTTTTTCACTTGTATATCATACCAGCTAACGTTTGGTGCAGATCTATATTGTACAACCATATTAAAGGTTTAGGAAATGTACATTATGTGCTACATGTAATTGCACCTTTCTTAACTATGCTAGAACTTTGCTTCTTTTACATTATTTAGTAGGCCTATTTCCCACAGCTACTTTTCAAGATTCTATATAAAATGTGCATTCCCATAATCATGATCACCATCGACACAGAAATCAAACAATTCATTTCCCAGTGTACATACCGTGGTTAAGTAATAAATTATGGTCACTAACCTCTAGCTATGTAGCATGCAAACTAATGAATCAGTTCTAGGGGGGTTAAACCCCAGCGCCCCTATATATAGGGCTGAGTACCTGTCCCGACTGCAAGTCCATTGCCACAACCCAGAAGAAAAGTTTTCTTCTGGGTTGTCCATGGCAATGGACTTCTCAGAGTCTCCTTCACCGGATTCCCAGATTATATTATTATTTTCTTGGAAAACAAAAACCACTGAACGTCCCTTCTCATGGACATAAGTCATGACTGCACTGCAAAGTTGGGAATAAATTATCAGTGGAAAGAAGGTATATTACACCTAATCAGTTTCCCTGACCATTCCTCCTTCTGGTCTCCTATTACCACATTTTTTGAACATTTATCATTTATCCCTTCCCATCCCCATTAACCCATTAAGTCACACTGCACTCATAACCTAGGATGGCCTATAGGATCTGGATCCTCCTGCCCTTTCCTCTTGGCTGTGTCTCATGATATTAGGCCAAAGTGAACGTCTTTGACTGGGTGCCATCTTTGACCTTTGACTGGAATATAATCATCAGAATCACGCCATAACGTTGAACTAAAAGGAAACAAATATGACATCTCCTTGAAAGCGCTTCGTATGATGATCCTACACCTGTATGTATGGATCTTACCTGGCTGTCAGGGGTGTCAACATTCTACCGAGTATCTTGTTCTCCCAGCTCGCTTTCTTATTCCTGTCTTGTTTTTTATGCTTTAATGTCACTTTTGTGGCCTGGTGTCCTGAAATATGAAAAATTTCATGTTGAAACTGATTGTACAGTGACCTGACATAAACAGGGCTAGGAATGATAATGATAGGAGAACCTTTAGCAGAGTATAGGTAAATACTATAGGTGAGGGCAACGTAGTATTTAGCATGGCTACCTTTCCTCTAGCCTCTATAAGCAGCTCTGTGTACTTGTCCGATCCTCTCCCGAACAGAGCTGCTTGGTATGCCTCATTCAAAAGTGGAGTAAGTGCTCGATCACAAAGAGGACACCTAGTACTGTAAATATTTTGTGTTAGATTGATAGAATAATACTTAAGCAAGGTCGATCACACCAAGACAAATGTGATCAGATCTTTTTAAAGGTGCAATTCAGCAAATTATGAGTTAAAACTTCACCCCATCGGAAGTGGCGGCCATCTTGACGTACATATGACGTGGGTTGTTGTCATGGTAAAGTTACCCTGGTAACCCTCTCCCACTCCAGAATTTTCAATAGGGTAACGTCAATCTCCGAATGGCCGACCGTGAGAGACACAGGCTGAGACTGAGTCCTAAGCCTATGCTTGGAGATCAGTGATCATAGTACTACCTGAAGGTCTGCAACTACCTATTTCGGCCATTTGACAGGGATTTGAGCTTAGGACCTCTACATCATGAATTCACCATGCTAACCACTACTCTATGAGGGACAGGTGACATAAGGAATGCCCAGGTACAACCCACTCACAATACTCACACCCTGTTTGTACCCTAATCTCGGACATGAGATTTGGCTGAGCTGGTTGCTGGTGACATGGGGGATACAATTGGTACCAGAGCAGCACCTGGTGGCAGCACCAGTATCTCGCTAGTGCCTAATTGGACAGGTTGGCTAAGGGGAGTCGCATACAGGTAAGATGGATTAGAACATTATCTAATGACATGATTTTTTACCAATTTCGGTTGAAACGTTAGTCGTGTGACTCGTGATCAGCCTTGACGGTCGCCATTATCCTCAGTACAGCAGTCTGGCAGTGGTTTAACTACTATGTATCATACGGACAGGCTGTTTCTTTTGTTCTCCCAAGTTAGGTCACTCAAGAAAAAAAGTGGTTTCTCATCACCAAGGTCTGAGAAATCTTACGAGGGAGGCTTTTGTTTTGTTTTCTTTTACTCACTAGCCAAAATGAGTCTAGGAGAATTTACGTTTTTTGTGACCAAAATTCGAATTTTATTGGTAAAGAATTAATTGATCTTTAAAAGTGGAGAAAATGTAAGTTTTGTCTGTACCACTGCATTGCTGGCATTATAACCTGTGATTTGATACCAAATATGACCAATTTTGTTCATTTTCATCAGGTTTCCATCAAAATTTGGCAAAAAAAGACGTTTTTCTCAAAACCGGATTTTTATGATGTTTATTTTTTTGAGTGGCCTTAGAGAGAATGAGGTACTAGTCCTATGACTACTTTATGCCACTAGCTATATAGAGTATACAAGAGATGTGAAATGCTTTGTTCTCCGCGCCCGCTGTGGTATAAATGAACTTTGAGGCACCATGACTGGCTATTTGCCACCCTCCATAGCTGTGTCAGTTCCATCAGGCATCTGCAGAGGGCACCACATACGTGGTAACGGCCTAAACTGCTGCCCCCTACCTACTATAATCTCCATAGACTTCCACAAGAAGTCTCTGGTATTTAACCACCATTCATGTACTTGGATTTGAACTTTGCTGGGTTTAGGCAATCCCTTTTGTTACCTTGGAACCAGCAACAATGAACCAGAATGGTAACCAGTATGGCAAGCTGGCCCCAACTTGTCCTCGGACGCGTCCAGGCGACACCGCTGGTATCTGAGGGGCCATGGCCGTGTCACTTCCCCCTTTTTTTGGGGGGGGGGGGGGAGATCCCCCCGAGGTACCCATCCACACTTTTTATTCAACAGAACTATTTTCACCAGCAACCTTTGGTGCCAGTGATGGAGCTCGGGAACAAAAGTCCAGGTGGGGCCAGCTTGCCAGTTCCTGTTCAACAGTTACATCCATATCTGGCCCTTTAATGTTAGTCAAGGCTGATCACGAGTCGCAGACAAGTGTACTCAGCTGTGACCAAGCCAATATAATGAATACAGAGCTGTAGCTGTGGTTTTAACTGGCTTATGCCACTAATAGTGATTGGTTTTTATGTATTATACAGACAGGTTGTTTCTTTTGTTCTCCCAAGTAAGAGAGCAAATGAGGTATGAACAGATCAATGTGGACAACAATTAGTTCGTCCCTCCAGCAGGGGCATACTTATACTCTCACAGTCCTTCTGGATTGAACCAAGTAGCATAAACCGCTATGCATTAGCCACCTGTGGGAAAGATGTTGATCATAAAGATAGGTACACAGAGTACTCTAATCCTTGTCAATACCAATTAATGTATCAGAAAGAGCTTATATAGGTAGTCCAACCTCTCACACTATATATATATGTCACTATAATAGAACCTGTGGCATGACTACCTTGGATAATCACAATACTTCAGCCATACATAACTTGCACCCAACGTACTGTCTCAGTCAAAAGTCACCCATTTTACTTTTATGCGTGGCTTATATGAAACACCATAGCTTCACACATATGTGTTGGAATGGACACAAATCCAAACTGACGTGTGTAACATCAGACTGTGCAATTCACACAGGACTCCTTCACACAAGACTACTTCAGCCAAGGGGGGGGGGGGGCGCTGCGTAGTTGCTACATAGTGACAGAATTATGAACAAGCCTGTCAAACCATGCATGTCAGACTTGTACCCTTTAGTTTGTAATTTCACCACCAGATGTCCTTGTTGCGGCGTTCTCCCCCCCTTACTTCAGTAGGGTGGCCGGACCTTTTTTATATAATGGTACAACATATAGGTGATATGGATGTACTTATAGCATGAATCCTCACATTTAAAAAAATCCTTTTGTAATATTCATAGAGTCAATAGGGGAGAAGATCTTGTTGGTTGAATCTCCCTCACCCTGCTACACTTTCTGACAGCTTTTGAACTCGTGCCATTCCTCAATGGACCTCTTACATACAGTGTACCCACTGTACCAGTATGCCACCTGGGTTCAAATTGCCACACTAATGGCCTCAGCTCTATTCATATACCATTGAGACCAATGGGAACCTGACCTAAACAATGCTGTCATCTGGTGTCAGAATATGTCTAAACTGATTAAGATCAACACTCAGGAGATAGCCTAACGCTGGCTGGCGGTGGGTAGTATCATTTCCATTCCAAATGCACCCTTTTTAGTTGATTCAGGTCTATATTCAAAAATCTACCGCAAACTACCAATTAAAGATTTCTATAAAAAGATTAGCCCTGAAAATACACATTTTTAGGTGGCTTATCTCAAAAAGATATAGCTTTCTTAAGTAGTTATCAGACCCTCCATGGTATAGGTACATTCAAGATGCTTCAAACAAAAAAAGAATCTCGTTGATATATTGATTTGCCATCAAACAGTGTCAATTCTCCCAGAGGATAGGTTCAAGAGATCACCCAGTTATAGAGCTCAAGACAGACTCAAAATCTGAAGGTCTGTCAACAGGACCCATTCAAGATCTCTTGATACCAAGTTACTAGATGTCTCTATCTGCTCCCTAGCCAAAATGAGAGGCCATCATAAAAGGGTCACTTAACATAGGATCAGATAAAGATTGAGCGACCAGCTAGAGCCTCCGGCCACCCTAACTTCAGCCATGATCGTGCCTCTACATGGGTGCTCACAATTTTGACCGTGTCGCCGTGTCGGATTTAAACAAAAGGGCTGTGTCACTGTGTCGAATTTTAGCTATATAATAACTTAGAGAAAAATCCTGTGGGTCGATTTTTATCCCTATTGTTCCTGTGTCTGTCGATTTTTAAAATGGCCTAAAAGGGCCATGTCGCCGTGTCGCCCGTGTCGATTTTTACCCATGTAGAGGCACATGATCTCCTAGTCTTTTTGGTACAGCTAATAGTTCCCATCGTGTCTGTTAGGGGGCATCAGTGCATACACCTGTCGGGGTACCTGTGCTCCCTGCTAGGGGGCAGCACTGTGAGCTAGTGACCCCACTGGGTGTGGTCAGCAGTTACTGAATACATAGTCAAACATGCAGTTATGTCTGTTGTAGTTATGTATGGTGCGTTCATCGATGACCTGATCACGAGCTGTTGAGGTGGGGAAAACTATTATTCAAAAACTGCGTCAAACTGTTCACATGATATTATGCCTGTGGCATCAACAATGTGTCTATCCTATAGTGAGTCTGGGTAAGGTGTTAGATCGAATATTTAGCAACTTCTCACATACTAACTAACGAGTGGACATCATAGATATGACGTGTACTTATACAATGTAAGAAAAGGAATAATGATATATCAAAAGGGGACTGCATTGGGGACTTTGAAAGTTGGAGAACTCCTTAGTATTTTACCCATGCTGGTCTATTAAGTCCTCCCATCTCCCCCCTGGTTGCCTGATCCTGTCACATGCCTCACACAATACAGTCAACTCACCCCTACCTGAAACGACCGGCTAAGCATCTTAGTAAGTAACCCACTATACCTAAAGAAACATCTAACTGGCCCTTGCAAAATTGACCCCCCCCCCATTAACCCCTATCCCTATCTCTAAACTACCCACTACTCACTTTGCTGTATGCTATGTTACTTGCATTATTGGTTTTTATCAAAATTTCTTTACCATTCAACCCAGGGAGGGCGGGGACAAAATTAACAGTGATGTACCCCTACATCTCTAGAACACCCTCAGTGTATTCACAACATTAAGTAATGTATGGTTTGATAGAAAACGGTTTATTTAGGGCAGATGGAGATATGAACGGGCTATAGATTACTAATTTAAAGTGTTATCACATCCAATCCATTTATATCTTTATCTGCCCTAAATAAACCGTTCTCTATCAAGCCGGTCAAAGATGGCACCCAGTCAAAGGTGTTCACATTGGCCCGATCTCATAAGACACAGCCATATAATCTATTCATTAACCACTGCATACGATGATCGTTAACAGGTAGACTGCACTGCCATAGCGACGACATTAGAGACGGGAAACAATTTCACTCCTGTCCAAACCAATTATCACAGGTATTTCCGGTAACATACTGATAACGAGTCCAATAAGTAGGACTTTGTTCTGGTAATCGTTGTTGTTGGTATTGGCAAATACCAAATCTTCAGGAATAAATTGGATGAAATTATATTTCATTCATGATTGCATCTCTTACTTGGAAATTTGTCATAACAGCTAGGGTAGACCATGCACTGAAAACCCAAGCTTATATAAACCAGCAGAGTTCTATGGGTCATCGAGGCTAGACGATGATCCCAGGCCCTCACTGTTCTGATATCATTTGACTTTATAGGACCCTACTATAGTCTATGCAAAATTGTAAAATGTGCACACTGTAAATGGTTGGTTACATTTTTTTCCATAATCATTTTTTCCCTTGATTGTGCAGCTGTAGTTACACAATCAAATCTACTTTACAGCTTCGTACTCTATAGTAGATTCTACTCTGTACCTATATACTTTACTATTACTCTACACAGAGAAAGGACGTAGAATCATTGTGACTCCTAACTTGATCATTGAGGTTACTCTCCCCAGTACTCTAAATTGGCATTAGCAGGACTCTATAATAACTCTATAATGACTCCTATTCTAAGACTCCCTAATAATTGTTGATTGGCATTGATAACAAACTTAACCATTGATACTGTAATACACATTGTAGAATGAGAGATATAGAGGATACTATTGCATCATAGACTCAAGACATTTGAAAGATATTCAGGCAAAATTAGGAATGGAATATACCTGCACACGTAGACACCCTTTCGCTCTAAACCCATCATTAGAAGTGTTTAGAGGATTTGAAGACAATGTGATTACAAATTACTGGCTAGCGATCTGGGCAGCGTCCATGTGACTTTCCGACCTAGATCATTAATTTTTTGTGACCTGCAAACTGCTGTTTTTGTTTAGCAACGATAAAAACAAAGTGAGATTTTTTAAAAAGAAAAAGCTACTTTGCGTCCTGGAGCTGCACACTCATTGTTAGTGATGAGTAATTTGAGGGAGCCAAATTTACTTTATTAACTATTCTGAATAAAATTCATAGGACTATAGGCCTAAGCCTGTCCCACGCTCCCTTATGGCACAGAAGGGCACTTGCAAATGACCTTGAACATTGACTCTTGCTTGATCTGGCCAATCCTTGTTCTTAGCTTGGAACCATTGAACCAAAACCAGAACTGGAACCAGAAATGATGGGAGAACTCTGGTTCTTGTTCACTGATCCCAAGCTAGCAGCAGGGGTTGCCTAAGCCCAAACAAGATTCAAGTTCATGGTCATAGTGGTTGTTACCAAATCCTTTTTGTAGAAGAATGTGGGAACGAGGGTAATGGGACTAATGCAAGTGGCCTGGGTTAGTTCTCATCACCTTGCCCTGGTTCCTGGAAAAGGATACCTTTCTCCTAGTTACGTCACATTATAGAACTGAAGTTGGCTAGGGCCCTACCCTTGCCCCCGCAGCAAAAATAGATTTACACACCGTCAGTGTCACAATAAGAGGGAATTTTAGCAAGCCAAACGTAGACGTATAGGAACAATCCTGTGACGTCATCAATATGTGTGCCCTTCACTAAACTGAAAGTAAAACAAAGTAAGCAAACATGTGATGACCTAGGGTCATAGAGTTACATAATAGCTGCTCCATGGACATTAAGCCAAATCAATAAAAGTTTGTTTCAGGGGGCATTAGAAGTGTTTAGAGGGCTCTTATTTAACAAAGTGTATCTTATCCACAAAAGCATGGCCTTTTGTTAGGTACACTGTAAAAAATATCCCGTAAAAATTACAGTGAATCACTGGCATCACTGAATGCCGACCGTTTCCCGTTTTTTTTACGGTCACCGTATTTTGCTTTCCCCCGTAAATTTTACAGGCCTTTCCCGTTGTATTTTTACGGTGATTCATCATTATTATACGATTATTCTCTGCTATTCAATGATGATTATAATTGTTTCTGGATTCATTGTTGTGTAGGGGTTTACTACGGTAATCATTTATATCCAGGTGACCGAGGAGGGTTAAGTTCGGGTTGTTCCCGCCTGGCGTTAGTGTGGGCGGTATCCCAGAGGGGGCGACTGTCCTCTCTCGGGTACTGCGCACCACGTTTCAGGCGGGAGCCAACCGACACGTGACCATGTCCATTTCACATCCAAAGGGGGTATATAAACCTCCCCTCCTCGTATAGTCGCCAGTCAGTGCAGGCCCGGCTGACTCCCAGCATTACCCTACCCCAATCACTAGATTGAACCAGGACTGCTTCGTCTTACCCTTCGGGTTAAGACTAGATTAAATTGTAATAGGGATACGTTGAATAAAACACGCTTTCTACTTCGCACTTGGAAACTGACGTTCTTGTTCTCTTTTCTGAGATTCCGAACCACTACACTGGTGCCGTGACCAGGATCAGTTTCGAGTAGCAGTCAGGTGAACCTGGCCGGAGTAGGAGAGTATGGGGACGGTAACGTCCCGGAGCTGAACAACCCAGTTGTTCCGACCAGCTTCGAGGGTTTCATGCGTGAAACCGAAGGAGCTTTAAATCCAGGAGCGCCTTTGGAAGAAGGAGAACTGGAGTCCACCCGAGTGGACCAGATGGATCCGGAGGAAGCGAGGGGGTTCACACCGAACTTCATTGCCACTCAGGGCCAAATCATGTTGAACACTGGGCGTTCTTTGTTCAACACAACTGACTCCGTTTTCTTTCCCGGAGGAAAGAAAAGAGCGAATCAGAAAGGCTCATTTCTGGACCCGACGGTATTAGAAATACCGCCACAACCCCTTCGGGTCGTACCCGAAGATGGTCCCATCGTCGGGACCCAACCTGATCTTAATCAGGACGACACCTTGGATCGGGACAACGATTACCGGAACAAGGAAGAAATGAACAAGCAGTACGATGCTCTGCACGACGAATTGGTTTCGTTGATCTCTGAAAGGAATAGGTACATCCTAGAGAATAGACAGGTCCATCAGGATATGGAGTGGAGAACGGATCAGTTGACCCGTGACAACCAACTGATCCAAGACCAGATGGAGAAAAATCAGGAAACCCTGAAAGCGGAAAAGAAAAGATTATCCGAGTTAGGTCAAGCTAACCGGAAGTCTTATGCCTGTATCAGGCGGACCTAGAAAGATACTCTAGGGAATGGCACGCCGCCAAGGACGCTCGCAACCAGCAGGTGGAAGACAATGAGGCAGTAAGAACCGCTATCATAAAAGCAAACGAAGAGTTAGATCAGAAGAAGCTCGAGGGCATGAAGGCGGTATCTATACTGGAAGCTAGACGGGTAGAGTTGGAACTCTACCTAGGTAACCAGAAGGTACCTGACCCAGAGGTGACCCTCACCCCTGGGGAAGGAGTGGAGAACCCTCCGCTCCAAGGAGTTCTAAAACCCACCACCCGATACCCTTCCGGAGGACAGGTAGAGAAAGATGTCTACTACACATCTGCTCCCCCTGCTCCGACGGGACCTTCGGTAACCATCGATCCGACGGCATATTCCGCGGGAAGTGCGTTGGGAGTCGATAGTTATGACACCTTGAACCCCTTCGCTGGGGATAGTCCATCTCAGTATGGAGCTGTTCCACCCCCTTCGGGTACGAGCAAGAACACCACCACCCATGAGGATCAACAGGGGGGGTGGTATGGTTATGATAATTGGGGTGACCTGATTTTCCATCATAACCAGGAGGCAGAGACCAGAGAAGGGAGAACTCCGGGAAATCAAACCCGGGGGCATGCAACCCGAGGCAAGAGAGCCGGGGAAGGACCTTCTGCTGGATGGTCTAGGGATCAGAACCGACAGTACCCCCGTACTGATAGTCCTGATAGACCCACCACTGGTCAGGGAAGTCGGCCTAGACCCCAAACCCATGACCAGACAACCACCGGGAGTGTTCCCCCTTATCCGGGTACCACTTCTCGCCCTCGACCCACCCGGTTTCCCGGGTGCGAACCAGTCTCTCCAGTCCGACCATTGACCCGAAGAACCTCAATGGCTCCCGGACTGAGACAGGTTTATGATACTGATCCTTGTATCAAGAGCCTTGGCTTAGATAGCTATAGCAGGGGACAAGATGCCACTGATATAATGGACTGGAGCCGGAATCTATCAGATGAGCTGGTAGAGGGGGCCACCAGGGGTGCCCGACGCACCGCCAGGATCACCAAACCCTACAAAGGGAAAGGACCCTGGAAAGATGAATACCAAATATATGTGGATGACTGCAAATACAATGGGTGGTCTAAAGAAGACTCATTAGGAGCCTTCGTAATCTGGCTAAATGATGGGCCAGGTAAATCAGCAGTCTCCCAATGGAGAAGTACATATGGCCCTTCGGGTACATATGATCAGCTCGAAAGTACTGCTGTATATATCTTTGGGAACCTGGTGACCGTGGATCACTGGTTGGTCTTCAAGGGACGAACCCAGAAACCAAAAGAGTCCCCAAAGATATATGGTTCAAGTTCAAGTTCAAAAGGTATTTATTCACATGAAGACTCACAAGTAATTAAATACAAGTATGGTTATATGAATTGCACAGAGGTATAAAGATTATACATGCATAGTTAAGATAGATCAGGTTAATTTTGATCTCTAATAGTTCATCATTTTGGTCAACATGTCGAAAAGGCTGCGTCTAGACTGAGAATAAGTCTGTTTTCGTCTGCCACCTTATAGTTTCATGAATACATCATTGTAATAGTTCCATTTAGGAGTATATAATTTAATAAGTATTTATGAATAATGTTGTATATTATTATAATTTGATAATAATCGATAACCTGTATGAATAACAATTATCATGGCGATAATCAATATTCTTATAATATAGCGTATGTACAATAAGTCATTTTTAAATGATTATTATTATAACAAGTTATTTTACAATATAAAAATACAGGCTTTATCTAGCTTGTACTAATATAATTACAGGACATTACAAGAACAATACAAGGTTGAGATACAAAAGAATAGCTTTACAATTTGACTGAAAAATTGGTATCAGGAGACAAGAGAGTTTGAACATTTTGAATATTAATTGATGACATTTGTAATTAATAATTATCAATGTTGTTGTATTAGATTAGACCAGACCAACAAATCTATCAATAAAATAATGACAATTGTATTATTATATAGACCTATAAAACTTTAGGAATGAGGGATTTTAGATCTCTCTTAATAAAAGACCTAAATTGAACAATGTTCGGTATATTTCTGGTTTCAGGTGTTAAAGAATTCCATATAGTGGATATTGTATATTCAACACTTTTTTTGTACAACTCCTTCTTAGGTATTACATTCTTCAACAGAGGACCCCTTGCACATCTTAAATTAACATTCAATTTTCTTAAATATAACTCCTTTCTAGAACGTTTATATCCCTCCACTCTGGCATGGGCATTTCTTCTATCACTTAGAAGGTTTACTTTTGCTGAGCTATGTACTAAGATAGTGCTTGTTCTCATTTTTAATTTTAAACAGACTTTTAAAGCCCTATTTTGTACTCTTTGTAGTTTTTCAAGCAAATTTTTTCCTGAGCTCATATACAAAATGTCACCATAGTCCATGATTGGGAGGATGTAAACTTTATATATTTTTAATAAGCTCTCCTTACTTAGGAATCTTGAAATCCTATTGAGTTGATATGTCCGATATGCAACTGTACGCATTTGATTCTTTATAAACACATTGTAACTTAATTTTGAATCAAGAATTACCCCCAAATATTTATAGGTTGGTACTCTTTTTATAGGTATACCCTTAATATTAAACTTTGCATTTTTGAAGCATCTTGAATGCCCAAAACCCATAAATTTTGTCTTATCTATATTGACAGTCAGCTTGTTTCTATCACACCAGGCAACAAAATCATCTATTGCAACTTGCATAATTCTTTCAGCTTCCTTTTCAGATTTATGTGAGCAATATATAACAGTGTCATCAGCAAAAATACTGATATTAACATCCTTGCAGATCTTTTCCACATCATTTATGTAAATTAAAAAGAGTAAGGGGCCCAAAATTGACCCCTGGGGGACACCGCATTCAATTTGTGTGCTTCCTGAAGAATGACCATTTGCTTTAGTCAACTGAGTCCTATCACTTAAATAATTTGAAATCCATTTTAAAAGATTGCCTTTGATCCCAATGTGATTGAGTTTTGAAAGTAAAATTGAATGATTAACGGTATCAAAAGCTTTTTTGAGGTCGAAAAAGGTGGCTATTGTATTTTTCCCTAAATTTCTTTCCTTAAGTATATTATCTGTGATATTGCTTACTGAAGTAATTGTTGACATATTTTTGCGGTACCCATATTGAAATTTTGATAAGAGGTTATTTGATTCAAGGAACTCAAGCAATTGTTCATGCACAACTCTTTCCAATATCTTGCCTGGTAGGGCTAACAGGGAGATTGGTCTTAGATTTTTGACTTGCTTACTGTCTCCCCCTTTAGGTATAGGGATTACTGTAGCACATTTCCACTTTAAAGGGACTGTGGAGGTTTTGAATGAGCTGTTAAAGATATGGATTAATTGCTTTTTTGTGTTTAGGAAAATAATTTTCAGGATTTTTGCATTGACACCTTCAACCGCTGACGATTTTGATATAATTATATTTTCTATGAAATCATCAACATCATGTTCACCAACCTCCACATCAGATAAAGAAGTTGAATGGTTAGTTTCACCTTCAAATTCCCAATCAACTGTGAGACCTTTTGCTAATTCACTACCAATATTCGTAAAATATTCATTTATAAAGGAAGCCGTGTTTTGTTCTTCTATATTGATATTATTTTCATCAACTAACTCAATTTTGTTAAATTTTGATTTTTTTGATGGTAACAATTTCGAAATTTCCTTCCAGAACAATATTGGATCATTTTTGTATTCTTCTGTAATTCTATTGACATGAGATTCACGTGTTGAATGAACATTTTCACTTAGCACTTTACGGGCATCACTAGCAATTTCCTTGTCAATTGGATTTTTTGTTTTATATGCTCTAGACAAAAGTCTATCCTTCTCTACTATTTCTTCTAGGAGTGCTTGTGATACCCATTCCTGCTTAGGTTTCTTAATGTTAAATTCTTTGAATGGACACATTTTATCAAGTATATCTCGTAACTCATCTATATAAAAATCCCACAAAAAATCAGGGTCATTATTCGAGTAGAAATCATTCCAGTTTACATCAATGAAAGAATCAATTAAAATATTAGCATCAAAGTTCTTCATAGACCTTCCTGTAAAAGTTATCTTAGGCTCAATTTCTTTTTCAATTGATTCAATAGTACCGTAAATTATGTAATGATCACTTAAATCAAAAGGAATTACGTCAGCGTCACTCAAGTAATAATTATTAGTAAAAATTAAATCTAGACAGGACTCTTTCTCTTTGACACGAGTTGGTTTTTTGATCCAGTTAAGAAGACCGTATTGCATAAACATATTAATGAGCCTATTACTTAACTCCTTTAGCTTAGGGTCTAACAAGTCAATATTGAAATCCCCAACGACAAATAAATTTTTATGACTCCTTTGTGATAACCGATTAATAATTGGTTCAATAGTTTCAAAGAATTTTTCTATATTACCATTAGGTGGTCTATATACCGTACATACTATTGTAGATGCTTTGTTATGATCTTTAAATATTACACAGTGTGTTTCTAAGTAACTACATGAATAGTTATATGCTAACAAGTCATCTGCAGAACATGTATATCTATCATTTACATATATGCCTAAGCCACCTCCAACCTTAGGTAGAAGGTCATCGACATTTTTTTTCCATTTTCTGTCATTTCTATACAGGCTGTAACCTGGAATATTATATGTGGATGTACAATCATTTTCCGTTAACCATGTTTCAGTTAAAGAAATAAAATTGAAATCTGTACCGGTAAATCTTAATTTAAACTCATCCTCAGTTTTTTTAGGTCTTATACTTCTTATATTCAGATTAATGAAATGTTGGCCATTAGTTAAATTTAATTTTGTAACAGACATGTCATTATTATCCATTGTTTACAAAAAGGATATCCCTGGTAACAACAATATTATCTGACTGAAATATCTCACCTATATGACCAGACCACCTTCCCTTCAACTGCACAGCCATTCCAAAATGCATCTCAGAGCACAAATACATAAACTTAAAACTAATACATATAACACATATAGCTAACATACCGTCTATGGTCTAGAGCTTCAACGGATTTTTCATCAGGCAAGACCCGAATGGGCTAGAGACGCCGATTACTATATCGAGACTCTCTTTGTCCGGTTTATTAGCGGACTAAGTGACCCTGATCATCAGGAACTAACCAGAAAAGCTTGGAAAAGCGATTCCTCCCTAGCCGATCTATTTTTAGCCATAGATGGTTATGAGAAGAAGAAAATTCTTCTTGCCGGATTGGTGCCCAACCAATCCCGAACGTCAGCGGTAGTTGACTATAGCAGCAGCGGGGGATCCTCGGGTGAGGATTCCGAAGGAGAAGAGACCATTGGGGCTGTAGCCTTCAGTGGGAAGCGCCGGGACAAAAAGTCCGGTGATAACAAAAGGCGGAAACCTTTTGACAAATCATCCTCTAGCAAAAAGCCAGAGATGCCTCCAGAGGACAATTCAAAAACCCCTTCCAAACCTCCCTCGGGTCCACCAGAACCCAATGTTCCGAAGAAACCGGAACCCGACCAGTCCCTCGGATTGGTAGAAGCCATGATGCAGCGTATGATGGCATTGTTTGATAAGAAACAGGAACGAAAAGTTAAACCCCAACTGAGTACTGTAACATGCTACAGATGTCAGGAGAAGGGGCATTATGCCTCCTCATGCACAGCTGAGAAACCTGTGATGCGATTCTCCGGAAAGAACTCGGAAAATTAAAGGGGATCCCTGAGGAAGGCGACTCAGAGATCCCGAAGGAAATATGCCATGATACTCCTGACGGAACAGGAGTAAGTTCACACTCAGTAGTGACGCCCGGACAAATGGGGGACAAGCAGGCGCAGCTTGGGAACCCTGGGGCCGGGGCCATCAGCATTCCAGTCATACATTCGGGAAGTGAGTCGGGGAAACCCGGTGCTGATGCGGAGGAGTATAGTGCAATGGTTTGTGGAACCAGGCTCCCCCTAGATCACCCTTGCCTGGAATACATAAGAGGGCGTGGATTAGATCTAGGTACTGAGAGTGACTTACAGAAGTTCACTAGTAACCCTTCATTGAATGGAGGAAAAAGGTGGTATTTAGCCGCTTCTGTGAAGGGTAGAGTCGGGGAATTTCTGATAGATACTGGAGCCAGCCACTCCATCATCTCTCGGAAGTTCTACACTCTTCTGCTGGGCACAAATGATGACCTTAAAATGAGGGTAAATGCGTGCACAGCCGACGGTAGCAGATTGCGGACGTTTGGACGTACTTTCCTGTGTATCTCGGTGGTGGGGAAGGAGTTTGTATTCTCCCCAACCATTGCTGAGATCGAGGATGATGGTATCATAGGGATGGACTTTGCCGACCTGTTCGGGATGATGTTGAACCCGAAGACAGGTGAATTGTCCATACAGAGTCCCTATAATATCAAAGCACAATGTGTGCTGAGAGTTATCAGTAGTGTAGCAAGTGTCGCACAGACGGTGAAGCTTCCACCGGGGACCACATGTGATGTGTTAATCAGCGCTTCCTCGGAACTAAGAGGAAGGGCCGGGGTCATGGAGCCCGACGTAGCTTATCTCCAATCCCTCGGGTTGGAATCTGCTGATACGTTGGTGGGAAATGCCCAATGGACTCTTGTCCCCATTTCTAATCCTGGTGTTCATATGGTATATCTCCAGAAAGGCGCTAAAGTAGGCAGTGTGGTACTCGCGGAGGCGGTCACCAGCAGCCTTCTGGGGTTGCCATCCGAAGAGCCGCCGGGTACGGCCGTAATTGAAGAGGAATTAGAAAAGCTAATTCAAGATGCTTCGGAACTAGATCCGAAGGAGCAGAGGGACCTTCGGGTAATGTTAAAACGTTGCCGAAGGGCCTTCGCGTTCCCAGGAGAACCCTTAGGACGAACTGATAAAGTCCTACACGGAATTGACGTGGGGGAAAGTTCCCCCTTTAAAATTCCTTACCGTCGGCTACCTCTGAAGAAGAAGGAGGTAGCAGAAACTGAGTTTAATAAGATGATTAAGGATCATGTTATTGTGCCCAGTTCCAGCCCCTGGAGCAGTCCAGTCTGTATGGTCACAAAAAAAGATGGGACCATACGGTTCTGTATTGACTACAGGAAACTGAATGGGATGACGAAGAAAAATTCATATCCTCTGCCGAGGATTGATGAAACCATTGACTCCCTAGGAGGGAATGAATGGTACTGTACCATAGACTTACAGTCTGGGTACTGGCAGGTCGGAATGGAACCTGCCGACATGGAGAAGACGGCCTTCTCTAGCCATGTAGGATTGTTCCAGTACAACGTCATGCCCTTCGGGTTGTGCAATGCGCCAGCCACCTTCGAGGCCATGATGGAGACATTACTGAGCGATCTACTATGGAAGAAATGTCTAGTTTACCTAGATGACGTCATTATCTTCGGAAAAACATTCCAAGGTTGTCTAGACAACCTGGAAGAAGTCCTCCAGAGAATAATGAGTAATGGGTTGAAATTAAAACCTGAGAAATGTCAGTTGTTTAAGAAAGATATTAATTATCTGGGGAGAATCATTTCCACACAGGGTGTAAAAGCAGACCCGGAGAAGGTCCGAAGTGTGACGGAGTGGGAAAAACCCAGGTGTCCCAAGGATGTCCGTTCATTTCTTGGGTTCTGCTCGTATTATCGAGATTTTTTACCAGGCTATGCCCAGGTGAGCTATCCTATCCAGTCACTGTCTCATTGGACACCTGGTAGGCGTAAAGAAGTTTTTCCATGGGGAAAAGAGCAAGACGAGTCTTTTGAATCCATCAAAAGACTCTTTGTTGAGACACCAGTGTTGAAATATCCGCCGGCCGCCGGTCATTTCATCCTGGATACTGATGCCAGCAATGAGAGCATTGGAGCTGCTTTGAGTCAGGTCCAAGACGGAAAAGAAGTTCCCATTGCTTTTGCTAGCAACACCATGAACAAGTCACAGAGGAATTACTGTACCACCAAGAGGGAACTCTTGGCGGTGATTGTTTACACAAAGAAATATAAACATTTTTTGTGGGGCTCAGATTTTACGCTGAGGACTGACCATTCCTCCTTGAGGTGGTTACTTAATTTTAAGGATGCTGAAGGTATGATAGGCCGGTGGTTAGCACACTTATCAGAGTTCGGGTTGGAACAGAAGCAGATCCAACACCGACCCGGTGTGAAGCATGTAAATGCTGATGCACTGTCCCGCAGACCCATAAGGAGTTGTGGAAATGAGAAATGTGATGATTGTGGAGCCCACGGGGCGGTCCTAGCTGGAGTCCGGTTGCCACTGGAATCCAGAGGAACTGGTATCCTTCAATGGTCTATGGAGACTATCCGAAGGTTCCAGGAGAAGGATCCGAACGTGGGGAGGTTGCTCGGGTTGATTCCTAAGGGGATCAAACCTGTTCGACCTGAAATCTCGCTAGAAAATAGAGAGATGAGGAGATTTTTAGCTCAATGGACAGAGCTGGAAGTATCCGAAGGTGTTCTATATAGATGGAAGATCAATCCTTCGGGAAGAAGGATCAGACAGGTAGTGATCCCCTCCGGTATGAGGAGGGATTTGATGTATTATTGTCACGGTCATATGACCAGTGGTCACTTTGGGAAGAAACGTTCATTAGAGCGCCTGTCCCGGAGATACTACTGGCCAGGAATGAGCACTGACTTACTACGTTGGGTCGCCACTTGTCCCGATTGCTGCAAAAACAAACCCGGCCCTGGGATGGGTAAAATGCCCTTGTCCCAGGAACTGTTCGGAGTTAGGTTTGCGAGAATAGCAATCGACATCATCAGTGGTTTTAAAACAACCCCTGATGGTAACACGTGTATGATGGTAGTTACTGACTACTATACTAAGTACACGAGGGTGTTCCCCTTACCCGATCACAAAGCAGCGACCTGTGCGAAGGCCTTTGTGAAAGGGTGGGTATTACACCTAGGAGTGCCTCTGATGATGCATAGTGACCAAGGCCGGGAATTTGAGTCGGATCTATGGCAGGAAATGTGCCATGGGTTAGCCATCTGTAAGACCCGAACCAATCCCTACCGACCCCAGAGTGATGGGATGGTGGAAAGGTTCAACAGAACGCTAATTCAGGTTCTGAAACCCTTGGTGAATGAAAGTATGACGGATTGGGATGAACAATGTGAATATGTATGCCATGCATACAACAGCACTGTTCATAAAAGCACCAATTGCACCCCAAACTTATTAGTGTTTGGGGAAGACATGATCATGCCAGCCGATCTTGTTTTTGGAGTGGTCGGGGTGAATCCCGACGCACCCTGTCACGTGATGTTTGTAGAATCACTAAGAGACCAGTTTGGTCCAGAGGTTTGGTCCAGAGGTTTGGTCCAGAGGTCGCGGAAAACTTAGTCATTGGATCGGCCGGGAATCGAACCACAGACCTCTCGCACCGGTGACAAGCGTGCTAACCGTTACACTACCAACCCGTGTCTGACTGTTCTCCGCTCCCTACGTTACTGGATCGGTATGGTACAGAGGGGGAGGATTACCCAGGTGTTTCACCCCTTCGGGCTCTCCACCAGGGTACGGGGAATCCGACCCCTACACTACCCCCATCAGCTTCCATCATGTCCTCTAGATTCGGATTTTCCGGGGGTTACCAACCCTGGGCTTTCTCTCCCTCCTAGAAGGGGCTTTATCAAGCAGTTACAGAGAGTCCCAGCCCCCGGAGTATAGAGGCATCTAGCACCAGGCATTCTCACCCACTGGAGACCGAAGATCCCAATGGGGCTTTATCAAGCAGTCGTTGAGATACCCTGACTTCCCAGTGATGGAAGCTTTCTACACCATACCGATTCAGCCAATTTGTTGACTGAACTCCATGCTGAACTCCAACTGCCCGTACTGGGGACCAACACTTCCCAACCTGCTCCTCCAACTACCAACCGCCAGCAGGTGGCCAATCCCCAGCAAGCTGGAATGCTCCTACCGTCCACAGTCAACGTACTACCCGATTCATCGCGGCCGATCCACCAGTGTAGAGGTCGCGGAAAACTTAGTCATTGGATCGGCCGGGAATCGAACCACAGACCTCTCGCACCGGTGACAAGCGTGCTAACCGTTACACTACCAACCCGTGTCTGACTGTTCTCCGCTCCCTACGTTACTGGATCGGTATGGTACAGAGGGGGAGGATTACCCAGGTGTTTCACCCCTTCGGGCTCTCCACCAGGGTACGGGGAATCCGACCCCTACAGTTGTATATTTCATAATATCATCTTAATTCCAGGCCTGTATATATATATATATATATATATTAGGCCTGAGATGCATAATTGAATGCCTCATAGCAATATACAATTACAATCCATGAGCAAAAGGTACTCTAGGATTGTTACAAAGAAACTCTGACAACAGTCTCAATATGTATAATTCTAATTACCACAACATGGGTGTTTATACTATTCGTACTAGTGTCCAGGGTCTCAAAAAAGGAAATTATATATTTTTTATCTTTAATATGCCAAAGGCTTCAATTTTGATTGTGTAATTAATGAGATAGTCTGATATCTTTATAAATCTAATACAATTATGTATGTTTTTAGTTGATAGCTTCCACTAAAGTCTCTCTATCAAACCAAGCTGCCACCTGGTGAGCAAACCTTTAACGTGAGATTCACCGTAAATGAAAAAAACATTGTTTCACTGTACTGGTTTACGGATGTTCAATGTAAAAATAATAGATTTTACAGTGTCTCACCGTAAATCACAATTACGGTGATACACCGTCAAATTTAGCATTGATTCTCCGTAATTTCAACGGACGTTTTTTTACAGTGTAGTGTACTTCTTAGGACTCAAAAGTCACAAACTGGCCTTAAAGGGGTAAGCCTAGGGTCTATGCATACGGCACCTGGTGGCAAAAAATTAAACTACATAAAACCATGATAAAAGCATGTCTCCCTGTTGTATATGTCTTTAAAGTCACCTTTATTAACCCCTTAAATGTCAGACTATGGCATTCTGCACATCTTATCACTGTGTTTTGCGACTTCTAAAAGTTATGATGCCTCCTGGTGGCCAAAACCAGTATTAAAAATCCCCCCCCCCCCCGAAGGTACCATCTCACGTGTTGAGCCACAATTAATTTATTTTGTGTTTTCCCCCTAAAACGGTCATGGCTCATTAGTTTCACCTATGACATCAGATGTCTCGATTATCTGATCGGATCGAGCATATCAAACATGTTTGATATGCTTTCATCCAATCAGTGGGGGTCCCACAAACGACACTTTTCCTTGGTTACTGATCGAGACATCTGATCCAAACACGTTGTTTGCGGTGGCCTTTAGGGGATCGACTGGGGTTCCCCTTATTTCAAGATTGTCACTCATCACTTAAAAAGTAAGCTTATTCTTAATGAAATCAGATGAAATTTACTCCAATTAAACAATTTTGTGGTAAAGACTTCATAGCCATAACTATTTTTAAAGATGTGTCTACAGTCATTCTTTTTAAGAAGTACAGCTAACTCTTAGTGAAATCAAATGATGTTTCTTAACTCCAACTAAACCATAAATACTTCACAGCCTTAATTATTATTAAAGACAAGTCATTTATATTGGACATTTTGTTTGTCGGACCTTTTTGGTTTTGTTCAATATTTCCTTCTGATGACTATTAACATTCAAACCTCTGTTTTTAAAACTCAATTACGCAGCTTGAACATTTTAAATGGCCAATGCACAAGTAGTTTAACACCTGAAGTTCTGTCTTTAGTTGTCATGTGACTTGGCTGGAGGGGTCTGTTCATTAAGACGAGATTTTGTCGATAAACCTATCAACGTATATATTATAAAGAAGTAGCAAGTAACTGGCAAGGGTTGCATGCATGCATTGTACTGACCACGGGGTACCAATGCAGTGCAAGCAAATTGGGGTCAATTTAGTTAACCCCTAAAATTTATATGGAGATAATTATGGCCATTTCTTAGATTTGACAAGTGACATGGAGCTTAGTACCATGAGGGGAAAATAAGCAAAATGCAGAGGATATTTTTTAAATATGACATGGGATATGGCAGGTTCTTAGAGGCAACATGGTACATGGAGATTTAAGTGTCAGGTGACATGATCATTTCTTCGACATGTGACATGGGGACTCCGCCATCTGGACCCTCCAAGCAAGATATTTGCCCATACTGCATTGGTGCATCATGGCTAGAAATGAAGAGTCAGGATGCAAAACAACATATCTCCATCCCAGAATTGAAGTATTTAGTGTTTTGTGTAGAGACACCCTGGGGTCAATTATTACTTCAGTAACAGAGTGTATATTAAAGAGATAGTGATATGAAAAAAATATTAATTCTTGGAAAAATTGTTTGAGGATTATATTTCACTCTACCTTTTTGTCAGTTTTTTGTCCCTATTTTTAGAGATTTTAGAATTGCATCCAAACACTTCAAATATTGAAGCAGCATGCCATCCATAAAGGGTAAAATAAACTGTAAGTACCGTAGGCCATTTCTGAGGATGGACGTACCTCAGGAATGCCTTAAAGATTGAAGGATCTATGTCAGATATATCTATGGCCATTGCAGACTTCTTCAGGCCGGTAATGATCTGTTAATGTAACTGGTTTGTGACTTTACCACTGTTTAGAGCTTATGTGACTTAAGTGCATTTGTGACTTAAAAGGTTTTGTGTTTTAAGATGTTTTACGTGATAAGAGCCTGGCCAAATACACTACCACCTAACAAAAGGGTACCCTTTTGTGAGATAAGAAACGTTTTGTAAGATGAGAGCCTCCCCACCTCCCCATCATTAGTAGTTTCATGCAAAAGAAAAAACAATCCGAAATGATAAGTTGAAAAAGATGTTCTATTTTCAAACTAATAAAAGATGTCACCAACTGATCAGGATGTTTTCACTGTAATTCAAATTCATTTTAACAACTATAACTTTGAACCACCGTGCTGAAATATGACATATGGTCCTATTAACACATTAAAACGCTATATGAAGTAGGCTGATAGTGTTTTAAATTCCCATGACACTTGGCGACATTTCACTATCATCGGGTAGCATCCCCATAGAATAAGGAGGTTATTCACGACAGAAGGCCCTTTCAATCAAGTGATTTCTTTTAAATGCTAATAGCATTTTCTGGATCTCGTCCTCTAGGGTATTCAGCCAAAGCTTCCATCTGACAGCCTTTTAGTATCACCATAAGGAACGTTAATCCTCTGGGACCTTAGCATTTTATCCGGTTTTGTGAATATATATAGGTCCTAAGGATATATGCAAATTAACCACCCATGACGTGGAAATGAAACACGAATAGTCCATGCCAATATTATTGTTGGTATGTCATATAAATCAAAACAGAAAAATGAATTATCCTCTCGATAATGGGCGTTTGTGTTCCATTTGGTGATGTATATGCAGGTAAGGCTTGATCTATTTTTTTCAAATACAAGGTTTACTATGCTTAAAGTTAGTACATTCGATGTGTTGGGCAAAAAATGGATTTCCCTAAAAATGAGTCAGAATGCTCACAAAAAATATATTTGACTTGCTATCAGTTCAATTCACCCTAATTCCCTCCGATTTTGCTCAAATTCGATTTTATTTCCCAATATATGGTAATTTTGGAATAAGAGCGTGCATGTTTTTATTACCCCCATTGAAAATACACTAGAAAAGCCCATGGTTGGTGGACATTGGATCCCTTTGTGGCCTAATAACACCCATAGATGACATTTAATTGACCTCTAGTCTCTAAATATTATACCTTAACAGTATTGGGAACACATTTGAGTAAAATTTAGAATTTGAAGAAAAATCGGATATACCCACTTCAACTACAGGAAGGGTCGTATTCAATGCCCCCCCCCCCCCCATTGAATACAAAGTGGCCATATTCAATGGGCTAAGTAAAAGCTTAAAATCAAAGAATAAAATGTAAATGCCCACTACATTGATACCCTCTCTGCCCTATTTCACCCGTGGGGGCTGGGGCCGTATCCCACAAAGCCTGCGGCTTCATGGGATATGGCCCCAGCCCCCACTCATGAAATACCACAGAGAAGGTATCAATGGGCGTTGGCATTTGTCTATATATGTGGCCAGGTGAGGGAAAGCGTGCCTCCAGGGGGAATTTTTAGTACTGGTTTTGGCCACCAGAAAGGAGTATATGGATGAAACACTGAAAAATATACTAAAATGGGGAATCCAGTGATATGCTTAGAATTATTCCATCTCCACTGAAAACGTTCCATTTTTGGAATGCAAGAGGAACATTTGTTGCCATGGAAACATGGAAAATTGGCTTATATGCCAATTTCTAGTTGCCATGGAAACACTCCATTATTCCAATAATAGGGGAATTTTTTGCCACAAATATTTTTGAAAATTTCACAAGGAACTCAGAATCGAAAACAGACCTCAGAAATTCCCTCTAGAACCAATTTTATGATAAAAACATCAGATGTCTTTGGTTATTTTTCAACAAAACTGTATTTTTTCATTATTAGTATTCATAATAGGATATAGTGGATTTAGAGCTTATTTGCCATTTTCAGTTGTACACACCAACCCTGGTTTGACAAGCAGTTACAGCAAAACTAATTGGGATATTTTACCTCAAGATATCTCATTTTAAAGCCTGTAACACCAACTTTGAAAAGCCATTTACCCCCTGGAGGCACGTTTTCCCTCACCTGGTCACATAATTATGATCACCATGGTAAACATCCTTTTAGATACTACAATAATGTTACCCCTCGCCCCTTTGTTTTTTTGTGGTCGGGAAATTTACGTTGTTGTAATGTAATATTTGGCCCAAGAATTGTTATGAATAGACTATGTCTCATGAAAACGATGCAGGTCTGGAGCTAGGGCTGATTCTGAGGGTAGTTCACGTTTGATACATAGAATAGGTCTAAGAATTATATTTATGTATCTTATTTTTGCTTTGCTGAACTAGACCGAGTCCTGCCTCTCTAAATATGTATGGTTTTACCAAAGTAACCGAAATATTTTGGCCACCACAGGGGTGCAAAGGGTCAAAATTGCTCAAATTCTGATAGAAATTGTGTTTTTGTACTTAATTATCATCAATAATCAATTATCCATATCCTTGCATGTCACTTTCGTGTGTTATTCATATAGATGTGACCCCGAGGTATATATAGCACTGTTCTTTATAACTCTTCATCATATTTAAACAGTACAGCACATGGAAATAGGACCTTGTCATATAGACACCAAAAGGCGTCTATATGACATGACAAAACATGTGTATTTATAATCGGTTTATATCAATATAAAGAGTAATGCATTAGTCTCTCTAATGATTTTTCTTACTGTAGAAGATACGTAACAACATAGCACACTCATTTAATTCAATCCAACCACCCACATTGCCACCCCAGAGTCAGACAAAGTTGTGCTTGGCGTCTGTATGACATGATGGTGTCTATATGACAAGGTAGCATGTGAGCCCTGCAATTTCCACCCTTTTCATATTTAAATATTTCCAAAGTATACAATATATGTACCCACTAGGGCACAATGTGCATATGAAATATAGCAGTCCTGAGAGTAATGTTAGACCACTATATACAAGTGCAAACTAACGTCGGGCGTCTATATGACATGATGGCGTCTATATGACAAGGGTAGATTGTTGTACTTAATTATTTCCTATCAGTGCAAGAATTTTGTTATGGGTGTCCTATGGTAATATGTTGAGGGCAAAATGTCCTGCACACTAGCAAAGCCATTCTTACTGCCAAAAACCAGCCTAAATAAAAAATATTATCACTTTCCCAGACACAAGAGAACAGTAATGCCAGGCGTCTATATGACATGATGGTGTCTATATGACAAGGGTAGAATGGGATACTGTCTTGTTCCTTTTCAGTGCATAGCCTTCGCTATGCACGTCCCTATGGTTACATATTGAAGGATAATGGTGCAGGATACTAAAATAGCCTTTCCTTCTGCAAAACATAGATGCAAATAAAAAATATTATTACTTTCACTAATACAAGAGAAAAGTCATGTTCGGTGTCTATATGACATGATGGCGTCTATATGACAAGGGTAGAGTGTGGTACTTAATTATTTCCTATGAGTGCAAGACCTTTCTAATGGACACCCCTAGGGTAATATATTACAGGGGAAAGGTACAGGGTGCGAGTAGAACCATTCCCTGTGCAACCATGAGATGTAAATCAAAATTGTTATCATTTGTTTTGGCAAATACTTCAATAATTTTTTTAAATGCTAAAACTTAACTTATGTCAGTAAAAATATGATAAACTATGTCTCAAAAATCAAATATTGATTTTTAAAGGGTGTTGCTCAATCATAGTATTGGGCCCATTGGAGCTCTGTCCCTCAAGTAAGGGTAGTTCCAAGCCTATATATTCATAGAGAGTGGCATCTATATGACATGATGGCGTCTATATGACATGTTGACGTCTATATGACAAGGTAACATATGCACAAGAACATTACTGTAGTTAGGACTTATGCATCTCCTAGGCATCACGTAACATACCTACTTGTAGGGAATGGTCTCTTTTATCACTTAAGCAAGGAATTACCGATATGGGCCAAACAGGAATGATATAGAAAAACTGCAAACTTGTATATCAGAAAAATCATGAAAAAACATGAAAAATTCAATTTCCATCTCCTTATCCTGATTTACTTAGCAAGGTTTAGCTTAAACGTTTTATATTAAACGAGAGAATATGGATATACCCTCATTGTGCAATAGAAGTAGACAGCCCATAGTTGATTTTTTTTTCAAATTACAGAGGGATTTGCATAGGCTTGTCATATAGACGCCACTAACCACCACAACTCATGTTTAGATGGTTACCATGGCAACCATTATAATATTTAACAAAATGTCACTCCATGGCAGGATACCTCAACACCTGTAGTGTACCCATGTGAAAGGATTGAGTAATATTGCAAGAAAATAATTTTGCAAAGATTCCCATCCCTTGGTCCAGACCTGCATCGTTTTCATGAGACATAGTCAGGTCCCTCCCACTCAACCCTCACTAAATCCTGAAGCCCCCAGGTATCCTGGATCCGCCACTATATGATGACCTTAGAATATACCAGGTAGGACAAAAAAAAAGGTTTTGTTAAAATATGATATGAAATAGAAAGACGGCATATTACATGGATTATTATGCAATTTTGAATAATTTTGACTTTTCGATACCCTTTTGGTCAATTTTTGGATATGCAGAAAGATTGGCTGGATAATAATGATAAAATGATAAAAGAAATACGACCTACCGACCCTACACCTTTTACCCATGTTACCTGAAACAAACCTCTTTTTTGCCTAATCTGTGACATCAAAGTAGCTACCAGGCAATCTGTGAATGTCAGATGTTGTGCTTTAGTTTAGCCTTGCACTGAGCTATGTTTTATTGCAGGACAATGGCTCGTCCGTCATCTATCCAATACCGGCTGAATATAGACGACACAATCAGTGATATCAAGGAATTGGAAGAGTCTCTTTATCTGCATGGTTTTATCAACAAACAACTTCAACGTGCAAAAAAGGAAGCACTCCACACTCAACAGGGCACGCCATATTTCAAACTCCTTCATTGCATTGTGCTTAGAAGCATTTCCATTTCCAAAACGTCTGCTCCACGAACTTGAGAGCGAGGTCTGGAAAGCAGTCCCATGGTTCACACAACCCCTTTTGATTGGCTGCTCCTCACCTCAGCTTACCCGCCACTGCCACCGCTCTGTGCCGCCACCGTCGCCGGGCGGAGCCGTGCGGAACCAGCAGAAACGATGCTGGAAGTCGTCTGCCACTTCTGGCTGACAGCAGACGATAAAATGATGGTAGAAATGAAATAGAAAAAAAGGGTAAATACCACCCAGACACAGCACCGTTAGTCTCTCCGCCTCCCCCATCCATCTGCAGTAATGTGAGTGGATATGGCAGGGAGGAGTGGCCGATGGAAAAGGCGGCAAACTCACTACAGTGAGTTGGAATTATAACAGCAGACGACTTTTATTCCGCCTGCGTCCGTGAGTGGAGGCGGCGTCGCTGCATTCGCCGCGTTCGCCGGCGTTCGCGCGGTCCGCGCGTGGCACGGGAACTACTTGTAGCCAGCGCCGTGAAGTATTAGCCGCCAGCGTCAACGATGATAAATCAACTGCAGTGTCGTCTGCTCCACAGGAAGTTTGTCGCCTCCCCTCCCCGCGTGTCCCCCACACCTCTGGCTGGTGGTGGTAGTGGAGGAGCGGTAGTTTAAGGTGTTATTGTTGTTGTACCGGTACTACTACAACTACAGGAGTCCAGGACGGTACAGCGGTGTGTGGAGATGGCATACGACTCTTTAACAGTGTCCTCTGTATCAGCCCCTACCTGTGCTGGTAGTGGGGAGGCGTACCGGAGCACGGCCAGGTGGGCGCCGCTACCACTACTACCCCTACGGATGGAGCCTCACCTGGTAGTGTACCTGCTGGTCCTCCTGCTCCTCTCCTGTGCTGGTGAGTCCTGTAGCTTTAATACCCTTTAATCTTACCAATGTCATAATGACCACCACATCTATACCAGATGGGTGATATATCAGTATATCGACTTGTCTTGTATTCAATGTATTTTTAAATATTGAAAACAAAGTACTTTTTTTGTGCTGTAATTTCACTTTGAACAGCAACTGCAATGGGAAGGGGAATGAAGGGAATGTGTCTTCATATAGGAGCACATCAGAAAGATTTATGTGGGTAGGTTAATGTAAGAGATGACTAGGGGTCGTAAGGATATATAAATTAGGATGGTAAATCACGTATTTGGTCATAGGAAACCCATTCCTCATTGAGGGACCTGTTCATCCCCTTGAGTTGGGGAGTATTGAAATGTAGCAAAACTGTTACATTCAAACGATATACAGATTATTTTTCCTTTAATTATAATGATCAACGTGTGAAAATTATTTAAGCCTTAATATAATTTTATTATGCATCACTTAAGTACTACACCCTTTATACAGCATGGGTCTAAGGTTGACACAAGAGCATTAGGAATGCAATTTCTACTCAGAATGTAGATACTGTTAGTCTAAGCAAATTCCTTACACTAGTTCAGAGATAAATTCAATAAGACGAGTATACATAAATTGTATCAGGAACTAAGGAAAGGAATGTTCATATCAGTAATTAGACAGAACACTCTGCTATTGAGCATAACACATAGAACCCGCTCAGTTTATCAACCGAACCACAATTCTGCTTGAAAGCGCAACCACCACAACGATCATGGGATCTAACTTGGTGAAGAACGCCTCAAAGGACAAACCGATCAAGAAGGAAATCCCTTGGTAAAACAGCGCACTGGGCAGGGCGAATTAGCAGGGGGAGAACACATGCATATTTACAGAGCCGGCCCATAGGTGTTATGTTAAACGCGCTGTGATCAAAAGCCTTCTTAATACATTCTAGCTGGTGTCAAATAGGGATTATCGTAGCGGTTAATAACCAGTTATGTAGCTTTGTAACTTAGCCCTTTAAGGGCGGTATATTGCTTGCTGTGCCATATTCTTTATTGTCACGCTATTTATACTCCTTTTAGGCTCGTTGGCCATGGTACATGAATGCAGCCTCGCATGAGAGTCTACTCACTATGAATGCATTTATGCATCATGCCTTTAGAACCCTGAGTATTGCAACCCCTTGGTGTCAGCGTGATGTATGAATGCAGCACCAGCGATTTACCCTGCCCTCATCCATCATGACGATAAATGGTTAATACATTACCGCATTATCCGCCCCTTAAAGCACTAGTCCACTTGTATTATTACTATTGCACATGTACCTACTGTGCCCTGCTGTTAGACCTTCTCATGTTCCGTATACTACTATTGGAGCAGCTAGATTACAAGAAGGGTCAATATAGTAACCCTAGGTTACATGAAGGTGCAATATAGTAACCCTAGGTTACATGAAGGTGCGATATAGTGACCATATGTTACAAGAAGGTGGAATGTAGTAACCCAATGTTACATGAAGGTGCAATATAGTGACCCTAGGTTACATGAATATACAATATATACATGGTACTTCAACGTTCTGACCAGACATTGTACATGGGATCATGACTTTTGTTTATCTCTCCATTGCAAGGTCACAGCATGAACACAGACCACTGGACTGATAATAAAACCGTTATTGTGCGTCACATCCTCTCCCTCACGCACAACGTGACACATATATTTTTCCAAATGGTAAAAAGTAACAGCGCAATCTACAACGATACAAAGCCTTTCCAAGAATTCCATTATACCCTAATGAGCTTAATAATAAGGAAATCATGGATCGTGAGCTAACTGGACCATGATATAACTGATATAAGCACGGTGTTAATGGAACTGAGGTGTGATAATGTTCGATGTTCACTGAACTCGAAGACTTCACCTATAATGGTACTAAGGTACACATACCGTACCATCGCATTGGCACTTATAGATTTGGCGCTCCATATACACCCGGAGCTCATACAATACAGGCGCTCATTCGAGGTATGTTTTAATGATTAAGAAAGAATTCACGATCCCTCTACCCCCCGCGCGTATTCAATACATTTATACATGCATAAAACCCGGCCCTTAAACCCAAAGGTACTGTACTGGTACAAATGCAACTACACTGATATTCTTTGGCGCTCTATAGGCCAATCTCTGACATTTTAGTACCTAACCAAGTAGCCATTTTTTGGCTCCCTATACGACCAAACTAGGTTAGTTGATATTGTCAGGTTGGTCAGAACTCTTAGTCATCTCTGTACATCTTTCTTTCAATGAGTTTCAGGCTAAGTCCTTTTGAGTAAGGCACTAATCATATATTGTTTTGCCTCACTCATTTTTGAATAGCACTTGTTCATGTTTGAGCAATGTCCCTATGACTAATCTTGGATAGCCACTACAGACTAAGGGACGGGGCATTTAGAGTTTCTGTGGACGTCACTTTCTGGTTTTATTACACTAGTTAGCATGCGGCAGGTTGGATGTGGTATCGGCGTGTCTGATTTGTAGGTTAATGCTGAGAGGGCACTCAAGTACATTCTGCTGCAAGCAATGTTTCCAAATTTAGCTTAAAGAGAGGACTCCTATGACATATCTGCCTATATATAATGAACTTGGTCACCGGCTAAACTGCCCTCTAAACTGGCTAGACACTTTACCAGAGAGGTTATTTAATGTAACTGTAGGCGAGAAAATCAATATTACGGTACATTGTATTACACCTTTTACAAATCACCAATAGCATAGGGTGTGTAAGCTTACCCGTTGCATCGAAAAAATAGCCCCGATTCAGGAAGTCAGGGCGCGGTACAATTTAAGTATGGGCACTGTCCCCTGCTGTACAATATAGTGGCTTACATAAGATATTCTCATGGAGGATGACATCTAGACATTTTCCCTAGCCGTCATACTTGATATTTACCCACCATGACTTCTTTTCCTGAATCAAGGCTATATGTGACGTGTTTTTTTCGATACGACGGATTAGCTTATATACCCTATAATGATCTAATAACCAATCAGCTTTATCGATGAATTGTTTGTTAATCATAACGAGAATGTCGATTTTATATTCGCCCCAAAAAAGAAAACTATTCCTCCAGCACTAATGACTTGATGATCGTTATATGTCACTGTAGATTTCACTGTCAATATATCATAGATACGTGCTAGGCAATCGGAGAACTACATCTGATTTCATAATTAGCCTTTTGAGGGCCGCATAGTTCTCTAATGCACAATGCCTTCTATCACCACCACGATGCATAAATGCAGCCTATAGCGATTAGCCCATCACTTCTGCATTGATACAATCACTATGTCAAGCATGGCATGCGGGGTTGATACCCCCCCCCCCCCCTCCCGCAGGGTCGACATGATGGAGCTTTGGGGAGAGACTTGCCAAGGCTGCATCCATGCATTATGACGACAAGGGGGAGAGCACATTGACTCACGTTGCGTCCTTTAAAGGGCTAATGCACAAGAAGAGGGTCATCGTCCTCTGCTCTACTACACACCGCCTGAGAATTCCCCCAGTTGTGGGGCTATACCTTATAGCAACAAGCAGAGATGGTAGGGTTAGGAAGGGATCAATCTTGAGTCAAAACAACGGCCCACACACATTCCTTACACCACTCCCATGTCCTCCAGGTGTAGCGTCCCCATTTGACAGGATCTATGACGTAACATCCGTCTTGTGACGTAAGACGTAAAACCCGCACAGCCAAGGCTGCATGACAACTCCCACAGTTCTCAGGAGTGAGGGAGTGGTGGTGGTGGGTATGACGTCATGGACGTCATGTCGTTGTCATGGTGACGTATACCTTTATCCTGTTCATCAGGAGGCTTAGTCTGCTTCTGGACGCACTGCACTGGAGCAACCCTATTAGACTGTCTAATGTGCTCCCTTAACCTCTACACAATGTTGAATAACGTATGTTAACTTTCTAATCTCTACCTTGAATATCAATTTTAGAAGAGAAAATGGGCTATCCTCTTCACAAGAAAATGATAGACCTATAGTCAAAGGTCCATTTTATCCCAAAAGGACCTTTTCCTCACCGAATTGGGCCTGTGTGTACCATTATACGCCATGATGTGGAACCAAGGGACATGTGGCCAAGGGACCATGCAACTAGTGAAAACATTCTTTTATGAAGTGGGGGATTTAATGGGGGGTTAGTTGCTAACTGAGAAATATCTGGGTAAACATCTAATGCTCAGGAGGGAAAGATTAGGATTAGGATTACTCAGTTGCTATTTTGATTGAAAATAATGACGATTTCCGATGCACAAAATAGTGTCAGAAATGCCAACAAATACCACTTATTGATAAATCAAAGTTTCAATGTATTATAACACACTAAATTATTGCCAGAATTGTCATTGACCAAACCGAGTCGTTCACTCTTATCAGAATAATCATGTAGCTTTCGAAATGACAATTAAATGCATACAATAGATAATAACTGTCTTTGAGGCAATTTGCCACTACAGGGATCACGCAGGGATGCATGCATGCATGCGCTTTAGAGGTAGAGGTTCCTACAAGATTTGTCACATCACACAGTTTTGGTCTGTTTGAACAGTAGCATCATTTTAGACTTATCTTGTCCAGTGATATCTATGTACTATAATATATGGTACAAGTGTATAAGTGTTATAAGCCAAGAGCAGGGTAATTGTTCAAGGCACCAGCACCAGCACCAGCACCAGCACCAAGTCTCCAACTGTGGTATAAATGCAATACATGTGACATGTACTTGGAAAAGGGACCTTAGTGCACTCTGCACTACTTAAGGGCCTTTTTCGCAGATCGTGTCACATATGGTACTCATCCGTACAATCCTACCTGTATGCATTTTACATAGCATTCCATTAATCATATGTACAAAGTAAGAATACTTTTTTCACATTACATCCACCATAGCTAGTATAAAGTAGCTTTGAACCCTTTCCGGACCGGATAGGGCATGGTCGTCATGATGCATGAATGCAGCATCGGCGAGTCTACCCGCCAAGGCTGGATTAATGCATCATGTACGCCAACCCTTTGGTATTGTGTCAACCCTGTAGGGTAGGCTTGATGCTTAAATGCAGCCCTGGCAAGTTACTCACCAGGGCTGCATTCATGCATCATAATGACCAATACCATACTGCATTAATACATTATGCGGCATTTAACAGCTTAATACACCATGGCCACACCCTACGGCAGTCCATAGTGGATATATAGGTAGTAAGGCCGTTTTTTTCACAGCTTACACTGAAGTGAAAAAAAGGGACGCCTTGGCCGTATGGATAATCCAGTCATTAGATCCTGACGCTAGGAAACCGTCAGTGGATGCCAACAGAATGCCAGAGGGACACAAGCCCCCAAGCTCAACAGTAATTGACGAAACAGTTTTCGATTAACTCCGGAGCTGGCTTGTGAAATGACAATCAGTGAAGCGCTGTGAGGAAGAGCACCAGCCACCAGGGCCATTCTGCAGGGACTGGGTGGCCTGAAAAATCTTCTAGCATTACAAGGCAGCAATTAGCAAGCAGAAAGCAGCCAATAGGCAGAATTGTAATAGCCATCAAGGGGGGCAGGTGTTTGGTAGACTTCCCAATGTCTCATGGCAGGGTGGGTAACACTGCTGGGGTTGGGAGGAAGTCATCGGGTGTCCACTGTGATTGGTATATGGGTATTGGGGAGGCAATGTCTAACACCCAGGACCACTGAGAAGGATCACATGTCCTCATAGTCAGTGGTGTCAGTGAAGGGGCAATTTGCCTCTTTTTAAAGAATCATCATGAATGGGGAATTACCATGGAGCCTTCCTTCAGCAGTCCTCATATGTCATGGACATACTGTTGTCATATTTACTATTGCTTAGTGTGGACACTGACAAATTAACTGATGTGGCTGATGAACTAGCAGATGTTCACACTTGTATTGAATGTTGTAGACACTTTAGTGATTGATATCCCTTTCTACAATAATATTATGTGAAAGAACATCAACAATTATATACACTGCTCGAGTTACATACACTCGTTTACATAGTATCAGTACCGGGTATGTTGAAAATATTGGGCCATTCTCAATAATACAATTTAAGGAGAAGAGAAATCCCAACTTTAATCATTCCAAAGTCTAGACAACACCACTTTCCCATTAAGGTGACACCCTAGTAGCTCTATCATCAATCTTCCCCTATCATCGCCCACATGAAGCCACCCATCACCCTGCTATCTAATTTCTGCCTAATTTAGGTCTCACCCAGGGTCGCAGGTGATACCCTCCCCCACTTTAAGCAGTGTCCTCCTGTGCTGATTGATTCATGGTGGAACCCATTATATTTTCATGTGGCAATTGGAGACTGTATGGAAGGGGCGGGGAGGTGCTATGTGAGGTCGGGTACCTTCCTGTACTGGATAGGAGACCCTTCACCTTGTCCTTGGCACAAGTTGGTGATAGGTGATATAGGCTCCATATAGAAAGGCAAAGTCATACCACAAAGTGTGCATCTAATTTTAGATGAATCATATGTCTACAATTAAGAGGTAGATCCATTTAAGCACACAAAGACCTTACGCACAATCAATTGGTGGTGATATATCATCGTAATTTACATGTGCGTATACATATTCAAATTATCATATGGCACTTATAATCAGGTGCTAAGCACTCAGAAAAAACAATTTGATTAATTTAAGTCAATGTTAATTTGGTTATGGGGCTTCATGTATGCCTCCTGAACCACGCCCCTTGTGCTGGAGTACCATACATGATAACTATAACACTTCAATAGCTGTATAGTGCTCTAATGTGCCATGTCATTGTTTGTCAATTTGCATAAATGCAGCACTGGTTATTCTACTCTACTCGCCAAGCTGCATTAATACATCATACCAACCTGTCAGGGGTATATCGAATCCATAGAGTAGGCGTGATGCTCGAATGCAGCCCTGGCGAGCTGCTCGCACTGGCTGCATGCATTCATGCATTATGCACCATAGGGCATAATGCATCAGTGCACTATGCTGCCCTTAAAGGGCCTACATAGCCTCCCTGCATACCCCAAGCCACTGACACCCCCAGGGGAAGCTCCTCATATGCACCACACTAAAGGCCGAGTAATGGGATTCATGATGCAGCATGGTGGGGAGAGAGGAGGGCTAACAGTGCCATACCCACGTCCCCAGACAAATACACGGCTTGTATGTACCATTATATCTAGGGCATTCATTAGTGTATATTCCATGTTTATCTTGCTTCTTGACGGCACCCAGTACTTCCCCCAACCCCTTTGACAAAAGCTCACAAAAATGCCTGGCAGTCACAGAACCTGTATATATAGGTATAACATGCATGTATAATCAATCAATGCGCCATACTATTGAGACATGGGATTCCATGACCAGCTACAGTTGTACAATACTACTGGGGGACAATAGGCTATAGTAGTTAGTAGAATTCGGTGTATTTTGTTGTCATTATTTCATCATTTACAAGTCCAGCATTATGGCACTATACTATAGTAGTATTTGTAGTTACCGAAGCCCAGTGCGCGTGCCTTCTCTGTACTTAGATAATGATCAGATAACGTTCCTTTAAAGAAGGAAAATCGAAATCCTATTATGATAGAATCTCGTCCAGATCGGCTTAGTGTTACAAGATATATGTGTAATCTGGCATGATACCAAAATGTACTATAAGCCTACTAGTAACCTATTTCAGTGTACACGCATTATAAGATTAGCACATATTAAATAAGCAGGCACTCGTTCTACACTTACGTTATGTACCTTATCTAGATTGTTTAACCGTTGTAGTTGATTATGATAAGACACTCTGTGACCTGCTGTGTCATACAAGGAATCCCCTTAGTTGGGAGACTCCTTGTAATGTGAGTAAGTTGACTAAGTCTTGAGGTCTTGTAGTATAGTTGGTATTTATTACAAGTTGACAGCAATAGTACAGTAAGTACAATGTAGGTTCCACTCAGTTACACCTATCCACACAATAATATAGGTCTTGGTAAATATACCTAATAACCCTGAGGTTAGTACTGGACTAGAGCCAAGGGTCCTACACCATGTCTGATAGTTGGGCCTAGTAGGGCATAGCCTATAGCCTTGTTCTCAGTCAGTGGAGAGGTCCTTGCTCAGTGGTGTCCAAGTGTAGAGTGAGGATGGAGATGCCCAGTGCTGGGACCTGACCCTATTTAAGGGGGCCAGGCTACCAGCATGGCATCTTGAGTGTTAGTGTCAGTTGACAGTGATTGGCCAAAAGGTGCAACAAGCCCCTATGTGACCGTGTGCAGCGGCCTGTGACGGACCTGAGGCTTGTGCAGCGGCCTGTGACGGTCCTGAGGCTTGTGCAGCGGCCTGTGACGGCGCTGGGGCTTGTGCAGCGGCCTGTGACGGTCCTGGGGCTTGTGCAGCGGCCTGTGACGGCCCTGGGGCTTGTGCAGCGGCCTGTGACGGCGCTGGGGCGCCCGTGACGGCCTGAGAGGGTTGTGTCACGTGTGGCAGCATGTGACACTTACATAACAGCCTTTGAGAGGGAGTATACCGACCTGCACGTGCCTCACGTGTTGGGCCACGTGCGTCACATGACAGGTGCCTCCCCCTCGGGAAAAAGGACAACTCTCCGTCAGTTGTCATTCCATCTAAAAATTTGGGGTGAATTTTGGAATTTTATCCACAATTTTTGGTGGCAAATAGAATTTACCTTTTGTTTTTGATTTCTTTTTTGTAGTGAAGTACACTTTTTTTGTAATATAGATGATGTGAGAGTATGTAAATACCAAAGGTCTGGGGAGAATTTTGGTTTTGTGCTTGGCTAGTCATCTACATTATATACAGTGTAATCTTAACTATAAGGTATGTAAACCTTCTTTGTACCAATTTGGTACTTTCTTAATCACATATTATACAGTGTAGTAATACATTGTGTCTTTATCTGACACTTTTCAAATCATTGTTTGATTTATATACACAGCATGGTACATCTTTGTCTTAATTCTAAAACATGATGGAAAATGTGTTATCAAGTAATAGGCTGTCTTTGGTGAAATAGGTGCTTTGTGGAACTGAGTGGATTTTGATATATCAATGTTCACATGTGAATACAAATATACAGAGTATAATGCAAATTATGCAAAATCTTATGATAATCTTTTACAAACTTTTTTGTTTGATACCAAAAAAACCAAGGCCACTTTTATATAAAAGTAGGCCAACCGGCTTGAAGTTTGTTTTCTTATTTCTAGATAGCGCTTATCTTTGGATTTGCGTGATATAGCAATCAGTAATGTACATTTTATGCATAGTTATGTGCTTGTCCGGTGGCGGATAAGTGTTCATAATTGTGTCATCTGACATTTTGCATTACTTAAGTTTGTAAGTTTGTATGTACAAATACAGTCCTTTTTATGCAGATATTTTGTCCTTATCCGGTGGAGGGTAAGTGTTCATAATTGTGTCATCTGACATTTTGCATTACTTAAGTTTGTAAGTTTGTATGTACAAATACAGTCCTTTTTATGCAGATATTTTGTCCTTATCCGGTGGAGGGTAAGTGTTCATAATGTCATAAAAATGACTTGGTATCTTGTTTCTGCAATGATAGTTGAATCTTACAAGATTCTTGGTGTTGGCAATTTGCAACTTGTGGATCTACACTTTGATCAGAAATGTCTTTGCAGTGGGCCGCTGCTGTGAGATTTAAGTCTTTTGTGTAGTATCCTAGGGTTAGTCAGCGGACTATCTCCCTTTTTGCTTCATGTTTTTCTGTAAATAGTCTTACATAATACAAAGGTATACAGTGTAAAATACAGTGCAAATACAGTGTTATATACAAACATGTTTGATTAGCAATTTAGATTGTAATAATACAATTTCATACATATAAATGCATGTTTGAGCAAGTTTGACATGGTTAAGAGTACGCAATTGTTTTTGTAAAACTTCAATTTTTCAAAAATTGGCTGTTTCATTTTGGGATACCTTAGAATTGATTCCCTGATACTACTGACACACACTGAGACCTTGCTTTGACCTTGGGATTGTGAGAGTTTGAAAATTTTGCACCTTGAGCAGATTTTTGAGTGGCACCTTGAGGCTACTGTGTCATGCGGCGCAAGATGCGTCGTGTGCCGCGGTGACACCGGTGGTTGACACCTTTTGGTGAGCAGATCATGTGCCTTCTCATGGACTTGTCACCTGAAGTGAGGGGATCACTTCAGAGGGTGAACAGTGTCATTTGGGGGTGGGGAGGGGTTATAAGGGCTGTGTAGACCACAGTAGGATCACTTATTCCTTGAGTACCCTTGAGATAACACAGTATGGCGCATATGGCAATTTTGGAGGACGAGTTGGAGGCTGTACCTGAGGTACTTGCATATCTCCCTGAGGCCTGGCTGCAGGGTGACATGCAGGCCTTAGACCTGTGGTTAGGTGATCAAAACACCTTGGAGGGGCTGACTCCTGGTACTCCTTTTAGGAGTATTTTGAGTCGGTATGACTCAGTAAGGACGCGGTGGTTGCATAAAGTCCGGCACGACATTGCCAGTTTTGGTGATGTTTTGGTGTGCCGTCATCACGGCTGGTACTTCCTTGGTGCTGGCGGGATTTCCATGCGCAGGGCGGCATCTCTGGAGCTGTTGGCTCAGGCCCTACGTGATCTGGATGGATATGACCCGCGACTGCTTTTCACCAGAAATGATGGGGTCATCTGGGACTTCCTATTGGCTGTCGGCCTATGTGCTTACACGGTGACAGGTGATGCTGCAGACAGCGCTGAGCATGCTTTGTCTACTTTGGAGGCACGTTTTGTCCAGTGGAGGGAGGAGAACGAGTGGCTCTTCAGTGAAGATACGTGGATTGGATCTCCTGCCGCTGCCGAGTTGGCCGAGTCCTGGGAGGCCTTGGGATGGGGGGACTATAACAACTAGTGGGTGGCATCTATAAATGTCAAAATAAACGGTCCTTTTCAGGGCCAACCAACTTTTCACAAAAGTTTTGGTCAATCTCAATCCTGTATAATTGTGTTATTCTTCCCCATGTACTTTCTCACTAGTTACAGCTGTAGGTGGTTGGGTGAGTATGGTGAGTACATTTTTGAATGTATTGGTGCTTTCTCTTTGGTCGTCAATTATGATGTTTTCCAGCTTTGATTCATGGGTATCCATGGTGACAGGCTGGGGTGAAATGTCATTTTGTAGTAACATGGCAAAATCTAGATTAGGTTCCCTGAGCGCTGGTATTATGCTGAACCTGGCACGCCATGGTAGATTGATAGTTTCTGGCAGTAAATATGCGGTCTCTCCTTTCTTAGTAGTAATTACTACTGGTCCATTCCATTCAAATACTAGTCTTGGGAGAGGGTACATTTTTATAATCATATCTCTGTATGTTGGGGCTGAAGCTTTTATAATTGTATCAAACTCATGTGGCACTGGACGCAAGGGGAAGGAGAAGTTGGTGTCTCCTTTGTAGACTTTTAGTACTACTGTGGGATTTGTCCTCTTGGTGACTTTTCCCTTTCCACAGTGCTTGGTTGCCATACTCTTTAAATATTTGGTCAGCCTGTAGGCTGAGTAAATAGTGAGTGTGAATAGTATGGCTATGATAAGAGTATGGGTCTCCTGGATAGTTAGAATAGGGGTGGGGCCCTGTTCTATTGGTGCCGTGGTGGTGTCCTTCTTGTATAGGGTTTCGAAGGCTTTTTCCATAGGCTTCTCTGTGACAAATCTATATGCTTTTGCAGTTGGCATATAAGCTAGTAGTGTGGATCCTCTGTGCATTTTGAATAGGGTGTATGTGGCCAAAATTGTAGCTATAACCGAAAGTATCATTGGTATGATAGATGCTGCTGGATGCCATGCAAATTTGTATAGATAGGACTCTATTAGTCTATTTTCCAGTGGCTTTGCCAGGCTGGAGGCATCATCAAGCAGGGTTTTTGCGAATGGGTTTAGGTCTAGTAATGTTGATTCATCAATATTACTTGATTTCCTTAACATATCCAGTGTCCTGGATAGGTTGACCTTTGGAAAAGGTGGCAGATTTGCCTTGGAGTCTGGTCCAATTTCTTTGATTTCATTTAGAGCCGCGAGAAAAGGTAGGTTTATGGTCTCCAAAGCATAGTGAAATGAAATTGTAGTGTTGCATGGCAACCTAGAATTTGGTAGTGAATAGTGATCTATATTCACTGTACATAGGCATGGTACACCTATGATTGAGTGTGATGGTGCTTTGTGGGTAGTAGCTGGTTTCCCGTGACACGTAACTGTGTAGGTGGGAGAATTTGTGGTCACTAGATATTCATCTTGTGAAATGGCTACAGCGTGTGAGATAGGTCTCTTCAAGGGTGAGATAGTAAATTGGCACATTTCCTTGACTTGCTGAGCTTGGTTCAAATAAATTGCTACTGTGCATGTAGGTACATGTCTATGGATTCTCGGGCTAGTTTTGGTACAAATTTTGATCTTAGTTCCTGGACAGGTTAGCATATCTGCATTTGTTAGTTCAATAAATAGTGAACCATCTTCAGAGATAGCCAAGAATTTGACATCAGTAATTAATTGGGTTACTCCCTTTGTAGGTGTCTCCTTGGTGTTGATTGGTACTGGTGTAGTTACCAGTTGAAATACTCTGAAGGTGGAGACAGTGGATGCTACAATGATATCCAGGTGGATGTATATGTGCCGTTCCGAATAGGTGTAGGATATCATTCTTTGGGAATAATAGTAGTCAAGGTCAGTGATGGCGACCTTTGATCCTGGTGAGTGTATTCTGAGTGTCATGTCCAGATCATTCAGATGCTCCGTTAGTTCAGCTGGTGGTACTATGTCAGCAGTCATAATGCCTGCTGATAGCATCCTGAGTGCTGATGTGGTGCGCTGCAATGCTTGCAGATAGTTCATTCTTGCTACAATAATGGTGAGTGCATCAGTTAAAATTTGGATCTTCCTTCTTTGTGTGTGCTCGTGATTTGCATAAGTGTTCAGAGATGTGGTCATATTTTGAGCCCATAAATTCATATTTTGGCCTAGAGTGTTCATGGTTTGGTCTAGCATACTTTTATCCTTAACATACGCCTTGACAAATTTGTCTTGGCGTTGGGTGACCTTATCAATTAATATAGCTGCTTCTTTGTCTTGCTTGGAAAAAGCTTCTAGAATGCCGTCTATGTTCTTTATCTGGTCCATGACCTCTTTGACGTCATCTAGTGTGGCAAGACCTATTGCTCCTCTGAAGAGTGGGGCTAGGAACCCAAGTGGTGCTCTTCTGTACCTTCCTTGACTGTTAATTGGATTTGATAGGAACAAATGGATGGATGCTAAGGTAGAGTTAATTTCCTTGTCTGTTATGTCTATTAACAGATCTAGTTCCCTTGCTTGCTGTAATATCTGACTGGTAGAACTGTCGTCATGCAGGGTAGGAAATGTCAGTGCCATAACCTGGTCCAGTATTTTGGTTTCGGTCTCTGGTGGAGCAGGTATATGGTATGGTATTGCCAATATCATGGTTGTGGTATCGTGCCCATTGACCAATGGTTCAGGTAATGGCTCATATATGGCTCCAACGTTCTGTCTAACGGTGGGCACATATGTGATGGCTTGAGAAGTGGCCATCATCACTAGTAGTAGGATTGGCTTTAGCATGCCTGAAATATAAAATATATTCTATGTCTTAGTAAGACTTCTACTAGTGTTTTTGCAATATACTTAGGTTTAAATTGGTATGCTGATTTTGTGAGCTATCCTTTTTGCTTATGTGAAGTATCCACTTGGCACTGCCTCTGTGTACATAGTTTTGAGAGCAGAAATCCTGGTTGGTCCCAATAGTACTATAATAATCAATGTAGTGTTTGAACTGTACCTTTTTCCATGATCAAGCTAGTGTTGGCTTAATGTCCAATCTGTGCTAGAGTCCTTTCCCAAGATTGTAGTAACTGGGTATGATATTGTAGAGTGGGTATGGTCTGCTTTCTGACAGAGTCCCTCCTGCTATAGGAGAACTGGTATGGCTAGGACCAGCTGGTGTGTACCTGACTGCTGCAGGAGTAGAACTGGTGAGTTGGCTATGGAGTCAGGGCCTCTTATGTAGCCCACCCTACCCTCATCCATTGAGGGCCTGGCTTTGTTTCACTGGTGGCTCTGCAGTGTGCCACCAGCATTGGCTTGTCTGACTGGGGTAATTATGTCTGGGGTAATTTGTGTGGACTACCTGCATCTGTGGGGGTTTGATTTGCCCTGGCAGGTGTGTGGGTCCTTTTGAAGGGTAAGGGTGTGTCTAGACAGTAGTCTCTTGGCATAGCACGCTCTGTTTCATGTACTTTACAGGATTTAGGTTCAAACATTTTCATTGTGCATTCTTTCAAGGATGCTAGCCTTTGATGCAAAATATGATAATTGTGGTTTCTTCAAGCTTGGGTTGCTAATCCCTTTAGGTAGTCTCTTTTGGCTTTTGTGTGTAGCCTTTTGGGTTTCAGACTTCAACCCTGTAGTAATCTGTCCTTTGATTCTACTTTGTGTGCACATTGTTTTTTGTTTTTTTTGTAACCTATATAGTGTATATTGTCTTTTCTGTCCTTTGTGTGGGTTCATATCCTATGCTGATATGAAATTCCTACTTATCCTTCATGATTTGGACAGTTGTTGGAAAATTAATTTCCTTCATATAGGGTGTATATACTTATATGACTATTATTCATAGTCTTTGGGTATAGATATTCCATATGATCATGTCAATATATAAAAGTAATTTACTTAGATATTCTCCCTTGCCTGGAGTTTCTTTTCACCTTGTGGTGGGCTGGTCTGGGTACTATTTGGTTTAGACCAACTGACTCTTTGGTGAGTGTGATTTGGGATTTATCCCTTGTTATCCTGTGGATAAATTTTGAGGTGTGGGGAATGAGTCTGTGTGCAAACTCATTTTTCCTCAGTGTTGTGACCTTTTTGAGCCTATCAATATGTACTGGTCTTGGGACTAGTAGGTTATTTGATAGGTTCTTCAACCTTGCGCTGGTTGGGGTTGGTCTTTCTGCAACAACATATGGTCCCATGAATAGGGGTTGAAGCTTCTTTGAATCTGTGGTCAACAGAATTTTGGGAATGTTGATATATACAATATCTAGTGGAAGTATAGCTTGTGGTGTAAGCTTTTTGTCATATCTTGACTTCCTTCCTTGTTGTAGCTTTTTGACTCTGTCTATTGCCTTTCTTCTAGACTCATCTTGAGACAGTATCATTCCGGATACATGCTCTGCTACTGTTTTGATTTCTTCCTCTATGTTTAGGGCAGTTTCTACAATGGTTTGTGGGTTTCTGCCATGGAGTAGGAAGAATGGTGTGTAACCTGTTGTCTGGGACTCTGTGTTGTTCAAAGCAAATGTAATTGATTCTATATACAGGTCCCATGTTTTCTGATTCTGAGAACAGAAAGTCCTTAATGCTGTTCCTATACTGGCATTGAATCTTTCCACTAATCCATTTGATTGTGGTCTGTATGGACTTGACAGGTCGTGTCTAATCTTCTGGGTGTTCATCAGTTTCTTAAAATTTCTGCCTGTGTAGCAGGTGCCATTGTCAGTTTGAACTGAAGTTGGTACACCTTGCTGACATATGACGTTCTTGTAGAACTCATGTTGTGTGGTTTCTGCTGTGAGATCCTTTGTGGCATATGCTATGACATATCTAGTTGAATAATCTATGCAAACTTGTATGTGTTTGTTTTTCCTGGCTGTTTCTGGGAGTGGTCCCACAGCATCTAAGTTTAGGTGCTTCATGGGGGTTGGCATATAGTCCCTTACAGTCATTGGTGTTTTGTGGGTGTGCACTGCCCTTTTTGCTTTTAGGCAAGTGTCACATGTTGACACATACTGATTGACATCAGCCATCATAGATTTCCAATATACCCTAGGTATGAGAGAAGACATCATTTTTGAAGTACCTACATGACCTGCCATTGGTGAGTCATGGAAGTGTTGCAGTATGTTTTCAACCCAAGTTTTTGGGACTACAACTTGTAGTGGTACTGTGTCTGTTTTTCTCCATGATGTAGGGGATATGTGTACTAGAATGTTGTCTAGGAGTAGGTAGTGCTGAGCATTATTCCTAATCCTTGTTGCTTCAGTGCTTTTTACAGGTAGGTCACCTTTCTCTAGGTAGTCTATAATGGGTATTAGTCCAGTGTCCTTCCTTTGTTCTTCTTTCAACAGTGTGGAGTTGATTGAACTGTCTGGGATTTGGTCTAACATCTGGTCTAATTCCATTATATGCTGTGCCAGCCTTTCTTTGTCTTTCTCTGCCTGGATTGTTTCAGGAGATTTTGGTGCAGGTCTGGTCTTTGTCTGTTTCTTTGGTTGTTCAACTGCTATGTCTGTGTTGGTTGTCTGCTCCTTTGAACTGGCTGCTCCTCTGTTTGTGCTGGTGGAGGCGGCCTTTGTTCTTTTGGGATGGGGGTCAGATTTGCTTTTGTGAGCCTTCTGTGCAGTACCTGCTCTGTCTGAGTGCTTCTGCAAATTGGCTGTGGGTGTGCTGGGTGTTGAAATGGGGGATTTAGTAGGGAAAGAGGATTTGGTTGACACTTTGTTCTTTTTGGCTTTTAGGCCTAATTGCTGAGAGTGGTCATTAGACCTTGTATCCTCTGCAACCGACCGTTTTGCTTTTGAACGTGTGGTGACAACACAAATGTCTCTGTCCTGTTCTTCCTCCATATCCAGCTGTTCTTCTGCAAATCTGACTACCTTGGTGATTGAAGCAATTTTATGCAGTTTTTCTTCCAACTGATTTTCTGATGCACTGTGTGGTGGTTCACGGGGTGTGGTTTTCACCATTTGTGCAATCCTGTTGGTCTCAACCGGGGTAAAACAGTTTTCTGGATACTCTTCACAGTATTCCCTTTCACAATGACAGAACACATAATGGGTGGTCTCTTTTAAGATACCTCTGATCACTGGTTTTGGTCTGTCAATTGATTTTGGTGGGTCATCTCTGTTGAATGGTATCTTGGTTTGGATTTTAGAGAATTTGGTTCTGGTGGCTGCCCTTTTCCTTCTTGGAGGTGGTGGGGGGTTGGTCATTGGTGGTGCATCTGGATATTCTCTTCTTGACATCACATCTGGAGGAATGTTGTCATCTCCTTTTACATGTTGTATTGTGAATGCAAATTGTTGGATATCCAGTGCCCATCTGGCCCACCTGTGGGTCAAACCTGTGTTTGTGAGCAGTGGTATTAGAGCTGCATGATCTGTGTACAACTGAAAGTGTCTACTTTCTAAGTAGTGCCTAAAATGTAGTATCCCATATACTACACCTAGTAGCTCTCTTTCTGTTGTGTTGTAGTTTCTTTCATGCTTTGATAGTGTTCTACCTGCGAAGGCTACTGGTCTCAGTACTCCTTCACTACTGCGTTGTGATAGAACAGCTCCTAGGCTCACATTTGAAGCATCTGTTGCTAGACTGAATTCTTTGTCATAGTCTGGGTATCTCAATAGTGCATGGGTACAGAGTGCATGTTTCAATGTTTTGAAAGCGTTGTCTGCATCCTCATTCCATTTGAAAACCTTTAGGTTTGTTTGTAGGTCGTACAGTGGCCTAGCAATATTGGCATAGTCTTTGATGAACTTTTTGAAGTATTGGCATAGTCCTGTGAATGATCTGACTTGTTTCACAGATTTTGGGGTGGGAAAAGTTTTGACACTTTCCACCTTTTCTGGGGATGGTTGTAAACCATCTGGTGTGACACGCATTCCTAGAAAATCTATCCTATCTGTGAAGTATTCACATTTTGATTTCTTTAGCTTGAGTTTCCCAATTCTCAGGCTTTTGAAGACATCCTCAAGGTCTGAAAAATGTCGTTCTACATCTGGTGATAGGACTAGAATGTCGTCTAGGTATGGTAGGGCACATTTGTATTTCAGTTTGTTGAGAATTAGAGTTACTAGATGGCAAAATCCTGCCGGCGCGGTAGCCAAACCCATCGGCATCTTTTGGTAGACATATTTCTTGTCATTTGCTATGAAAGCAGTTTTGTGTTGATCCTCCCTTCTTATGGGAATTTGGAAAAACCCTTGTTGCGCATCTAGTTTACTGAAAACAGTAGGTTTGAGTGACCCTATCATGTCTAGTGTGTCGTCTGCACGTGGCGTTGATAAAGCTTGGTTTATCATATTAGCATTGACGTGGCGTAGGTCTGTGACTAGACGTTGGCCTCCAGATGCTTTCTGTACTAAAAATGATCTGGATGCCCAGGGTCCCTCTGCACATTCTCTGAGGATGCCCTGTCTGACTAGGTCTTCACAGACTTCTCCCATCTTAGCTTGCTTCTCAGGCGTCTGCCTGTATGGTAGGTAGTGACATGGTACTGCATCTGGTTTGATGTGAATTGAATGTGTATATAGGTGGGTTGTACCTATGTCATTGTCTTTTCCTACAAATACATCTTGATACTTGTGGAGTAACTTTTGGAGTCTCTCTTGTCCAATATCTGTTAGTACACATTTGGGTGGCACATTTTCCATTATGTCTGGCATAATGTCATGAGCCTCACTGTGAATTGTGGCCAATTCATCATCAGTGTCATCTCCACGGTTTGTATCTGGATCTGCATATACTGAGGCACAGTCTGACTCTGTGTCACTACAATTCTCTTCAGTGTCAAGCACTTGTAGTGTGGGTTCCTCAGTAGGGATGTCAGTATCTGGTTGATGTAACTCAGAGGGATCTACCTCTGTGAATAGGGCTATTATATCACCCTTCCTCACCTTGTATGGTCGGTGGCTTGTATTGAGCAGTATGATTGGGTGCCTGTTCATTTCTGAGGGTGTTACTACTCCCTTTTGAACTAGGTATGGAACTCTGTTGTTCCTCTGCAAATTGTCTAATGTGCCTACACATCCTTCTAAACATTTGAGGGATGTGACTTGTCCTAGAACTGCTAGTTCTGTGAAAGGAAGGATTGTAGCCTCCCTAACAGCTCGGACTGGCTTGACTTGTAGCTCTGGGTCTACATTGAATTCGATCTGTGATCGTGTTGCTTTTAAGAAATCTGTGCCTAGGACAACTGGCTTTGTGAGATTTGGAATAATTGAGAATGGGAATTCGAATCTGGTACCATGAATTTTGAATTTCAATACTGCTGCTTGTCTTACATGGCATATGGATCCGTCTGCTAAGTGTACATTGAACTTTCTCTTTTTGATTTCTACATCTCGAGATTTCTGAATTTCCCTAAGAAAAGTATCCCTGACACAGGTGATAGTGGCACCGGTGTCAACTAAACAAGGTATTTCAGTGTGTTCATAGAATCTTGCATTTAAACAGCCATTTTTAAGAAGTTCAACAGAAATTTTGGTACTCTCACCCATTTCCTTTTGCGATGCATCTTGTTGAGGTGTGATGTGAATCACTGATGGTCGGCTTGATTTCCCAGTGTGCATCTGGGGGATTGTCTCTGCTATACTAGCAATTGTTTTTGGTTGTCCTAGGGATTGTTGATCTTGGATCTTGATGGGGGGTTGGAGAGGCTCACAACGCACTGGCCCAGCGGCGCTGTGGGTCTCTAGTTTCCCGAGTTTGAAGATCCTAGTAGCTGCTTGATCTGTTGAAGCACGTCAGGCTGGATAGCTTGAGGTGGCTGTTGGGGCTGCTGTTGGGGGTTGTAGCCTTGTGTGTTGGATCTGTAGCCATTGTAGCTGTCTCGACCTCTGCTGTTGTCACGACTGCGGTTGTAGTCATGCTGTCTGTCACGACTATTGCTGTAGTCACGACGGTTTTGATCCCGACCTCTGTTGTAGTCACGATCTCTGCTCTGGTCACGACGGTGGTAATCACGGTCTCTGCTGTTATCACGGCGATTGTAGTCGCGATTTCTGCTACTATCACGGTGTCTGCTGTTGTCACGACTTCTGCTGTTATCTCTACGGCTGGTGTCCTGACTGTTGCTTTGGTGATCTCGGCTGTTATTTTGGCTGTATCCACCTCTGCCTCGTTGTCCTCCTCTGTTGCTCTTTCTGAAGTTTGGGTCAAAGTTTTTGCCTCGGTAGCCTCCTCTGTTATTTCCAGAGTTCCTTTGTTGGCTGTTGTTGGGTTTGCCTTGATCCTTCAGTGCCCTTTGTTCTTGCCTCCTCACATGTTCATTTGACATGAGGTTTAGGCTTTGGTCTTCATCCTCTGATGAGTGATCCATTTGAACTGTCTTTGGGTCTGATTTGGCTTTCTTTGAGGGGTTTCCATTTTTCTGTGACTTTGTTTGCTTCACAATCATAGAGTTTACATGTGTCACAGACTTCAGTTGTGCCTGCATGGATTCTATTGTTTCCTGTAGCTCTGAGCCTAATTCTGCTTTTATCTCATCTTTAATGTTACCAGTGGAGACTGTTTGTTGGTTCTCATACTCCTCTGCAACTTCAAGTATTTTATCCCATGTGGTTGCTTCCCTGTGGATGACTACTGCACTGATGTCGTCCCTTAGACCATGTAGCAGGGCTTCCCTTGTTCTCTCCTCGGACTTGTTGTGAGCTGTGGCCATCTTTTGTAAGGCCATGGCATAGTCTGATACAGATTCTTTTGGATTTTGCTTCCTCAATGCCTTAGCATCAAATCTGTCGTCCTCTTTCTTGAAGTATTTCAGGAAAGCTGCCTTCATTTCTTCATAGTCTGCTGTTGGATGGGCTGTCCTATAGGCTTTGTACCAAATTTTTGCCTTACCATCTAGGTAGTTTGAGAAATACTTGATTCTGTTACCGGGATGGTACCCATATCTGGAATCAAAGTATTGTTCATAGTCTGTGCAGTGCCTCCTGGCGGATTGTGTGAGAGAGGACTGTGAAAATTTTTCTGGCTGTAGAATATCACAGTATTTTTCCTCTTTGTCCCGTTTTAGCTGGTCCCTTAACCCACTGAAAGATGCCTCCCTTGCAATTCTTTCCTCTTTCAAGGCATCTAGGAGTGCTGAGGAGGTGTCAGTGTTAGTCAGGTTCACTCCTTGGGTATTGGGTGCACCTGACTTGAGTGAGGCTAGGGCCTCAGCTAGCTGGTTTTTCATTGTCACTTGTAGATGAGCTTGCATATCAAGTAGTGCTTGAGCGGCTTCAGCTTTTTGGGTCTCCATAGAGTTCTTCAGTGCCTGGTTGGCTTGTCTGAGTAATATTAATTCCTTCTCTTGTTCCTCTTTGGCCTTCCTTAAGGCTCGGCTGGTGCTTTCCTCATGTGTGGTGTGTAGGGCTGTTAGTTCAGGCCTAAGTGTCTTATCCACATGAGTTTCTACATTCTGGGCTATGAGTAGAAGTGCCTCAGCCTCCTCTTTGGCTGCCTGGCCTGGGGGTACTGTCTCATCGTCACTCATACCTGATCCTGGGGTATGCTGACCGTTTGAGAACAAGTCACTCTGTGTGTCCTGGATACTGTCCAGGGCAGCTAGGGTGTCCAGGTGAAGCTTGCCTTGGAAGTCACTCTCTTGAGTGGTGTGGTGTGGTGAAGCTGAGGGTGTTGGAGTGGAGTTCCTGGATGACTCCTTGGAGCTGGGTCTCCTCCTCCTGCTGGGTAGAGATCCAGGGGTAGCTGGTCCTTTGCTGCGGAGGTGAGTCTTGGTAGTCTGTGCTGCCAGCTTGTGGGATCTTGTTAGGACTTCTCCACCACTTTGTCATACAAGGAATCCCCTTTAGTTGGGAGACTCCTTGTAATGTGAGGAAGTTGACTAAGTCTTGAGGTCTTGTAGTATAGTTGGTATTTATTACAAGTTGACAGCAATAGTACAGTAAGTACAATGTAGGTTCCACTCAGTTACACCTATCCACACAATAATATAGGTCTTGGTAAATATACCTAATAACCCTGAGGTTAGTACTGGACTAGAGCCAAGGGTCCTACACCATGTCTGATAGTTGGGCCTAGTAGGGCATAGCCTATAGCCTTGTTCTCAGTCAGTGGAGAGGTCCTTGCTCAGTGGTGTCCAAGTGTAGAGTGAGGATGGAGATGCCCAGTGCTGGGACCTGACCCTATTTAAGGGGGCCAGGCTACCAGCATGGCATCTTGAGTGTTAGTGTCAGTTGACAGTGATTGGCCAAAAGGTGCAACAAGCCCCTATGTGACCGTGTGCAGCGGCCTGTGACGGACCTGAGGCTTGTGCAGCGGCCTGTGACGGTCCTGAGGCTTGTGCAGCGGCCTGTGACGGCGCTGGGGCTTGTGCAGCGGCCTGTGACGGTCCTGGGGCTTGTGCAGCGGCCTGTGACGGCCCTGGGGCTTGTGCAGCGGCCTGTGACGGCGCTGGGGCGCCCGTGACGGCCTGAGAGGGTTGTGTCACGTGTGGCAGCATGTGACACTTACATAACAGCCTTTGAGAGGGAGTATACCGACCTGCACGTGCCTCACGTGTTGGGCCACGTGCGTCACATGACAGCTGCATAGGTGTTCCCTAATGCTCATGCCTGATATGGGCATTAGGTGAGGAAAGGTGTTTCATATCACACACTCAGAAAAGTCAGCGTCATTGTCGCTAAAACCACTCTCACCTGAAAGTCAGGCAGTGTCTGACTTTCATATGCACTGAAAATCTCAGGGTCGTCATTTTGACAATGCCAAAACTGACAACTTTAGGTAGTCAAAATGACCACCTTAGGTCGTCATTGTGACTACCCATCTGAGCCATTCAGACCAAAGTTGTCATAATGACGACCTTAGGTAGTCACAATAATTGGGTAGTCAGAATGACTACCCTAAGGTTGTTAATTTAAGTATTGTCCATTTGAAGACCTAAAGTCATCAGTAATGACAACTCTCAAGTCCTAGGTTGTCCCAATGACTACCCTATGCCACATAATTCTATTCCTCACTTGTTACCTATGGCACGCTACTGCCACCTGGTTTTAATATCTGCATAACTATATCTGTCATGAGATATACACTGGTGACAGGGAGCAGAGTGGTCTCTATACCTTTGGGGCAATCATTCTCACCCATTGGCAACTTATTTATAACAAGTAATGCTACTTAGTTCAGTCAAGACTACACCAAATATGTGAAAAGGATGCCTCTCATTAAGAAGTGAACTAATTAGAGACTATATTCATACACCATTCTCCACTCCATCTGCCATTATTCATTATGACTACCTATGTCGTCATAATGACTATGCTCCTTGCTCTGGGTTTTCAGTGTGAGAGTGGTTTTAGCGACAATGACGCTGACGTTTTTGAGTGTGTACACTGTAAGAACAGTATGTTACGGGAACATGCATAGGAAGTTCTATTTTCAACACACTTTTGAGATCAACACACTTTTGGCAAAGAGTGTGTAGTGGATAGTGTGTTACACCAAAATGTGTGTTAAAAGTGGCTGCAGAAAAGTGTGTTGGTAAGTGTGTAAACGTGACACACTGTTCTTAGAGTGTAGGAAGAAAAACTACGTCACCTATGTACACCCTCAGACAAGTGAGCGTCACTGTCACCAAAAGCACTGTCACCTGAAAGTCAGGCACTGAGATTCCATGACCGGCTACAGCTGTTCAATACTATTGGGGAACAAGCTAGGCTGTAGGTGAGAGTGCTTTCGGCGACAGTGGCGCTCACTTTTCTGAGGGTGTGGGATTGCAATGAAAAAGGTTTACCTGTTAAAGTGTTGAAGAATGTTAACTATGAATCATTACTCTTTAGAATCTAGAAATTGTGGTCCTTCGAGGACATTCTATAATAATGGAGTACAATGCATGGATGCTAGTTTTTACAGCTGTACAGGTTATATTTCGGTACAAAAATAATTCCCGATTACACTTACATTGTACTTGATTTATAAATTGTTCAGCATATACAACATTTCCAAATTGAGAGAGACACATGGCAAGAAACAGTCACAAAGAGAGAAGAAATAACAGCAACGACCATATCAGCAACCGGCAGTTTAAAAGTACAAAAAGATCCGTTCAGAAGTTTCTGATCTTTAAAGAATAGTAGCCTATAGATGGTTTTCGAGCAACCGACTAAGCGGAATACACCGGTAATTGTAGTTAATGAAGATTTAACGTTTTAGGAACAGGTTAACCAATAAAATGATTACTACCGAGAAACAAACCATATTTTTATGTACTACCCATGTCCAGTCCAAAGGTGACCTTTAAGTAAGTAGCAAAAACACGTGTGGTGTTGGCTATTAAAGGGAGAGATTTGAGAATCAAACTTTCAAACTGTGAACTGCTACTAAAAACTGAGTCGAATATGAAAAAGTAGCCATGGCAACCATTTTACCATGGTAACTGACATTAACACTGACGTTCACCGATAGAATCTGCAATGAATTGCACTCTGCTGTGATTTGTGGCTGCTAAAATAAAAGAACTTCCTCTTCTTGAAATCTTTTCTCACCTTGAGCAACAAGTTGAAAGATCTTCCCTAAAAGAAATTCGATGTCATCTCGCGGCGGCAAGCAACCGCACTAAGTTTAATTCCAACAGACGAAAAAGCCCGAAGGCGCGAGACATAAATTAAGTGACGCCATTTTCTTTGCACGACATCTCATGCCTGGCATAACCTGCCGACTGCCGTAAGATTTTTGGGCGCTTTTCTTGGGAGGGATTTCTTTTTGAGAGGAAAAAAAGGCAGCATGAGTCGCCATTTGGCTCAATCGTGGGGTGGTGGGTGCTCGGCAAGGCCTGAAAATGTGATAATAAGATCAGTGTCAGAACGGAAAATAGCCATTAGTCGGCTGAGTGAGTAAGGCGCACTAATGATACCTGAGTCTGCCGACAGGAGCGCTGCGAGCGCCACCTGATCAATATCCGCCACCTCCCGGCGTTCTCAGCGTGTCAACACTTTAGCTCAAAGTCGTCTGCAGCCTGGCAGACCCTGCCTGCTTTCTCACAACACAGTCTTTGCATCAGGGTACTCCCTGATTGATGGAGAACGTATCAAGAAAAGGAAAAATGTGCGTGGAGAGTGTCAATATTTTCACTAAAAATCGTCTGCTCGGCGGCAAACACTCTCCAAGCGGTAAAATTGATTGGTGAAACTGTTTGCTGCATGCATGCAGTGTCCTAAGGCCAGTAAACATGTGATTGGAGATTGTCCACCGACAGGTGTTAACTAATATGGGTTGGGGGTAAGAATGCCGTCACTCCTCCAGGTGCAGCCCATAGAAACTATCCTGTTGTTTCCGTAATAGCAACGCTCCCCTAGCGATCTCCACCATGCATCTGATAACTGCCTGAAGACGGCCCCCAGTAGCCGCCGTCAAGTCTCATTACGCCTCACGCGTGTAGCGAGATTCAAGATGGCAGCGCCCACAGGGCAGCATTTGCAAGGTGTTTCTAGGCAATGGACAGACTCTATAGCCAACCGCCATGTCTGAAATGATGTACGTGACAGCAGGGTGTAGGCAGTGCTGGGAACACGCCTTTCCCGCCGGCGAAAAGGCCGCTCCTAAAAGGGGTCGGGCATAAGCAAGTTTGTTCTCAGGGGTTAATATGAGAGGAACACCGTCCACAAGGGTTCACTGCATCCCCTTCACGTGAACTGCCTCTAACTTGGAGGCAAGAGTGGGACCCAAAGTAGCACCTGTTTCAACTGTTGAAGGACTCCCTCACTCATTGTGACAGCTGGGCTATGATCTCAGCACAGGCACACTTACTCCGTTACTGCACATGTGGATTTGGAGCAGGCACATTGGGATGAAGACTGTGAGCTCTACTGTAAAATGTGTTTAGAAGTTGAGAAGGGTTGTGATTGCAAATAACCCATGAATTCTTGAAAGGTCTTGTCAGTTCATTGAACCACCTCTACTCCCTTTAAATGTTTAGATTGAATGTATTAGGTGTTTTGATGAAGTGTAACATTAATATGTTCCAAACCAGGCTAAATTATATTCATATCTATGTTCATAATAGCAAAGATAAAGGTTGATACGCACTAGGAGAGGAATTACAGCAGTTGAAGGCCCAAATATTGTTACCCCTACAGCAGCAGTCGGCAGAACCTAAATATAGAGCACAGGTAGGGGGTTTAAGAGGCATGAGAAATATACATTATATACGATATCATTGGCACTTTGTCAAGACTAACATTGGAGACTTGAAGAAGGCTTGGCAGCTTTTCAAATCAGTAGCTGCTATCAATCATGACACAAATTCACTCTAAAGTTAATGCCAAGAATAATATACCCAATCCTAACCATAACGTCATCCTCTTAAGCTGAGGTATTGCCCTCCAGAAACTGCCCAGCATGAGAGACAGAACCCTCCTTTTCCACATGAAGCTACAAAAATAGAACATGCTTAAATATTCTTGCTATTGTAATCCATTTTCATGCTCTCAGTATGATGGTTCCAAATGTATCAAATAAAGATAAATTGTATTTCGACTCTCCTATAGAAATACAACAGGCACCTAATATAAGGGACTCTGGCATACCGTCATGGCCCGTTAAAACGGCTAGGCCTTTATTGATTTGGATCATGCATTTCCCATCAAGCTTATACGAGACCGGCACTTTCTCAAAACAAGCAAAAATGATATGATATCCCCTTCCTCCGACTCTCCAACCCTCTAACCAACAGCTTGAAGCTCACCAGACACTGTCACTGCCCCTCCCCCTTCCCATCTCCCCTCCCCCCTGACCCCTGTGGGCGTGAACAGCTTGTGGAATGGTAGAGACAGCTCAGACGACTAGATAAGCAATAACTTAGATGTTACTCTCACTTGACAGGTATGACAGGCTGTGGGGTTTGGTATGTAGTTCTGTCCCCTTATAGCTTGGGTCTGTCCATTGGTCGGTGGTGTGGGTGGACGATCACAGTTTAAGCGGCAAATCAGCCAGCAGCCAATCAGATTCAGTTCCTAGCTGCTTGGAGTTATGAGATGGGAGCGATAGTGGTTCACAGAAGAGAGAAATGCTGACTCTTGAACTCTGATGGTGTGTGAAGGTCTAATTATAGCATACAGGAGGTGAGGTAACAGACTAAATTCCTTCCCAGTTGGCATTTATTAAGTTATCAAGCTCTGCATATTCTCTTTAGTGCTTGATCTCTGCATATTCTCTTTAGTGCTTGATAAGCACTTAATACTGCCTCTTGAGCTGCACTGTGCCCACTGGGTGTGCTCTGATTAGTCAGAGCCAATTGGCAGTCAGTGGTTGTGAAAAGTAGTAGATAGTAACACAAATCTGTTGCTCCTGAAGGTCTAGTTATGGTCAAGGTGTAAATTATATGTTTGTAAACAAAATTAATAATATCTTTCATGAGGAAACGGCTGAGCAGGTTTTCCTAGCTTAGCTGGAGAATAATATGTATCCTGAAGTCATTATGATATAATAATTGTATAATTTCAAATACTAGGATATCATTTTCATTCGTGTCACTAAGTGACCGAAAGGTAATAAAGAGTATCTCTCCAGAAAATCAAAATTGCTGTTCAGCCTTATTTCAACTCATGAATCAATGAATACAGGAGACTTGTCAGTAGCAGGGATATTCAGCACTGGTAATAGATCTACATCTGCAGCACTGGTAATAGATCTACATCTGCAGCCGATCTAGACTACATCTTACATTCCACGCACGGCGTATCTGGCCTTCCCCCCTTCCTATATCTGCCCCCTTCCACATCTACAGATTTACCCATTATATGTATTCTGACCTATCCCAGGCCTCCCAAGAGCCCCCTTATTAGTCCGCTGCTTCTCCAATCCTCTTTACCCTCATCAGAAAGGACTCAGCATGACGGTCTTACTCTGGCCTCACTACCACATTAAACTGCAATATAGCCACAGCCCTTCCTCTCCTCAAACACTCTAACTAACAACCTGAAGATCGCCAGACACTGTCACCTAGCCCCTCACCCAGCTACACATAAGATAGCAATCCAAGCTCCACCATGAATTCACCCTCCTCCCTGACCCATCAATACCCTCTCTATAGTGTGGGCGTAGACAGCTTGTAGAGGGGTGGAGACAGCTCAGAGGACCAGATAAGCAATAACTTAGATGTTACTCTGGCTTGAGGGGTGTGGATGGCTGTGGGCTGGGGATGTGGTTTTGTCCCCTAATAGCCTGGGTCTGTCCAGTGGTCGTGATCGGTGGTGTGGGTGGACGATCACAGTTTAAGCGACAAAACCGCCGGCAGCCAATCAGATTCAGATCAATTCCTGCTTTGAGTTGCGGAAGGGAAAGGGTAGGCAGTTCACACAAGAGAGAAACGCTCACTCTTTGACTCACCCTCTCTGGTCTAGTGATGGTAAACAAGAATATATCTGTTAATGGACAATTTTTTTTTCTAAATTTCTGAGACATCTGAGATTCATCTCTTTTTTTGTGTGTACCTTTTGGCCAATAAGAATAAAGGTTTCCTAGTAACTCAGAAAAGTTGCCCTTCAAATCGACTAGAGTTAACAGGTGTATATCGTCAATCACAAATTGTCGCCTCCGGAAGTATCAGATAAGCAGGAAAATATCCTCATTAAAATTAAAAGCCGACAGGATTACAGGGACTTGGCAATTCGGGCCCAAGGGTGGAAACACACTGCTGACTTAAACAGGGCTAAATGTGGGAGAAGTCCTCAGGGAATGTCCTAGCCAAAAAGCAGCTAGGCCTACGGTCTAGGCATATCCCCAAAATTAAACCCCAGGGTGAGGAAATAATTAGAGGCGACGTTAACGGGAATAGGCAGTCCCAGTAGGTAGTGAGCAGCACCTAAAACAGCACTATCCCCACAATAAGTATAGAGCAACTCGTTTTGGAGCCACTCACAGGCCATGAGCTCCTCAGTATGCAAAGTCTGATGAGCAAGTTTGATGAGAGAGTCCTAAATATGGAATCTCTTGGGATTACTTAGTTTCACAAGAGGCTTTTCAGAATCTATGTCCTAGCTGGGCGACAGCTGTAAAGCGTTGTGTCAGCTGCTGTTACCGTTAGTGACCTGTCTCTGTAGGTAACATGAAGAATATTGAGGGACCTGAGACATAAGTGATGCTTATGGTCGTTTTAACATTACATTGGTAGTGTTGTAGTATCAACGTTTATCAATAACTGATCATATTTGATTGATTTGGATAAATCCCAAAATTTTTACATGATATATTCAAGATGATTTCCTTCAGGAACGTAGAATACGATATCAATGATATTGCGAAGTGCATATTTCCGGCCATGTTGGCTAACATAAGTCATTCAAATGTAATCATTGTGTGAAAGCCTAATCTCAAAAGATTTTCATTATTCAATCCATCTACATTTAAATCCTCCAGTACTTTCATCTAATTTTTCCATCATTAAAAAGCATTTACTAGAATGTAATTTCTGATTGAGAGAGGACCTACTGGTACTAAATAGTTTTATAATCTTTACAGAGAGTAATATCCTCAGAGAAGTAATTACATATATATACACATAGCAGTATGTCGGTGTGATGTCCTCATTCATTGCCACATACTCATCACCAAATGTTGGGACTGCCGTCCCTGTTAATTTGGCAGAGACAACTGAGAGATTTCCCTGTGGGAAAGACTAATGTCATCTGGCATGCGAATTGTCAGCACCACTTGAACAAAAACCTCATCAGACTGTCTATCCTCTCCAAATTTGTATAATATACAATATCTATGACACATAGTGTGTACATTATGTGCTTGTGGATCGGTATGTCTGTAATTGGTCTGCATTAGGGATGACATGCTGACGATAGGAGTGCTAGGTTTGAGGATAAAGTAATAACATGGTTAGCATGGCGTTACGTGATGAAAAAGGCAAACACAATTGTATTCTCATAAATTGTTAGTCATAATTATGTGGGGACCATTTGGGAACAAGGATATGATTTTCCATCTCTACAAGTATCATTTGATAGATTAGCTAAGATCTTTGTGCTTGCATACCGCATACTTCCTACCTACTTTTATATATGCACATGACACATATTTTCAATACTTAGGGCACACATTTCTCGTTCTACAAAATTAATACTCTGACTAGAAATTTCCAAATTGCATAATGTAGTTTGTAAAATGTACATGCAAAGTGTTATTAACCTTTTTACTCTACTTGTGCACATGCTGTACTTGTATACATTTAGAAAGAAGTACGCCATCACATAGTTGGATAATAATACTCTTTAATATGTGTCAGATACGGCCACTTGCTCATCTCTGATATGTCAAAAGGAGAGTAGTAATTGGATTAGACGACCTAATATAGTTGGAACCCATGATGTTAAGATAAAACAGTTACATGAAAGGGCATAGTAAGATACTCTTTTGGATAGTCATAATTTCATCTAATGACACAGTAACGAAATATTCCGGTCTACATATTATATTTTCCAATGAGGCTACTAATTGAGATGATAAGAGATGCTGTACATACACAATGTTTTGTAGTAGGGTTGTGGGAAAAAAGAACCTACATAGTTATTACATCCGGAAATGGGTAGAAGTCATTATAATCCTTATTTCTCTTTTAAGAAACAATCACATTACTTAATTGGAATGCATCAGTTCAGAAGAGTACTGAGACTGATATGATAATTATGGACAATGGTTCTGCACAGAGAGTTATGTGAGCTATTCCTACAATGGGATAAACTAAATCTCATTCTGCCATTTACAATGAATCGTATCATGTCATGCCATTTATTCATTTTCTCCATACATTACTTGTAAGATCATTTCTCAGCCTCTAAAAGGAGTATTTGAAAGAATATCTCAATGGTAGAAGGCTGAGTCTCAGGGGGTATAGATACACATTGTGATATGTGATAACAGATATCTATCATAGAAATAGCGATGTATCAATATAATATGCTACCAATGACATCCCTAATAATAAATGTGTATTACATATGGATGCCTTGTTATCCTGGACAGAGCACCCAGTTGTCACATTATTGATGAAAAGTATTTTAGATAAGCACAAATTGTGTTGTGCGATGACTTCTTAACCCTTTATGACATTAGTCTTATTTGATTGTACAGTGATATTTTGTACAGTGATATATCACAATTTACGGATGTATAGTCGGATTAATCATAGCATGACATCTGCTTTTTGTCTGCCTGACATCATGTAATAAAGTTTCCGATGCATCCTATAGAATATAGACTCTGTCATGAAACATGATGTAACGGGCTTTGTCATATTGCCTTTCTTCTCCAGACTATATCCCTTGTGATTCTGTTCAAATTACATTGTTATCAGAGCTATATTTTGTAGTGTAGAATGCAGGGTATAAACTAATAGAGTTATTTACTAAAGTTCAATACCACAACCAGCTGCTACAGAGACTACATCCACTGGAATTTGGGTCGCTCTCCCTTATTTGCTTGTTAAACTCCCTTCCCTCCAAAGGGAAATGATTACCGGATTAATTCTCTATATGATAATACAGAATAATCATTTTGCAGATTTATTTTGCACATCAACTTAGGTTATATGTATAATGTATCATAACATGTGATTTATAAACAATGCAATATGAATTAAATCCTCAAGGGGGAACCCCATCTAAAAGCATTAGGTTCTGCGGTACTGGGATCATGGTTATGTACCTCCCAGGTGAGACCTTAGGGTGAGGAGATAATTAGACCTGATGATGAGCGGACTGAGTAGCCCCAGTAGATGTTGGGTAGCTCCTAAACTACACACACCACCACAAGAGGTAAAGAGTAACTCATCAAGGAGCTGGAGACAACTACTCCCAATCCATGAGCTGCTCAGTATACAAAGATTAATGAGTAACTCTAAACAAGTTGTAGTCCTTGTAATCACTTAATTCCATCAGGGCTATTTAGGAGCAACTTCATCAGGAAATACATGTATATGTGATTTGATTTGATCAATTCCACAATAAAAAAAGGTACATCTAAGACACATACTGTGCAGAAGGACAGACAATCATATTTCAGCACAACCAATTATACATGTATGGATGTATGAGCACATATTATTTGTATCTGTTACAAAAAGCCAGTTCATTCCAGCATTCCTTGAGTTACACTGGGCAAGGTAGACATGGCTTGTACCAGAGTTTTGAATGTCCTATTCAATGTAAAGAAATCGCGTGGTGGAATGTCCAAGACTATGGCTTCCTCAAGCTTTTGTTTCGTTTGAATTTCACACAAATCCTACCTATATGGGATCACTATGCACATGATATATACTTTAACGTTTGGGACACATTTTTCTCCTCCAGTTACCCCTTCTGTTGGACTGCTCATAATTACGTTCTGACGCGAGACAAAAAGAACTTGGAACCCTATTTTGACATTTCCAAATCGCATAACACAGTTTACAGACTGTTTTTTACCTTTGTAATTTGATATATAGTTATAAAATGAAGGAAGTAAGGAACCACATAATTATGTAATGATATATCTTTTTTATATGTCAGCTATGCCAATTTTGCTTGTCACTGATGGGTGAGAATGCGAGAGTAGTAATTGGATCAGATGACTTAATATAGTTCCAATGATGTAGAGATAAAACAGCTGTATGAAGGAACCTGAGTAAAGAGGCTCTGTAGATAATCCAGTCAGCTTGATTTCATCTAATGACACAGTAATGAAATATTATGGTCTACATATGCTCCAACGAGGCTATTAATTGAGATGATGAGAGAAGCTGAACATACAGAATATTTTATAGTAGTAGTAGTGTAGGAAAAAGAACCCACATAATTATTACATCCGGAAATTGGTAGAACTCATTATTATCATTATTACTCTTTTAAGATAAAATCATACATTGGTTAATTGGAATACATTAGTCCAGTATAGTACTAATACGTATATGATAATTATGGACAATGGTTCTGCACAGAGAATAATGTAAGCATTCCTACAATGGGGGAAACTAAATCCCATTCTGCTGTTCACAATGATTCATAGAGAATGCATTCTTTTCTCACTTAATGAGTTTCTCACATAATGGGCTTGCCTTATTTATATATGAAATCGTAATGAAGTCCCCTGATGTATGAAAACGTAAACTGTTGGGTATTTGCCATCCTGTCCATCTGTTACAAACAATACGCACAGTATAGTCTTGTATTTCTTTAAAAACATGGTATGCATAAGCTGCAATTCTATCCGTGCTGTTTCTATGGTTTCTATAACGTGCTGTCTTGTATACAGATACTATGTGATCTTGGACAGAGCATCAGGTGTCATATTATGTTATGAATAGTATTTTGAACAAACAATGATGTTGTGTGATAGCTTGTTAGGCCTTTGTGACATTAGTCTGTTGTGATTGAGGATAACTTGTATAGTAAGGTAATATAATGTAGATTGTGATAATGTATAGTGGAACAAAGCATAGTATGGAATCTACTCTTTGTTTGCATGATATCATATTGCAGAGCTCCTAATGGATCAATGCCATCCTATAAAATATAAACTCTAAACATCATGTAACAGGCTTTGTTAAATTGGCTCATTCCTCCAGACTCTGTACCCTGTGCTTCTGTTTAAATTGTGTTGTTATCAAAGTTCTATTGTGTAGTGCAACTGCAAGCAAGGAATAAACACATAAAGCTTTTAAAAATTCAAAGTCAGTCTCATGGTCTGAGATGCTACGGGATCATAATGTTTCTCTGACAATCTGACCATTTCATTTGAATGAAAGAGATTAAGCTCTGCTGAGGGACTGTTAGTCTTGTCTGTTAATATGATTAGCTTAAAGTTTGATCTGACTTTGCATATTCACTTTGCACATTAACTTAACTAATGTATGATGTATTATGAAATATGATTTATAAGCAATGCAAAATAAGAAATAATATTGTACACTCAGGGGGCACCTCATCAGTAAGGCACCCATGTCTGTGGTGCTGGGATCATGGTGATGTATCCCCTAAATGAAACCCCTGGGTGAGGAGATAATTAGACCTGACGTTAAGGGGACTGAGCATTCCCAGATGGTAGCGAGCAACTCCTAACACTACACTTACCACTACTGGAGGTAAAGAGTAACTCATTTAGGAGCTGGAGACAACTACTCACAATCCATGAGCTGCTCAGTATGCAAAGCCTGATGAGCAACTCTGAAGAGGTAGTCCCTGTGATTACTTCGTTCCATGAAAGATTGTTAGTAGCCTGTGTTCCAGGTGTTTGGTCTGCCACAGCTGTCGTACATCTCAATATATTTATTTGATTTGAGAAATATTGCTGCGTTGACATTATGATTTAGTGAATTCTCCCTGATGATCATAGTTATAATCTTACATGTTATATTATCTATGACAGTACTGACTGCACCGTATAGGCTATGTTGGATAAAAAGACTATTGGAGTAACTTTTAGTTAAGGAGTTGTATATATGTTACAACATTGGCTGTTCTATGGTAAACAAATGCTTCATAGTCTTATTAGGTTTACAGTGAAATCCTAGTTTCTCCAGATGACCATTACAAAGCCATGTATTCTTGACATGTATTTAGTCATCAATGATTTTCAAAATATATCATATTCAAAAGTGTTAGGCTGGTGTTTATAACCAGGGATCAGTATGAGACAGGTACATATTAATACTCTGCATAGTTATGCAGGTGGTTCTTTGACACATACCTTTTGCAAAGGTTGTGATCAATTGTGTACAGTCAAGGGAAAAGGGCTCTCCAAGGTAAAGGTCAATCATAAAATTGAGGTCATCATCTTTACAGTGATAATATTTCATTAGCAGGTACCACTTCTAGTTTTTGAGAAATGGCACCTTGAATATGTGTGGTCACCGTCCAATCTCAAATGTCAATGAGCTCTATCTTAATTTGTGCAACAACACCAATTTAGGCCAAAAACATTCTTTTTACCTTCAGAATATGAAAGGTTTTCCACCAAATATGGGATTTTCTAAAGTGGCCCATTTTATTCTACAGACTGTTTTACAACAAAAGGTAGAACAGTTTGATTTTTTTGATGTTTTGAACCTTCTCAGCTATAGGCCTATGGAGCCCTCTGATGGCCAAAGTTGGTACTAAAAATCCCACACGGAGGTTCCCTTTCTCTTGTTGTTCTACTATTTTGAAACTGAAAGAGCCAATACTAGTTATACCCTTTTTCACTCTTTAAAGAGAGTAATGGCCTCATAGAAGTAGTTTGTATAGCAGACTGTTGGTGTGATGTCCTCATTCATTGCCACATGCTAATCACCAAATGTTGGAACCATCGTTCCTGTTAATTTGGCAGGGACAAAATGATCTCCCTGTGGGAAAGACTAACGTCATCTGGCATGCGAATTGTCAGCACCACTTGAACAAAAAGCCCATTGCACAGTCTATCCTCTCTAAATTTGTATAATATACAATATTCATGGCAACAGACATATATGTGCTTATCCATTTGTGGTTCTATAATGGCACTGCAATATGGATGGCATGTTGACTAAGTTTTATGCCGAAGTATAAACACTGGGGACCTTGCCAATGCAAGCGTATATCTGATATATTTCTTGAATACTTATAATTATAATAATTATAATGATGATAATATATTATAAAGTATGTAATATGATATGTATTATTTTGAGATAAGATCATTAGCATAAGTCTGAGGCTAGTTCTTGGGTACAATGACTTAATACAATTCAAATGCTGTAGACAGGATGGAATTATAAGGCCCCCAATGAGAAACTGTGAGGATGAACCCTTCAGCAGGATTTCATTTAATAACATGGTAATAAAACATTCCACTGGTTTACGTGTGCTCCAATGAGGAACCCTAGATCTAAAGGTGTGTGTGTGTGTCCAGTGATTTGATAGCTATGAACACACATTCTGGCTGAGAGAATAATGTAGCTTATCAACATGGTTAAAGCCTCGATCAGGATGTCATTCTGATAAACATTTGTAAATCAGCAGAAATGATGTTGCATGGTGCCATGCTAGCCCTCCATGTGATCAGTCTGAAGTGATCGATGGTATCTAGCGTGGTGATATATCACAATGTATATCGGAATAAAGCATAAAATGTCATGACATCTAGTCTCTGCTTGCATGACATCATGTTACACCGGTCCTAATGCGTGTCATCCTATAAATGTAGATTCTGTCATGTCATGGGATCCTGTCATGTCGTAGGATTTAGGTTGAATTGCCCTACCTATGTCCCCGCATTATTATGTCTTGTGTGCTTCTAGTTTTCTAAGTACCCAATTCGACATTAAAGAGGCCCCGACATGATATTTTGGCTATTTATATTTGTCAACAATCTTATAACCCAGAGTCAAGCGTCAATGTTTGTCCCAGTAAGGAGTGCAACAGACTAACGCACGCCATACACCACCAGGCTCACGACTGCAGGTGTGGCCTAAAGCCACAGCAGGTCTTTCCTGACACCTCGCCATGTTATGACGTCATCGGCGGTAAGGGTGGGTGGTGGAGGTGAGGGTAAGCTAGGGCCACACCCAGAGTGTTGAGGCAACAGTAGGGGAGTTATACTTTACATGTATCATTATATGTTAACCTCAACAAAGGATTATAGAAGCATATCCATGTTGACCACCCCCTGTCACAACTCTTTTTTAACCCCAGTTATGCCAGTTATAAACTTGTGGATTTTGCATGGTTGATTCAACTCTTTATATCCAAATGAGCCATTCAAATTTCTATTAAAACTGGTAGGCTAGCATTTTAATACCTAGCAATAGGTAAATACACTGAATCCCAGTAAACAAAAATCGTTATACAATGTTATGTAACTTTTCTCTATGGGTCCTTATTGTGGCAAAACGTTATATAAAAAAGTTATTTTGACGTAAAATAACATGTTTATTTTAGCTGGGATTCAATGATATCCACCCCCCCCCACCCCACCCCTCCTACAAAAGTCTGTTATAACATGCTTAAACCAGTCTGACTTGTCCTACTTTTTATTATTTTTTAGAAATCTTAAATATTTGTTAAAAACGCCTCCTATTTCCATGAACTTTTATTTTAAGGACGTTATAGATTTACTGATACAATATTATGGCTGCATGAAGTGAAATTATATGACAGTATCTGAAGGGTGTGGCATCTATCAAAGTCGGTAGAAGTAGGTTTAATACATTGACATATGTACCAAGGCTAGACTAGACCAGGGCTTGGGAGGAATCAACCTCATAAATCCCTGTTAACTCCGGGTATCCCCCCCCTTCTCCTTGATGTTCAAACTTCAAAAGCAAGTCGCTGCCCCCCCCCTCCCCCGTAGGTGACCAGGAAGGTGACAGGAGTCACCAGAGAAGTGGCAGGAGTCGCTCAAACAACTCCACATCACACCTGGAGTTGTGGAGGCTGCGTTCCATCACCTAACTGGTGCAGGCGTGGGTTAGGGGGCATTCAGCACGGCAGATATAGATGTTGCTTGTGCAGTGGGAGTGACACTTCATCTGTTACAAGTAGTTGGTCCTGAAACTCTGGGTGAGACTGTCACCAGGGATTGGCAGTCACATGAACATATACTTTTTACATGGATTATTGAACAAAGGATGTTACACATGAAGTATTGTAAATGAGACTATTCCAGTTGGTATTAATAACCCATGCACTTGGGCAATATATATGCTTATGTTGACTGTAAGTAGGCCTACACTTAACTTTGTATGTGTCATATCGATACAACCATAAACCTACAATTAGTGCTGGAAATTCCCATTTTAAAACTGAAATAATTATAGCCAACATTATCATTCATATATTCTACCAATGGGGGAACACTGACATTTCTTTGCGGAGGTGAGGAGGAGATAGACATGAAAATACCATTCATATGTCCCAGAATACACATGCATATCATACTACGTTTAAAACTCATAGTGGATTCGTATACATTGTACTAGTACATGTATAGGCTATAGAAATAACTTGAATACGTAGTTCATGCATTTGTACACTTCAAGAATGATTGGAGTATTAATTCGCCAGTGCTGCATTCGTCCATCATGATGACCCTACCGGGTTGATACACTTCAGAACGGCCTGCATCATGTACCACATGTGGTTGGCATGTAGGACTAGTAAAGAGAGAGCTTGCACCCATACCCACAATGCTTATCACTCCTACCGCCGTTTACGTCACATCCGCCTTCTTCTCCAAACACCCAATTTCGCACCTGTGCGGCCTGACTCCACTAGTGACCAGCTTTGTTTTGCAACACCCTCTAATGTGTGTAGCTGTCGGCGATTTAAACTGTACTATGGTGTTCACGGCTATGTCAGTTAATATTTACTTGTGAGTAGTGGTGGAGGTGTCGGGGCCTCTTTAAGCTTCTTTAGCCCAAGGATAGGATAATGCAGTTCATCAACTATTGTGTATCCATACAATTCTATATTTCTGAATCTCATTACTTTTGATCTACCCAGGCTAGGACAAACCATCAGGACTAATAACTTAATCCTACTTTCTGAGTTAACAGATTGATGTGTGATGGTCCTGTGCCCGCTAGATATACCCTTACATTTCTCTTCTCATCCTAAAGTGATGCGAATCTAATTATTCTGGACTAATTGTGGCGATAGGTGGGGGATGTCCTCCAGCAGCTCTCAAGCTCTGTACATTATTTCAGTCTTAGACTGTGTGGTGTTTTCCCTTTTGGCCGAGCAGCTCTTGAACAACTGTCAGGACCTGAACTGTGAGCAACTCAAAAGCTGATGTGAGCTGCTCATCAGCTGCAGTCAGAACAGATGTCAGCAGTCATGGCGAAACAGGGACGGTACAAATATGAGAAGCAATCAGTGAGTGATAACAATAACAATCAAGGTAAAAAGACATTCAATATTGAGATTATCTACTGTCCATAGAACATAAGTTGTTGTCATCCTATTGTCTTTATAAATACATAGTCCATATACATAGTTTATACTACACAAACATGGTTGTTGTCTTTACACATTATTAGAAGTTTGTAGGAGCAGCAGCCAGTCTGGTATAGTTCAAGTTAAGTACTAAGACAACAGTGTCTGCTGTTATGACAACTGTATGAATATTGATTACTTCTGTGAGCTATTGTTGTCCAGGCAGTGAGCAAATGAAACTGGGATGTAGCTAAGAGCACTGCATCAATCGCATATATATATATATATATATATATATATATATATATATATATATATATATATATATATATATATATATAAATATATATATATATATATATATATATATATATATATATATATATATATATATATATATATATATATATACATATATACAGCACTGGGTACATACATCTATGGTGGGATATTCATTGTAGATCAACATTGGAATTGAGGAATGTATGCGGGGCTCGGTGCCAGGCTGTCTGCTGTGCTAATCAATAACAATTGTGTGACACCAAGAGCAGTTCTAGGGGTTTATATGTATAGTTCATGTCTATATGAAAATGTGTACCCTCAGTGGTTAAATCTAAGTGTGTGACATGGGAGCAGGTAGAGGTCATGCAGTGAGGAAGTCAGGCATTCATTGATCTGACTTTGCATTTCCCTTCTGCATGCATTAAGGTGGGTAAGCTGTAGTGCATCATGAAATATGGCCCAGGCACTTTTATTGCTACATTCCTACCTGTCCTATTTCCATGTTGCAGTTTCAGCAATTGAATGCACGTTCCTGAAGTTAATAGAATTACTTAATACAATGTCAGCATGATTTTGTGTTTGATGGCATTTGTACATGCAGATAATTAGTACAACATCCAATGCGTTTTAGGACACGCAGTTTGAAAGTATTGAAGAACTCGAAATATTTTTTCAAATAATAAAGTAATAAAGGCATAAAGATTTGGTTGTTGAGTGATGACGATGTGCTTTGTTAACGGCTGTAATTCTCATGATTCTTAAGATTCAATAATGGCAGTATTCTGAGATCCTTTAATGGTGAGGCTTACCGTATACTGCATCAGAATAGTCTGTCGTTGGTTCATAGTCGTGCTGGTCAAGCCATGCTATTGGTCTCTTATTGGACTCCTGAATGCCTGGATATATACTGGTACGAAGTATATAATGGTTTAAGATGCTCAGGCAAGTAGCACCGAACTGCAATATGGTAATGCAAATGCCTTCTTTGCAAGAGGGCTCAAGGGAGTATATTGACTCTTTACGTGGGGTGCAGCAGGATGGAACTCTTTAACAGTGTTCAATGGTAAATGGACAGTTCGAATTGACCATGCCTGAGGATTAAGATAAGCAGGACGTACAGAGGCTATGGCGTGTAATTTGGGTAAGCGATTTGCTCAGGGATCTGCTCAAGGGGCTGCACGAAAATAGACCCCAGTGTGACCACCCTGACCTGGGGAGCAGCACAAGAGCAGCTCCTGATCGATGAGGGGAGCCACCCCTGGTTGAAATGATTTTTATTTAAAGGCACAAACTGCATTTGAAAAGACAAGAACAAACAAACAGAAGGAAAGATAATTAATCACTTTGAAGTGGTTTTTCTGGAGAAAGTTTGACTAGTTTGTTAATAACTAACCATGTTCAAAGTAGATAGCTTATACGTTTTCAGCTTTATGGTTTAGACACTAACGCTGTTCCGGGAGTCGGTGACCTGCAGTATTGGGTGCGAACCTGTAGTTTTCTCAAGAATAACATTCCTATGTGTGGACGGTTATAATTATAGGACAATATCTTTAATGATAGAGCCATGGCTGAAAAGGTTAGTGCCTAGCGGTGGGCCCAAAGTCATTTGATTAGAAAATGGAAAATATTATGTAAGGAAAAGAGGGATGCAATACAGTGTACTAAGACTAATGGTATCCACGTACACAAAAGGCAGTGTACCGTACATAATGTATTCAGCTTTACGTGAGTAAAAGCCGGACGCTATTGTACCATCACTTAATAATCATGAAAGGCAAATCATGCACTGAACAGGTTGGGGCCACAACCACTATTCTAGTACGCCCTAAATGAGCTGTACTTGTACTCACCATTTAGGGCGTCCTAGTATAATGGCCTACCCAGTAGCATCAGTGTATATAAGCATACACATGAGATTTCTCTTAAAGTCCTAATATATTATATTATCATGTATGGTATCATTGGAAAGAGGACATCTTAATCTATATACTAGCTGATTTACCAACTCTAACCATTTATCTTCATTTAGATATCATGCATTGAACATGCCACATTCATAAAATACTTGTATAGCGACCCAGCAAAATCCATTTCCGAATTTTTTGTTAGATTTGCTGATAAAAATGAACATACACAGGGGTAGCCTAGACATTGATCTATGACTCTGCGTTTGGGATTTATCTGCTAATAGAATGGTAAGGTCAGAAATAGGGAAAATCATGAGAAAATGTGGGATTTTCTCCCCTCCTAATGCTCCCAATGTTGGTATAGGTGATACCCATTGTTATATGATTCCAAATAAGGCACTGAGGGGACTGCAGACAAAGCCATGGGCTAATGGTCATGGTCTAATGATCACACCAACTGTACCAATTAAATGGTATGGCCCAGGAGCATGCACAGTACCAGAATACTGGTATGGTCTAGTTGACTGGACTGTACCACAAAAGTGGTACATACCAATAAGGTACTCCTGTCCCCTACCTGCTGAATCACATGTAAAACCAACAATACACTGATATTCTTTAGCTCCCTACATGACCAATCTCTCAGTCGCTATAGTGCCTAACCAAGTTAGTCATTTTTGGTTCCCAAACGACCGACCTAGGTTAGTTGATATTATCAGATTGTCAACTCACCTTAGTCTTCTCCATTTCATTGAGTTTTAGGCTAAGTCCTTTTGAGCAAGGCATTAGTCATATGTTGTTAAACCTTAGTCATTTTGGAATAGCACTTGGTCATGCCTGACCAATGTCCCTATTTCTAACCTGGAATAGCCACTTCAGACTAAGGGCCGGGGCATTTAGATTTTCTGTGTAGGCTATTTCCATTGAAAGTCACAGGGTCAGAGCAGGTTCAACTGCCCTCTTAGAGCATCAAGGATCAACAAACATCTGCCAAAGTACACAAGGACAGCTCCTAACGCCACGGGCAGGTTATGAAAGGTACACTCCACAAACATTTGGTGCCTTAAGGCTCCTGAATCTCGTGTAAAATGGTCCGAGTATAATCCTATTCTGGAGGCCACCTTCCTACAATTGACTACTTCAAATGCTCCTTTCTCGTCGGAGCTCCAAAACAAATAATTAAGTTTACGTGGGGTAGCCCAACAATTGGGCTTTACCTGACTCATTGTTAGAAAGGTGTAGGATTTACCTATACCCTGGCTCCCACGCTGTGCTCTGCACATTGTTTACCTTTCATATTCACTATCACCAATAAAGCCATGAAAGGTGTGTATCTTGGCAGGGGTTAACCAGATTCTATGTAAATCATGACTTAATGGTATGGGTAGAACTAATGCCAACTTGCAAATGTGCATTGTGAATGTCCCTGTGCCTTTCTTTGTAGCCGCACTGCTGATCTCACGGGCAAATGAGCCGTTACCTGATTAGCACGGGTATTCCAAGATGGCAATTTGAGAGTAGTGCCTCTATTACATACCAATAGTGAACTCAGCAAAAGGATTAATCCAACACTTTAAATAGTCTAGATAAGGGATTTGCAATTGCTTGAATTACCTTGGTAATACAACTGTATTCTTTTTCACTCTATGTATGTCGGAATGGTGCAACCTAATAACTTAACCATGCAATTAAAGCAGGGAAGACCGTGACAATGAGGTGATTTCAAAACCAAAATAACAGGTAGCATCGGTAACAGTCTGCTCACCATAGAACTAAAACAGGCATAATTCAATAACTCCCCTCTACACCGTCAACATCTTGGAACCCCGATGAAAATATTATGCAGAACGATACTCCCACATGCAGAGTCACCTTAATAGCCTTTAAGGACCGCAGAGTGATTAACTGATCTATGACCTTTGCTGTCAAGATGCATGAACACAGCCCTGGCGAGTCTTCTCGCGAGGCCTGTTTTAATGCATCATACAGAACATTTAACCCCATAGGACGAGCATGATGCTCGAATGTAGACCTGGTTAACTACTCGTCATGCCTGCATTCCTGCATCATGTCGATAAAGGGCATAATGCACAATTATAAGCACTATGCGGTCCTTACAGGGTTACTGCCCCACCCGAATATTACACAACATGTTTCTCATTAGCCACACCTTCACATGAGTGCAAGTCAGCATTCACACAGGATAGGGAGATTTGCTCACGCTGGCAGTGTGCTTGATCCTTCTGCCTGAGTTGTCCCAGAGCTGTAAACGTCTGTACGCCTTACTGGTCACCACCCAAGTGGTACCTGACCCTTTAAGGATCACATACTGGTTTAATGCACTATGTCCTCGGTCGTCATGAATCATGGATGCAGCCCGGGCCAGGGAATTCCTAGTGCTGCATACATGCATCATGGCAAAGCCATGGGAGTGTTGATATCAATCCCTTAGATGCAGCACTGGTGAGTAACTCGCTAGGGTTACATTCACGCATTATGACGACCAAAGGGTGCCATGCATTAATGCACTATGCGGCCCTTAAGGGCCATAACTCGCGTTGTTACATCACATAAGGACCACTCCCCCGCACTATATACCCCTCTCATTGCAACCACCAGCCAATCAGACGTAATCATGTCTGAATCTACCAGCTTATCATTAGCTGGACTCGCCTGATTAGTTACGTCACGGTTGATTGGTCAAGGAGAACGATCAGTTTGATTATTGATCAGGATTATTCATGTTGGCATCCAGCATTGCCTGGCTTCCTGACCGCCTGTCTGAAGTGGCGCTGGGGGAAGTCTGATTGTATTCAGGTTTTGGCTAGATTTATTCTGAACGATAATTCCCAGTTTGATGAACTACAAAATGATATATTATATATCGGTGACGGCAGAGACAATTTGATGCAGAATATCATTTGAAATTACAAAGGGATAAGCTGGGAATTATCCCTAGCATGCATGTGGTGTTAGAGCTGAATCTAACTGCAATATCATAATGACTACAAAACAAGCGAGTGAAATACATTGGAATTTTAATCCTGAATTAAAACATGGTTATATGGTAGTAGAATCAGGATATATGAATAAAATGTAAAGGCCTAACAACTTGGCATGTGGTTTTATAAAATATATATATATGAGACATGTTTACATGTATTATATAGTCGGTAACCCTAATGAATACAACTAGGTCATGGTAACCATGACAACAAGGAATGATATAATATGAACCTGAGTAGTATATGAGATCGTTGTCGAATCTTAGTCCAAAAATATGTAGGCTTCACGTGTAGACCATGTAGTGGGCGGAAGTGAAGAGTTGACGCTGGATATCAGCGAGTTGGAGATAGTTTATGAGCATCCAGTTGGTGGCGCTGTGGTTTCCCACGCTAGGTTTGAGACATTACTTGAAGATTTGCAATCTTCCATAACTGTATAGTACCCAGTAAGCAGATGCCAATTATTGAGCCAAATTTAGGCATGTAGCTGGTTGAATTATCAACCAATGAGATAACTTCCTGGACTTTACTGCGGAATTCTTAGGGGGCATACAGCCTGTACTCATTGTGATTGATGTATCAGTGCTTATCTCGCCAGTACCAGATCAACCAATGGTGCCCCCTACTAAGGAACATGCAGCCTCGGTATAGAGATGATACATTTGGAATGTCATGGGCAACTTTGATTATGCACTTTGGTAACCACATAATCAAAGCATAGTGCATTTTTTGTTAATCTTTAGAAAAAAATACATGCATACCTTTATTTATAGTACTAGTACTTCCCCATAGCCTGTAAAAGCCTAACCATGCAGGGGGAATACTGTGAATAGCTTATGAATAGCAAAATGTGACTACGTCGTTTTGCCAGGTATATTTCATGTGTACATCATTGTCCAGGCACCCTTGCAAAGCACTAGAACAAGCAAACTCTGCTGATGTTTGGACTATCTTGAATCGGGGATTCTGCAAGTTCCAACAAGTGGCTACAAAGACGTTGGTTTCCTTTGTTCACACCTCTACGTCTACAATAGTCTGGGCATTGCTGATCATGTTTTCACCCAGCCTTGGTGAGAGACGTAATGTTGTCACCCAGGGGCAAGATGTCTGCGCCAGATAAGCCTTATTAGATGCCAGGCCTGAAGCAAGCAGTAGCATCCTATTGGTATCAGTGATATTTTCCCACTAGTAGAATAGGTAGGTGATATCCCCATTTCTTTGGCCTTTGTGTTTTACCTCCTCCATGGCCTTACACAGGAGGGATGTCAAATTACTACTATCATTGTGTACAGCCGAGAGTGGTTTCCTAATGCGAGAATCTCACTTTGGATACATGATTCCAACCCATTGGTAGATACCATCATTGTATCTTTTTGTTTGCATCTGGAACCAGTAATTATTCTTCTCATATTGATATGTGAACCGTCGTTTTTGTGGTAAATGGTTTACTATATTTGTGTACAAAATTTACAAGGGCCACGGGATTAAGACTGACTGCGGCAGGAGGCCATACCACTCAATACAGAAATACACATATTATATATGATATTATGGATGTTGTCAAGCAATGGTCCTCCCATACGACATAATCCTGTGTTAAAAACAAGATATCAATCCATCTCAAATTTTCTTCTGACACTGTACTAGTTGCAGGACCACCTCAATTCACTACTTCCATCCCCCTTTGGTCTCAGATCCCAACAAACCAAGGTCAGCAATGAGCAGTGGAGACAGGTAGAGAAGGTCTAAATGAGTTCTGTCTACAGACCCCCCTACAGGAGTCAGAGTTGTAGAATACTATAGTCTAGGTCATCGATCCAGTATCCAGGGGTCTGTGTTTTCCATCATTCAGGAGCTTGCCTGAAACACTAGCAGCCGGGAGGAGGAGAAGACCCCTCTGGAGCATAGTCTTGGAGTGGATGGTAGTGATTTGTCGCATTATTTGTGTAGGAATTGACATCCACTCTCCTTCCTTTGATATGGGCTATATATCAGTGTCTTGTACATAGCAATAAATCACCTTTTTGGGTAGCTACACTGCAAAAAAGGTGTCAGATCCTAAACAATTTCTTGCCCCGTTTTTGTTCACACAATATGTTCCTAAACATGTTTATGCCAATAATATGTTTAGCTCAGTGCTTAGACATTTATGTGTTTAAAGCAATGTGCTTAGGACAATGAAGTGTTTAGAATTTAAGAATTTAGAATATTATTGTGTTTATCTGTCAAGTGTTTGAGGATAAAAAGTGGTGTGCCCAGAGATGTAGATTATTATAATGTTTAAATATTTATATTTAAATAAATGAATTATTTTATTTCCATATAGTGTCTTGAAGAGACTTCTAGTCCCCCCCCCTCCGAGGGCAATATGTGCATCACCATTTCACATAGGCCTCTACTTGAACATAGACACAACCTTGAGTCAATACAACAGACCTTCAGGGAAGATAATGCTTTATACATTCTTAGAGTTCTTAAAAGAAGTGTCTATGTAGCAGATGTATCTAATTAACTCAGATTTAAGCAGCTTTAGATGCACGATAACATTTGAGTGGTTGTAGAAACTACAGTCAACCACAGAGCTGCCATCTGGTATGTGTTTGATATACCATGATCTAAACACTACATGTTTACATCCCAAACACCAATTTTTCATACTGTTTAAATACTAAACATCTAAACATATTCAATATAACTGTTTAGGTAATAAAATAAAAGTGTTTAATTCCTAAGCATAAGGATTCAAAGACACAAACCTAGTAATATGTTTAGACTTTAAACATGTTTAGACCTAAACATGTTTAAAACCTAAGCACCTTTTTTGCAGTGTATGTGAGCATATCAGGGCAAGTATTTCAATGTGTGATTGCATTGCTTGGAGTAGAAATAGAAGGATGCTGTGTAATATTTAAGACATGAACTCATTCTGTGAATTATTTTGGAAAAGTACATTTGTGTACGATATATTTAAGCATACTAAGTAGCTTTGTGGGAAGAATGTTTGCAACTCTGAGAGTAAAGATGAGTTTCCAGCTAGATTAATGTAAATGACATTATACCTTATAATACAATGGCAAAATTAATATCATTCATGACTTAGACACCAACCTAATTTTGGAATGCTTTGCTATCCGGAATACATCCTGATCGCTCCCACTATTCTATCTTTCCTTAATACTGGAAGAATAGTCGTGTAGCTCTTCCTGTCCTTCTTTCTAAAGGGGAGTCAGGTAATGGAATTTCTTCCCAATGGGAGTCATATAAACAATGTCATATGTAGATGCCAAAATGATATACAGTACAGTGTGTCACATGTGTGTTTCAAAAATGAATGGATACAGGAATCCTTGGTTTAAACATTAATTGTCTAACACGAACAGGTACACGTGCTGCCGATGTACAAGATATAACCAGTATTTATAGGATGAAAGGGTAGGCTCTTCTCTGTATGAAACGTCCTAAAGGGGAGTCTACATAATATGTGACACAATCTGCGAAAAGGAACCTTAGTGTAGGGTGCATTAAGATCCTTTTTCCTAGTACATGTTACATATTATGAAAATAAAGAGTTTACATTGAAGATGGTTCATTTGTAGATGCAGAGGTCTAACTTGACATTTGGTTCAGTGAGAGTACCCAAACAGAATGTCAGAGAATGGCCAATCAGGAAGAAGGATATTTTTCTTTCGGGGCTGAATCACAAAGGGAGACTAATATCATTTATAAAGCGATCAGCATACCTCTGGTGCAGAGGAGATTGAGATGACATAACACATCTGACCCCCACTTGAATAAACCTGTTGATATTAACCACTACCCAGCTACCACAATCAATATGGCCGACCGCAGAGGCGCCCCCTCTAGTCAGAACCTTATGCCATGATGACGTCACGCCCGCGGCCATCACAAAATTGCTTCATTTACGCTGGTGCCGGGGGTGTAGAGAGAAGGTTAAGGTACCAGCGAGGTATAGTGATCTAAACAGCATGCTTGGAGGATGGAGGAGTTGGTTTCATGGCCTAAAGTATCATTATCAAAATGAGTAATACAAACGAAAAAGAATTGGGAGCAGGGTATTACTCCGCATCATGCCTTATCCACAAGAATCATGAGAACATTCCCCGTACCCCCTATAATCGTCATGAGATAGCATGTTTGATTTTTCCCTCAGTCTTTGATAGTAAATAATAGTACAATTCCAGATCTATTCAAAAATCCATATTGGTCAGGACAAAACGTGAAATACCTCTACAGGCTAAAGCCCGCACAGATTATAGATCCTTTGACTGGTTGACAAAACTGATAATAACCAACGTGCCTTAATCAAACATCACCTCTGGCAGAGTCATTTATTGCCAGTCTCATTTAAATGCAAATCGTGCGTTCGATTATGAAGAATTGACATTCCCTAAAGTGTTTCACGGGGAAAAACCAAACCATGAATCAGGCCTTTTTTGCCCATACGTGATGAGGCATTCTGTCGGGCCGGATAGACGATATGTGTGTGGTGTGTAGGTCCACTGCAGGCAGTCAACATTGACTTAGCTATGGTATACCAAATGGCAAGGAGAGGCCAGACACTTAGGGCATGACCCCCAGGGAGAGCTGTTAATGGAACCATGTAATGGGGAGAAATGGAGGAATCTAAGAGAGAAAAGACAACAGATGTATTATAAGCAAGTCCGTTGTTTTGCTCTCTTATACTATAAGGGAATACCACAGATTGTATCCATACGATTGAGTAGATGCAAAAACTATTTTGGGCAAAACGCGTTTTGAGCAAGACACGTTTAAAAGATAAAATAATGTAACTGCTCATGATACTACAGAAATGCACAGTACATACACATGGTTACTTACCTGACTGTTGCTGACTGATTGCTACAATGACAATTTTGTGGTATACCCTGTAACCCATTATGATGCAGAGCTCTGGTGAAATCATATACCTGCATATATAGATATGTTCTTCCACATGATCTAGGCTTCTATATGGAACCAGTGAGATTAAGTACATGTACCCCATGATGGAGCTACTCTGGTGACGATTGTGCCAGCTTTTCTCATGACCTGTCAGAATCTTAAAGGCCCAAATGTCGGTATCCTACAGCAACAGTCGGAGTGGAGCCGGGATGGATGCTCAGCCCTAAATCATAGGGTGGTTCTGGGTTTAAATGTTTTCAGAGTTATAAGGGTGAGCTCCTGCCACCGCCTCCCTCAGAATTATAGTGGAACATGACCATACCCAACACATCAATGACAACCATCAACTTCCTCCTCACCAACGTTGCAGGTGCTTAACTCGAAGCCAACACGGTTAGCTTATCATAGTGATTCATCCTGATTGTGTTGTCAATGCAAAATGGAGTTTGAGGCATAATAATGGAAGCTGGCACCTGTCATGTGCCGCGTCCTAGGTGCCAGAATTTGCACTGCACGAATGTTGGCATTTAACCAATATTGCATTGCTTAAAGTCAAACTTGAATCTTCCTTAATTCTATTGTATGCCACTTTAAGCAGCTTAAATGTCATTCTGACCATTCCGTGACACTTATATGGCATATACTGAACTTAAAGTCGCTTAAAATGCGTTTAAGCAATAAAAAGTATCAAGTGATGCAAGATGGCTTTTGTGCTTTTCTTAGGATAAAGTTGTGGCTGTAGGACACGATGTATTCCTCCTGACGGCTACTGATTTATAAGGCAGGCTCATTCATAAGGAAAGACCTCTCTCAACTCATTATCACGCAAGGAAAGGGTTGCCTTTCGCTTATAATTACCCCTGACAAAATGGTGGCAAATCGCCTATGGGGTTTCCATTAGCATTAAATGGGGTCTCTATGCCACCGCATCTAGGTCAAGGTCAGAGATAAGGGGTCATAGTTCAGCTTCTTTATTCTAGAGCTTTCCTGTGGCAATAGAGGACATGTGTGGCTAATTTAAAATCACTCGGCCAATTAGCTCAAGACCTTGACTGGGGCGGGAAAACGGCGCCAAGGCAGACGACTTTGTGATGTGAACACAAAAACCGGAAGTGGAGTCCCGCCAGATTGGGCGTCCACGTGATTTACATGGGATCAGCACGTATACAGTGCCTGATGACCACGTCACTGATTGGTTGTTGAGTAGTCCCCGTCGGTTGCCATGGAAACGTGCCTTGGCAACCAAGAGGATATATACGGAACTAGGCTTTGGGACGACTGTCTCTGTAAATGCTCACATCTTGGGATGGCGCCACCGTCGGGAATGTCCTGATATCAGTCCTGTGCTGTAGGGGAAATTAACTCATCAACAGTTGACCCTCACTTCCTCGAAAACTTACTGCCTCGGATCCCTCACTTCCTGAGAAAGTAGGCTTGCAACTGTCTTTATATAATTATGTTCTAATATATTTGGGCTTGGATCCACTGATAATTTGCTTTTCCAAATCCCAAGGAAGTGAGAGCTGACTGAAGATCTGCAAACTAGCTTTGTGACTTATGCAAGTTAAGAGCATCTTGTGGCTGTGTCTCATGAGTTTGGGCCAATATGAACGTCTAAGACCGGGTGCAATCTATGACCGGGTGCAATCTATGACCGGCATGGAAGAAAACAGTTTATTTAGGGCAGATGTACAAAGAAATGGCTGAAAAAAGTTAATGGATTGTATTGAGACGTTATGGTACTAATTTTATTTTCATAGTTTCTATAATTATATATCTATTTTAACATATATAAAATAGAAAAGCCCATCTTATAAGGTCATAGACGTTACTTTATAAGTAGCATTCATTTTAAACACCTACATTGCCAAAAGGAAGGGGAAATAATGACAGCCATCCACGTTAATTTATGCATCACATATTGTAGAAAGGTTTGTTAAAGATGTCTATGTAAATCTGCCCTAATTCAGACTTTTTCTGTCATGCCGGTCATAGATTGCACCCGGTCATAGACGTTCACATTGGCCCAAACTCATGAGAGACAGCCTTGTTTGATTTAAATCATGTGAACAGCGTGTGCTTTATATTTGTGCGATGAACCAATGATAAACCTGTCTTTACCCAAAGTTTACCAGCCAATTCAACAGGCATCATTGATAAAGTCTTCCACAGTTATAAACTATATTTTTTCCATATAAAATTACTCAGTCTGAGGAAATTGGACGTTCAATTACAGACGTTCAAATGGATATCATGATCATATTTCATGCCTAGAACTACAAGTATGTTATAGTAACATAGAAATAATATACATAACATTTTACAGACCGGTGTGGCAAAGCAGAATGAAATGAGATTTGATGGTAGCTTCCCAGCTAGGAGGAACATAAAAGAAAATATGCAGGGAGAACGGATGTTTTTTTCAGCTGTCATAGAAGACAGCACTGGTAACAGGTCTAGACAAAAACACACCTCTAATTAGATCATTCGCAGAAAATGCACCCAACACGCCACCTGTGTAGATTGAGAGAAGCCTCAGAAAATAGGTAGAAATAGCTCAGACATGACCATAAGTCATAAGCAGGGTCTCATTATTTCTAGTTTATATTCTAGATGGACGTGCTCATGGTATTGCACCTATGTAATGTATACATCATGTGCTACCTATATCGGTCACAGTCGCTGACACCAAAATAGATAGTATCCTGATGGCTCTACATTGCTTTTCAAAATTGATAATATTTAAAATAGCTCAATGCTCTGATTATGTTAACATTGAGATGAATAAAACATTATTTTGATCTTTATCAACATTTTCCTAATAATCTACATCTTTCCAAATCTATGTTGCGGGGTCTTGGTCGCAGCAACTAACAATGATTATGAAAGTTGTTTGTTGAATTTACAAATAGGCTTGATAAATATAGCATATGTTTTGGATTATCATATCAAGAGTTGAGACAGGAGCAGATTAATTCCAATCAGATTAATTTCTTCTCACAATTAGAGATGACAAGAGATGGAAATAGAATATACCATATATAGGCAAAGAGGGAATAGCGAAAAGTCTCACAGTTAAATACTGTGAGACTGTTGTTTTAAGTAGCCCAATATGACATTTTATAGACTTCTAATATCTTGTCCCTTCCAATAAAAGTCAAGCTATATATATATATATATATATATATATATTTTCATATATGTGACATATCAATTTTCCTTGTGAGATCACATGACACGGAGGCATATGAAGGATTCTATTAGTATAATATGTACGAAATTACGACTTCTATATTTGTCAACTGACAGGTAATTCAGTGAACTGTCCTTTTCCCTGAAAGTACCATGACACATTCCAACAGTATTTTACAATATATACTCTCACTAATCAGACCTGTCTCTGTTTCTTCTGCCTTTCATTTTCATGGCAGACATTGCGTCCTCTCCCTTTTCGAAGGTTTTATTTCCCTCTTTTATTCTATAGTGTGCTCTAATTCGGTACATTCACTCTGGATACCCCTTTACCTTTTCGCTGTACTGATCATTAGAAAAATGAATAATTTATATCCCCTTAGGTTTAACATAAGTGCCCTGCATCATCTCTTCAGACCTCTTATTACTGCTTATTACACCAACACATTCTCAAGGATTGATCTTATCAATTGTAGCATACAATATCGCATCCTTTATGGAACACTAATGCACAACAAATGGCATTACCGAGAAATTCCCTACTCGCGAGTGTCAAAGCAGTAGAAGAATTATTTTAAGCAGATAAGCTCTTGGATATTTTCGTCTTTCTGCAGTATGCATTCTAGACTTTGTGGAACTATGTCTAATCACGGCTTGAAGGCATTAATTGTGTCCAAAGTAGTAATAAACTTCAGTGTGATTGTTAACTAAACCAAGGTCAGATTTCAAATAAGACATAATGAGAGAATAGCAGGCTAAACTCTTCCTTGTTAGCAGTCCACAGTGGTATTCTTAAAGGAACCCTAGCGATGGCCTCAGTGATACTATGTCCCTGGACCCCCCCCCCCCCCCACAATCGTAGCTATGGACCTAGGTGGGAGGCCAAAGACTTAAACAGGAGTCCTATCAATTTGTGGGAGGAGCCATGGTGGTAGAAGGCATGGGCCTTATCAGGGACACTGCCAGATAGTATCGCTGTCACCCCCACTTGGCAGAACGTCCTTCTTATCACTGCACCATCTGACAAAGGATGGACACCTTTCTCACCTATCTTTTCACATTTCCCCTCCCCTACCACCTGATTAAATAGGGGTAGCACCGGTGGGCACCATGGCACCACTGATGCCTTGAGCTTTAAGTTGGGGTGATGGGCTCACCGGGTAACTCACAGAGCAGCTCTGAGCAGCTCAGACTGGGTGTGGTAGTTCACGGGTCTCAGTGTGAGACCTATCTGGTCCAGTGGTATGGTAAGGCTGGAATGGGGGGGGGGGATGAAATGAGAGGTGGTGAGATACAGGAAAGCCCAGTAAACAAAAAACGTTATAAAACATTTTATAGCGATATATAACGTTTATCTATGGCTTCTAACTATGGCATAACATTATATAAAGTTTTCAAACGTTATTTTGACGTAAAATAACGTTTTTTTGTTAGCTGGGAGGAAGCATGCTCTATCGAAAAATACCAAATATAGGTAGGCAAATGTTATTTTGGGATTGAATTAACATGAATACATAACCAGGTTCACAGGGGTTGTTTATTGATATAAAAGGAGTAAAATATAACTCAAACATAATCAAAATTCAAAAGGAGAGCTGATGAATCACTTCAAGGAATTAGAAGTGAAATAAGATACAAATGTAATATCTATATGGTTCTGCTGTGAAGAGGAAGGATTTAAATCTTGAAAGTTCCATAGAATACTGTGAGATGTTGTGGTCGAAAATAGATGGCTGCTGTGGGAAACTGTTGGTCTTCTCATCATCGCTTGATCCCTGCAAGAAAACAAGCTACATGTAAACAAAGTTTCTTATCCATACTGAACAACTCAGAGCTTATGATAAAGAGGTTAAGTACAGTGTAGCCAGATGCACAATTGGACATGAATAGTTATTCAGTATTAAGACACATTTAAAAAAAGAGATATCTGGTAAACTTAACATCTATCATACGTCATTCCAAAAAATACTGTAAAATATTTTTGAATATTTGGAATCAAATATAAACAATATACCTGTAATAAGTGTTACTTCCACCAATACAATGATTATTATTATCAATACATGACTGATCTGATCCACTAGAATCTATTTAAACCTTTTGCTGTACAGAATTACTAGGATGAGAAATCAGATGAAATTTCTCTGAGGCTTTCCTCGGAGATAAGGTATGACCAATAACACCACTGAACATGTGCTCAGTGATTACATTGCCTCAGTGATAACACTGGTAAAACACCATATGAAATTAATGTAAATGCATTTTGGAAAGCAGGAAAGGACATAGAACTGGCGTCCAGTGAGCTTCCCTCTTCCTTATTAACAGTACACAGTGGTATTCTTGAAGGAGCCCTGGCAACGGCCACCATGATACTATGTCCCTGATCCTCACAATTGGAGCTATGGACCTAGCTTGGAGGCCAAGGACTTAGACAGGAGTCCTATCAATTCGTGGGAGGAGCCATGGTGGTAGAAGGCATGAGCCTTATCAGGGGCACTGCCAGATACTCCGGTTATCACCCCAACTTGGCAGAAAGACCTTCTTATCACTGCACCATCTGACAAAGGATGGACCCCTTTCTCACCTATTTTTTCCACCCCCCCCCCCCCCCACAACCTGATTAAATAGGGGTAGCACCGGTGGGCACCTTGGTCCCACTGATGCCTTCAGCTCTAAGTTGGGGTGATGGGCTCACCGGGTAACTCACAGAGCAGCTCTGAGCAGCTCAGACTGGGTGTGGTAGTTCACGGGTCTCGGTGTGAAACCCGTTCAGACCTATCCACAGTGCTGTAGTAGTGTATATGAGGATGACTTGAGGGGGAAGGCAGGCGCGGGTGACGGGGCATTGACAGGGGTGAGGGGCAGGCCCGAGAGGGAGCAGCCCCTGTCAAGAACTGAATGATTTGAAGAAGACGCAATATAGAGTTTTTCCTTTAGATTAGGCAGATGCTAAGGAACACCAACGTCGAATAAAGAAAACATCAGGTTATGGATCCAGAGTCAGAAGGGTGACAGCAGTGGAGATGAAACAAAATGGAAACTATAGTCTGCTGTTCTATAGTTACCAACTTCAGAGTGGGGAGCCTTTCTACTGATAATTTTGAAAGGAATCACTCTGTAGTCTGTCAGTTGGCCATACCTAAAGCGCTATATTTTAACATTAGTAATCTGTTGTTTAATAACCAAAAGGTGACACTCCCCAGGTGATTGCAAAAGAATTCACTGAAAATACTACTGGTTGGTGGGCCCTAATTTAGAAACCATACCCCCAGCAACGTGGGTTAGATTAGATGAAACCATAATTAACCATGTATACATGGTAGGTGATTTTAGCACTTGCAATGATATGAACTGAAACCTAGTAGCTGTGACAATACAAAGTGATCTATACAAATATCAATATGGCGGTTTCTCTTTCAACAACTCTAAAATTAGAGTGCATTTTCCTTGATGGTTAGGCAGCACTCAATACTAAATGTTATCCCTTTAAACCACCCAAAACCATTTCCCTTTCCTATGTCAACAATGCAAGTAGAATATACTGCAAATACTGCGTACCAACACCTATGAGAGAGCAGAACTGGTAAATACAATCATGCTGCAGCAATTATTTAATAATAATTAGATCAGTGATTAAATATGATTAGTGTAATAACGATATTTGGTATACAATGTTACACAGGCAAGTATAGAGCCTACCAATGGACAAATGGAGAGACAGCTACATCGATGCGTAATTCACCTATCAATATGTTTTGTAACACGTATCATTGCGTAGATGGAAGTTGACAGTTACCACTAGCGACAATTACCGTTGCTGTCAAATCCCATCTTTCCAAAGTGTGTTGATTTGCTCCGACAATGAAGATGCACCAGAAGAAATAGTCTGTATCGAAACCCCTCTTTGTTTTCCCCCGAATGAACCCAAATAAGGAGGAACAATAAATACCAGGTGTATGGGCAATCGGGATTAGATGGGAAAAGGGTAATAACATTGAACGAAGCACGTGTCCCTTAATGAAATAGGGGTTGCAGCAGCTGCATCCTTTATCATTAACTGCTACCTGACAGCCTCTGTCTGTCTGTCTGTCTGTCTCTGTATGTCTGTCGGTTTGTCTATGTCTGTCTAGCTGTCTGTATCTGCCTGTCCGTATCTCTCTCTGTCTCAGACTCTGTTGTTCTTTTTCTGTCTGCCTGTCTGTCTCTGTCTGTCTCTGTCTCTGTCTCTCTGTCTGTCTCTCTGTCTGTCTCTCTGTAGCTCTGTCTCTCTGTCTCTGTATCTCTGTATCACTGTCTCTCTCTGTCTCTGTCTCTGCCTCTCTCTGTCTCTCTCTCTGTCTCTCTCTGTCTCTCTCTCTGTCTCTCTCTGTCTCTCTCTGTCTCTGTCTCTCTCTATATGTATATATACGATTGACTACAGGCATACATTAGAGTACCTAGGTAATAGTAACCCAATATACTGAGCGTGTTGCATACTTGTGGGAGTGTTATACAACAATAATTGAATTACGACTATTAGCAGGTTCATCCCATTATGGTCGAAGATGGCACTCACAGTTAGGGTATATTGGTTACATCATCAGAATGGATAAGTACTATAAGTTAGTTTCACATGGCCGGTTGTGTACCATTGCACACTTGCAATATCAGATATCTGGCCAAACTATGTGTCATTCCTCGATCCATTTTCTCTATTTGTATAATAAGATACAAGGACAATAGGTCACATGAACAATAAAGATTACTGGTAGTCATACGATGTAGTATGGACGGATAATTACAATATACTACTAGTAGACCTTTCATATTGATCTTACTTTGTCCAGAAGTATGTGTAATATTCTGGAATTCTCATGATATACTTATCACTCACACGAGCAGCCCAATTTATCATAACTAGGCTAATTAAACTGTGACAGCGCACTTATCATAACCAGAGAGAGTATACATCGTTGGGTACAAATCAAGAACTAAAGATCCACCCACCCCAATAATTATTTACAAGGCAGTAGAGACAGTAATTTTTTCCAGTCAGTCACCATCCCCGGCTTATAATGTTGATACTAATAAATACACGTAGTGGTAGAAAGGCATGTAGATAGGAGATCGTTTTTGAAGGTGATAATTCCTCATTATATCAGACCTTGAGGCCTGTAGGAGTACTTAGGTAGTGAAGGTGTTAGGTAGCCTTTCTGCTCCTCCTCCTCCTCCTCCTCTCCCTACTTGTAAAACTGCTAAGTGTATCAAGTATACATAGCTAAACAACACACAAGGTCGGTTTCATTGAGCAGTAGCTTCATGTATGTGTGTGTGTGTGGTAGATATGATACAAGTGACTTGCTGTATAAGTGTTACAAGCCAGGGACAGGGTAATTCTCCAAGGTGCCAGCCGCGGATAAATGTATACAACATTATCTTGATACAGTCAGTTGTTGGGTGGTTGACTGCTAAGTGCAGTCACTACAGTAAGCAGTGATGATACACTTTGCAGTTGCACATCCAATCTCTTCCTCACCCCTCAGCACCTCCTCAGCTTCCCCCCTCCTCCTCCAGCCCCTCCCTCACTGTACTCTCCTCCATCCCAGTCTCAACACACACACTCTGCCAACCATAGAGGGAGTGGTAATCTTCTAACTACAAGGGCGGGGGGGGCAGAATTTTGCATGCGCGTGCCGTAAAATGTTGGGTACCCCCGTAAGATTAGTCTAAAGTTTTGCCCCCTCCCTCCCTTGACAGGCTTCAAATCTATCACGACCAATTCATTTTAGCTATAGTAATGCTCTGGCTTTTTCGTTAAACAGGGTTAACATTTTGTCGGCCCCCCCTTCAAGGGGTCCAAATAATTTTTAGTCCCCCCTTCAAGGGGTCCAACTTTTCTTGCACCCCCCCCCCCCCCGATCAACAAACCCCCAGTTGATAAAAGCTGACCACTCCGTATCCTGTACCTCCATGGCATACCTAGTCATTACCAAGACTCTAGATGATTAAAACAATTGCTCCCTCATCCTCTTCACTGTGTGCCACTCACTCATTGTCGACCACAATAACGGTCTTGTCCTATGAAGGGCTATACCGTAGCTATATGACGTGTCTGCACTGCTTCCTGGGGAATAGGGTACAAACATTCAGAACAATTGTTATAAACCCATTGTAATAAACCAGGCCATTATACTTTGAGAGGTTCAGAATCTATTTACAAACAACTGATGAATTACCACCGATGCCTTGTAGGCTACTGCAAACAATCAAAAACACATCACGATGATTCCAAGATGCAAGTGCTCTATTGATTAGTTTTAATCAGCCGATGGGACTTGTGGGCATTGCTTTAACACCATCTGGGATCAATCTAGCCGCCTAATTGCCATAAATTGGAAGATTAAATCAGATGAAAATATTTCTCTTCCAATTCCATTCTGCGACCTAGATTATTATGTAAACAAATAGATTATTCTGCTACCCATTCCCCCATCTCTTCCTTTGTCTTCCACAATAGTGTAGTGTCTCTATTAGAAGCTTCATTCTTTTGACTAAAATAATGTCCAGACAAAGTTTCATCTGAAAAAGAACCCTATTTTCAATATAAAAAAATATTTCAATAGCGTTAAGGTCAGCCGTTCTCATGGTCACTGCTCTATCCTATTACTTAGTAAATTCCCTATTATCATCGATGCTGAAGCACTGGTATACGCCGTATCTACCGCATCCTTGCACCATATATTTTGATAGTGAGTATGGCAACAGGAAAGATTAATATGAACTGTTTGTCTCTGGAGATCGGTGAGTGGAAACCCTCGTGAAATTGTTATTAGAATCCAAAGCCTTCTTCTCCACCCACCACCTGGGTACTCCCATGTTGATTGTTTCCGTTTCATACATTCGTATATATACCCACTGCGCTTGATTTACAGCCACAAGGCCAAAAGGCATTGGGTTTAAATCGCATTTGGAATGTGGTTAGATTTAAATGATATATGGGACTTTATTCTTGTCCATGCACATTGTGTAGTAGGCCATAGATTAAAGCCAAGCAAAAAATTAATCATTTATAGCACTGCTAGTGCTTGATCGCTTTGCAAATCAATCTTCAACATAACATGCATTCCCAAGGTATTAGAAACGTGTTTGATTCCATATTCCATAAAGATAATATTGTAGGTACTTTATCTCGAAATGTATACTTTTTAAGTATACAAATTATTATAGTAAGCTATGGAATGATCCTTTTATGGCGACCACATTAAAAATCAGCATACCTTCCTCAACACATAAGTGTGCTATGTCTGATACAAACCATTCTTGGAATGGGTATTCCAGTACCATTACAGTTCTGGCCTTGGTGTATTGAGGATCTCACCATGTTCTCATCCCATTAGCCTGTTAACTCCCCGAGGGAGATCCCCTGATAGAAAGCCCAGAAACCAGAATAAAAACATAACCAAGTGAGGCTATCTCAGCTGTCGGCTCTTGCAGGTTAGAGATAGCTGATGCTAGTCTGATAAGAGATGGAATATGGGGACATTACGTCTCGCCTAGTTTGGTCCCTGCCTGGAGTCAGAGGCAATTTCATTTGGAGGACGCCAGAGTGGCTCTTCTCAGCTAGATAGTGCAATCTATATAACTGTGCCATAACTTAATATCAATGTGAGTTGATGGTTTATTTATAGTGATAGCATAGCTCTGACTTGAAATTTTGTTTGCTGTTTTTGAATGTTTTAAATGACATTGTACAGGTGTGTGGTTGTCACGCCCCCCCCCCCCCCCAAAAAAAACCCCACAAAAAACAACAACTTAAAATGCAGCGATGTGCAAATCCGGTTGAAACGGCAGTCTCCCACCTTTAGCATCAGCGCTCTGTTAAAATGCTGGCATCAGCACAGAGTAAAGAAAGTTAAGCTACTACCACCAAAGTCACTACTTGGTGAGTGAGGCAGTAGAGTGAGTCACTGTCTCCAAATTGACTAGTATTGCATTATTTGTGTCCGCCAATTGTAGAAAGAAAAGGTTCCATGGCATGAGGTGTTGGATTTAAGAAGAACCTAGTTCCCTAAATACCCATAATCTTCCAATATGATATTATAGTCGAAGGCTATGTACAGCTTGTTTTGGTTTTAAACAGTTGAAATGGGAAATTCGAAGCGGGTCTTCTAATTTGTTTTAAAGACCCGATTCTTGCCGAATAAAAAGACACACTAAAACGCCCGGAAACAAAGCTTTATGTTTTGCCATCACATCGGAGAAAGCTCCCTGATTTTCCTGTATGAAATGCAACAACAGGGGATTATGGTTCTCAAGTTTGTACGCTTAAGCCACTATATCTGTGTGATCACCCTTTATCTGGACGAGAGTATAGTGGCCTCCTAAATTTTATTATAAGGTGATCATTTGTATAGTCCAGTACCTGCATGATTATGATCACCCTTTATCAGATAAGAGCAATGGTCCCTGCACGAAGCATTGCTTATAATGTTTTCTAGAGGATTTGCTGTAGGGGGCGTGAAAAATTCTGACCCCTCAGGAGGGAGAGGCGCGCAACAAATTACCCTACCCTTTTCTTTTGGCGAAAAATGCCTATTGTGTTACTACCGTAAATTCCCGCGTATAACCCGCGGGTTATACGCGAACCAAACCCTCAGTGCGGGTACTACAAAATTCCCAAAGTCTAGGTGCGGGTAATACGAGGGTTTTTGGTAGTATAGTACAGTACTAAACTCGCAATTTTCAGACCTCTGGTGCGGGTTATACTGTTCTCTCAAAGTCGGGGTGCGGGTTATACGCGAGATGCGGGTTATACGCGGGAATTTACGGTAGTTCAAAGGGGGAGCCGAGAAATTTCCGCACCTTCGACGGGGGTTGAGGGGGGGGGGTGAGGATGCAAAATATTCTACACTCTCTAGAGGGGTAGGGTAAATTTCGCGCCTCCGTGTGAGATTCCAGCACCCCCCCCCTCCTTATCAATTAATGAACACTCCCTAATCCCCTATTTACCATTGCCCTGATGTTCATGTCAGGGTCCTCCCTCGTCTGGTGCCTGTCTGGTGTTTATTGATGGATGGCTGTCAAGATTGGTATTACTGCCAAGGAACTTTGGCAACCAGACGGATCTAGGCACAATGGGTCTAAATTCTGAACATCATTTTTGTCTGGGATAGAAATTGAAGCATTCACAACAGAGGGATTTTGTGCCAGCGACTGTTAGATATAGAGCTGAAGTAAACAGCACAATTATTCATAAATGCAGTATCCTATATGATATGTCATATTTGATATCGTACCTTTAAACCTCCAGAATTTTCTACCCTAAAGGCCGATCGATATTCCCTGACATATATGGGACTAGCATTATATCCTAGTACTTCAGGTAGTCGGGTGCTATTTCCCCATCTCCTTTTCAGGTTAATCCCCTCCTTTCACCCCTAGAATAAGAAATTCACGCATAATGCACTGCTCTGCTATACAAATTAATAATAGGAATACAATACCTACAAAATATGCTAGATTTAATGCACTCATATTAATAATTGTATTATTAACCCCAAATAAATGCAAACAAATTAAGCGACAAGACTATTTTCATTGGATTATGGGCGACCGGCTTTAGACTATAACTTCTTATCCTGGACACAGAAAACCTGCAAGTAACCATTAGTGCTGGATGACGGATAGCAGGAGCCATGCATCATCATTGGGCGTCAGAATAACGAGAATGTTAGATCAAAAGGCGGCTACAAACAAACCCCATAATCACCGTAGACATTGGAATGATGCATCATCTGCTGTAGGAATTAGTTTTGGAAATCCCAGGAATTATGCGTCATTTGTCGTTATTTCACGTCGTCTGCATGGCGTCACGTGACGTCACAAAACAAAGCAGACGACTTTGGAGCCATATAATCCGCTGGTTCCTCTTGCCGCTAAAACTAACCCGCTCAGACGACACGAGACGCTTCCTGCGGCAACCGGTTTATTTAACTCGGATAATTTCCGCCTAATCGACGCCGTTTGACGCCCTTGCCTCCACCCCTTCCCCTGCCTCCATGGGTTGGCCGACGAGCCCCATATATCATCGTGCTGCGGATAATTGAATCGCCAGGGACAGAAGGGAGGCAGTAGCCTTGGCGACTTGTTTTCCTAAGGGCTGAGGTGTCGGAACACGACTAGAAACAAGCGGTAACAAAGAGGTAATCAACTTATGGCCCGCGTGCGCGCCGCAATTCCCACTTAATCCCATTACAATGTGCGTTTTTGAAACGCACATTCAGGGCCCTCGCAGCCAGCCTCAATGAAATGAAGCCGAATCCTCCGCGGCCCCGGACAATGGATTGGAATTGGATTCCTGGAATAAAGTTTTCGGTTTGCGAGGATTTGCACGTGGAGTTCAAGAGAGTGTTGGTACCTTAGCGGTCGGTATCGAACAAGGGGGAAGCAGCGGCTGAAAACGGTCTGATAAGGCAGGTGGCTTTCTACATGAGATGGAGGAGATAGACACTACGGCAGCCGTCCAAACTTTGTATTTCATAATTAAAAGTTGCTGACCAAACCCCTAGACTAACGATACAAAATACCCTGACTGAATAGGCTGGACCCCATATGAAGTCAGTAACACATTGGCCAGAAGTTATAGCATCTGATTCGATTATTCTCTTCACTCGTTTCTCAACCTTTCATTTTCAAGCTCTAGGCAACATGATAATTATAATGTACTTCTATGTGGATTTACTCCCCAAATTTCCGATCCTCAATTTCTGGATTTAGACATATATAACCCACGCGACCTTTAATTAAAAAATAGGTAGATTTGACGAAAGAATTTGAATTTCGATATAATATCATTTCAAGAAGCCATTAGCACTGAAACAGTAAACGCAGTCTGCAATGGCAGAGATAGACAGAGGAACAAGTATCACCGACTAGAATGAATGAGCCCACCTTACTTATGTGCCACTCGTAGATCGCGATCGGCAATTCCTCTAGGACATCATAGCTTTAGCTAACTCGATCATTACAATCTTAATTACCACCAGTCAAGATTAGATGCACTCCTGTCCTAAAGGAACATTATCAGATACTGAACTCTCCTGGGGACATCAGCGTTGCTTCCGATAATGTTGGAGGCACAGAGATGGAAGTCAATGCCCTACCTTAATTTCCTGTCATTGAGATTCAAATTTCATCCAGAGAGAAACCTTTTGAAAGTTGACTTCGGGAAACAGATGCGACATTTCTGGCTTCGTACGGCTTCACTGGCTGAAAATGTTTGGATGACCATAATTTGGGAATGCAAGAATAGAAGTAATTGAGATGAGAACAACATTCGGAAGTGAATTATGTCACCCGAGTCAGTGCAAAGGGGCTGCAAATGCCAGGTGCCTAAATTAAAAGAAAACACACACTTTAAGTTTACACGCCAAAGGTGTATCAAAAGTGTACTTCTTCATTGCTCGAAACAGTAGAACTTTAATACAGTTACTTTCAGCATCATCATTATCATTTACGTGTATGACAACATGGCATTTCAGAATTGTTGATCACTTCTTTCCGTTATTGTATCAATAATACTTGGAGGTAAACTTCTTGAGACTTCTACTTGAGATATTTAGGCATTAGCTACTATAACTGTCTATTGGATGCCACTTTTATCACATCCAATTCCCCCTTCTGACCTCTAAAACGATACTAAACTTACAATAATCACTCTGAAATGCGGCAGGTAAAGTTGCGTTTAACATCTGACCTGTCAGTGTACAAATGATATTTATTATAAGCGTTTTGCATAAAATCGAAATATTTTGTGCGTCACTATTATAATTTACAGAAAGAAGTATCCCAGATTACCTAAAATCTGGTGGCTAAAATTGATAATAACCCGCAGGAATGACTGCATGAATGTTTTCATTTAAGGAAATTTAAGATGCCTTAAAGGAACACTTTACGCAGCTTTAAGTTTTGTTATCATAACGGCATTTTAGGGGCCTTAAGTAGCATTTACTTGAATTAGATATGCTTAAACTGTTCTTTTAAGTGTATTTAATTTACTTGAATACAAACATTCATGCAGTGAATGATCCTTTCTACTTGCCTGTTCACATATCCTCTCGTCATGGACAGCTGATTGCACCCAGGTATAAACATGGACCTTTTGAGTTTCTCTCTACTTCCTTCAGGACAGCTAGTACCGCTGCAGTATACATTTATCATGTAATAAACTCATGGGGTAACTATTACTCTACTGATGCTGCCCATGCAGACCTTCATAGAAGGTACCCTTAGACAATGGTATAAGGGAACAGATGAACGAGGTATGGATTGGTATGCTGTGCTATGCAGAGGGATAACATACTGTTGATGGGTACCGAACGAAGGGTACCAACCCTTTAATGATGGCCTGATGCCCCAGAGCTTCACCTCATCATGATGCACACATCATGCACACATGCAGTACTGGTGAGTGACTCACCAGCGCCGCATTGGTGCATCATGCCGACCCTCCACGAGCCAGTGTATTGACCCCGTAGCATGAATGCAGCAGCGACAAGTCACTAGCGATGCTGAATTCGAGCGGCATGACGACATAAATGTTGCCCTGAAAGGGTTGAATAAAATACCGAGAACTAGTTGTAGGTATCTGTTCTAGGGTATAGGGTTGTTCCAAGGGATGTTCGAAGCGGATTAGGCTATAAGCTCAGGCGGCTTTTCAGAGGTGTTGTTTACAAAGCATCTCCTTGGGAGATTTCCTGGTACCTGGCCTAATAAGAGTGTTGTGTATCTTGTTCACATTACCTATTTTGGAACGGTTGCAATACTGCAATACCTAGCCTTCATAATTTTATTAGTTAGACAAAAACTTATACTAAGTTATTCTTAATTTAAATGCAATCATGGGAAACAGGTTTCGGTATGCCTTACGCAGTATAGCATACATGAGTTTTTGATTATCTAAAAGATAACCAGGCCCTCCACTGCCTTAGTATCCCAAACGACATTCAAAACGAACTCATCCTAGGCCAGTCAAGCAGTCTAGTAAACCCTGACTATATGGCCGGAGCTAGGTGTCGCAGCTTGGTCTTATAAGGAATACTTCAGAACATTGTGATGAGTCAAAACAAAATGATCAATTCCAAAAAGAAAGAGGCGGAATATATCTTCTCTTTTCTTTGCTCTTTCCAATCAGAAGTCCTAGAGGTATAGACCGTGCAGACAATACATATTTCTGCCAGGATTCTGCTAGAGGATGCTCCACTCCAGAAAATTGGCTGCGTTAATTTCACTAATGGCCCAGCGTTTGCCTGGCGGCTCTCTGATACTTCGCAAGTAAGGACATTATCCGGCCCTGTCTGATCATTGCTAGGCTACAGGCACGGTGGGGAAGTCCGCACGGCTCAACAGCCAATGTTTACTCGTCACCAACCTGTCCAAACTTGGCACATCAGCGCTAGTCTGTCCTGCGTCCAATTTGGTCAATTCTATCGATGTCCAAATCCTTGTCTACAACAACACAGACAGATATCTCTAACCTTGATGGGAGATATATTGAAGGAGAGATCGTATAGTGGGTACCTGTGGATGACTTGTATATAATTATGTATGATTATACCACGATTCTGGCGTTTCCCGTGCCGAGAGTGGATATTTGCCGTTCGGTTATCTCAGGATATACGCACGCTCAGAATTCATTTTTTACACCAAGACGTCTCTATATATTTTAACAAGGTAATGAAAGATAGGCGTAGCCATTTTGGCTACGAAATTAGTGCGACTCGTTCGGGATGCAAACCCCGGCCGCAGAAGCCAAACGCCAGCGCCTAACCTCATGGGCCATCGAGATGACACACATAACCCTGGTGGGAAGCCAATAGTCTCTTACCTTGTCGCCATGATTGAGACCATGACAGGGTTAATCCTTCAGTTCTAGACATGTTTAGAGCTCCTTGTTGATGATCCCGTGCTGTTTTACCCTTCTAATTGCGTAAAATCCTCATATTTCCACATTTTCCGATCGATACCAACACGCCGGGAGTAGTAAACAAGGAGACGACATAGATCACGTGACCGACTGACGCAACCAACACTGCCAATTCGAGTGACCAATGAACTACAAATGAGGATCAGCCGATCGAAGCCACCGCGGAAAGTGGGTCAATCGGGCGCATTGGTCACTCGACATGGCGTGTTGGTTTTACATGCCGTCCCGCCGTTCATTAGTCTAACCGGGCTGGCGGCCTTCGCAAAATGTCGAAATATGAGGATTTAACGCAATTAAAAGGCTATTTCTGCACGGGAACATCAAGAAGGAGCTCTAAGCATGTACCGGATTGAAGGATTAACCCTGTCATGGTCTAATTTCGCTACATTTTGATGTTATTCACTACCTATTTGGTAGCGCTGCGAGAATCATGGCGCTCGGCTATGCGGATCGAGTCTGCCAGTCGGCGAGACAAAATGGACAATTGAAAAGGGTAGGTCTGACACGTTAAATGGTCACATATTTGAAGAAATAGTGGTATAAACGCATTAATGGCTGATCGTGAAAGCACTTGTGAGGTATATCTAGCTAATAATGAACTCGGCTTCGCCTCATTCATTATTGCAAGATATACCTCACGCGTGCTTTTACGATCAACCATTATTGCATCAAGATACACAGTATCGCGATATGAAAAATATACATCCATGATAATGTTGATTTTGCCCTGGCAGCAACAGCCGGAGTACAGGTATGACATGTACTCAGCTCTTTATAAAGGGCGGCCTGGGGTTAACATGTAGAATTTCAATAACTTGGCAAAAAGAAATCGTCATCCATTTTTGCTTGGATGAGAAAGGGACACAAGGAAATGTGGATGCACCTACCAGAATTCCCCGGAGACGTTCGCGTTAGCTCTTCAGTAACGTCCCTATCGTCCCTATCTATACACTGTAAAAATATTCCGTTGAATATACGGAGAATCAGTGTAAAATTTAACGGTGAATCATCATAACATATGATTACGGTGAGGCAATGTAAAATCAATCAATTTTACTTTGAATATCCGTAATCCAATACAGTGAAACACCGTTTATTTTTACAGTGAAACACAGTTTATTTTACGGTGAAGCTACGTGTTATTGATTTCAGTTTATCACACCAGGTGGCAGTTTGGTTCATGAAGAGATTTTCCTGGATGCTAGGAACACCATTTTTGTGGTGATAAGAAATATATATACAGATACAGCTGTAATGTTTGCTCTGTAGCCATCCTAGAGTGACTTCTGCTCATGGACTGGTATTACAAAGTGTCATGAAGCATTATATAAGGCTTTCATAGACTAATTCCTAATGATTAGGTCTGAAGTCTTGACACTAAGATGATATTGCTGATTGGAACCAAATTGGGTTTGGAACCATATTGAGCATGGAGTTAGGTATAGGGGGATAAATGAACTGAATATTACTGGGACAAATCAGTTAAATTACACAAAATACCATTACAATTATTGTTTCTGCACTGAATCAGAATACAGTGATGTTTTGTATTCTCTTAAAATAATGGTGATTCACAGTTCCGTAGAAATGACGGTGACTTTGGGAAAAACGGTGACCGTGACAATAACGGTGAAAGTCCTGCACCCAGTGTTGCCAGTGAATCACTGTTTTTTAACGGTACTGAGAATCACTGTTAAAAAATTTATAACGGAGATTTCTTGTTCAAAAATAGCGGTGACAGTTCCGTAAAAATAATGGTGACTTAGGAAAAAACGGTGACCGTAAAAATAACGGTGAAAGTCCATCACCCAGTGTTGCCAGTGAATCTCTGTTATTTTAATGGAATTTTTTTTACAGTGTACATATATTGTTACCTCTTGAAATAACTACCATATTAATACTTCTAAGAAAACCCGATCTCTGCACACTTCCCAGTATTCTCACAGCAATATTTGTCTGGAACTTCTTGAAAACAATTGTGTGGGAAAAACCTGAGGAGAACAACATGGTCTGTGGGAAGAATCACCAGACAATTGTGTGCTGCAAATTGGCTAAATGGACGGAACGTACGTGGTCCTGGGCAGCTGTTCTCATGGAATTCTCACGTCCAACAGCAACAATATATGATATATGTTGGGGAAAAGGACCTTAATTCACCTTGCACTAAGGTCTGTTTTTGCAGATCAAAGCAAAGGTATGGAGATGAGGATATTCTGTAGAACTTGATATTTATATACTTGAAACTGATATTTTAGGATATTGAAAGGGCGTTTATATGATAATTATACAATTTAGGAAAAGCTACATTGTGGTTTTGGATATTTACAGCGTGAAATAGAGCTTTAGGAAACTTGTGATTAATGATTTATCATTTTGAATATTGTATTACACAACTGCGTTACAATGTCTTAGGCAATGCAAGAAACCTTACCTATACAAGTGTACCGAGACAAAACTATAACCTGATCCATCGGCATGCATGTAGCGCTGAAAGAAATCATATCATGTCTCACGAACTGAATTCACATTTGAATCAATGCGCTTCCTAGACATGGATCTCTAACGGTATCAGGTAGCAAAATGTCCGCAGCTAACAAGGATATCCTGTTACCACTTTGGTCTGGTTGATGACTGCCGTGACGCTACCCTTGGTTAACCCTTTAAGGGCCGCATAATGATATAATGTGTTATGTCCCTAGTCATCATGATGCGTCAATGCAGCCTTGGCGAGTTACACGCCAGTGTTGCATTCATATGTCTACATCATGGCAACCCTTCAGGATCAATTCATACACTCCCGATGGGTCGTCATGATGCATCGTGACGACAAAGGACATAGCACATTAAAGCACTATGCGGGGCTTAAAGGGGTTAAACAGAGAAATGCCTGCTGACAAAGCGCCTGGAAAAACATATCAGGGCTCACATCCCTCCAATTAATTCAGCAATGAATTAGATAAGAAACTAATGAGAGCCACCTTTGGTTTTATCTCCCTTTCACTGTTGTTGGGATGAGTTGGAGGGGAAAATAGCTCTAGTGGACATTCGAAAAAGCAATATTTCGATAAGGCATCAAAGTGTAAAACTCCAGGACATCACGGAGAAACAATACACGAGCAACAGAGTCCAGTAAGTCTTAATTCTGAGGCGTTTCAATACTACATACATGTGTCTCATGGAAATGCTAAATGGATCTAGAACTGACAACTGATAATGTGCCATTGTACATGGTATCACATAATCAGATAATGGTTCATGGTGTCAGATTCTTTACCAACCACATTGCCACAGTGGATCGTTGATTCACTATTCCAATTATTGCCTCAGGTGGAACCCAGGCTTAAGGACTGACATCAATGTAAGACTACAGTGTGATGTCATCTCTGAATGGATAATCTCTATATCCTGTGGCGGAGATGCAGGTAATTTCCTGTCAATTATGTGCCAATTTTGAGATATAAGTGCCTCTATTCATCAACGATCTGTTAATTAGATTAGGTCGGTAATTGGACGGCTAAGAACCATGGCAATCAGGTACAGTAACTCTATATGCCAAGTGTTACCTACAATCATTGAGGAATACTTTCAGGACGACTCACTATACATGAGGCCAGGTTATAGTAAATGGGCAAACAACATAATTACTTCCTGTCCGGATCAGAATAGCGGACAAGGAGTATTACAATTCCCTGTCCTCAACTCATTATGAGTCGATCACCAAAACAAACTAAGAACCTCAACATAATTATATGATATGGACGTCTTGATTGCATAAAGACAATCTAACATTAAAATATTAATATTTGAATATTCTTTATAATTATATTTTTGCGAGATAAGCTGCCGAGACACCTGTTTTTTTTGTCAAGCAAGTTTGCCCAAGCCCAGGTAAACAACGTCCTTCATCTCTTTTTATACAAACAGTTGCCCAACTTCACCATCACAATGCCAGGAAGTGGACGAGCCGAGCAACAGAAGCTTGTTATGTGTTTATGAATACATCTGTGTTTCTTATGTAGATCCTGTCCATCTAATCTAATTAACAGAAGGACACAATACAATACTCCTTCCTCCTCTGAGGACTGCCAGCATCCCCAGGGACCAGGCAAACACACAGTCATCCTCTTCGGTAATGAAGGCGTAAAAAGACCCTGCTGCTGGTGACACCTAGGACAGGAAAATCAGAATCTTCTTCCATTATCGCCCACTGCCTGTGTCTGGGAAACAGTGGACCACCGGAAGTTGGCATTCAGCACCAGTCTCGTGATCTCTCACGAGATGCCATGAGATTTGGCGGAGAGAAGCTAGAGCGGTTTTTGGTGGAGATGGTTGGTTGGGTGGGTGGTGGTGAGGAGGGATGGGGAGGAGGGAGGGAGGATGGAGGTGAGGATGGGGGTGACTAGGGATAGTGAAGAGAGAGGAGGAGAGTGGTAGGGAGGGGTGGTGAGGAGGGGGAAGGGTGGAGGTGAGGAGGGAGGGGAGGAGGGTGGTGGGGAGGGAGAAGAGGAGGGAAGAGATGATGAGGGGGGCAGGTGGGGAGATGGAGGCATGAGACGTTGATTTGTTCTGAGAGTCCTGAGTGCCCCTAGAACCACTTGTCGTGAATGATGCCTCACTGCAGGTGTCTGTGTGTCTGTAGAGACACCAATAGGCACCCAGGTCATAACACTTGATGTTCCCTGGGTGAGATTGTATGCACGGTCATTCGTCATGCAACTGTGCCAGAAAAACTCTGATATTTTGTTGCTGTGGGCAAGAATTGACGGACGAAAACATTCAAGCACATTTTAGATCTATCATGGTTGATTTGTTGACAGTGGCGGAGCTCGAGGGGGTGCACTAGTTGACTAATTCGGTAGGGAGGACAAAATATTTTTATGGTCATATAGACTAAGACAGGTAAGTCAGATTTAAAAAAATACGAAATCTTACAGGGGAGGTATTATGTGACAGAACGATTTATAAGACTAGATTGGGCAGTTGTTGGGGTTTGGGGGTTAACTGTGAATGTGAGCAGCTATACACAGAAAAGATCACCCTCTCCCTCTGCTACACACATACATGTAGTAGATATGATACAGGTTAGTAGCTGTATAAGTGTTATACAGCTACTATTGTGTATCTATATCTAACTTATACACTCAGCATAGGAGAGTGGACCGCACCAACAAACAGAGGCGTATAATATTATACTACCGTGTCTCTTTGTCTTTCCATCCAACTGTGGCATAGGCTCTGTCATTTCTCATAAATGACTACAATTATATGAAAAAATGCAGGGATGACTGAAATAGTGGGAAAACTAAGGTACTCCCTGTTTAGATGTTAATAGTGGTATATGGTCTGGTCACATGAACCAGTCCTATTAGTAAACATGAGGTTAAAAGGTTTGTTGTGACAGCTTGGTACATATTGTTTATGAACCAATGTTCTTATATCATCGCCTTGGCTCTGAAGGAAAAACATTAGTTCATTAATGTTAATGTGAGCGCAGCACCATTAGCTAATAATAGTTAATGACAGTTTTCTTCATGCATGGGGGACACAGATGTATTCCATATGGCCTCGCACTGCCTTACATAAGAACCCTGATGCCATTAGAACAACCTTGACAACGATCTAATTGATCCGGCCCCTGTTGATGTAGCGACAGTTGGAAAGCAGGAGTAAGAGCATGTATAGGTGCCAATGGGTGGACCAGGCAGAAATATTAACCTTTTCTGTACATACTAATTTCATGATAGAAGCATTAATAATAGACCAAAATGTAGACCAAAGCCGTACGCACTTTGTAAATATGTGAAGTGACTTTCATTAAGGGATAACACCAATTTAATAGAACAATAATTTGAGTCTGATGGGATTTTCATAAACGTCTGTCGGCCTTCAATGGCCTGTCTGCAATGATTATTCTGTTCTCTTTGGGATCCCTGTCCAAACTAAGCTGGGAAGTACCTGGCAACTTGCCGCTGTGACTTTCCGATTCCCTGTTCCCTACCACAGCCGACATAACATGATCATATTGGGGGTGCATATAGCAGACTCTATCGCGATTATCCTCTTGTTCTCCATGGATACATTCTTCCTTGAGACGTCATTAAAACAGCAATGCAACCAGTAATGACTTGAATAACATAGATTTCATCTATAAACACATATGTGACATGCACTGGGAAAAGGGCCCTTACTGAACCCTGCACTAAGGGCCTTTTTCGCAGATCATGTCAAATATAAAGTAAATACGGAAATACAGTCAAAACTGTTTACTAAAGCTGACTGTCTTCACTCCAAACTAAGCTGACTAAGCTGACCGTCTTCACTTCTTGGGTATTGGGGCATATTTTTCGCAGCTCTGCCTCATGAAATTATTACCCAAGGACCCAATCTGATGAAGAAACTGTCGGTTTGGAAATTCTTGCAGACTTTTGCCCATCTCCCTTTGCTCATGACTATAGTTGTGAATATTCACTCAATTATAATAACTACCATTCAGGCAGTTTCCACACGACATTCACATTTGGTAAATTCTGTAAACTAAGATAACAATCTGGTTAAGGCCCCCGATGCATATTCTGCCAGCATTCAATGTCTTTCCCCAAATGTGGAAGTCACATTTCAGACTGCTTCCGTACAATAGTCAAACAGCTATGTTCAAGGCAAGAAGGTACTGTATATAAAGCTTCTTACCCTGTAATATAGGGATACAAATGTACTATAATATTCCACCCCTTCCATACCCTCCCTGTAGACTGCAGCAGAATACGTCACATTTCCAGCACGTCCCTTGCATGAGCTGCTCCAAGAGCTGCTCCGAGACACTCACCGGAAGTACCAGAGGAAACACTGCGCACCCAGTGTGCGCAGGCGTTATGAGTGCTCACGGACGCCGGAAACGCCTAATGGCAGGTCGGGAAGGGTTGGCCGGAGACGCCCTCTGATTGGCTACTAGCCACAAACGCGATCAACGGACAATCACAGGCAATGGCTAACTACCCCCTCCCCCCGAACACAATCACATATGCCCCTCATGTATCCCATGTAACATGCGTGTATCGGGATGAGTGGGGAAGGGGGGAGTTTGGAGGGAGGGGGGCATGTGACAAGGGTGTATTGTGTCTAAGGGGTTGGTGATGGACCTTGGGACTGGGGCGAGGCCTGTGGGCTGTTGCATGAAGCTGGTAGAGTTAATGTCAACATTAGTCATATAATAGTGATGAAATGCAACACAGAATCACTATTAGCTAAAGTGTTGCATGAGGTTAGTTCCAGTCTTCACTCTTGTGTTACTATTATGGAATTGCTGTGGTAAGTGGTCCTTAGGCAAAATGTAGGAATGGCATTTTTTGTTAACGCCAAGAGTGACTAAACAGTGACCTTGGGATACCGGTGCGGGGGAGGAGCGGCCTTGTCAACACGCTACATAATCCCAACATAGCTCCGTGGTTTGTGTAGGTTTGTTTTCAACCAAAATGTCAGAATCAGGTAATTTGTGAAGGTTTGTCAACGTCAGAAATATTAAGGTTTACATACATCCTATTGACGTCTCCCTGTTATTTACCTTTACACTTTATGATGAGTGACATAAGCAGTTAAGAGCAAGATTGATAGTGGAACTCTTTAACAGTGACTTACTATTATCTGATCTCTGCAACATTGACATCCAATCATATATTTGTAATACATATTTATAGTATTTGTATACATTTGAGCCAGAAGTAGATATCATAAGCATCGGTCAAGCTCAATCATTTAAAGTGTAAAGTTTAATTACATTAAACCAGAGTAGGAAACAGCAATCCCAACACTCGAAACTACTTCCGCATCCGGCACGCATGCGCCACAATAACCACCTTTGCTTTCCCCTCCTATAGCCACACGTAGCGACCACCCGGTGAATGCACTGGAATATACAGTCAGCTGAGTGTCTCCCCCCCCCCCCCTCCCCCCACACACAACTCCTCTGAGGCCCACAACAAAGCATGGTATACTACCACTGCCTGGCTTATCAACGCCCTGAGATATTCCCACCACGATTGGAGGAGACAGCCCCACGCATGCGTCCTGTGTGTCACTGTGGTGGTCGTGACGTCATCACCTCCCCAGCGACCCTCAGTGACCAAATGGCGTGATACTCACCGCCGGAAACAGTTCTCTCTCTAATAATGACCCTCATTTCAGTCTGCCGCCATTTTGGTATGCTCTCCTATAAATTTATAATTCCATTTTGATATATACAACTGTATGTGTATCTGTTTGTTTGATAATAGCCCGGGATCGTCCGAAGGAAGCATGGTTCAGCTTGACATTTTAAAGGATGTCGACATCTTACTCATACTCTGATAGATCCGATTACTGAAAGTATGTCGTAACCGTCATGAAAATATGCATGTACCTGATATTCAACTGGACAGCAGTAGAGACTGGAGCTAGATTACCTACAATGGGTGAAAAGGATATCTAACCATCCAGAATATAGTCAAATAGCTATGACTTTTTAATATGAATATTTAGGCGACCAATATCTTATTGAAAGTTTTTCTTAAAATGCCAATGTCTTCAAAACCCTCACTACGAATGCAATTTATACGCCAGCCATTCAGTTTAAAACTAAAATTTTCACAATCGATTATGAGCGTTGCGATCAAAGGAACGGCCTCCCTTAAGTGGTTGAATCAAGTGTTGCTTCATTTTTGTCTAGGCAGTTCCATCATAGTCGTCCCATGGTAGGAGCAGAATTGGCAGCAGAATAGCTGAATTGATGGTAAAATAACAAGAACTCATTATCAAGGGGCCATACACTGGTAACTGCGGGAAATTACCAACTCCCTTACATCCCATTCGGCGTTGAGACAGTCGGAGAATAGGATTATCAAGACCCAGACTATTCTGCAGACCAGGGACCACTCAAAGCAAAAACATCAAAGGCGGGGAAGACTGAGCAGGAGTGGCAAGCACTGTCCTGCTGAGTTGCTCACCGTAGACTCGTATTGCTCGGGGCCAGCTCATAGGGACGCAGTGGCCATAAGAAAGCACTGGAGTGACTCGGAAGACTCATGTGCTTCCTTCTTCCTCCATGCAGTGCTCAGCTCCAGAATGCAACGATTGTATGGGAAACTAGCATATTGGGACCTATTTAGGTAGTCTACATGGTATGATTGAGGGAGCATAGGGACGCTCTCCCAATCACTCAGGGAACCCAGTAGGGAGATTTAGAAGGGTGATTGATAATTAGACATAAACAAATTAATGAGAAGAGCAGGGATATCAGCCTGACACGTCTAGCTATCTCCATCTATAGGAATTTTTGCTGGGTTGATATTGTATTCTATCGCCCTAGTAGACTGTTTTAGGAAGTTCCCGAGAGAGTAGTCCTCTGCAGTCTCTCACTTAAGGACTGACGTCATGAGGAAAAATCCCATTTGACACATTGTTAATTAGTTAATTGTTCATATGAAATAGTAAGTTGTGATAAGGGGTAATCTATTAATTAGATACTGCTAACTTTTAATGATGGTTGCTACTGCTCTTCGGGATACGGAGAAGGTCTGTGCACAATCAAAGCATTTAAATACGCTCGTAATAATTAACGACTTCAATGTGCAATATTTAGAATAATATGGGTTATAACCAACTTGAAAGAGTATAGTTTTCTATGGCAGTAGGCAGTTCTGATCCAGCCCCCGCCCAGAAATGGTGAGTTGATGTAGTAATATACATTGAGTAAACGGAGTTATGATCACTCAGAGGTTATGAACAAATAATAAATATAGGCATACTGACCATATTACATGACATGGGCATAATTAGTGGGCGAAGTAGTCTGTGTAGAGATTGGAAATTAGTTGAGATATCAATATGAAGAATTCGTCAATTCTGATTTTTGCCACCAGGTGGCGTCTGTTTAAGCTTTCAGTTTTTAAAAAAAATATCCTGATCAGAGTAGAAATGACCCAAAAAACAAACCATGAATTTGGACCATTGCAACGTTTGCTGTCTGTATTGTCTTTGCTGTGATATAAAGGACGCGATGATGGTGTTATTGTCTGCATTGAATCTATAATTGTCTACACTATAACTGAACCTAATTCTTAGTTACATCATGACGTGTTGTAGTATAACCATATTTAGGTAACCACTCCAGTCGCCGTCTCTGGTGGGCAATTAAACAGAACACTCTCGTCCTAAACAGCGCCCATTTTGGTGGCCGGGTGGGAAGGCTCTCCCTTCTTATAGCCATTAAGAATGATGATATTATCGGCTACTTGTCGGCTTGTGATGATTTCTCGTCTGTAAATATTGGCCGTTAGAAAACCCTAGGGGTTTGCAAGCAAAGCACCCATACTAGCAAAACAAGTTCATGGTAAGGCAATGGCCGCTGTTGCTTCTCTGCCAACGTGAATGTTCTGGTAGAAGCAAGAGCAATGCCACACAGAATGATTTAACAGTTTCTAATATTCAAACGGTATTCAGCAGCATATATTATTAGCAGGCTCCGATTCTATTTAGGGAACTTTAATCAATAATAATATATTTCACGTTCAGAGCTTTTTCAGGACTCACCTCTTGCATGTACATGGTAGTATATCTGGCAGATTTCGCCATTTGTGAACATTCCCTCACATAATGATTATGTGCTTTATATCAAAATGCATGTTGATAACAAGTTCTTCATTGTGAAGACAAACACACAGACACTATACAACATTTTCTTCTTATGCACATCTTAACATTAGTGATAGTTACCTTGGAATGGACGTGGTGGTGACTGGTACCTCCAAACACTATAATGCAGAGGTTAGAACACCGGTTTCATTTACCATTTGATACGATACAGCAGGACCAGTCAAAACCCGAGTTTCATTTACCATTTAATACGATACAGCAGGACCGGTCAAACCACGAGTTTCATTTACCATTTAATACGATACAGCAGGACCAGTCAAACCACGAGTTTCATTTACCATTTAATACGATACAGCAGGACCAGTCAAACCACGAGTTTCATTTACCATTTAATACGATACAGCAGGACCAGTCAAACCACGAGTTTCATTTACCATTTAGCACAAGCTGAGACTAGGCCTGTGCTTGGAGACCAGTATTTGCTTATTATTTCATGGTAAATACGGCCGTCCTATTGACTTAACCAAGGAAGGCCGTATTTCACACCCCCTGTTAAATAACCCTCTCCCGTATTTCACAGCCTTTTCAATCATTAAAATTGATGATTTAAACACTGTAAAATAGCATTTTTAGATCAATTAAGTGGAATTTTGAAGAAAATAGTTAATAATAACATGAAATAAACACAAAGGAGCACTCGTATAGTTCCCCACTGAGGGTTATTTCACTCGGCTCCGCCTCGTAAAATAACCCTCAGTGGGGAACTATACTCGTGAACCTTTGTCTATGTATTACCTGAAGGTGTGCCACTTTGAGTTTCAGCAATTTTATTTTTATTGATGTTGTAAAGAGGTTGGTCTTTGTTGTGAGGGTCCTTATATACTGCACACCAGCAGCTTCGCTGCAGGTGAATAGTTGGTGCCTTGGCTTGGGGTGTGTCATGAGAAGAAAGTTGCAATAACAACATGGCGCTGGGCGGGAACATAACCACCGACCAGGACCCAATCGCCTCGGGTGAGCTGCCATTTAGCATAATGAATAACCAAAGGAATAACGTAATAACCAAAACCGTGTTCCATTCAATTGCTGGTTGGCTTTACTTGTACAACTGTAGCATTACCTTACACATTACCACACATTATGAGAAGGCTCATCCCATGGGTGGGTTACCCATAGGGGCAGGAGGCTCCCCACATGTTGTCATAAATCGTGTTCTATTAGTCGTAATGGCCTAACGTTGTCGGCAAATGTCGTCTTGCAGCACCGAGACGCTGGTTCCCGCGTTGTGTATCAGCCATCAGCCAAAGAAGGTCACTGACCTATCCAAGGTGGCTGCCATACCCACACTCACAGTTCGAACCTGGGACGGCCGGCCTTATCAATTATAGCCAGGCCTACATTCACCCCTCCTCCTCCTCCTGCTCCTACCCCCTTACCAGGAGGTTAGGCCAAAAGATGGAGTAGGTTTCAGGTCAAAAATATTATTTTTCAATGCATAGTAAATAATGGGTTTTTGCCTATCACTCGTCGATAATCTTCACTTATGATGCCAATAGATGACCTGCAAATTTGATCCTGATTGAACTGTTTTGTTAAGTAGGGTTGCATAAAGTGGAACACACATTTCTCTTTTTCATCCTTAGCTCATTATCGACAAATACCCGGGTAGGTAGCCTCTTGTTGACATGTTTTCCTGCCTGTAGACGTCCAAGCACAACGTAATCTGTTTGTTATTCCAGGGATTTTTTACTAATATAAAAAAAGTTTAGAAATCCAAAAAAAGGCAATCATGACAGAGCAGAGACTCATGCTGTAATAATATGGAGGGTGACTTAGCTATAGAGGAGGTCCTTGTGTAGTCTGAGTGGTAGTTCTAAGGGTGTTTTGGAGACCATCCAACTGTCAGACATAACGATGCTGGTACCTTGCACTTGAGTACAGGCCACCCCGTGTAGCCAAGGGTTCATCTGGAATAAGGCTGGTGTCGTCTTTTAATGGTGTCAGTCCCTATTCTATACCCAGCTGACATGCAGGTTCTATAGTTCAGGAAAAAAAACCAACAACAACTAGCTACATGCCTATCACATCTCTCAAAGAGGTGTTACGATTTTTATTTTTTCAAAGCCTTCTCACTGGGTATTGTGTCCCTGTTAGGAACCAAACGTACTATTTAATAAATACATTTTCCCCAATAGTTAGTCCTCTATAGTTTTTAAAATGTTTTTTTTTAATGTGACAGCATCATAAAACCATGTTCACAAAGCCTGTTCGTGTCATAGTATAAAGATCCACGAAGCAGGAGAGGAACCGGGGAGAGGAACTATCTGTCATACAAAACATGGCCCACCATGTTTCTTGTGAGGATTCCGGTCCATATTTTATTGATGTGAGATGAGACATTAGTACATATCACATGCAGTCAGCCCTGGAGGTGTATCTCCACCTCCTTCCTCCTCCTGCTCCTCCCTGTCCTCCTACACTCCACCTGCACCCCTTAAGCGACACCCGCCTCCTCCAGGCCCACAAGGCCACCATGGAGAAGAGGGAGCGAGAGGACGAGAGACATGGGGAGAGGGTGGGGGGGGGGAGGTAAATGCAAATATTGACACGCATTATCATATTACGGTGACACGACTTTACAATTAAAGGGTCTGCTGACTCCTGTCCTCCACTGAGAGTCTCTAACACATCCTGGCCTCATAAATCTTGACAGGATACAGGGTCTTCATAATAATTATTATCATCTTTGTGGGTTTCCCATTCCTCAAAATGCTACGAACTTGTTAATTAAAAGCATTGTAATGTAATGATTTAGTTTGAATTTTTTTTCAAGGTCGGCGAAAGTGTCAACACAATTACTTTAAAATGGGGATGTTTACCTAATACAGTGTAAAGGTTGTTATGCACATTTTAAAACAGGATTAAAGGGCTAAATGACTAAAGGCTACCTTTTTGTAACGGCCCCTAAATTGTAGGTATATGTACTGAGCATAATTGACAACGGTGTCCAATTACGATAATTGCAATTACTGTGAATTATGATAGTCCTCAGTTCTCATCTAAGTGGAAGGAAAAATAATGGGCTTATCAATCTGGAATCCTTCAAATAAAGTACTACATTTGTTCTTCCTCCAAAACCCATGGGTGTTTATATTTAAAAAATCCAAAGTGTCCTCAAACGCAAAGATAATTCTGGCGATAGTGTTTATCTTTCATTTGTCCTGTTGTCAGTGACTGAAAACATGGTCCAAGGACAGACAACCTGTGGGACCTCTGGTTCCTATCTGGTTGTTTTAAGTTGAACACTCCAGGAGAGGGTTTTACATGCTGGTCATAAATAAAGCAGCACAGAAAAAAGTGCAAAAGGGCCATATTTGGGCAAAACGTACCCGTTGAAGGACCAAACTATGAGAGAAATAGGATGACAGGACGAACGTTCTGATTGGACGGTACATAACTACCAGAAATGGAATAAAATTAGTGGAGATTCACCATTCCTCACGTGTTTCGTGGAGTGCAGTGTATGTGTTTTTTCCCCAGTAATTCATGGTTAAATGACCCATGAAAGAGAGGTATCAGCACATGCCCTCGGGTTATGATTTACTTTAGGCCTAAATAAGACTACCTTATTATGAAATGCAACCAAGATACCTTATAGAATGCTTTAGATATTTGCGGACGGCATTTTCCATTTAAATCAATGGAAGGTCCACTCACTATATAAGCTTTAAGGAAGGGCTAAATGTTTACTCCACAGTTTCCTACAGTTTACATTTTTACACAAGCATCAATATTAGTGAGTCTATGAGCAGTGACTAGGGCACAACATTCCTTTAGTAGCACCACCGACCTCACCAGTGTGATGCCATAGATAAAGGAACCTCAGGAATAGAGCAAGGCCACCTGGGTTGTGAGTGGGAGGTGAGTATATATAGGTACCTGTCAGACCTGGTAGCTGCAATGTCATGCCATCCGGCTATGTTTACAATCAATTGTTGGCAACCTGAGAACGGTGCTCTTTAAACGAGCAGCGCTGAGTTGGCGGGAGGCACAGAGTAGGCACCACTCCTCCTGTGGGGGAGCAGCTCGTATTGTGGGGGGAGCAGCTCATTCTGTGGGTGCCTCCTCCAAATCAAACTGCTCACTTTGTCTTGTTTCCCTGATGGCCTTGGCTGGGTGGGTGTGCTAGTTAAGTGAGTCAATGCACCCAAGTACAACACGGGGAATTAGCATAGGGTCTAGTAGTGAGGGTTGGAATAAAGGAACACAGGTAGCAAGGAATAAGGTTAGAAGATCTGGGTTAGAGAGTGGTTAGCCCTTTAAGGGTAGCAGGGTGTTTTAATGCACCATACTCAGGTCATCAGTAATGCATTAATGCACCATGCTGATCCTACCTAATTGACACACTCCCATAGGGTCGGCATGATGCATGAATGCAGACCTGTGATATGATATATCGTCAGGGGTGCATTTATGCATCATGAAGACAAAGGGCATCGCACATGAAATCACCCTGTGGCCCCTAAAGGGTTAAGGTGTCTAAAACATCCAGCCAATTTAACCACCTCACGAAGTTCCTACCCCCGAGAGCTGCTCCACTCGTAATTGACAATCTGAGACATTTTAGACGGACATTAGGTAAGCAGCCAAACCTGAAGACAATCAATAATGAGATATTCCCCCACCTATTCAGTCCACCTGAATACAACCGGATGCCTTGCAGCATATTTAGAAAACCGAATTGTGAATTGCAGAAATAGGGAATAATTTGAAAGTCTCTCTAAAATTTAAAATCTAATTAGATTAGATCTACATTTTGAGATTTAAAAAAAGTCTTGAATTATAGTTCAAAATTCAAACAATTCAAAATAATATAATTTCGATTTGGTTATTTCAAAGGATGTGGGATGTAGCTAGCACCTTTATTTAACAAACATTGTTTGCACACAACAATCTGTACAACGTGCAACTGCTAATGATCATGCTAAGGAGAAACTGATTTCCATAACATATCCGCCACGTGTGTTTCTTTTCCCCATTGGCCACTAATCACTGGGGTTCTAGATGCATGTTGCTTTACCTTTGTGTGTGTGCATGACTATGGCTTTGGAGCAGCTCACTCAAAAGAGGCAACACATTATGAGCTGCTCACAGAGCTACTTATGTCCCTTTAAGCCAGACATACTGAACTGCTCATAATGATCTTATCTGAAGGAGAACAATTTAAGATGATGAGGAAACAGTTGGCATTGCGCACTATCATCGGGTCTGTGATTATTGTGCTTTACACATCGATTCTCTGCTGATCATAGACCAAATGTATGTATACAAACCGTGCATGTATAATGGGATGTGTGTCTTGTTGAAGATATTGCTCATTATAACAGATCTGCAGTGTTTTCCTCTCATGTGTAAGCCTGCTTATAGCTAGCTCTCCATTCAGTGGTTGGCCTCACTGTTGTTCAGCAAGGACCAAATTGGATATGGTGCTAAATTGGCATCACTCGTAAAGGACAGAATGTCTCTCCGTACCCTGAGCCCCCTTGTCACGCAAAATCCCAGTATCATACCCTTATCTAGGCTCCAGTACGACGTCCTTCTATCTTTTATATTTCCGTAGTAACAATTTGTACACCTATCTGGCCTCCGATAGGCCCTGAGAAGAGTTTATAGTGTAAGTAACTAAATATAATGTGTTTGGCCAAGGGAAAGTGCGTTTCGGAATATTCTATGTTTTTTTCAATAGTATAGCGAGATCGATATATCAGAGTAATGATGAAATATCACCTGGTGGTACCAAATAAATGCTTTCTCCATCCTACAGTTTGAAAGTAGGGCGTGCATGCAATCAACATCCACTAATAGGTGAGCCATTATCCCCCCTTACCTCACTCCTTGTCGTTATGGGTACCATCATTTTGGCATAATACCTCGGACCCCACTATCAGTATTATGTAAGTACCCCTGACAACAATGGCAGATCCGGTTGGTAGGTCATCAGACACACATAGATCTGTTAGAGATTACATTAGGGAGATTACCAGATTACACAATATTATATACAAATGGCATGGGGGAATGTCACCCTGACTACTCCATAGGTCACTGCATCTAACCAATATCATTAAGCATACCACATGGCTCAGATCCTGCGGTAATTAAGCAGGGATGCAGCCGTGGAGGAGGAGGTGCTATCAGCTGCTGGAGGTGTAAACAAGACCCTTTACCTGCCCACGTACACCGGTCGTTATATGCCCTGGAGGGCAGGTTGGCGACTACCCTTAAGTGCTGGAGAGGCAGACAGTGTACAGCACGGTAGTAGACCATCACCTTGCACCACCACCTTCCTCCAGTGTCTGATGTCTGGGTGCTATACCTATGGGCAGCAGCTTTCTTGGCTGGGCCAAAAAGAGTTTGGTTTCAGGTTACATAATGTGGTTATGGAATCTAGGGTGCTCTATTCAGGTTCTTCTTATATGCTTTATGCTTCAAAAGTATCCAGAAATTGACTTGGATCATCAAATCGACTTTGGAATAGTCCCAAAATGACCTAAAATGTTTCTTGCTTTCAAAATGGGTCGCACCTGATTTGCCATGGCCAGGTGACCTGAAGCACACCTTCTGTCTTGGCGCAGGCACCTCCTTATCCAGGTGCGACCAGACTCCAATAGGAAATAGCAACATCTAAATATGATATTTATAGCATTACCTAACTATAGAGTCTGGTTCATATAACCTTCCTCAAGTATACAGTCTGCTATATAAGACAGCTGCAAAGTTGAATTCGTACCTACTTTTGTTATCATTTATGTTGAGTCATCGTCCTCTCTCACTACACTCACATTAATAGAAATGGGAAAACAAAATTAGTTTAGCATACACTTCAACTGTACTTGATGAGACTAAAACACCCCCGCCCCTTTCGATTAGAGGTCTATCTTCTCTGTGCCTATTCTCTGTTGACATGCGTAGATCTAACTCATTATAGAGGCGCATGCGCAGTAGGCTACCTGTTCAAGATGGCGGACAGGAATTCCGCTGGTACCCAAGTGTGAAGACTGCTACCTCTGGGTGCCAAATCAGGCCACTTAGTCACCACCGGCCGGGAATCAGCGAAGTTGGCGCGGACACGTGGCTGGTGGGCGCCCAGCGGCTTCTTGGAATTGTGGGAAGGAAGATTCTGTTTTGGAAGTATGTGGCTGGCATATGTAGCGAGGGATGGTGTTTGTATAGATAAAAGGACTTGTCAGATTCAGCTGTATGCCCATGCAGGATATATAGGCCTATAGAGCTGCACGCTAAAGGGGAAGAGAAGGTAGTTATTGCATGAGCAGTGCCCTAGCACGTTCTGCACGAGGTCGTAGGCCGAGTACCGAACGTCTCTTGGCACTGCTGGTGTAATAACCACTGCTGAGGTCACTTTTCAGTGAAGCACTGTATTTAGTTCAGGGTATTTAATAGGAAAATAGACAAGAACTACCCTTATTCATTACCACCCAAAACCCATACACTCTATGAACTAATTTGAAAACTCCTGGTAAAGCCACATTTTCTAAACGGAAGGAAAATGACACTAATCATGAAATAAGTGCACTGACTACCACCGCACCCAACCTATACCTTCCCGACCAGAGGCCTATGCTCAGTTACCATCGTCTTTATCTATGATCATGAAAATGGGACATCATAGCAATACGTTAGAGGGACATTCTCATAAAGAACATACAGGCCATTTTCTCCTACTGTCCTAGTCAACTCTATAAAAGTGATATTCTAATGGTGAGAGTGCAGCTTTAATTCTTGCTTGACATGAGGAAAAGTCGCTCAATGAGAGGATACATGATTGTATCTAACTTATATTACCCCACGTACAGTCCCTTCCCTTAGCGAGACAACCCCGGGACTACCCTACAAACCTGGATGTATGAGCAGGCAAGCAGAAGGAATAATCCACAGGGACTCCACAGAGTATCCTTTCAGCTTGCCTGCACACGTGTATAGCCACTTAGTAGTTAACCAATAATATATGGATAACAGGCAAACGAGGGGATGTATACCTATATAACGCCCGAGGTGCGTAGCACCGAGGGTGTTATATAGGAATACAGCCCCGAGTGTGCCCGTTATCCATATATTATTAGGTTTATTATACGATTTTTCAACTCAAATGTGATTAAATACCTTAGATTCGTCCTAATTTGGCCATTTTGAAGGATATATAGGTAGACTAGATCGAGTAAGGTGGGCGCCATGTTGATTTTGACATCCCACCAACCTGCTCGCTGATTGGTGGAGTTAAAACGGGACAGCCAATGAGAGGACGCGATACAAAAAGGCTTTGGCACCTGAGCGCGCGGGGGCATTCGTTAGATAGACTGGAACCTAACCAGCGTTTCCCCTCCCGGGTACCATGTCCGCCGTGGCCGAATGGTTAGCGTGTACGCCTCACACACCAGAGGCCCCCGGATCGAATCTGGGTGGAAACGTACCATTTTTAAAGTGCGTATATGTATGTGAAAAAAAATCCCTAGAATTATTTTAACGAATAGGTAAGTAAAGTCCAACTACTACCTTTATTGTAAAAAAAAAATTATAAAAATAATTTGATTTTAGGAGAAGTTATAACAAAAAGTGTAAAAATTGCTGTAACTCTGTTAATATAAGAGCTAGAGGCCTGAGAATGTGTCTGTAGACTTCTTGTTTTACCCCCTCCTTCTGTATGGCCAGCACGGCCTGGTGGATAGGGCGTTGGACTCATAGTCTTGCGGCCCCGGGTTCGATCCTCCGACGAAACGTAGGATTTTAACTCTAAATATTCACCTCAATCGTGCTGTTATCGTGTGCTAACAGAACTCTGTTATCCAGAAAAAGCACGATCAGAGCCCCAATCGTATAATAACAGACACTGATGATTATGCAGGTACCCCTGTGCGGCCGCAGTCCCCAGGTTAAACATCAGGTCCTGAGTAGCACATTGCCAGCTTGAACACCGGGCTGTGAGTAGCACATGGAGAGTGGGACGCGGAGCAGGCAACAGACGGTTCACACGCGAGTAGTAGATGGGAATGGGGCCGGGTGTCGGGTGTCGGGTGCAGTGTAACAGTCAGGGTAACCGGTATCAGTGGTCCCCGAGTGGCCTACATGCTAATCTGGGCTAAACCAGCAATGTCCAGGGTTATGGAACATTAACCATGTAGGGACCATATAGCGCTTTACTATGCCATATGGCCTTGGTTGTAATACTGCATCAGATTACTGGCCATGGTTGCATTCATTCATTTTATGCCAATTTAAGGCCTATTTTATTGAAGCAACAGCGGCCCTGGGATTAGACGAACATAGACGAGGGTTCTAAAAGTAGCTAATCTGCTTTGATATGACTTGTTCAGGAATAGGTATTCTGTTGTTTAGCGATTTCAGGCATAGACAGAACCATCCCTGGGGGCAAACCAGGGGTAGACCATAACATAATCTAAACGAAATAAAGTAGCACACTTTTGAATTCAAGCGCATTGATGTAATCGGTGTGTTCTTTAACACTGTTTAAACCAAACTCCCACACATTACACATTGGACTACAGTGACGGTATACAGCTGAATATCATTTTGCAATTGGCGTTCGAATGAGACTGTGCCCTTTTATGCACGTAAATTTATGAGAAAGAAAAAGGGCGGACCACCAAACTGTTTGCGTACAATGATACTATAATATACCAAATTATGTACTTACCTGTTCGAATTATGATAGATGTACACACCGGTAGTACATAGCTAGAGGCTGAATCAATAAAGTATGACTATAATATACACAATGTCTCCAAGTGCAATGTGAAAGGCAAGGTGCCAGCAAGATACTCTAGCTGTGTCCATCAAAACAGTTTACAAGTCACCTCGAGGTACGGGAATGTTCACAAATTTTGTCACTAGCTAGGAGGTGGGGGAGTCTTTGTGTTCAGTGACGATCGGTGACCCGCGCCATGCATTTGTCTTCCTCGAATTGGCAAAAATAGCGCCAGGGGAAAAAGAGGGGATTTTGAAAAAGGTCGCAAAGTAGGTGATATCTTTTGTGAATGTTCCATAGTGTCCTGGCTGGGAGTGGGAGGTAGGTTGGCAGTGTTGTGACTTGGCAGCCAGTGCTATAGGTATGGATACCTATATTATACCTGAGTACATCAAGAGGTGCAGGAGCAGTTTAAGTTTAGCACGGCACCATTAACCTCTTTGCCTCCCGGGTCTTTCATCAGAGTCAGGTGTGGAGTGGGACTATTCACCTATATAAGGTCTAAGGTAAACATACCTGACTACCTATCTAGATGGTTACATCCTAGTTAACATAGGCCTAAGCAATTCTTAAGTCCTGAAGATAGTAGGCTAGGCTTGATAAGCGCTTAGTAAGTGGTCTTTGCCCACTGGGTACTAGTAAAATATGGTGTATATATGGTGCACCTAGTAATGTATGGGTCTCTGTATCTAAACTAATCATTCATACATTATCACAATAACCATTGTATACTAATCCAAAACTCCACGGTAATGCATCTGGACCCTGTATGCCTTGAGCGTATGCCTGTGTTGTATGGCCTCCAGTGCGTAGCACGAGAGGCCATACAACACAGGCATACGCAAAAGGCATACAGGGTCCAGATGCATTACCGTGTGGTTTTGGCTTTATTATACCTAGCCAAGCGGCTTGGAATTATCTAATTTCTCCATTTTCTTACCTGATTTAGTCTTTCTTTGCAATTTAAGAAAGACTAAGTTGGCTGTAGTATAAACTTGAGCCGTAATTTAAGCCCCAGCCACACTATCATGACTATGCCATGTTTTTGAGTTGATTTCTGACTCAATCAGATCCGACAGTTTCATGAAATTTGACTGGCCTGTGTGATAGAGTTGGAGGTGACCTAGTAATTATGTTTTGGTGACCCTAAATAGGCCTAATTCCCAGTCGTGGCCGCTGGTGCACAACAGTGCTAGGAGGGGGCATATGACACAGCTAGTCCCAGCAGTGGGCATACAGCCATACGCCCACACGTGGGCATATGACATTTTTACGCCACACCATGAGCATACAGCCTCCTAGGCTTAAGGTATGCCTGTATCATATGCTAGGTATAATAATGAACAGGAAACAGTCAAATCTGGCCATCCCGTAAATCTAAGCAGCGCAGAAAAAATACTCCTGATACAGAGCATGGACTATGGCTACACTGTATTTCACTGAGGCATGGAATATGTATTTTATTTTTTACTAAATACAACAGTCCCATTGACTTAACCAAAGAACGCCGTATTACACACCCCCTGTGAAATAACCCATGGCCGTATTTCACGGCCCTGTGACGTCATCAAAATGGCGGTTTGTTTACATTTGAACGGCGTAGAAAGAAGCCAATTTAGCCCTTTTAGGCTCCCCCCTACCATAATTTTGGTATTTTGAATCGAAAAAGATAAAAAATAAACACAAAGGTACACTCGTTTAAGTCTTTTGACTGGGTTATTTCACTTGTTGACCCTTGGGCCGTATTTCACTCGGCCTACGGCCTTGTGAAATACGGCCCAAGGTCAACTCGTGAAATAACCCAGTCAACAGACTGAAACTCGTGCACCTTTGTCTATGTATTTCATAGAGGCATGGTATATGGCTGTTCCAGTCTTTAAGCATTGTGAGGCCTTGTGATTATTCACCATGTAGTAAAAGTATCATTATCATTGTGGCACAGCTTGACATAAACCAGTTGCATGTGGAAATCGATGTATATACATGGATAAATAACTTGGTTACCACCATAAATATTTCATAAGGCGATAATAAGATGGGTATTCAATCTCCTATGTTTACTCAGTAATAGGATCACTACCCTTGATATAATCCACGGCGTTTCCCTTAGCTGTGGCCTATTGGGAGGGAGGTGTGAGATAAGGAAGATACCACAAGTGACACAAGGCTATTATGTATGCCGTGTATCTGGAGTCCCACAGGGATCACCGTTATAACAGGATATACAACAGGGTAAGGCTACAAGAAAGCCTCGTTGAATATGCCATTCATACTTAACATAGTTTACTGTGTAATGGGCGTGGGTAATCAATGTGAGGGTTGAACCTTGTTCGTAGAATGTTGGTTATGTAATGGTCTATATCGTCGATCGATGTATCTTGCCTAAATAATATTACTCCTAATGGTTTACATGTGTATCAAATAGCCTCCGGATTGTCCCAAGACATGATTATACTTTTGGTAACCACAGGAACCCAGTGGGCACCAAATTCAGTTCAGCGTTGAGTGAACATTTAATGAACATTGAATTAACATTCACAACCATTCACCAATCACTGTCAATGTTGATTAAATATTCTGTGCCCGCTGGGAATGTGTTAGGGAATGAGCTAGGTTGTATAACATCCCCGCATTCACGATCTCGAGAAGAGCTTGGGTTATTCACGAGTTCTGTTCGGAGGTATATAAAGGGTACATATGGGCACTGTACACACAATAGAAACTCAGCTGTTACAAACACTGTTATTTGTTTAACAAGCACAACTTGGTTGGCCCCGACTTAATCATTTCTATATGATTAAAGCTTAGTTACTCAAAATTCGGGTAATAACAGATCAATCATGCTGGCCCCAATGTGTTTGTTGTAACATATTATTGTATATCATTTTCGAGTTGATTTAGCAAATCCTTATCAATACGTTTGTTTCCAGTCAATATTTAGTTCCAAACTCAGTTTGGAGGTTATGCTTGAAAACTGTACTGAAACTTGGAGCGGGGATAAGGGACTGACATGTAAGCCATGTTAGATGTAGGTTATCCTATGTCAAACATGGGCCATAATGCAGGTCAAACATCCAATACATTAACACTAACCAGCACCGGACATGCCAATGTAAGCCCTGATCGTGGCCATGGCACAAACACTTATTTTATGTCTGAAAATTACCTCTTCATGATATTAGTTTCATAACAGACTGTTTACAATAGCCAGGAAACACACAACAACGCCCATAAAACAATGTCCAAATCGATTTACATTCGGAAATTATGTAGCCTCTCTGTAAAGAGGCTTCCTGAATTAAATTGTTGTGCGGAACTTTGATTAATGTACCTGTAGAAAAAACATTTTTTCATCTGTCCTTGATGTTTTAGAAGTTTAGTCCTTTTTTTTCAATTTTGCCTCGGCGATTTCCGATTTCAATGTGGAAATTACGATCGATTTAATAACTTCCCTTTAAAACCGATCACCAATCTCTCCCGGTAACAACAGTGGGGAAAACATCGCAGTTCGTCATTAGGCTACCCCTTCTTGCGTGTGAGTCACCAATTGTTTAATACTCGATTAAAACCAACTGGCTGCCTCTGGGAGTGGTCGGGGTGGTGGTGTACTCCCGCCTGGTTCTCTAACCCGCCAGGAAACACCCTGGAGGAACGGGGTAATACTATAGTTACAAACCTTTCAGCACCACAGACCGAGGCGCTACAAGCTCCGTTATTGGGATGAGACAATGGCAGCGCCAGTTTACAGGGAATTCCCTCCATTGGAAGTGACGTAATAGCCACTGTTCATCCATCCCAAAGTACCCTCCAGGTAGCTCTACTTGTGTCAAAACCAAGATGTCTAAAGTATATACAATCTGGACTTTAATCTTTTGAGTTATTTAACGTCCGGAGGGGCATTTTAGGCAATCCAGGGCAAAGCTTTTCATTCATTTGTTGATCCAATCCCTGACATGAACTCAGAGATTTATACTGCTGCTGGTCTGCTACAATTATGTTAGCCTAATACAGCAGTGACCACATCTATGGGATGAGCAGCGCCTACCACTATTTGCCTGGTCCCATATTCTATCTCAGATGCGGCTCACTGAAGAGGTATCATATGGCAGACCAGGGCACCTTCCCAGGGACACTTCCCTATTTGTGGAAGGTGGTCTGCACTGGACTAAAGCAGCAGTTACCAGATGAAAGACAACCCATAATGATGACCCCCAACTCGGCTGCTTCCCCGATCAATTCTCTAATTACTGTGTTTTTGCGTGTCGCGGCCCTCGGTGCGGCACATAACGTGTTCCGCGGCGTGCGACCACTGTCAAATTAGTCGTCTACGTCTGTAAAGGACTCTTGGCCATCACCCGGCCGGCTTCTGTCAATAAATCCCCCGGGTTGTACTATAGACTCTGCAATAACGCTGACTTTGGGGGTTCACACTTCCTCACCAATTGCCACTCTTTTTAAACCCCTTTCTTGTAGGGATCTCATTCTTTCTCCTACACCCATTCACCTCATATATATATAATTATGTGTTTGAGAAGCCAAGCAGAAGAGATCCCCTGTGTAGGGTGTGCAAACCATCCTTTCTGCATGGCTGCTAGCAACATTTTGTATCTTGTTATAAGGATGCGAACTGCATGCATGGACTCAACACTACATGGAAATGCTGGACTGGCTGCATATTCCCTTAAATACTAAATCTTATTCATGTGGCTGCCAACCCGTTCTACACAATGTTACACAAGTAGATTCCCTATGGCCTGTTTTGTGCCATTAACTGTTTGTACGCAAGAGCCCCTTTGTCTGTCAGGTGGTCTGCTTCCCTGTATATCTGCTTCCCTGCATATCAGCAACATTAGTAAAACATATGATATCATGTATACACAGAACCTGAAACCTCCCGTAATCTCATGGGAAAAAACACACATTTTCATTATCCTAACTTCCTAACTCATATGAACTGATTAGGCTCAATCCCTTTTAAAGCTACATTCCAGGCATAGGTTTCACCTTAATAGTATTTGCTTTTTGACTGTACCGAATATGAGGTCGATCATGACAAAAGGAGATACCAATTTTGTACCAGGCAGTGAACTTGAACTTGAGCTTGACATTTGATATCCCTCAAATCAAGAAATGACATGTATGTTGCACATTGAAAGATATAAATAACTCCATCGTCTATGTGTATACAAGCATGCTTGGTATCTGTTTCAGCATAAATATAATTCGCCTTTCAGGTACATTTAAAACCCTCCATAAAGTCTATTGCACTCCATGATACCAGGTTTACCGCATGCCACTCGTACCCGGCTGCGCCGCACCGGGGTTGATTTCAATGGCGGGAATATGATATGGCTAGCAGACGACAATTCTACAAAGAGGGCTCTAGGATTTCAATTGCATGCCATTTACCACGCTGTTAACTATGAGGCATGTGTGAGGGATCCCTAAAATAGGGTTCTATTAAAGTGCTGCAACTGGCATCTCTAATATCGATTCTGTGTCCTTAAAAGGGCAGTGCAGACGAGCTAAAAGGGGGCTCAACTTGAATTGGGCAACTTTCTGTGACTCAGGAATCCAAAGAATGTCTTAAGAGATGAGATGTCTTGAGCTCTGATTAACAAGGGGAATTTAAACAGACTTTGAAAGGGAATTCATTTTGGAGATGACTGAAGTTTGTCTTTAATAGTGTATTGCTTGGATGGGAAAGATGCATACTACCTAAAAGGATGAAATGTGAGTCTACCTGGAAAGTGCATGATCATGACAACTGCGATATCCTTTCAACAATGGCTTACTCTAGCTAGATATGGCTTATTCAGAATAAACTATTTCAAACTTAGAATCAAGGATAGTTTATCAGGTAGATACCAATGTCCCCATTAAAACACCACCCCTGCCCCACTCATGAGCCCGGTTAATAGTGTTAGCTAGGCTGTTCCAAACTTGGACCAGCAGTAATGTGATAGAAACGAGCAACCTGTGTAAGCTATGTTCTGTATGGACATACTGCCACACCATGTATAATGGCAGAAATAATGTCATGCTGTGTGATGATGTACCATGATGTACCATACTGTCATATAGGCCCACACACATGTCTTTGGCACAGGAAATACATAACATTGCTGCAAGAAAAGATATCATCAAACCGTAGCACACATTCGCTTGCGTCCAAAACTTACTTTATATGTATACCTACGCCCTACGTCTCATATCAACCACAGCCTTACTGTGCTAGTGATGTAACCAGATAATATGATCAATTGATACACAATACCCAGCCAATATCCAAATTAGATATCCAAATAGGGGTCGAAACTTTACAACTTAAAGAAAAAAAAGTAGCCTCAAGTCTACTAGGAAATCAAATCAGGCAGTGTATTGGCCCTTATGAAAACTTATACTAGTTTCTTCACAAATATTCTTCATAGCCACCTAGGGTGGGTGCTTTGAAGGGCTTGCCAAAAGTGATTGTCAAAATGGATTCTCAAAAGCGATCCATCTCTGCCAAGAAATGATAAAGGCCTATACTACAAAACTGCCAGATTTGACTGTCTACCATGAGTCGAGGTTACATTAGACCTTTTTTAAAACTTCGTTGTAACTGGTTACTTTCGCTCAATATATGGGTTATGTATTCTGTGGACAGCACTATGACCAAAGACTCATCGATAACCAACCAATTTGATGAACCTGTTAGGAATACATTGATACTATATTCTGGACGCGTTATGTATCAGATCAATGATACCAGTCCCACTCTATTCATCATTCCAACATTACCAATAGACAAATAAATCACACAGTGACCCCAGTCTATTGCATTTTGAGCAGCAGGGAAGGCCTTTGTCAGCGATATTATACTTGGTATATTTATTTTCTCCATCCCTTGTGCTGATATGTCTAGAGTGGCCTGTGGGTTGGCGGCAGGGAGAAGGGAGGGAATGCATACCAATCAGATACAAACAAACTCAGATCCTGTGAAGAGGCAGTGGGTAGCTGGTATATAAGCCAGAGTGCTGGGTACCTCAGCCCTCCAGTGAGTATTAAAACTAACTGGAAATCAACTGAAAATCAGAAATTCCCACATCATATAATTATTTTTGCGCTTATCTGTCTCTAAATTGCATTCAATTGTTAAAAGATGGATACCAATCGGTCTGGAATCGTCATTTTGAACTATGATGAGGATCTATGCTAGGACAGCAAAAATACAGACCAAAAGTGCCTTGCTTTCTCAGCCTAAATAAAGAATTTTGAATTGACTTGAGTTGAGTTTCTAGCAGCCATAATACAAGGGGTCGGGTTACTTTGAGACTGCTAGACTAAACCCTTGTTCCATAGGTGCTGATATGGAAAATATAGAAGTAACGACGACATATATCAATACAATCTCACTTGGAGCTTCGATCCTGTGAAGGGGTAATAGCTGTGTATACATAAGGGGGTATCCCAGTCCCACCCACGCCGGTACCTCTGTTGTCTTAACTGTAGACGCCCATTACAACACACAGAGGGCGGTGTGATATAAGAAACCCCACACCATATACCACCCGGGTGCATGTCTGCAGCACTCTGTACGCATGCGCAGGACAAATGAGTCCATTTACGTAACCAACCTGTCAATAACGATAAATGGTCTTCCTACGCATTCCTTTGATCTTGGTCGCTGTTGCCGCTATGCTCTACTGAACCATACAGTGCTAGCAAAGTGATGAAGGTCAAAGGTCAGAGCCTCCCATTGGCTGGAATGCATAGAGACCGGAAGTAAGGCATCACACTTCCGGTGGAGATGCTGTCTTGAATAGCGCACCCATACAACACTGCGGTGTTACATTATTTGCGCTGGTTGGTATCTTTTTCTGTGTGGTATTTTTCTTTCTTTTTTTCACCCTGGTCGTATTTTCACGGAGGGACACAGGTTTTATGATCCTGTCATCTCTTGGTGCACTAATGAAATCGTCTAATTAAGCCGTTATCTTAGGAACTAAGAGACACCACGAATGACTTTCATCTTTGCGTTATTGAGAACATTGAGGCAGCCCTTCTAAGGCGCCTTTATGGTTTGTGGAATACCTTCACAGTCCAAGTTAATCACACAAAGGTGTTCACAGAAGAAAGTACCGTCACAAAATTCTTGGGCCTGGTGCGAAAGGGGTGGGATATAATCATTCCAATAAACAGATCATGTTTCTGAAATATTTACAGGCTATGAATTTCAACGCTGATCTGTAAACATCTGGTCTGTAAATCTCAATAAATAATTATACCATAAATGTTCTCAAATATAAATCGCATGCTTGCAGAATATCTCCACACCATGTGGCAAAACCTCACCATGAGTCCCATTAATTCAAAACCTGATACTACACGTGTGAAACATGGGTCACTCTGAATACATTTCAAGCTGTTAATAGATATTACATTCCCCTGATTCATGACCCAATTTTAAAAGACGCATATATATATAGTCCATACTTATATCAAATTTCTTTATCATTCCAGTGTCCCAAGTCTCCAGTGGGAGTAAGTCTACACCATCTCTCTCTGGTGGCAGAGCAACAACAGCTGGGGCACCCAGACCCACGGTACCTGGGCAGGTGGTGGGCAGACCAGCCTCCCCAACCCAACAACAGTACTTGGTAAGAACAGACCGCTACCTGCAACACAAACTCAACAAGAATGACAACAACAACAACAACAACAACAACCAGAAAGTGTCCTCTCCGGCTATGGAGCTTAACATGCGGACAACGAGAGACGTTGCCGCACCTCTGTCGGCATCATCGGCATCGTCGGCCACTTCCGGTGAGGAGCGGACACAGGAAGCGGAAGTGGCTAGCCCCACTGCGGGGGTGACCGGCGGGCTGGTGTACACCTCAGAGAAGACGGTGGAGATAAACGGCACTGCGTATACCATTGTTGACGACCCGGAGGCTTATTACGAAAACCCACACATGCCGCTGGAAGACTCCAGAGATATGATGAGCCGGAGTAAGCGGGCGAAAAAGCGGCCAAAGAAGGATAGGATGATGAAAAACTATCGGTCTCAGTCGCTGGACGGGTACTCTAATGAGTATAAGATAAAGCGGCTTCTACTCCGGGAACAATACTATGATAAGACGACCAGACCAGTCCGCAACGACTCCAGTACGACTACTCTTTATGTCGGCATGTCACTGTATCACATCTTAGATACGGTAAGTGGCCTGTGCATGGGCACCATTTTAGTTGTTTCTAACCTAGTTGTTTAGTCAATTTTTCTTTCTCTGGAATTTAATTTTTATACATTGTAATATATTTTCCATTTGAGCAATATGCTACGTCATGATCACTGCTGAAAGCGTATAATAGTCCAGATAATTGTGACATGGTCTGGGGAAAGGGACTTTAGTGCACCTTGCAATAAGGTCCCTTTTTGCAGATCATGCCATAATAATGTTATGTTGATAATTGCTGGGCATAGCTACAACAACAAGGATTTATGTTGCAGCTATGCTGTACGTGCATAATGCAATGTCTTAATGTTAATACATCTCTAAAACAATTGCATTAATTTTGTAGAGATCTAAAAAAAAGTACATAGCCTAAGCAGCATAATTCCTAAAGCTGTACTATTGGTAATTAAGAGAAAGCAAATGGACCTCAAATATCACAAAATAGTGAACTCTCTTTCTGAATAGTAAGTAGACCATAGATACTGTATCAAGTTAAAAGTCCAAGATGAAGAAACAACCATCAATTAATACAGCAGCACTGCACAGTTCCTGTTCACGTCACATACCTTAAGTAGTCCTGTCTGTTGCTTGGGACAGATGTATGAAAGCTTAATGAGAGAACTAATATTGGCTTCAGTTAACAATTCCTCCCACGTCAGAACCTGTTATTACCCCGTGTTATATGGCGCAACAAAAGGTATCAAACCCAGCGTTGTGCTTACATTGTTGCTCTAATTAACACCCTCAAATCACTCTGCCCACAAGGTTTGCATTGCATTGTGTAAAGCAATGCCCCTAATTGTATTCTTAACCCTTTAAGGAAGGTTGTCGCTGAAAGATGACATTTGTCGTCATGATGCTGCAATGCAGCCTCGGCGAGTAACTCACTGGTGTTGCGTTGGTGAATCATGCCGATCCTTCGGGAGTATCTCGACCCCACAGGTGCGTCATGACGCATAAATGCAGCACTAGCGGGTTAACATTCCAGGGCTACATTCATGCATTATGCATTCAGGCATCATGCCGCCTTTAAAGGGTTGATGTTTGGGCTACCCTGAAAATATACTGCCATTGTCCATGATAATACCTCCCTGAAACATTCCATAATCGGGCACATAACTAAAGCAGAATTAACATTGTGTTTGCTGTATCATATGAAAAACTGTGAGCCTACTTTGATATTTGAGATGCATCTGTTAAACAACTTTCCCTCCATTATCTTCTCAGGGGTGTTCCAACAATTAACGCATAGATCCTGGGTATAACTGAAAGACGCTATTTCTTACCTATTGAATTCACAACGGCCCAAGTTCCCACCTTCAAGCTATTATTAGTTTTCTCTGCTACCTTAGCTAACTCTACCTCCATTCATACCACCACGTATAGTGGTGTAGCATCGACCAGGAGAGCTGCTCAATTGCTCACACAATGGCAGTGCATTAGGGCCTGAGTACTGGCACGGTCTGTCTTTCGCCAACAAAAATGTGTTGAGTATGTTTGTGAATTATGTCAGGGGTGAGATCGATAGGTAGCCCTTTGTCATGTGTCATTATGTCATAAAAACAACTATCACATCTAGCAGTGTATGTATACCTGCAAACGAGCTGGCCCTAGGTTGTCTACACTGAATACTTAGCGTTAAGTAGAGCAGTGATGGAGAATTAGGATAAAACACACGCCAGGTGAAGCTTTCTCTTTCTTAAGGGGAAAGGCCAATTTATGTGAAAAGTGCTTTATTGAAATAAAAACATATCATGATCTACAGAGAATGAAGTCGCAAAATGACACTCAAGACTTGTTTTTGCAAACCACTTACATTAGCGTCCTCTATTTGGCTTTTCAAAGATTTTGATCTTATCGATTCATACTAGATTAAACACGAGTCCACTGCCAAAATTGGCATGCCTTATTCCCCCCATGAAGGTATTCTTATCTCTAGACAATCTCAACTACAAACACTCAGACATTAATATATTTCTCTTGTAAAACAAGAGCCTGTTCCAGGGGGTAGCTCAGGTGGGAGGTCTAGAAAATATAGAAAGGGAAGCAGAAAGGATACTCTGTGTACCACCTGTGTGGGTATCCTTTGTGCTTGTCTGCTCACAAATGAGTGTTCTTTATTACTCATGTAGGCCTACTCCTTGGCCATGCGCAAACCTGCCGTGTCCTCTATTTGACAACCACATCCCATAATTATACCCAGGGGGCACCGGGTGCTCTACAACACCAACATAGGCACGACCAGGAGCAGTACCCCTTCTGCCTGAGCTGCTCTGTTGTTAACCCGTTAAGGGCCACATAGTGCTTAAAATGTAGTATTCCCCTTGTCGCCATGATGCATGAATGTAGCCCTGGCGAGTACCTATACTCGCCAGTGCTGCATTCAAACATACCGGCCCCATGTGGTTGGTACACTCCTGAAGACTCAGCATGATGCATGCCCTATGGCGAGTAAGCTCGCCAGGGCTGGATTCATGCATCATGATGCTCAAGGTCATGGCACATAGATTCAATGTGCGGTCCTTAAATGGTTAAGCAGTATGTGCTCACACGAGGCCCTCCCATCCAGCAACTGCTCAAAGTAGGTCAGGCCCACTCACGTGACCACCCATACTTCTCAGCCAGTCACGTGCCATCAGGTACAGGCACTCTCCAAGCCGATTCTAAAACCCTGTATTGCCCATTCATCCCGTAGATGAGGTCCCCTTGTGTTGGAGAGTGTATCTGAGGAGGAGATTGTAAAGAGGCCTATTTCCTTATATGGCAGATTGGACAGGGTGGGGATGGAGCATGGAGGGAATACAGCCGTTGTTCCCTCCCTAGCATGACCAATGTGCGTGCAGGTACATATGTAGGTTTACCACACTCCTTTGATCATAATCCTACAGGGTCGGTAGGTGGGAGTTTTATCATATAGACGGTCACAACGCAAAGATGCTTTCACTATTAGCATTAGATCATTCTGTCTACTTGGAAATTGAAGTCAACGACCCTACTTATTAAAAAGATTATTATTCTAATCAATTCGTCTAGCATCTAATTTAATATATCCACAATATTGTACAAACTGCATGAATAGATTCACCTGGAGTGGGACACATACATTGATGCTAACAGAAAATGATTTATGGAGCTGTTGAAAATGGTATTGACCTAGTATAAAAACTATAAGCCATGAACACTATAAACAGATCTATTATGGTTGTTTATAGAAAATAGAAAGAGGCTGTAGCTTTTGTTAGAAAAAAATCTTCACTAACTATGCTTTGTTCTTTCAACGAGTGAAAACTTTACAGTAAAAATGAGTTTGCACATTTATAGTAAAGACTGTGGAAGATATAGTTCCGTAAAGGTCACAGATACTTACTTGGTGATGTCAAAATGCTTTTCATGTCAAATAATGAAATAGAACTCTGTTATAAATGGCTAACAAATGCCAGCACTGCAGGCATACAGACAATAGACTTTCAGCACATGTCTGAGTTCCCATGCGTATACATAGTAGTGACGGTAAATACAATTCATTTGCTATGTGAAAAAAACATTTAAAATTTCATCTGTCGAGTAGCTTCCTTGTCAATAAATGAGAGGTGATCTGCAGTATGCGTTCTTAGGTGCAGTATACACTATACTCAGTGGGCACAGAACGTTGAATCGGTAGAATTCCTGGGGGACAATTCCTAGGGTATAATTTCAAGGGGGAGTTCACCTGACACCATTGCCTCGGCTGGTACCCTGGACAAACTACCCGTCCTTAGCTTATAAAACGTGTACAGCTCCTTACTAGGACCATATTCATCTGTAGCTCAGTATATAGACAAGGACCCATAGTGTTTCTAGTGCTAATCTATAGTAATTCTGGTATCTAGCATGAAATAAAAAGGTATAGCACCACATTTACATCATATTGACAGTGCACACATCTATGAAGTATAATTATCAATAACATTCAGCAGCACGCAATACACCAGCACCCTATATTATTTTGGCACAGTTAATAATCAATGGTTGTATTTTGAGCATTATAGCATAGGAGATTTCACATCAGAGGCGTAGGAAGCAACTCCTTATTGGGGGTGGGGTGTGCCCAACCCAACCAACCTTAAGCATCATATTTTGCATGATAACGCATGTACATAATTTTAGTTTTATGGGCATTTTATAAACAGTAGTGCTTGAGGTCTTTTTAGTTCTGATTTGGGACCAAGGCCCCTCGGCCCCCACTCTGCCTATTTTTTTATTTTTTTTGGGGGGGGGGCAAACATATTAAGGTCCCCCCTACTCTTTAAATGGGTAGACTGCATAATGTACAACAAGAAGTGCTAAAAAGGATATTGATATAGAAGGAGCATGGCACAGCCGCTCACCCCCAACCCCCACGCACACCTCTAAGATGGCGATATGCCCTGGAGGAGACCATATTGGTCAGCCTCCTAGAGACTGCTCTTGGCTCTGTTGACCAGGGATCACTGGAGGAAGATTTCCATGTAAAGAAAGCTGCATGATGCCATCAGGGGGACTGAGTGCCACATTATGGTAGTCAACATGGAGATAGACATTGGTCTGAAGTTAGACTGACCTCCTTCTTAATCCATCATTGACTAGCTATACAGTCATTACGAAGCCTTCTGGCATTGCTTTACGTCCAGAATATTCACTTTCCTGGCCCAATAGATGTTACCGTTTCACTAATATCTCAACATTCAAAATGATGAGTGCCTAAAACATTATTGCTGTATCTATATGTTCCTATTTTGTGCTGTTTGAGGATTGCCACTTTACTAAAAGACGAAGTATTTTGTGCACTTTTCCTACACTTCTATAGGTGCATCAGCTATAAAAGACGCATGGTGTACGAAGGTAAAAAATAAATAAAAGAGCACGTTCATCAGTTCTTAGAAACGATTAAAAATGTATGGTCTCTAAGTGGCATGCTGGATATCCCCATGAGGCTTCATGTCACCAAGGCTCTCCAACCCATTTCACAGTGTCTAACTACTGTTGGGAGATTCCCCCGAGATTAGAACATCGTTTAACATAAAAAGTGACATCTTCTTTTAAGCTAAGCAAGAAAAGGCACAGCTCAGAAAAAGCCATACTGTAAATGAGACACTTCAAGCAGACAGGGTGACTCTTCAAGAATAAATCGTATCATGCTCCTTTTCATATCACTTAATGTAGGCCTATCTCTTTATTTTATGTTCTCTCCCCATAAATAGTTCACCATTAGTGACTATACTACATAAGGGTAGTGCTGTCTAGACTGCAGTCCTTCGCAGAGCACTTCCACACTGTATGTGATGGCGGTCATATTGAGAACCAGAAATGTCATGCTTCTACTCACCAACAGTATCTGTATACGTACTGCCACATGAGCAATGCTGTAGTTTCATATCACTGCCATTTCTGTATATGAGTCAGAAATCCGGAAAAATGCCCCAACCTTGGTCCCTATTCTGGGTCACAACAAAATTTAGGCAAACTCAATTCATCTTGATACAAGTTAATTTTATTGAAAGACATGTATCTTAGGTCCCAGAATCCACGCTAGGGAAAGCTTATCTCCCAAGGGGGTCAGTATTAATTCACCATCGAACACAACCCGGAGTTATTGTTACAGACTTTCCGTCAAAAAGACTAAACCCTGTGTAAAACTGGTAATAAACACCGCAGTAACTTCTAATCTGGTATGCAAGTCCATGTATGATTAAGCATGCTAAGTTTGAAAACCATAGACTGAGGACTTATTTTTTTATGACTTGACAAATTTTGCGAGATGCTAAGAATTTCTGAAATTTTATGATAAGAATGTCAACATTAGTCTGGTTTCTCCAAAAATACCCTTTTTATCATTAAAATTGCTGTGTGTAATCTTCAGCATCGCTACTTCCGATATCATTCACAGTTTTGCATATGTGAACACTCCGTGTGTGTTGGTACAACAAGCCGTATTCATGGAGTTTCCGTTACAGACTTTCCGGTTTTTGGTAGTACTTGGATAACAGAGGCTCCAAATAATTTTGATATATGCATTATGGGTAGGATTCTGAAAGTAGTACCGTAGGTGAAGATTGAAAGTGGTTCCTTGGACATTGAGACTCAAATTGATAGGAGAACAGAGACGAAGTATAGGACAGCAGGAAATGACGTCTGACATAGTAATATGCCTTAGTTTCAGAATAGCTATACTCAGAATGCATTGAGTGAGTTCTCCCTGTTTAGAACACACTGTTTTAAACACTTATCAGTATGGTATCTGTGGAACTGAAGTAACCTGTCACATATATATTTACCCTGTAAGGACTCTCCTATAGAACTATACAGAGACACACTTTCGTTCTGTAGAACAGTAATGGACTCAATGGCTCTCCTACATGTGGATAGGAAGGAACATGTTCATCCTTGTTTAATCTGGATTGGCGTGGGCTGTGAATCCATTGGTGTACCTTGACTATGAATGTAGATAATTATATACCTTCCAAGAATAGATAATCAATAGTATACATACGTCTGATGAGATCCCTACCACTCTCGCACCTTTCGATCATAATGATGCCAACGTAAAGGATATAATGTAGTAGGCTGTTCTTTTATGTAGGTAGGCTATGTTAGATAGGCCACGTGAAAAGGGTCAATGCCAATGTTTCTCCAATCATAGCTCGTGTCGCTAATCTAGGGCAGTTGCACCTAGTGAAACCTTCACATGATAAGTTATCTACAATACACTAACGAATACGATTTAATATCGAGATATAGCGCATTTATATAATGACAGACAATGTTTATAATTTCAAATTACAGAGTCATACGCATAAAAACCGGAGCCATGTTATTTAATATTTTTAAAACAACCAGACATCAGTGACGCGCGGAATCAGGTGCTACTCTGATCCTCTTCAAACAACAAATGTCTATACAGATCAAATCCCATGACACATATTGTTCCCACAGTGAAAAAGGCTCAAAATGCAGAGGGGTTTGAGGTGCTGTGGGGTTTAAGCTAGCTCCTAAATCAAACTCATATGTGTGTGCTTTGGTTGGAAATGTTGAATTAGGAACTAACCAGTTAGGTACCTGTACAGAGTATGGCACACTGAATGGAAGCCACCCATGTTTTCTGATGTGTTTTAGGTGATACCTGTATACCTGTGTTGTACGCCTTTGAGTAGCAGCATCAAACGAATACAAAAGAGCTGCTCCCAAAGCAGTGGTGTCAACAATTATGCTCCTATATAATGGTAGAAGATATTGCTGGTCTATCTGATGTGGCATACCAATGCCATCAGAGGCAAAGTTGCTCTATGTCTTTCTAGAGGTATTCCTTCTGACCATATTATAGTGTAGTAAGGGAAATAGGGCGGAGGGGTAAACTGAAGTCATATTAATAGTCGGTTGCATATTTATGCCATTTCATGTCAGATCCTGTTACTATACAGAGGTGCATCAGGAGCAAAGATATAAGGTATAGCTATTGAAGCGACTCAGGTCACAGCCTGGGTGAAGGTTGGTAGGATGATACAGCAACGTGATATAAGATCTGTGGATCATCAGTGCTTGTGTCTAATAATATCAGCTTATTTTTCTAGATACCGATTTAACGAGAGGTATTTGGGATATCATTCTTTACTATGAGGAACACATAGAAAACATATACTTAATATTAGAAGCATATTTAGTGCACTGTATTGAAATGTATGATAAAAGGTAGTCTAGACACAGAGCACCGACTGACACTCAGAATTGATTTTGGCAACAAATGGTAGCATTGAACTCCATTTCCTTTCTGCCTTCTTAAATGTCATATCTAGCTAGAGGACCAGAGTACTAATCAACACAGACTCCAATGCTAAGATATAAAGATAGTTATCTATCCCCGATGTTCTTCAGAGAAATAATAAATGACTGCAAAGAGGCACAGTTAGCAATTGGAATTTCCTATATCCAAAGCTGTGAAGGGATTGTAATCAATATGTTGAGGTTATCACTGTCCCTTCTCTACTCGCTATCATTTAGGTGTTTAAACATGATGCTATACTATGTCAATATAATAATAAAATGATTTAGTATTCTGATAATAAACATGCACCTCTAACATGATCTATAAGCAGTGTATCTCTGAAGGGACCATGAGTTGTCTAAGCCATCCTTTCCCACACACTGCACCCTCAGAAAAGTGATTGTCACTGTCGCCAAAATCACTCTCACCTGAAAGCCAGGCAGTGCCAGACTTTCAGATGAGAGTGCTTTTGGCGACAGTGACTCTCGCTTTCCTGAGGGTGTGCCCTAGTTCCTATTGGTTCTGCCTGTTACAAGAAGTATACCATACAGGTGTGCCTACTATCTACAAACCCATGATGGTGGGAATGAATACACCACATACCTGTTGTCGACTTTGTAATCCCCACTGATCACACCTGTAGTCCTAAATCTGACTCCAGTGTGTCAATTTCTAGCTGAATATGTTTCTTTAGGACTTTCAAAATTCACCTGTGAGGCACTAGTACAGCTTTAAGGTACATTGACTAGAACCCCACCCTCCTTTTTTCCTGTCTGTCTTATGCACGCTATATGTTACCTTTGAACTGTTTTGAGTACACGTACAACAAAGGGGGCGTACTTCAATCATTGGTGTCAAGTCGGGGTGTCAAGTCATTGCCAAGTGGGCACAGAACATTGAATCAACATTGATTATAACTGGTTGTAATAGAATTATGTACCATAGGGTAGTCATTGGGACAACCTAGGACTTGAGAGTTGTCAATACTGATGACTTTAGGTCTTCAAATGGACAATACCTAAATTAACAACCTTAAGGTAGTCATTCTGACTACCTAATTATTGTGACTACCTAAGGTCGTCATTATGACAACTTTGGTCTGAATGGCTCAGATGGGTAGTCACAATGACGACCTAAGGTGGTCACTTTGACTACCTAAAGTTGTCAGTTTTGGCATTGTCAGAATGACGACCCTGAGGTTTTCAGTGTGGGTGGTGTTAAGTATTATGTTCCTAAATTCATTACTGACTTAGCATTGGTTGAGTGGAACTGTCTGAGTTCAGATCAATATCTACATGCGTATCTATGCTACATTATCCCTCAACTCGCTATCATACAGGCAAGTATATCTATATCAACACTTAAGGTGTCAAAGCTGCTGGGCTCTTTGTAATAATGATAGGTGTGTGTTTGATGGTATCAAAGTATTCGACCGTGATTGATGTAGATATAGAGATAGATAATATAGATAAGATAATTCTAACCATGGAATGAATTAGGGTACTGACCATAACAGTTTTTAAAGCCGCTATCTATTCTAATGTTCTCCAGGGAAGTACAATTGTCTGAGATCAATGGTATCCATTATGCTAATGGTTACCATTGTCTTGTTGAACATTGTTGAACAAGACCATGACACACCAAGTCTTCGTCTTGATTTAGAAAACAGTAGAACGTCCATCAGGTCTTAGAAACGATTAAAAATGTATGGTCTCTCCGTGGCATGTTGGCTATCCCCATGAGGCTCCATGTCACCAAGGCTCTCCAAACCATCTCACAGTGTCTAACTACTGCTGGTAGATCCCCTTGGGATTAGAACAGCAGTCAACATAAAAAGTGACATCTTCCTCAAGCAAGAACAATAAGGTCCAACATGTGATACTGTAAATGAGACGCCTAGGCAGATTTATGGCCACAGAGAAAAGAAACAGAGTCATAAAGAGGATGAGGATCAGCTAATGAGTCAATGCCAGCTAAATGAAGGCAAAGATGGGTTGGACTAACGTTTAATAGGAGTCATGGATGAGCCAGCAATTTTAGATTATAAGGATGTCATTTTAGAAGCAAGAGACAGGAGGGGATCTAGGGACTTCTAATTAACGGAACTTGGTAACCCACTCCCTTAAGAAAGAGGGTCAGAAAACGGAGTTATTCTAGAGGCAAGGCTGGGCTCCCTTTTGCTCAGTTCCTTTATTCTGTGACTATGTGTAACTCGTTATCTTTAAATTGTCCCTCGCCCCACATATTTTCTCGCAATAAGTATACATGCACTACAAGGTAGTCATAGACAGTGAGTGTTGCCAATCAGTGAAAAGCAATATAGGATTCCACTGATCCTTGCTGGTCCAAGATTACATACAAGAGGTATCTTGGGACGTTAAGTAATGACACCATTGGGGATTATCCACGTAGTCTGTCACAAATTTACTCTAAGCTGTCGCTCTCCTGTAGGATTATACATAGACATACATCATGACCCCATTGATGGCTGTGGACTAAATGACTCTCATAAATATGGATATGAAGGAACATGTACATCCTTGTCAATATAGATCTGGAAGGGTTATAAATCCATTGGTGTGCCTTGACTATTTATGTAGTAACATCGTCCAAGGATAGATAAATCAATTGACTACATGAGCCAGATGAGGTTCTCACCACCCCCTGCACCTTTTAATCATAATGATGCCAATTGAATGTACACTATATGTATGATAGCCCCCAATTTATGGTGTGTATGCTAACTACACTGCATTGATTCAGTATTAATGTATCAGTTCACATGGATGATCAAAGCTATCCCAAATCGATTGGATGTCATGCGTATATGGAAGAATGTTGCTCGATTTTTCTAATCTTACAGACAGACTTAGTAAAGTCATTAGGGTCTGCTTTAAAGTATAGATGACATGATGTGCGAAAAGGGACCTTAGTGGGTAGTGCACTAAGATCCCCTTTCCCAGAACATGTCACATATTTTGCTCCTCTATATACCATGTTTAAATTCCCATTGGCCATGCTCAGATGTTGTCACAAATACAAATGCATACATGTGTGCAGGTAGCCATATCTCCTACAGCATTGTATTAGATGGTTCGTGACAATACGTCGCTTCTTCCTAAAAGAGGTACTCTTTATGTAAAGCAGGAGTTTGCAGAAGGTGCTCACTATAATTAGACCTACATGCCAGGGAGCCCATATCCTAAATGAGATTATGCTCTGCTACTTCCTGGCAGAATTTATAGTTTTAGGACTTGCCCACCTATTTGACACTTATACAGGTCAGTCTACATGGCCTATAGTTACGTTTCTTTTCGTTTGTATTCCATATTAGGATATTTTAATGGGAACCAATCAGTATACATACACTCCTTACCTCGGCCAGATCAGCTGGTACCAAATAACACTATAAGGGAGCTGCCATGCCCCTAATGAGGGGACTTATGCAGGCCTGAGAGCTGGGTCAGTTCTTACTTTCAACTTGCCCTGGAACGTGGGACAGTGACAGCCCTGGATTCAGGACACAACTTAGTAACTGGTAATCACCTACCTGGAATCCTTTGAACATTCTGGGTTAGTCACATGACACATCTATTCGAGAAATCTGGGAAAAAAAGTCTGGCCCTGGTTCTGCAGTCTCGGACTACCAACCCAAATGAACTCCCGTTATCTTCTATCTTCCTGGATACTGCATTAGGCTGCTGATTCTGTGTCGTTTTAGGTCAAGTTATAGTAGCACCCACACCTCTGCGTCCACTAATCGTAGTACCTTATACCTGATGGATACATAGTCTGCTCACATATATTATTGGAGAATCCAACTGTTTTGAGGGCCTTTTCAGTATACATTTTACAGTAAGACACTAACCAACCCTCAGGATCAATTACGGCACCATGATGATGTACTGGAAAATAAGAAAAGTAGCTGATATGAACCACGTTTTATTAACAGAATTTGTTAGGCTGTTATCAATGAGAAAGTAATCTCTGCGGGGTTTACTAGATCATCCCACCATTAAAGGTGGAACGCTTGCTGCCATTGCAGAAACAGTCAGAGCTGAGCAAAGGCCAGCGCTGTGGCTTAAAGGGGGGTCAACAGACGTTTATACAAGAAAGCTAAGCACGTTTTACTTACATACTCATTATGTGTAAGCTAAAGTTGACCTTCTACACTGATATTCCTAGGCTCCCTATACGACCAATCTCTCAGTCACCAGTGCCTAACTTAGTTAGTCATTTTTTGGCTCCCTATACGACTAACCTAGGTAAGTTATCAATGTCAGGTTGGTCAGTACTGACCAACCCACCTTAGTCTTTTAATTTCCAGGGGGAGCCACGGAGTGGTGATTACAGTATCTTACAGGTGGCCCCAACTAGTGGTATACAAATACAACACACCAATGATGAACCTAGGTTAGCCACTACTGACTGACCCCTCAGTCATTTTGAATATAACTTTGCCATTATGACTAACACACATATGACGAACCTAGGATAGTCTGTACTGACTAACCCTTTCAATCTATGGATTTTCAGTGTAATGGAAACCTCCAGATGGTACAACAGACAGAAGGCTTTATGTAACAAAAGATGTCTTCTCGTGAACACTAAGCTTCGGCATCCTCCTCCAACAACTTCAAATATATTGGGTGACACACCTACTTAAGTGCACACCCCCTTTGGGAGTAGGCTGTAAGGCTATGCTCACTGCGCATGTCCCACGTGATTCTGCCGGAAGTGTTCATTGTACAGTTCCTTAAATGACAAACCGGAAGTGCGGCACGTCACCATTAGTCTCACTTGACACGGGTCATGGGGTCAAGGCGCGTGCGCAGAATGCCCAATCAGTAGCTTCCGGTGGTTACTCCCATCATTCTGTCCTCTCTGAGTCCCATTGTTGGGCTGTTGAGCCTTTGGTGAGAGCATGTGTCAGTGGACAGCTACTCTGTTTGTCATTGTACATTTGGGGCTGATCTGCTTTGTTGTCTATCCCGCTGATAGTCACTCTCTGTCCTACCTTGTTCCTCGATCCAACGCCTCTGTGTGCGATAAAGGGGCTTTTAGTTTTTACGGCACGAGAATTGTTAATAAAGAAGTGTGTAAACACAGTGTATAAGCAGGGACTATTAGCAGGTACAGTGTCAAACGCTTTAGGAATACATGTAATAACACCAACATTCACATGAATCTTAAAGGCTTGGATGGGATAATTTCTCTTGTGACTTAGTTTACATTGTAAAAACAAAGGTTGCATTTTTGAAGGTATACAGTCGAACCGACACTACTGTAGGTGTACACAGTAGAATGTACTGTAGAGCTATAGTAGTATATTCTGTAAAGCTACAGGAAATTCTACTGTATATCGACACTTACTATTTACAGTATAGATAAAATGCGATTTGTGATACAATATCATTGTTACCTCAGATGCATAAACACTGAGGTACAGTGTCAGAGGAAGTGAATTATTCAAGGTAGTCATTATTATTGGTTACCAACCTACTGCTTCAGACATTGATGTCATTTTATGCCAATATATTGCTTCTTCACATGCTATCAGCAGTGTTACAAGTCTTTTATGTCGTATTGATAAAATAAAAGAAAAATCTCATTGCACTACTCCAGCCAACAGTCCATTCATATCCATTGATTGGAAAGTGTGACGTCACTTAGCAACATAATGGATTCATAACCAACCTGTTCTTGTCAAGTGGAAACTGTTAGGCAATGCTACAGGGGAAACAGATTTAAACAAAGGATTATGAAAACTGCTTGCACTGCATTGCACTGCTTGAATCGGTTTTAAATTCAAAGAGAGAGAAGCGTCATTTGTGCTCCGGAGCATTCTTTCTGCGTGGCTGCAGATGTCATAGATGCTGATGATGACAACATGTCTATACCCACGTGCACAGTAAACTTAGGGAGTGGTCATTTTATAACAACAGGGGAGGGGTAAGTGGATTTTTGCGCGAGGGGGTCTAAATTTGAGCGTGACCAAAACCTTTGACCTATAGTAATGTGCGGGCTTTTTCGGTAAAAAGGGGTGCAATTTTTGGTACCCCCCCTCAAGAGGGATCCAATTTTTTTTGCCCCCCCCCCCCTTCAAGGGTCCAAATCGTTTTGGTCCCATCCAAATCCACCAACCCCCATGTTGTTAAAAAATGACCACTCCCTTATATCATGTCATATCAACCATCCATTCCACATGGACTCTACAAGGTCATACACCTTTAACATGGTTCTACACCCAATCTACACAGGTGTGACTGACGTTGACACAGATGGGAGATTATGGTGCAGCAGCTGTGCATGTTGCCCTGCCCTTATTAGGCTGTGAATGGACAGGAGACAGGGGATCAGGCTGACTAATACATGCTAAGCCGGCCGTTTACACACAAGGGGCAACTCACCCTTAAAGACACGTGATCGATACTAGTCACTTTCCATGCAGATCTCTTATCGCCAACACATGGTTATTGATGGAGGATGTGAGACTATACTGCCAGCTGCTAATTCTAGCACTTTTGATGCGGATGGTTCTCCTCTACAGTTTATTTCTGTGTTAAACGTTGTTAACTACTTTCAGCTAAACAAAACTGTTCAGGTAAACGGAGGTAAACAACTCGTAATAAGACTCAGCTTAGAGTATTTTATTGGGAAGCACTGTAGTTGATGACAGGTGGTTTATTCGTATAATTATAGATAAAGGAAAATTTCTCTGTATGCTGGAGCTTCAGAGACGTCTCTCTCTTCCTCGTTTGTACACTGATATTCCTAGGCTCCCTATACGACTAATCTCTCAGTCATTTTTTGGCTCCCTATACGACTAACCTAGGTAAGTTATTAATGTCAGCTTGGTCAGTACTGACCAACCCACATTAGTCTTTTAATTTCCAGGGGGAGCCACTGAGTGGTGATCATATGCATGATATCTTACAGGTGGCCCCAACTAGTGGTATACAAATACAACACACCAATGATGAACCTAGGTTAGCCACTACTGACTGACCCCTCAGTCATTTTTGAATATAACTTTGCCATTATGACTAACACACATAATATGTCATATTATGACGAACCTAGGATAGTCTGTACTGACTGACCCTTTCAATCTATGGATTTTCAGTGTATGTCAGATGATTATAAACCCTTCTTATAATAATACTATCTATTCAGGGAAAGAGTTTTTGCATAGATAGCACAATCATACAATTTCAACTATATTATTTTCCTTCTGGTGGGAACGGAATTTTTGACCTATGAGCTGCACCTTTGCATGAACTCCTTTACTTTACCAGTAACTTATAACTAATAAGAAGTTATTGTATTTTAAAACGGGCTTAGCTCCTACGCGAGCTTTATTCAATTATCAGATTATAGAGCTGCAACTAGGACAACCATAAGTATTACAAAGCAGAGATTTCTATGGTTTAAAACCTCTTGGGTAACACGACTGCTATGTGTAGTGAGTGGTCAGCACATTGACACCCCCATTAACCCACTATATACCTGGCACCTAGAACACCAGGCAGAGGACCAGTCCCCATCCCCCCACTAATAGGCACGTGATTAGGTTTCTCAACACTGCCCCCTCACGGCTGACCAAGGAACTAACAAACGACAGCACTTGGCATTCGGCCAACCGTTGCCGGTTCTAGGTGTGGCCAATCAGGATTGACGTTACAAATGCCTTACTCTACAAAAAAATGTTTCAGAGGATTCCTTCACATTATGACTGAATTTATGACAGTTATACAAATTACAATGGACTAACTATAATTCGGACATATACATATGTACATGTACATCTTAATGCTCAAATGTGAATGGGTCCCATCGATTATATATTAATTTTGTCTGGTTTGACTGGGTAATCTATGATTAGAGTTAAATCCCCAATTTATACTGGCAATTAGTATTTCTCCTGGACAAGTCTCCCGGTTAGAATATCACCTATGAGAAAATATTACCAGTACTCTTTAGAGCAGACACGACACTCCCTCTTCGATATAATATAATAATTATATACTCGTAGTTTGACAGAATATGCAGAGTAATAATATCACAACTCGCTCAACTAAGCTACAAAATCACATAATTGATTATGAATCCTCTCCATTTTAACCGTATTTGCCCCTTAAGTTACCACCCTTTCCTAAGCGTTGTGACAAAACCCCAACTCTGACACTAAAATCATAGGGTTTTGTCAAAACAATTACTGTAAATCCCAACCTTTTACAAACTAAATTGACTGTGTCCCAGCGTCGCCTGGCTAGTTCTAATAGTCAGCACCTGATGAGACTCTGGGTCGAAACCGCATGGGAATGAACACCAATTCTATCACTAAAATATCACTAAAATATCACTAAAATGACAGCACCCCGACTCCTATTCTTTGCCTTGTAGGACTTCACTACCAGCTCTACATGCTTCCCTACCTATACCTAGCTACCTACCTGTATGCCTCGCCCCCTTCCTTACCCCCTTTTCGCCTTTTCCCTTGCCCCCTCTTTTCTTTCATATCTTGCTCCCTTCTTTATAACTTTCTTTCTTGGTTCGTTCTTTTCTGTCTGGATCTGTCTTCCCTTCCTGCACCAATCCCTTTACCAAGCCCCCCTACTGTTCTGAGAACCTCTCTCTATAGTATAGCCCTTATACAAACACACATGCTGAGTTGCTCCCACAGAGGCAGGCACCAGCTCACATCTGCTCACATCTGCTCTAACGGTGATTGTTTCCCTGAGCCGGCAGACTGCTTAAAGAGCCACCCCTCATCATGGCGGCACCAGCTGTGGTTGGTACAGCCCTGGAGGAGGTCAGAGGGCACAGGTCTCCTTCAACTGTCCTGCATATTCCACCCAGACGAATCAGTCTCCAGTCAACTAGCAGTAATACCTAAGTCTACTGAATTAAGCAGCGGCCAAGGCACTGTGGGGGAAATTAGGCACCAACCAGTGCTCCCCTACATGTACAATTGCTGTACCAGGGAGCTTTGACCCTGACCCCGACCTTGACCTCGTAAAAACATCCTCTGCCTCTCGGGGTAGCTATTAACGCAGATTAGCATTTTCTGTTGTCTGGGTTTTAAACGTCTCTAGTGTTTACGCTTTGGGCACAAACACCGCAGGGCAAGGTCAAGTTGCAGATCTGTTATTCATTGGAAAGTTTGAATAGCCCTACCTGGGATCTAATACCCTGAAGAGTTCAGAGATTGCACAATTATGGAGGTCGTTCCCCATCATTTGATAATGATGTTGACCCAAGGAGTGCTTAGGGAATGTGTTGTCTTTTGAAACAGAAAAGTCCATCAATTAAACAGTTTATTTCTCAGATCAAGGTGTACGAATGCACATTTAGTCGATAACATTGATGAGTATATCATGACCAAATTTGGCCAATACCAGAAAGATTAGTGAAGTTAAGCATCAACATGACATCACATCAGTGACACAATTCAGGGGAATAGACTATTGATAACCTCAGCATCAGTTACATAAAGAAAAACCATTGATCAATTTAACGAGGCCCAGGGGAGTGATAGAATACCATGAAGACTTGAGATAATTGCCCTTCCTTATCTGCTTGTACCTGCTAGCTTCCACTGGGTGAAGTCATTTAGTATGGTTCACCATCTATTAGGTGTAGGCCTATAGGCCTAGTTAGAGACAGTGACACTTTTAAAACTATAAATTTTTGTTGTTCCCGAAAGTTTTGTGTAAAAGTTTCGACCCTTTATATGCATTTTAAGGGCAGCATAGCACATTAATACATTCTGCCATTTGTTGTCATGTGATGCATGAATGCAGGCCTAGCAAGTACTTACCATAAATCAACCCCCATCATTTCGGTATGATGCTTAAATGTAACCATTGGGAGTTACTCACCTACAGTGGCCCAAGAGGACCACACGGTGATTTGAAAAAAACTTCTCTTTTCAAGTGATTTCGGAAAAAAAAGTGACCGGTTCAAAAAGGTCAGTCTTAACAGAAAATGAAACACCCATGATGCTGTTTTTAAAATAAAAGGTTACTGTTAACTGTGAGCTTGAATATAGGTGCTGCCAGGTTGATAGCACCTATTTTTAAAATCACTTCCTTTTTGTCAAAATCACTTCTTTTTGGCCCTCTTGGGCCACTGTCACTCACCAAGGTTGCATTCATGTATAATGCCTGCATAGGACATAATAAAGCTTGTACATTACGGCCTTGAGGGTAAACCCTAATCCGTATTCATGGATTGCTAGACTTCTACCAATCCTCAGAGTGGCCCCTATATGCCCCCGTAGATCCAATAAGACTGCACAAAGTCTATATAGCTGTTTGTGACCTATAGCACTTGTTTAATTTCTGTTATCAAATTATAATATCCGACCTCCGACCTCTTGTCAGCTGCCGCGAGAGGATAGCCAGAGTTTCTCACTCATTAAGTGCGCATGACCGGAAGCGGCGCCAGCCTCCGACCCGGAAGTGAACGGTCGGCCACCTAGCGGTGCTGAACGGAACAACTAATCAACTTACATCGGTTTAAACGGACAACTAGTGCGTGTGGAAAAAGCTAATCGAGGTCGGAGCTTAATGAATCCTGATAGATTCCCTTCCGTTTAGTATAATTAAGTCGCTGTCTTGTGGCGAGGGCTGATTGCATTAAGGGCCCAATGTGTCGGCTGACATTTCCATGTTCTGCTAATTAAATCGCGTCTAAAGTGGCGGCTTTACTGGGCATTCCTCTTCTCCCCATCCAGTAAACCTATCATCTAATTAAGATTAGACCTGGAAGAAACGCATAAAATGAGAATTGTTGGCAGAGGAGGGAGTCGTAATATTTTCCAAACCTGGTCCCAACACCTCCCCTCCTTTTGTCCAAGCCAAGGCCTAGTCTCACGAAACCTAATTCAGATATTCCTTCCATGCAACCAATGGTCACATGCCCCTGTCTCCTTCATGAGAATTAAAATCCTTCCAATTAGTGTGCCGGAGAAAAATGTCCAGTCAGTTTAGAACCTCTTGTGTAGTAGAATTGTTACTTTGAAAACAAAATTAATTTGCTTCCGAGCTCATGCAGAGCTCTGCCGACTCTAGTTACGGTCGTGGGCGATAATTGGGAGGTTTTGTGGCAAGTCACGTGACCGGAAGTACGGCCTGTATGTCCTAAACCAGCGTTACTTGCGCATGCGCAGTCTATAGACCGGATGTGGTAAGCATGTAGGCCATATAAGTTAATAAACGATGGGTCCCTAATAAGACCAGGGTATTGTGCTACTAAGGAAATACCTATTTCTGTTTAGAGGCTAAGAAGGATGAGGGGAAGAGCGCACAAGAAGATTGGCCAAATCTGTATAGAATATTCTATATAGAAAGGACAATACTGAACGTATCTGTATTTATCAGCTGCTGTCTCACCAGTCAACATTAGTTCATGAATACTAAGGTAACAGGGCATATGATATAGATAACAAGTGTGCTGGCATTACAATTCAGTAATGTAAGAAGCAAATGTGTACACGTGTTTTCTGTCGGGCATATAATGCCTTTCATAAGAGACTTGACTGGAAGAAGTAATTTAGAAGTTTTCCCAAGGCCCCATACTTAATACATAGACAGAGCTGCACGCTAAAGTGACCGAGTCACTGGTTACTGCACGAGCAGTGCTTGGTCAGTATTGCACGCTGGCCGTAGGCCTAGTGCAATACTGACCAAGCACTGCAAGTGCAGTAACCAGTGAAGAGGTCACTTTTAAGTGACGCTCTGTGTTTATTTCATGGTATTTCAATCTAAAACAGATTGCCAGTCCATGTTTGCTTACTTCCACGATGTTTGTTTATTTCCGCGGTGTTTGTTTACGTCCGTCGGCCGCCATTTTGAATTCCGCAACGGTCACGTGACCGTCGGTAGCCTAGTGACGCTATGGCGACCCCATGGCGACCCCTGGGAGCGTGAAATACGGGCAGAGCGTGAAATACGCCCTAGGGTTATTTCACGCTCCCCTCACATACGGCACTCCCATAGCTTTAACCTTGATAGATCGTATCCACCATGAAATAAATTGTTTTCCTGTCCTGAATCGAGGGTATTTGTAACTAGATTATTTCAATGCAAGGGGTTAGCTTCCAATCCCTATAGACTATAAGAGAGAACCAGATATATACCATAACTCCCCGCCTGCCTCAGCTCCCACGCTAGCTTCCATACCTGGCCGCCAGACGGCACGGGTGACGTCCCCATGCCAAGAACAACCCTGCAGCTGAGCCGAGTGTTTCTGGCACCTCCTACACGTGTAACAACACACCTGACAGCACCTAAAGCACCCGTTTTAGTACCTGGTTACCCTGGGAAGGTGGCATTTAAGATGCACTGGAGGGCCAATGAAAAGACTGGCAGGAGTTTCCCGTGGCTCTTGTTCTCTCCAAATCCCACGACTAGGTCTCCCTGGTATATATAATGAAGGTAATTATGATATCATATAGCTCATTATTGTCGGCTGTTTTCTAGGATACTTGTCAGTTTATAAATTGGGCAGTTTAGATGATCGTCAAAGCCAAGCTCCCTCTCCTTTGAAATCCTATCAATGATGAAGGTTCCCCGTTATGAAATCGATTGGGGATCTACATAACAATTACAACTGAAATCCCCAGGCTTTTCACAATAGAATCGATGAAATGCAAAGATGTGCCAACACATAGCTTTGTCACAGAGAAAATTATTCTCTCTGTTAATCATAAACCACAGCGAAATGTATTCCCTGCCAGTATAATGCATTACACTCATTCAGTTTACTGTCCATAATAGCATAATGCTCAGACAGAAGTTTTAGGACTATTCAGCTAAGCCTCATATCTTTAGGAGGAATGACCACTCAGAGGAATGCCAAAGTCAACATCAGCATTGCCCTGCCCATTCAGATGAGCTGAAGCAGTATACACTGAAAGCCTATCATCCGCCAACCATACTGAGGTACATGTAGGGAGGGCGGCTGTTTGGCGCTAAAGGAGCAGATAAATAGGAAATAGGAGTTCCAGGTAGCCTGGAAGAATGCCAAGGTGGAGGGGTTAACCCTTTAAGGACAGCATCATATCTTAAGGATTAATGTTCATTTGTCTTCATGAGTCAGCAGCGCAATGAAGGCAATCTTTCTTGTATGCGGCAGTGCATCATGCCGACGCTTTGGGAGTGTATCATTCCAATAGAGTTTGCATGATGCATGAATGCAGTTAGGTGAATATTACTCCCGAGTGCAGCAATCGTGCTGTATGATGACAGAAATGGCATGGCGCATTAACGCAGTATGATGTCCTTAAAGGGTTAAAAGACTATAGGACATTAGCATCAGGTATCAGCAGGTGCACGCCTACAGGAGCATAGTTCCTCCAGGGCCTGTGTTGTATAGAGGTGTTCTTGTATGTATGAGGAGATGCATCAATACATACTATAGACACCTGTCTATCCCTTTACATCACTACTGTTTACTGTCTGAGGTTACTAAATCCAGATGGCAGCTTCAGATACATCGAATATATAGAGGTTTATCACAACTATACAGCTGTCGACTCATCGATCTAAGGAATTTTCTTCTTCAGGAGTTGGCTATACATGTGGTGTTAGTAACTGAGTTCCAACTAAGCTGTTTCACATGGCATTATTTAGTAGGAGTGAATAGAAACTGCTCACACCAATTGTGTGTATCTGGGGATTTATTCCTTTGTTCACACCGGGAAGCTGTAATTATTTCACATACCCCAATACTTGTAAATGTGATATTTACTGTACTTGTCAAATAACTTCAGAATTAAATAAATGGACTGAAGACTGACTACACAGAGGCAAATATCAGAGTCACCCAATGTCGCCAATACTACTCTCATACAAGGGTCAGGCACTGCTGGACTATAATAGATGGGTCAAGGGCCATTCTAGTGAGGGTCAGGCTAGGCTGGACATTCAATAACAGGCTGGACTTTGGCAAACTTGCTTGAAAGTCTGGCCATGCTGGGTCCTCATGCCACAGTCTGACAATGCTGGACTCTTGCAGGCTGACAGAGACTCTCCCCAGAGTCCAGCATTGCCAGACTATGGCATGAGGACCCAGCATGGCCAGACTTTCAAGCAAGTTTGCCAAAGTCCAGCCTGTTATTGAATGTCCAGCCTAGCCTGACCCTCACTAGAATGGCCCTTGACCCATCTATTATAGTCCAGCAGTGCCTGACCCTTGTATGAGAGTAGTATTGGCGACATTGGGTGACTCTGATATTTGCCTCTGTGTAGATAATGTCAATGTGTGCCTTCACAGAGAGAAGAAACAGCGTCAAAAGGGAGTCCAGGTTGCCTCCAGAATGACCCCCCATGCTTAGAGGAGTCCAGGTCCCCCAAGGGAGCCTAGGTGACTCTCTGGCTGACCTACGGGGGTCACCTGGGGGAGTCATATGGCTCAGAGAGTTATATGACTCCCCCAGGTGACTCCCTTAGGTCAACTAGAGAGTCACCTAGGCTCCCTTAGGCGACCTCTACTCCCCTGGAGAGGGGAGTCATTCTGGAGGCAACCTGGACTCCCTTTTGACACTGTTTCTTTTCTCTGTGTTTGGTTAGAACTACGAATTGTTATTTTGTCAATAATAAGACGTTGCTTCAGTTATTCAATGTTTGTAAATATCAACCCTACTAATTATGTGGTGCGTTATTGACCTTTCAGAATGAGAAATACCAGACGCTGAAAGCCCTGATAGCCGTTCGTTTGGTGAGTATTCTACCTATATTCAGCAGATGAGCTCCTAATATCTGCTCAGAGTCATTTTGCTCACAGGTCTATGTACCAGAGCGCACAGGGATGTTATGTACAAGGCCTATACCTGTCTACTCTAGACCAGAAGGGTATTTTCTTATATTCCTGGCAGGCCCTCCTAACCTAAACGTCGTCGTGAGATGCCCATTTCTTCCTGATGACTGGGGTATCATTTTCTTTGGATGTATACCTTCGTGTCTTGTCTTTAGTGCTTGAGCACAGGCGGCCTTTTACCATGGGGTCATTATGCCATGTGCTGTACCTCCTGATATGGGATGGGAGACATGACAGCCAGTGCATGCTTCTCAACCTACTGCCGCCACCACCCTGCAGACCTTAGATAACATACATATTCAATACCATGTAAGCTAGGTGGTATGTGTGGATGCTCCCTTACTGTAGAATAGGCCAAGAAAACTGATCCAGGTGGTTTTGTACTAAGTCTTGTCTTCTTTGATGGATACCACGGGTTGATGCAGATAGGTATGTTAATCTACACATTATGCTGCTCAACCTACTGCTACTACCACCCTGCAGACCTTAGATACTATACATATTCAATACCATGTAAGCTAGGTGATATGACATTGTGTAGATGGCCCCTTACTGTAGAGTAGGCCAACAAAATTGATGCAGCTGGTTTTGTACTTGTTTTCTTTGATTGATACCACGGGTTGATACAGATAGGTGTGTTAGTCTGTACATTATAATCTGGGAGTTAGCGAGTGATGTACAACCCAGTAAACAAAAAAACGTTATACTCCATTTTATAGCGTTGTATAACGTTAAATAACGTTTATCTAAGGTCCATTACTACGGGATAACGTTATATGAAGTTTTAAAACGTTTTTTGACGTAAAATAACGTGTTTTTTTCTGTTAGCTGGGAAAGCTGTATAGCAGTGCATATGTATGAGGACTAAAGAACACAATCAGATATTACTATTCTAGCTGCTCCTTAAATCATCTATAATTCATGTGTACTAGGCTAACATGGCATGCGTTTGTCAATTAGGATTGCTTGAAGCAGTCCATACAACACAGACATTGACCATCAGATAATTCTGCCTGGAGCAATTCATACATGTTGGTATATAGATAATCGGTATATGTGCTGGCACCACATTGCAATTCAGGGACATAGGAAGCAAACTATGTAGAGAAAAGGGGGCAAACATCAAGGCTGTTTAGAATGTATACAATATACTGGGTCCATACAATGTAGCCCACCACGTCACTGGTATCGCTTATAGTTTTAATGCCTAGTTATCTATATTGCATTGTCTGAGAACATGTAAAGGGAGTGTGCTAGAAAACAGCCATATTATTGTGATGAGAATATCGGGGGGGGGGGGAGAGATAGAACGCTGTCGGAAGTATCATTGGAGTGGCCCTATACTTATCAAAACATTGATTACAGTAATATGTCTCCACAATTTACCACTGATCATGATGCATTCAACATTAAACTTGACAGTACTGTGACCTACATGTACTTTTCTGAGATTCTAGAATTTGTATGCCTATTGAGGCTAGTATATAACTATATATGGCTACCAGAATACTTGCCTTCAGCCAATACAGCTTGCTACCATAGCAGCATGTCTGGGAGGATGTCATGGGTAAAGTGGTCACTGACACATTTATGACACCTTGCCTCCAGACCCAGTGTTATTCATCATCCATGTCCCCTCCAGGAGGTGTACACTGACCACCAGCAGCACAACACCAGCCCTGGAGGCCTCCTGGATATAGTGGCCTTTAATCAGAGCCCCCACCCTTGGTCCGGTTCAGCCTGCACCCCCTAGAGGGAGCCATAGTAACATCAGCCTCTACAAGCAGGATTAAGACCCCTGTGCCAATTGTCAAGGCAGAGGCAAACTTCTGAGGCCCACTCAGAAAGGGAATTCTCTGTGGGTCAGGGGGTGGAGGAGGAGGGTAGGGGATACCCGCTGCCATTTTACCGCCCACACGGAGAGATCGTAAATGAGCGGATAAGGTGCGTTCTAGAACTTGCCCTGGGCGATAATAGCGGAATGGAAGAGCCACAGGGCATGATCCTAATTGAAGTATATCTCTGAAAGTGTCCTTCATGTTTTACTGTGGTACATAAAGCCTCTATTTCCATTGTTCCATTATTATAGTCTCTCATGGTCTTGAAGTTCCCATATGAAATAAACCAATATGTTTTAGTATTAATACAGCCTTTAAAGTCTCCAGAATCATGCATGAACACCAATGAACACTGTACTGTTAATAATAAACCCGGGGGGGGGGCACTTGAATTTTTTTTGACACGGGTGTGCGGCTGGACCTTCGACACGCCTTACCCTTGTTATGGCAACTTTTACCTAAAAATGTTACCCTTGTTATGGCATTTTCGGCCAAAAGCTCCTAGGTTTGGGGAAAAAAGTAATAAAATAGACCATGTTTGGTAAAATCTCCTCGAGAAATTAGCTCTTGTGCGAATTTTCTTGTAGGAAAATGTGATGTTTTAGTGAAAAAAAAAGTGGGAAGTTTTGGTAAAATCTCGGACATTTTCTTGAAAAGTAGACCCTTGTCATGGGGATTTTCAAGAAACTGGACCCTTGTCATGACAAATTTTCTTGAAAAGTGGACCCTTGTCATGGGGAATTTTGTAGAAAAAGTACCCTTGCCAGCCGCACACATGTGTATACAAAATATACTAAGTGCCCCCCCCCCGGGTAATAAACCCCAAAAATAGGTCCCTTTATAATGTAAACCAACAGTGGATTCTTATGCCCATATACATTAATACAGTAGTATGTAAAACTACCGTAGATTCTACTGCTGAACTACATTAACTTCTAACAGTGTAGTTGTATTGATACAAGACATGATTGTTCTCTTGCTGCAGCGCTGGGTGGACGAGTTTCTCCGCTGGGACCCTGCTAAATATGGTGGCGTGGAGCACGTGTGGGTTCCTGCCATGGACATCTGGAAACCTGATATATTCATCAATAACTTGTAAGCTTTTATACAATACTTGATCATAACAGCCACAGCGCTTGTATCTAAATGCTTATAATTGTTAGAATTCGTCGTGCAATCAATATATCCGGAGCAGTAACTTCTATAGAGCAATCGCCAAGGACAACTAGTCTTACCTAGATCTTTAGACTATGTAATCTGAAACACCTTTTTTGGGGGGCTACGGTCGCCCCTTAACCACTCTCTAAACACACCCTATGATTAACACCCTATTTATCCTATCTCCCCATGCAGTGCCGACGACAGCTTCCAGGACTTTATGGACACTTTCTCCATCGTCAACTACAACGGGTCGGTGTTGTGGATGTTTCCTGCTGTAGTCACCACCTACTGTACCCTCGACGTGCGCCATTTCCCCTTTGACCGTCAGAAGTGCAAAATCATCTTCATCTCGTGGACCTTCCACGGCTTCAAGCTTAACGTGACTTTCAACGAGAGCGAGCACAACACAGTGTATTACACCCCCAAGAACCAGGAGTGGTATGTTGACAAGATTGGAGTCAATCGCCATGAGAAGATCTACGCCTGTTGCGTGGAGCCCTATCCCGATGTTACCTTCACCATCCACATGACCCGCCGTAGCCTCTTCTACATTATCAACCTTATCTTCCCTTGTCTGCTTATCTATGCCGTGTCGTTCCTGGGTTTTTTCCTGCCGGTCGAGTCCGGCGAGAAGGTGAACCTGGAGATAACCATCCTGTTGGCTCTCGTCGTCTTCCTCCTTATCGTCGGTGAGACGCTCCCCCCTACCCCGGACGCCATCCCCGCACTCGGTGAGCTGCTCTTTCTGTTTGTAGTTCTCTTTTACATCCCCCAAGGGGCGGACTGGAGGTCGGTCTGTTACGGTATACCCAGCGCTAAATTAAAAACTGGGGAATCTCCTTCCCAAGCTGGTGTCAACTCGCCGGCCCGAGAGATGGGCACTATGGGTTGTTTCCTAGCATGTCCACACAGAGCATGCATGAAGAAAGGCTGACTCTCTCTACCAGCTTATATTGTGATGTGAGCCGCTGCGTGAGCTGCTCTGTGAGCGGCTCAGTCAGCCGCTCATGGGATTTATTGTGTGGTTTCCATTGGGAGGAGGGTCTTCGCTGCCTATCCCCCTATAAGGCCCTTATCTGTTTGTACACACAGGGGCTTCCTACCACAGGTGCACTGTAGATAGCCCTACAAAAAGAAGGCCTGCTCTAGCTGATACTGTGAACTGTGCTCTGATATGCGCCAATTGGCCATTGATTGAATGGTTGACGACCCCTTTTGGTGAAGGCTAAACATATGATCCAAATATATCCATGTTGTTCGCAGAATGTATCCGCCATTGTTTACATTAGGGTAGATTCACCCAGAGTGGAAAACACACGTTGAGTCCAATGCCTGAACTATAGTTCAATATCCATGTACGATAAAGTCTCAACTTGCCCGTTGAGAGTTTATCGTTAAGAGTAACACTTTTATTTCACTTTAATACACAAATAAATGGCTTTATAGCATGCTTGAATAAATAAAGAATCGGGTGTCCCGACTCAAGGTATATTGTGTTCGACTCTAGGTGAATCTACCCTAGTACACACGGTGATGAACCATTTCTATGATATTCATTATAAAGTGTGTGAGACACGAAAAGAATCAGAATGTAGGATCAAACTTGCTGTTTATGCATTCTCAAGGATGCATGTAAATTATATTCCTCCTAAGATAAAGATAACAAACAGTCAGGAAAGCTTAACTCATTGCTTTGACGGCTCCATCGTTGTTATTAGTTATAGCCCTCACGAATAACCTACTGTGCATGGTGACCCTTTTTCATTTGACTTGAGGCACTATCATATCTCTCAACAGAGAGACAGTTGGACTATATTATCGATATTAAAGTCTAAGAACGCCTGTCACGACTTATCAAAGATTTCGTTTTTAATTTGACTGCGTCTAAAGCGCCCAGCAGCTTCCATTGGGAGATTGAATTTCACCTTTCATGACGAGAATTTAAAGTCCTTCTTGAGAATCCTAACTAGAACGGTGCCATGTTTTCCTTTCTCTATGATTCGCTTAAAGTGGCATGGTCCATATTCCATATTCAGATTTTACTTAAAGTTGTGGTACCCATAACCACTTACAGAATCCTCCCCGTGGAGTATAGGCATTGAAGATACATGTTCTTCAGCTCTTCAAAAAATACATTTCCTTGGTAAAAACGTGTGTTTCAAGGTTACTCGAATCTACATAGCAGAATATGGCTGGAACTAATAAAGGCTTACCCAATTTTGAAAAAGAAAACTAGTACTATCACTTTAGGTCATTTTGTGGCTATCTTAGAGTCGATTTGATAGTTCATGAGTCGAGTTTGCGAATCACTTTCTGGGTATACTTTTAAGGGGTAACTAGTAAGTAAAAGCAATAATCCTACCTACCTACCGTAGATTGTCAGACCTGAATCTCATTTTATTTGTTTAGCACTATAAATAATAACATCCTGTTCTCCTTGACTGACCCATTTCGCTGTTCCTTCCTCCAGGCGTCCTGTTCGGCACCACCATGTTGATGGTGTCCATCGCCCTGGTCATGGCCGTCATCGTGACCAACATCTTCCTCCGCAAGGACTCGGGACACCGCGTACCCATCTGCTTACGGAAGATCTTCATTGGCAAATCGAGTCGGAACTCTCTCTCCAACAAGGTTACCCACACGGAGAACCATGTGCTCGAAGCCAAGATCCAGGAGATCGAAATAGACAACTTATCCAACCAGAGCGAGGCTGAGACCTTGACCTGTCGGAGTCGCTGTGGCCGTAAAAAGGGTTCTTCGGGTACCCCCTACAAAGCCAACGACATGGACCTTCATACGCGCATGTCGCATGAGTGGCAGATTCTGGCCAAGTGCGTAGACCGCATGTTCTTCTGGCTGTTTCTGGCTGCGTCCGTAGCCGCCCTCACCTCAATGTTCTTACAAGTTCCAGCTTACAACGCAACCTAGTAAGACTCAAAACCAAGCAGCCTAGCGCTACGCAATGGGATTGTGACTTTAGAAGCTAATTATGAAGTGTGGATTTAATGCCTGAAAAGGGCATTTTGTTCGCTTTCGTACAATGGCTTGTGTACAACGCTGTGGCCAGTATACACGACATCGCGGATGCCCTTTCGAGTGGTTTTATTCCCCGGTTGCTGCTTGATCGGAGTGATTTGCTGATGAGTGTATATGGATGCTGGGTGGTTCCACCACACCACCACTGAACGTCGTCATGGAATGGCGCTGCACGTGGAACTGTATGTAGCTGTCAGAGGCGAGGATCGGAGATTACCGATGAACAATGCAGGATTAAAAATTATGCCAGTACTGCTGAGACATGAAGAGAAGTACCAGTCATTTGGTCTCCAGGTCAAACTTTCAATGGAATAACGGTCTAAATGGAAGGCATCTGTGAATAATCATACACGTATAAGACTGTCTCTATGGCGAGAAAAGGTGGTATCAGTTGTATTGTAAAAGGACACTGAGTTACATAATGATAACACTGTATTGTTTGAGTGTCAACTGTATTTTGTATGTAAATAATAAGACTGGCATTACAGTACAATGTAGGAAATTGCATGGAAGGATGGATGTTTTGGATGGGTGGGTTATTTTTCTGTACTCTGAACATAATAATATTGTACAGACCGTGATAATGATCTTGACATTCTAGAATTATACACTACACTCGGACATAATCTATTACATTTCGTAGTGATTGCAGATGGTTTGATTTCATTTTTGTGGTGACTTTTATCATACTGTCACATGTTATTCTAATTAGGAACGTGCGGTTGCTTTGGAACTTGCCACAAGGCGCTGGACTAGAACAAATGGGAATGTGGTCACTCACAGTCTTGTGATCACAGGCCCCCATCCTATGGATCCCCTTGTGGCTATATAGTTACTCTAGACCTCCTAAGTGTCCATGTGTAATTGCTTTGGAGCCCTTGGCATCCTATAGGCCTGTTGACATACCCATGGACTGTAAGAAACTAGAGCCTTGAACGGAGGGAGAGAGGCAAGGAGAGGTAGAGGAAGAGAGTCTGTTTGATAATGGGATGAAAGAGTATGGATACTAAAGGCAAACTGCAAACTAATGAATAGGGACTGTTTTGGTAAAACCCAGGCTATAACAACAACGAGTCCAGGAACTTTATCAATAGAATATTATGAAAATACGGATGGGCATTACCAGTATCGAAACTATTATCCTTATGTACACTGAGCTAAGTATCGAAGTAAAATTGAGCCAGCAACATGACCCTTCACCAACGTTAAGTCATTAGTAGCTTGATTCATTGGTAGCTTGAAACCCCTCTACTACATTGCATCAGAGTCATGTGGGTGGCTCAACTTGACCATGAAACCTCTCTCAGTGTACCCATGTCAGATTGGCATTGAACAGCCATTTCAGGGCTTGATTGATATTCAGATAACGAGGACACTAGGATGTACACATTTCTGAAATAGTCGTGTCATTTCCTGCAACTACTGCGGTAAGAGTTCCAACCATCAGAATGCGTGTTTGTACATAATGCTTTTGAGTAGGTCCCTTAATTCTCCTCCAGCAATGGTACAAAAAGGGTAACTATAGTGTGCTTTGTACAGGACCGACCAGTAACCAGTTGGCCGAGGCAGAGAGAGTGACACTATTTTGATACTGTACATAAAGAGTGGACGGATTTGCAACGAGGGAGCTAATTTTCAGTAGCCAGGTTACTGGACTTTGCCTTGTGGTCATTACACCTAAGCTAATAGCAACACTCCTGTTCTCCTTCTTATACAAACCTCCCCTGTAGCTATCCTCTCACTCCCGGTAGCAGATCAGCCCATCTTCCCATTGAGGCAGCCCCCACCCCTCCCAACCCCTCCCCCAGAGGGCACCGGCCCATGCCAACACGACCTTTATCGCGCCGACGCAGAAACAAGATGGCCGCCATCCCAGTCACGTGAGCCCTGACGTCACACGACCCCAACCACGTGACACCCGCTGGACCTGCCCCCTAGGGCAGCACACTGATACTAGGGATCCTGGATGGGCAGAGGGAGGGGTTTGGGTTTTCCCTTCCTTTTCCTTCAATGATTATGTCACGTTAACTAAATCATGTTTTTGGGGACATTTTCCAAGGTAATTGAAATATCAGCGACCATAGATCCCCTTATAGTAGTAGTGTTTATTCAGAGAGAAATTATTAACTTAAGGTTGTTGCATCTGTTTTGTTAAATGCAGTGATTGGATATGTATGTGTCTTAACTATGTTTCCATTGAGATGTGGCTTGACTAGGTACAGTAAGACTCATTAATTATCGTGTATCTAAGTTGAAGATGGATAATTATACCAGAGATTCAATCTATGTGTCTGAACAAACAAAAAAATGACCATCGATGTGGCTATAGGTAATTAACCTAGAAGTTGTGAATGAAAGAACATTAATAACTCTCTTATAACTGGATATACACACAGAGATTCCATTCTCGGAGAAGGGATGTGAATTATGAGGGGGGTTATCATTGGTTTTGTAGCAATTAATTGTAAATAATACTCATTCCCCAGCGCTGATGGACACCTGCATATGCTACACTGGACACACTTTCTTCCTATGACAGTGATCCACCGAGGCAATACGAGCGATGATAATGTTCATTTGTGACGCGTAGAGATTTTGAATGAAAAATCTAAGGTATGTGTTTTCCCAATGGACACCGGTATATCAAGAAAGGGTCTGCGGGATTTAATGATTCCGTGTATCTAAATTCTCTACAGTTTTGTTCTCATTATTTGTTTATTTCTGTATGCACCGGTATACCCGTTCCGGTGCATGTGTATCTGTATTGCGTATATACTTTGTCGACTGCGCATCTTGAATGCGCAGGTCACGGTCATAGCCTCGCCCTGGTTGGAATCAGAACTTTTTGAGAGTAGGATATTATTGTAGGACTATGAGCAATTATGGAGCATTCCTCATTACTGTTGAGAGTACCAGCCCATTCTTGTGTATTTGATGTTTTCTGAAATAAAACCGTCTTCGTATCTTTAATTATGAAGCCTTATTCCTTCAAGTTTCAACAGCGCCAAAAACAGTTTCACTAACATCTTGTAATAAGTGATCCCAATTATGCACACCGTCCACAGGGATGTAAATGAGGCAGATTCGTGCCTGAATTCCTTAGAACATGTATGACTCAATCTGCCACAGTCAGCCCTGTGGACCATGGGCATTAGGCCAAGAAAAGAGGTTTGTTTCAGGGCACCCGACCGACCCTATCAAAACAGGGCCGACCCTACGTTTTTTTATGCAATTTAGAAGACATTTATATATTTTTACACATTTTGGGTCAATTTTCAGTTTACAAATAGGCTGGCTACTATTCTCAAGCTCATTACATAGTGTGAAATAGAAATGCAATTTTGAGAAAATATTCAAAGACATTCAGAACAAAGACATTTAGAACAACAGATGACGTTATTGCCCGTAACCTTGCAACTTTGGCAAACCCGTGATAATTATTAGTCAACAGAACAGTTGGGTGTTGTATTTCAAACAAATTTCAAAGTAGTAGGTCGTCCCTGTAAGTGTAACCCAACACACAAATGACACCTTAATTAAACCCCGAGGCAAGGACACGCCTTTCAAAATAAAGGCATTAATACGATGAAGTTACCACCTCTCCCTTCACCATTGTCAACTTTGGGCCATGTCACTGTCCTTAATGAACGTATTCAAGCTTTGGGGAGTCAATGGTAGCAACAAGGTAACCTTCCTTTCCCGGAAGCTGTTGTAGCACTAGTTATAGCAGACGACATTTTCCGGTGCAAGGCGTCCATTTTGGGAGTCATCCTCTAAAAGTCGTCTGACGCCACAAAAACACTGACTGTCAGCTTCACCATAGCAACCCGACTGATTAGCCCGTCAATAGCCGGGCCGTTTACCCGCCTAACGATCAAAGATGGCTGCAGGGTGATCACAGCAGTCTCCCTTAATGGCCTACAAACTAATGCATAACTCTTGAACAGTCTCATTTCTACTCCTCAATGTTGTGCCTTTTATCTAAGTGTTCATCATGCAAAATGTTGTCAGGAAGTTGCACATGAATGATACATTTAGGCAATGGTTTCAACAAATGCGATTTAATTTCTTTTGATATACATAACATGTCCTATAAAGTATAGCTAATGTGATCAGGTTAACTCAGCGTTTCTTCTAAGTGAGTTCTAAGGCATCTTCTCGATCGTTCGTGTACCGGAGGGGGGGGGGGGCTAGGAAACATCCTTTTTTGAAGTTGATATTGAGTTTTACATTCATCAACTGCTTCATTTAAAAGGGTTTTTGCACGAGTCCTGCAATTTTGCTTCTATAGCGTTTATGTCTAGCAAAGCATAATGTTTCTGAAGCATGATAATAGCACATGCTATACCGTTTCTCATAATACCACATACTATAAGTCTTATAATCATAATGTGGTCAATAGTCCCTTAGCTAATGTAAAGGTACACATAAGACAGGTAGCCAATATTATGGATGTATTCCTATAAGAATATACAGTAGTAATGTGACCACTCATTTACTTCTTTATCACAGACCTTTCCATTTACCGGTGTGTTAATGTAAAACAATATTTAAAAAGAAAACAACATTGCGTTTTATGTTCTGTGTGAGAAGATGCATGGTCTAGGGAATGATCACTCCCAGCAACAGGTTGGCTAAATTTTTAAAAATTAAATTTTTTTATTTTTTTATTTTTTTATTTTTTTTTTTGGGGGGGGGGGATAAATGTGGATCCCTTGAGAGGGAGGGGGGAGACCAAAAAGCTTCGGACCCCTCATGAGGGGGGGGTGAACCAAGGAATGTTTAACCCTTTTTAGTGAAACAGCATGGACGTTACTATAGTTCAAAGGGGCCGGCTACCATCATTTTGAAAATGCCCGTGGGGGATGGAAATAGCAAGTGGACCCCTCTCATGGGTAGGGGGGGGAGCATGCTCATACCAAATTTCACTTCCCCCGCCCACACCCATTTTTCTAGAATTCCCACTCTCTTCCGGTTTGAGGACAATGACTGTCGATCTATAGATGGCGGGTATCTAAACCAGAACAGCCCCTTATTTAAATGACCCTGTTCGGTAAAAAGAAAAGAAAAAATAAAGACATAACATCCCATCATCACGCCATCCATGCTCGTAGCAACACCCCTGAGCCTCACGTCTCTCTTAATTAGTTTCGTCATCGGAATTAATAAAACTAACTGAAAGAGGTGCTATAAAGGAATGTAATCCGTATGTATGGGTCTGATTCCATTCTCGAAAAAAGGGTGTTATCATTGGTTTTGTAGCAGTTAATTGCAGATATGATGATGATACTAAACTAACCAGATGAAAGCGAAATAATCAACTGTATGTATACGATTGTGCCATGTTTCAAGAATTGCATCTATAATCTTTCCAGATTCATGCGAGATTCTCATTTGCTTATTGAATGCTACCCGTGTATTAAAGCAGCTATTCCACTTTGGTTGGTTTTTCCGATCGGTTTTTCCCAGAAAATTGGAACTGAGTTAGATTTTTTTTCTTTATCAGAAAACGTTAGCTCAATGTATAAAACATTACCTAGGAACTCGTTTAAAAATCGTTTAAAAAACGCTTCACTGCAGACGGGTTTAAGGCGATGAAATGGCATCGGATGGAAATTCGGCTACGGTGGAAAAGGGGCTTAAGACGACAGTACGAATCAATGACTGATGAGTATATTTGCACAGGATGTTCATTTTGGGTCTCATTGGTAGGGTGTGGATGGCCCGCTTAATAAGAATAAATAACACAAAAATAGGCTGTCTTGGGATTTTTAGATTTATTTTTAAGACAAGGTTTGGCTTCATCGACATCATTAATTTCGTCTGAATATTTGTTTTCAATTTAAAAAGTATCAAATATTCTCTTAAAAAGACCAATGACTTAATTTCCATCAGGAAATAATGATTTTCCACCAGACTAACACGCCAATGAGTTTCTTTCTAGCCAAAGAAATATTAGGTGTGGAGTAGTTGAAGTTGTCACAGCCCGGTTTGAGTCGAGCTTCGTTAAAGAAGATCAATATAATTCCAGAATTAAGTTTTTTTTACAGTAAAACGGTACATTCCCTTTTCATGTAACACTGCAACAAGTCTTTGATAATCTGCCAATTATTATTTGTGCTCATAGTGTTTGTGCCAAATTCCTTCCACTTCCTCTTCCTTAGTAAGCAGTATTCATATTGGGCATGGTTATGCCTCGTCCAAAGGAAGTATAATGGAACGCTCCTAATGATACATTGGCATAGAGCTGAGACTGGAACTGAACGTGTGTGACTTTTGCTAACCATAACAGTATTTTGACTGCTACCTTTATGAAGTGTACTGTCGCAAGAGCGGAACCAGGGCTCTAAAAACATACATACTATGGGAAAATGAGATTTAAAGACGGGTTTTTACTACATAGAACTCATACTTAGCAGTATGTGGAAATTCGATTTAAAGTCAGGCTTATACTACTACAAATGGATAGTTAGTAGTGTGTATGAATGAGAGTTAAAGTCGGGCTTATAGCAAGTAGTATATAGAAATGAGAGTTAAAGCTGGGCTTATTGTAAGTAGTATGAGGAAATGAGAGTGAAAGTCGGGCTTATAGTAAGTCGTTTATGGAAATGAGAGTTAAAGTCGGGCTTATAGTAAGTAGTATATGGAAACGATTGTCAAAGTCAGGTTTAACTAAATAGTGTGTTGAAATGAGAATCGAACTCAGGCTAATATAGTAAGTAGTATAATTATGAAAGGGAAAGTTGGATCAAGCCTTAAAATGAGAAGCATGCGGAAATGAAAGTTGACTTGGGTAGTATATCGAAATGAATATTGAACTTGGGTATATAGATATAAAATAGAAAGAGAAAGAGAGAGAAATAAGAGTTAAACAACCGTCTGACAGTTGCTCATAGTAAAACGAGGACCAGGGGTCACCTATTTACCTGACTTGGGGACCTAGGATGCCATAAGACCATAACTCCAAGCATGCCCCTTATTCAATCCCAACACCCCCTACACACTTGAACCCCTGTTACAACATACCTGTTTCCAAGGCGTTATGAGCGACTCACCTGGCCCCTGAAGCAGCCCCATGCGTAGCTCTGAGAGCAGCTCACACTGCGCCTTATTAGATAATGTTCCATGCACAGAAAGAATCCAGAGTCGGCAAACCTGGCACTGCCTTGTCAATTTGACAAGGAGAGGGGCTGGCAAGCAAAACTCTTCAGGAAGAAGACCCATCTAGAGCTACCTGGCATATGCCAGCCCTAAACTTGTCTAGAAGTGATTCACCATTCTCCCTGCAGGTGGCCATTACCTAGCATAAATATGTACCCTTGGGAACAAATTGATAAATTTCTATGTTTATATAATACTGAGTGTTACAATACATATATGTTAATATGGAGGATTATGTGAAGTATCTAGGGAAAAAGTAAGATAATGTAAAGAATGCATACTTTTGACAACATTTAAAAAATAGACCACATGTGTAGAAGGAAGACACCATTTATGTGTCTTTCACCAGGGCACAAGTAGGTGCATGCACCTTATATTGGTATTATACACACACAAGCCTACAGTCCATTGCTGGAGAGTAGCCTATTCTCAGTTAAGACTTGGTGATACATTATGTGAATCCTTGGTGGCACTAGTGTATTAAATTTCACTTATATATGTGGTTATGTATTTAAACAAATTGATAAAATAATCTTGTCATCTGGAACCAGACCAAACTCATACATTTGAAACCCTAGACCTACCACCATTATGCAATGATGAGCCCCAGCTGTGGCTATTCTAGGCCTGCATCAACTATCTTAGTTTGACTACCTTGACAAGTCTAGGGTCGTCTTGTGGGATGGTAACCTAGCAGGTTGTCAATTTGACAAGTTGAAGCTAGTTGATTCTATGCTGTTCACTTAGAAGACCCTAGGGTCGTCCTGTAAGACGACCTTACAGACTCCAGAGCTGTCCAGAGTTTTTCAGTGTGCAGGGCCTTCATCATCGGACTGATTGCCCCAATAAGCCAATTACCTTCAGTCCAAGCGTTATGCCTGGTCTGTTGGCAGGCAGTTTTTATACCGGGCACAATCACAGCACGTGCAGAAATCAGCTCTGTATGAGGTTTTCGGTTTGAAATGAACATTTTATACTTTGTGGCAAAAATGCAGAGAGTATAAGTTTATAATGTCAAATATGGTGGCATACATTTCATTCAAGTCTTCAATAGTATAGTGAGTCATACCTTCCTCGTATACTGTACCATCGCGATTAAGCACCGGGTTTTGAATAAACGCTGCTCTTGTATAAGCGCGGGGAGAATGGGGTCTTAAAATAATTCTTAAGCACTAGATAAAGATCTTGAATTATAAGTGCCTGTCTTGAATAAGCGCTGGATGTAAACACCACTCTAAAGTTATAAGTGCTGGGGCGCTTTAATTAAAGACAAAGGAATGTGGTAATGGACCAGCTAAGACGTTTTACTGAATGTTCCGCGTAAACAAGATAAATTTAGTACCTCCCAGCTAGAGCTAGTCTGAAAGCAGAGGGCGCTGAAATTGCCTCTAAGTATACCCTGAAATGCAATTCAAGACGCCCATGATAAAATCATCTATAGAATAGCAATAGATGTGTTTGACGTTGCAGTGCTCACTCACTACCAAGGGTCCAAGAGGTCTATAGAATAGCTGTTGTAAAAAATACAATGTCTCTGGAGGAAAGAAAGTGCAAAGGAAATGGACTCCTAAATAACAATGTATAGTCAGCATGGATGAAGTAGGCTATGAAACACCTGTTACTTTAAGGGTTAACATGTGTGGACAAATAAAGTTTGTTCTGTATCATATCAACCCAAATCTGACATCAACCTTATACATGCAGTAGGCCATTGCTCCGGCCCTCAACCACCAGCATATACATAGTGTAATATCTTTTCATAACTAGAACATAATCAATTCATAAATGTAGTAATTAATGCCCGCCCGCTGTATTACATAAGCAACACCCACGTATCTGTACTCTGCCAATCTGGAGACTACAGTACCATACTTTGATTGGTATTGGGTCAAAAATGTGTGTTACCTGACCAAACCCTAGATTTCCAGACAATGTGACCTGAAACACACCTTTTTCTGGAATTCGCGGGTCGGTTTGCGGTTGGCAAAGTACAGATACGTGGGTGTAATTTATGTAATACAGCAGTCGGGCATTATCGACTACATGCACAAAACACACCTTGGAGAAGCAGTCAATGCGGACACAAAGGTCAAGTGAGTTTCTGATGACATAATTAGGTTTTTCTTTGAGATATTGGGCTTAATATAGTCCAAATCCGTGGTTCTGTAATGGCAATGGAATGGCCTCTATGGGGACTCAGAGGATCAGTAATACGCATAGTATGTATAGTATCATGTTTGTAGCTAGTAGGTAAAATATGCTTTGTAAGTACACACATTATGGTTATAGCCTACGATATGGAGGACAATAATCCCTCCCATTGCTATTCGTATTACCCCATACAGCAGGGCTAGGTCCAGCCGTGAGGCAGATTTCAAAATGTGTTGACACCTTTTTTCTGATTTAATTATCCCGTTAATCTTACCGTTAAAGATGTTCAACTGGGCTGGTTTTTTAGTAGGTGTGGTGAATTTGCATTCAATTACCCTATTTCCGTTCTGGCGATTATTTCCAAACATGTTGACACAAGGGACAGGGATATAACGGAAGTTAAAGCCGCTAAGAATTAAATAGTAATGATGACATGCAATTCTGAACTTGGTCAAAATCTGAGGATTTATAGGTGCATGTAAACGATTGAAAAAACCCATGTATATCAATTAACCTCTTATCTCATCCATGCAATTAGTGAGTTTCATTGATGAATCAAATGATATGAAGCTGACAATAAAGCAGGTTTGAATGGAATATGAATATCACAAGCTGCTATCAACCCGTTAAGCGTGGGATGGTGCCAAGGGTCATTTATCCTAAGACAGGAAGCCTCATCTACATCGCTGTATGAACCAACCGATTCAAGCAAATTTAAGCAACAATTAAAGTGGATTATGGCCCTCTAGCCTCCTGGATATCTACCCCTGGACTCTTACCCCCTTTAGGACTTTTACCCACTAAGACATCCACCCCTATGTACATCTACCCCCGTGAAATTTTACCCTCCAGGAGTTCTATTCTTGGGGATATCCACCCCCTCCAGATGCCCATATGGTTGAGTCACATCATGTGGAGGGGGTAGATGTCCCAAAGGGTAGAAGTGCAAGGGGGTAGATGTCTAAGGAGGTAGATGTCCTTGGGGTAAAAGTGCTAGGGGGTAGAGGTCCTAGGGGGTAGATGTCCTAAGGGTTAGAAGTCAGGGGTCGTAAATGGTAAGGGTAGATGTCCGGGGGGGGGGTAGATGTCCCGGGGGTATTCGTCCTGACACCCTTTCAGCCGCTTTAATCTAAAAAGAAATTAAAGTTGCTTCAAGCTGCTGAAAGAAGGTCTTCAATCAACTTCAATTGTTGCTTAATGTTGCTACAATTGGATGGACCATGCAGTACAAGTGTTTTATGATGCACTAGAGCAGCACTGGTAACTCACCAATACAGCATTGGTGCCTCGACAACAGGTCATAGTACATTAAACATATATGCTGGTCTTAAAGGGTAAATAAGGCCTTGGCTTCTTTTCATGGCTCTATGATGACCAAAGGTAATGAGCACAGTGTCCCCACACTCAGCTGTACTGTACTGGAAGTGGAAGCAATAGGACGGGGACTCTGAGCTGACCATTAATTTGACCTTGTCCACTATCAATACAATTACACGCCCGTGTAGTACTGCCTGGGAAACCGCCATCGTGTGCGTTCTTAACCTTGGCAGCGACCTTCATCTGACTTTCAGGTTGACCTTGGGATCCCTCAGCGGTCAGCGAATCAGCTCTTCCCTGCTGACCACCAAGGACACGTGGAGGAGACCCTGGAGAAGGTCAATAATAATGGTAGGTGGGTACCGCAATATTTAGAAAGTTTTGTGATCTAAATAGCATTTTAAAACCCCTTCCACGCGGTAAGCCAATATATTGCACAAAATTGCATTACGTTACAGGAAACCCAGTGGTGAAGGGGTTAACCCCTTCACCACTGGGTTTCCTGTAACTCAATGCGTTATATATTTCACTCCACTGTAAATAGTCAACATCAAAATACCAATTTTCTGCTGGATATTTACAGTAGGTTCTGCTGTTCATATCGGAGTACATACTGTTAAACTACAGTAGATTCTGCTGCTCATCTATACTAACGCTTAATAGTGCACTATACATATTACTTCATGATCCTCTCACCGATCTACATTTACCTTGGCACGTTAGGCACTGACAGCCCTTATACTACAAACCTATATGTTTTTGTAGGATAAGGGCAGTTTTGTAGGATAAGGGCTTAACAACGTTCCCTCCTAGGCTGGGCATCCTTCCTCTCCCCTCAATGCCCCAATATAGCACCATCAACACCACTAACATACAGCCCCATTTCACCTCAAACCTACTAGCCACGTCGATTTAAACTCAGCTTCATCCCTTCAGAAAATAAACTCAGTCCATCCCAGCCCCAAATCTGATGGGGAGAATCTAGCCCTGGGGCACTACAGACCGCTTTTCAGAGCTAGTCAAATTCAATAAACACATTGGTGGCACACAACTAGCCCCTGGGTCAGGGGGGTCGAGCAGAGTGGACGATCCTCATTTCCCACTGACTGGTGGTATCTAGTTAGCTCGCATCTCAATTACCACATAACTCACTTTAAGAATGCGTATTCACGGTAAAATAATGATGCCCGTGCTGTAAAGTCAAGGCAATCTACTACCAGCGGTAGAGACGAAAGTGCTTCTTTACAACAAGGTTTTTTCATTGAAATGTCATTTCGAACATAGAAGGGAGAATTCCATTTTTGTATTGTACATTCTCGCCTTTAAATCATATGAAATACTGTATAATCCTTCTCAGTGGCGAATATAACATGTTCAATTTCTCCTGTATAAATGCAGTAGATTCAAATCTAAAACCTATAGCCTCATTAGAATACCTCAGTTGGATTCATGATATTTAAAGTAATTCAGTTTGAAATTGGCCAGCATACGCATTTTAAATGGGCAACTAGTTGTCATTACTTGGAGTTTAACGAGAAAAATATAAATGTCAGTGAATGATAAGAATGGTTTAAATTCCTTTCCTCTCTCCCATTTCATCCCCTCAAAACTGCATGTCATTAAACAGGTGTAACATTCATATTGAACCAGGTATAACGGGTATCAACTCCACCAATTCCCTTTTCACGTTATAGTATGTGTGCTACACATAAAAGGGTATGCTGGGTACCATCATGTTATATTTATTACAAACCGACACGCCCCCAAGTGGCCTAGTCTTGAACTACTACCAGCCTCGATTTGGCAGCTCATCATAGAGATATGAGACGTTCTCCAAGCACATACGACGTCAGCTGCCAGTGTCACAACATCTACCCAATCTGCGCCTGGAGAAGCGAGGGACGCAGGGAGGTAAGGGGAGACGCCTCCAGCATCGATTGGCGGGAAATAAACCAATTTAGACTGACCACATAACTGACCATCAAATCAGGCCATACTACCCCCTCACACCCCGACCATGGACCCTGCCTTCCAGGGCACTGCCCTCTGCCTCCAGGGAAGGGCATTTAGTTAGGCTCACCTCCGCACGCCACTATAAATTCGGGAAAAGAGATGTGGTACTGGGATAATACGTATCATTAACCCGTTCTAACCAATGTTTCAATTCTACCTACGACTTTGTTATACATTATTACAAAAATAAAATTCAATTATTTTACATCTTTATATATGTGTATACATTTTCTCCAATAAATTATGGCTATCTGTGAAAGCCCATTTCTTACACTGTAAGGTGTATTGGCTTGGCATGACTGGGATAGGAGATAATTGATTTTGGTAGCTAGCCAGACTCGGACAGATATATCTACTACCAAATAGAGTAGACTCAATTTCATCTATCAAAACACAATTTGCCAAATCTAATAAAGTAGTGGACATGTTTACAGGGCCTCTGTATACTGAGGTCTAGTGTGTTGGTTTCGCTGGGCTGCCGATTATATTTGTTTCTTGTCGTATATGGGACACAATATTGGCGTACCCATCGGGTTACTATATAAGGAATGGTATTTTCAGCTGTATTATAATTGCTATGCTATTGCTACTTGGGATGTAACTGATCCATCACTTTGTGATTGGAAATACCATCAATTGCGTATTGTTTCTCAATTATCTGGGTTTCTTGGACTACTTTATTCAAAGCAACAGTCCCCTAAAATAGACGATTCCTCCTATAATGTTTACGCCCCCTGACTTATAACCCAGGTAACGTCAAAATAACGTTTTAAACGTTATAATAACGTTTTGCCACAATGGGGTGTCACCGAGAAACGTTCTATACCGTTTTTTGTTTACTGGGAAGATTTTACCTCTAATGGCATAAAGTAAAACCAAGTAGGGATACATTTTTGTATTCCATCACTAACATAAACTTGTATCATAACCTGTTGCATTTCGACTGAGATTGTGACATTAACTATACCGTTTTAACGCAGGTTCTTGTCGCCGTGGATTTTGGGCTTCAGTCTCAAACTGATGTACAACACCTTACTAACCTATTATACAGTACATCAAAACCATGATAATTAATATATTTAAAAACTTCCATGTCAAACTAGGGTGTGACCCGTTCAGGGCTTAACCAAAGGAGTATTTTCAATCGCTTTATTGGTATTTATCCCAAGTTGAAAACGCCTCTCCTTTGTTAGAGTGGTCGCCTTTTCTTGGTCACTGCAATTAAAGGCAAAAATGAAAAGCAAAGCCAAAAGCCAAGTGTTTTCGTGCCTCCCAACGTGTGTGACCAACCTTCAAAGGATCAGCGGGGCAGTCAATTAAGATTGCAGCTTTCTTACAGACCCTTCCTTCTTAATCAAGATGCCCTCCACCAAAATGAGATTATAAAATCATGCATGGTTTGGCTTCTGGGAATTGTTTTCTTCTGTCAATGGGTTGTTTACGCTGCAAGTGGACAGCATTCTGGTTTATTTTTGTGTGGTTAATACTTATATACTATCCTACTGAAGTTCTCCCAATGCCTCTTCTTATTGTGATAACATTAACCTGCTCAACCAGAACTACGTAGTTTTTTTATTGCAAAAAGTAATGGATAATACATTGCAAAGATGTGTCTGAAATTGAGTACAGATAATGATTTTAGGGTCGTATTTATAATGCTCTTACCATCATTATGCATGACACCAGTACTGCATACAATCAAACATCATGCCTACCATGCGGGATATATACACTGCACTACACTCCTGAAAGTTTGACATGATGAGTCCTGGTGAGTATCTCACCAGAGATGTATGCATGTATCATGGCGACAAGCAGTCCTTACAGGGCTAAAGTTGTAAAAGCTCCAATTGTATTGAGCGTTGTCGATTGGCCAATTGATTAGCAGTTCTAGCAGATAATTATAATATAATTGATATTCAGCTACACTTTACTATTTCTCCTGGGAGCCTCTCCAAAAGAATTTGTAATATTTTAGATAACCAACATCTTTATCTTCAGTATTTGCTGAAATCGAGAGCGCATGATTTATTTGTCCTCAGGGTCAGAACACATGTTCTGACTTCTTAAATCGTTATATATTCAGGGGTAAAGATAAACATATTGAAGAGAGAGACTATATATATATACCATAGTTATAAGGATGAGCAGAAGTTCCTTCAGCTCCTTGTGATAAGAGTGTTTCTTTAGGTCCTTCTGAAACTTATTACATTTTATTATCATATAATTACTCGCTATATCAATTATTAACCTATTTTCTCTAGTAATCTTGCATAATTCACAGCGATACAGATAAAATGATGTATAACAGGATATATAAAAATATTCACGATAAAGGCTAAATTGACTGCCAACATTGCCCAAACAATAATAGGTCATGCCTGAAAAAGACTGCTCAGACTCTGAGTACATACAGCTGCAGCCATAACCATCAGCTGACGATCACACCCTTTGAAGCAACCTTTCAGTTAACCCTTTTCGTGCTGCATAGTGCTTCAATAACCCACGCCCTTTATGGTTATGATGCATGAATGCAGCCTCGGTGAATAACTCACCAAGGCTGCATTCATGCATCATGCCGACCCTTCAAGACTGAATCGATCCCATAGGGTCAGCATGATGCTTGAATGCAGCCTTGGTGATGTATGCATCATGGCGATAAAGGGCATGATGCATTAGAGTAATATGCGACTCTCAGAGGGTTAATTCAAAAGACAGTGCAGAGAAGACAAATTCCCATCTTTTATCACAAGGCAGTTGTAGAATCAGGTGCCCCAGCTCTCACAATCCTCAAGGATGTGCAAAAAGGTCCCAAGGGATGGCCTGCTTCTGACAGCAAGGGCTGGACCAAAAACCCATCTTCCGTACGGGTAACTCCATAGAGGGATGATATTTAAGGAGCTTCCCTCAAAGTGCTTTTTTTTTATGAGACTGGAAGAAATTCTTAACAGGCTATCCGAAAAGGCCGCGCAAAATTAAATGGCGCCTTGAATAGCTAACCCTGGTAAGACACTCCATGAAGGAGTTTCAAAAACGGTGTTTAACCAAGTTAAAGCTTTGTGGCTATTTTTATATAAGCAACTATCTTCTGCTAGAATGATCATTGTATTGTAAAGATTCGGGTAAGAATTACTCTTGGTTCCTGTCGTGGGGTCCAGTCTGTCAATTTACTTGACTGTACACGTGGAGAGTAGAAATGCATAATTATATAGACCCTATAAATTAACTATTAAAGCAATCGCATTGTTTAATGGATTATTCATGTATTTCATATTGAATTATCTCTAAAAGAAATTGATTTTAACTCTCTCCCTCCCTTCTAAAAAAAAGGGCAAGACCGAATAAAAACAAAATGTGAATATTACAAAAACAATGAAAGCTGTTAAAATGTGCCAAACCACAAAAGCTTTTATGAAGATCCTTTAAACTAAAGCAGATGCTTGTTTCAAATCAATCTCGAAGCCCAGGGTTATTGAAGTAGACCAAAAGGCCGCCCTCAAACATGGATTCAGACGAAATGAACGCCGCAGATCAAAGGGAACTGACGGACGCGGGGGAGCAGACGACTTTGAGAACATAGGGCTGGGTCTCATGAGATCAGGCCAATGTGAAAGTCTTTGATCGGGTGCCATCTTTGACTGGGTGCCATCTTTGACACGGTGCCATCTTTGACCGGCATTACATTTAGATTTATACCGGGCATATGAAGATGTAAATGGCCACAAATTACTATAACTAAAGTGTTTTAACATCCATTAACCTTTTCAGCCCATTCATATCTTCATCTGCCCTAAATAAATCGTTTTATATCAAGCTGGACAAAGACGGCACCCAGTCAAAGATGGCACCCGGTCAAAGATGGCACCCAGTCAAAGACGTTTACATCTGAGATTGGCCTGATCTCGTGAGACACAGCCATAGACGCTGAGGCATTGGAAATGGTGGCAAACTGGCACAGAGGCTGACTCAGACAGGCACAGCGTATGCTACTGGCGGTCCACTATTGTGGGCAGGACATTGATGTCTGGAGCAGCCAGCGATGTAGGGTCTGTCTGGTGGCTGTATACAGTGGGCATTACACCAGACAGCAGATCACTTTCTTCTCTTTGCTGAACGATTATTACTATCATTGCTTTCCTTGTTTTACTTTTCATTTTTGCAGGGGTCTGGATTTGGCTGCATGGAACATGTCAGCCATACTGTTAGGGCCTATACAGACTAATACAACACTTTGTGATCGTGTACTATGACTCAACTTTATAGTAACTAACACACTAATAAAACATAATAACCTGTGATTATATACATATTTATAATTAACTGTTTATTGACTACAACGACATTTTATGTTTTCTGGTAAGTTCCAAGAACATCATGAAGAGGAGTGAAAAATGAAGTGCACCGCCCGGGAATCGAACCCGGGTCGTAAGAATGGGAATCTTACATGATACCACTACACCAGCGGTGCCTGTGTAAAAGTAGGAACACTGGTAAGTTCTTAGAGTGCCAGTTTGTATGACATTACAGAGGTAGACGCCTATCTTTTTAGCCATGGCATGGGCTGCCCAGTTCAGAGATGCATGGCTCCTAAAGTTGCGGCGCTGAATACTTATTTTACCTTTCTTCCAGGTGATTTATACACGACAGATAAAATGACTATATTGACATAGGTTGTATTGTCATGGAATTCTCTTTATCCATTCCTGTGGCTGTGTGGATCATTGGAAAGTAATTCTTGAAAACCATCGCGCCCACACCCAAACCACAAGCCGCTAAGCACCTTTAGCAAACCCCACGTAGCTCATCAAACGTAGATGTAACAGTGCTAAAAGTAAAGGGCATACCTGTTCGGTTGATTGGCCATGTCAGGTTCGCTAAAGGTCCCTAATAACTCCTGTGCCAGCGTTAGTGTCTACACCTGAGCATAACTTATGCCAGATACATAATTACTATTTTGAAAATACATGTGCAATGTCTGTGATTTGTAGTTGCACATGTTTATCAGCATTCCTGGTACATTAATCTGGTATATTACAAATAACAGAGATGGCTATGATTTTCAACAGTCCTGTTAATACCATAGGAAAAATAAGATGTATTGTCTACAGTCACCGTTAGATAGGCTTATAATTGCTATTAATGTGCTTGTTCAAATGCATATTGCCAAGATCTTCACACAACAATATAATTAATGTGACACAGGCATTGCGTCAATGACGTAGCTATGTCGTCTGTGCCATAGAATATAATATTATAACAGTTACCCTGCCGTAGACACCGATTTCCGCTTCCTGTTTCTGACGAGCATGCCCAGTCCGTGGGTTCTCTTTTTTTTTTATCGCGCCGCCACAGTGGGCTCCCAGCATGCATATCGCGACCTACATTAAGCTGGTTGCCGGCCTCTCTACCCACCCTGCTGCATATTGGCCAGTCTCCCAGCAGATTCTCTCATCCGTTTGCCCTGGCGCTACATTCTCTCTGCCAAAATGCGGCGGATCACCCTTAAACTTTGCTTTTAACATGAACATTATTTTATACAAGTATGAATCAATTCAAATAACTGAAATAATGTATGAAGAACATATATCAAAAGTTACAGAAGTAATCAATCATATTTAATGGTCATAATTGAACATATACATTCCTGGGAACTACCTTTTGTGTATTGAGACTGCAGTGTGCGATGGGGATAGGAGAGCAGCAAAGTAGTACTGTTTTCCTCCTTTCTTCCACTAAAGATTTCTCATAGTCTGAGCCTTTGGATATTATTTGAGACTGTGCTGGGAGAGTGCATATATCAATTGGCCTGCAACCTGCTCAGAACCAGCGCAGCCGCCATAGTGGCGCCGACTGGGCATGGAGGTCGGCCCTGACAGGGCCCATTGAACTTGTCACTGTCTGTGGTTCATGGCATGAAGGAAAAATGTGTTATCCATGGTCGTTTACATGGTTATTTCGAACATGAAGGGTTTGACACAATGTAATCCGCTCTTCATCATATTAGGACTCACATTACTGTAACACCTCCTTTACTTGTGAATCGGTGTATTAACCACTGTTTGAAGAAAGTATGCATTTTTTCCGTTTTATTATACCTAGCATATGACATCACTATTCCTACAACATCGAGGCGCCAGACTAGTTACGTGTGTAATACATACCTCTGTATTGCACACGTGTGCAATACGGACAATTGGTGCGCAAACAGATGGCATGGTGCACAAAACAGGGCAACTTGCAGATGTGTATTCCGGGATATCTATCGTAATATCTATCGTAATCTATCGTAATCTTCCCAATGTTATATGCTTGGTATAATAAAACAAAAAAAGGACTCGTAAAGATACAACTGGATGTACGACGACTTGTTTGGGTCGCCGCATCGCACGGTGGGCACTCCTGCTGCGCAGTCGTGCGCACCGTGCGATACGGCAACCCAAACTCCTCGTCGTACATCCAGTTGCATTAGCCTAACTTGTATCTTTACTCGTTCATTTTTATGTAAGAATAGTCTACCGTGGGTAAGATTTCTAGGCAGGTATATATAGTTGAGTTAGACAGTTAGCTTTTTGTTATGGGAAGAGTTTCCAAGAATTTGGGAGTATTAAGCGTAAAGTATAATGAAACTAAAACTATGCATGAGAAAGCAATGTATTTTGGAGACCGTCTTTCAAAAACCGTCAATTTAACAAAAAAATCGCACATGCATAATCCTTGGTAAGTTATTTGTGGATTAGATTTATCCACGTATATCGATATGTACAAAACTAATTAAGACACCTCATTGGTCTTTAAACATAAAATCCAGACAGACAAACGGAGTAGGTATAATCATAGTGGACTTACTGGTTAAATCAATGTTCCAAGAAGTAAAGAGTAATTTTACCCAAACCGCTCCACCTCTTCATCCGGTCTCCACCCCTTTTATCTCACATCCTCACTGCGGCGCTGTGTCGTCATGGCTAGGTTAATGTTTCCATAGTAACCTGCACCTGAATGAAAGACGCTTGTGCATGTTCTGCGTATTGCATGGTGATACTTCCGGTTCCTTCTAACAAACAGAAGATGTTCGTTGAAGCAGTTAACGCAGACGACTTTGAGGTGTAACTGGTAACTCGTTTCGCGCCCTTTACTTAATTGTGGCACCCCCAACAGGGCACAATAATTGTTAATGTGGCTGGTCATTATTTAGAAGCAGGGGTCATTTTCTGGTCCCATTGACAGTAAACTAGAGCAATGATTTTTTTCCCCAAGGTCAAAAATTGTTGAGCCCCCTGTTGATAAGAAATGACCGCTCCCTGACCATTTTTCTGGAATTTTTTTTGGTACCTAGTGTTGAAGGATTAGCTAGTAAAAACACCTATTTTGACACCAAATTAACTCGTGTTATTCTTGTATCTTGATGGCTCAAGTAGCTCACCTCTCCCTATATGGCAATGAATCCAGTCAATTTTAATATTACTTTGCATTGTCTCCATTAATCGAGATAACCACTCGAAGGTCACACTAACCTACCAGGACGTACTGTATAAAGCAAAGGAGACAGAGGATTTGTTACGAAAGAACAATACAAATACAGGGGAATAATTTCCCTGTTTGCCCCCTTTTACTCCCTTTTACCCTCCCACTGGGCCCAATTGTTTCCTAGTAAGATCACATTACGTGCACCCATACCCAAAAAAAACACTAGTTATCATCAACTTCATCAATGTGTTTTCACCAGCATAGTTAGATTCAAGACAAAAAGTCTAGATCTGCTATGACAAGTATAGGATTTCCTGCAAAACTAACAATCTATACTAAAAGGACACATGCCCAGATTTCTACTCCATCTTAATAATTATATTATAAATATTTCATTATGAATATGGAACTGCCAAGAGCCAACCTGTGCTAATTGGGACAGAAATTTGTCGAATATCAAGAAATTAAATAAAATTTGTTTTAAACCAAAAAGAAAAGAAAAACAAAAAAACAATGGTGACCCTGCCTTAAACTAGGGTCTCTTTTTATTCTTAAGGCAAAGGTTTACATTAAACGATAATTATATACAAGTACATTAATATACCTGCTTTGTCCAAGTATAAAAGTGTATACCTGAACGATGAAATGCTCAAGTATCATCAGATCAGGAGTAGTTTACTTAAGCCAGACCAGGGGGAGTGTGTGTGCTGTATATATACCGCTCGTGGATAGAGCATGGCAAGACTGTACAAGACTGACCTCCAGACGTCTAAGTCTACAAAACCAAAGTCCTGTCTGGTGGAAGAGATTTTTTAGTGTGCTTGTCTCCTATCCTTTTAGGCTCCTTGATGTATACTCACTGTGTTATTTGGTGCTTTTTGGTTGTTTGTTTTTGCTTATGTTTCTCTCTTGTTTTGTGAGGTTCCATGGTGGTATATAGCTTCTGTTATGCCAGTCTTGTTTACGGTTCTGTTTGTTCCCATGATAAACAGCTGTTGTCTTCCCTAGGTCAGTGAGCCCTTGTAGAAACGATTGAACTCATGTCGATGTACATAGCATACTGTTAGAAGCTAATGTAGCTGAACAGTATAATCTACTGTAGTTTTACAGTATATACTACGGTATTAGTGTATACATGGGCAGTATAATATACTGTTGGTTTACAGTATGAAAGGACATAGTTTTGGTTTTACTATTTACAGTGTATATTCCTATATCTCTATATCTGAAGAAGTGCTGAATTTATGTCCAATTTAACTACACATCTAACTGTAAGCACGCATCCTTATGGAAAGAGACGTTGATTGAATGAACGCTGGTTTAAAATACATTTGTATAACGGTCAATATTGCAATGGTGTAGGTTAGCTTTCCCATTATCCAATGCTTATTCATCGTCAAGAAACCTTAGAATTAACGCTAAGATGATTCCACAATAGCATATCAATGTAGAACCAATATTCATAATACAGGGTCGGTACAGGTTCATCATTGGCAACACTGAATAATCGGCCAATAACCTTATTATTGATACTTTTTAAACAGATGTGTGCCCACGGCCGGGCCGACTGGCATCATACTACAGCAGGATTTCCATTTTAACCATTATCTACGGGCCTTATACATTGTGAAATCTTAATTATGTGCTGTAAACTATAGTACAATACTCTTGCTTCCATCCTTATTGCTTCTACATGCCTACCATATCTTCTGCTACATACCCTCCTTATCTCCTACATACATACATGAACCCTCCTTATCTCGCCTCCTATTATGCTGCTTGATACGCGTCCCACCATCACCAGCACTGTCGACAACCAATTGGACTGTCCTGTCAGAGCACAATGAGGAAACCATCCAATATATCCATCGAGTGACTTCTTATTGCTGGGTTGGTGCACTTATCGGAACCACCCAGCTTGTGGAATCCCTTTCCAGACAGCATTCTGCAACTACACATGTGACATGGCCTGGGAAAAGGGACCTCGATCAGTGCATCCTGAAATAAGGTCCCTTTTCGCAGATCATATCGCATGTATTGGATTAGGGAGTGGTCATTATTGAACAACGTGGTGGGTGGTGAGTGGTCACACAGGCAAATTGTTTCACCCTCATTACCCCTTTGATCTCTAGTAACGCACATGCTTGTTTTTTGTTTCAATGAAAAAAAAGGTGTAACATACCTCTCTCCTCCAACCATCATGCGTGTTTTACTTATCCACTAACTCGTCGTTGTTGTTGTTGTTGTTAAAAAAATAATAACAATAACAATAATAAAAGATTATATGAATGGGCCCGAGTAGTTCATTGCATAGTATATAGCTGCCTTGTATGAGACTGCAATCACCATGGTCAGATACTACACACATATAAAGAAATTTCTATCATTATCGGAAATCAAATGACCTGTTATATTGGGAGTTCTGATGGGGCAGCGATCATGTCCAGAGTGGGGTAAAACACACTGCCAAAGATCATTGTCTAAATTCATCATTGCTTCCAGGGGGATCGCTGTGCTAGGATTCATGACCATGTAGACATTATCTTCTTTGGCTTCTTTGTCATACATTGCCCATTTATTTTCTTCTGTCAGATGATGATATACACAGTAGATAGTTGTATTAATTCAGAATAGTGTCACCTTAACTGTATTGGATTAATATGTACATGTAGCAGGATAGAGTAAACTTAGAACAGATAATTCACTTTAGTATAATGTTTAGCAATATTTATGTAAGGACAAATTAAATTCATCAGTTGCGGAAAGCATACCGCAATAAAATAGAATCAGAATGTGATTATGTAAGTAACTATGGCAACATATCGATTGCATCATAACAGACAAGAGTATTAAATGTACGAAAAACAATCATACTAAAAAGCAAACAAAGGGTATTACCCTCTGTTACCAGTGAGAGTGAGTAATACATCAAAGCAAAAGACAAACATAATACTGACCCCATATAGCACTGACCACTACAATAGCAGTCTACTGACCAGCCACCCTGGTTCATTTCTCCGCAAGATGGCTAGCTGGAGTGATGATCCATGTTGTAGTTGCGCCCACCTCAACCAGGGGGCGACACCGAGCCGTTCTTACAGTACCACTTCTTAGCAGGCTCATGGGAGCGTCTCCCTCATCAAGGAGGACAGAGTACTTGGTACAGATTTAGAGCGAATGTCGTTTCTGTTTCCGGTTATTTTTTTGCAGGTAAGAGAGAAAGAAGAAAGCTCTCAATGTGAGCCGATTAAATGTTTAATATGGAACATAGATATATACGGCAAGATTGAAGGAGGTGATGGTGGCAATCAGCAATACGATTCAAATATTGCAAAAATAAAAGGATAGAGAGGGAAAGAAGAAAGAGAGAAAGAAAGAGAATACGAGAAGGGGAAAAGGTGATGACGATAACAGGGCAATGCAAAATCGTGGAGGGTGGGAGGGGGTATGAAGGGTTGGGGTGTAGAAGAGAAGATCCATGAATACGAAGATACAGGTCAGGGAGATGGGCAGTTGAGGCACGTGACAAGGGATGTCAGGGAATTTATGAAATTCTCGGCAGATAGTTTTGTTCGATATCGGTTACCTATAACCTATAGGTATAGTCTATGCCTTAATGCAAACTATTGCCACAAATGACACGTAGCATGTGATAATGATTGAAGCGTTGGTCACTTTTCCAAGACGGCTCTATGTGTACCAGCTGTATATTACAAAAACAGTATAATATCTACCAACTTACCTCGGTCGTCGTGAGCTGCTTCCTTCTTACAACTAAAGGTGTGGTCATTTAATAACAACAGGGGGGGGGGGGGGGTGATGATATAAATGTTCGAGGCATACACATGTATACGTGTAGAGAGGGGTTTAGAATAATTTAAATAATTAAGACCATTTCCAGTGAAGAGTCCTGCTCGTTACAATAGTTCGATAGTAGTATAGGAAGGAGGTTACACAGTTCGGATCGCTATTAGTATAGCTCAAGGCTCCGTTCCCACCGTTGTTGAATGATGGCCACTCCCTAAGTACCCCCCTACCACAGCTCCTGGTCCTCCCTTTGTCAGAAAGGAGTTCCCGATTTAGGCTCAATAAACATGTTATACAGTAATTAGATCCCACTAGCAGATAACTTCATTGGCAAGGCTGACAAGCCACGTGGGGTCCCCTACAAAACACCTACCCCCCCCCTCACACACCACCACACCCACAGACACTAGACCGAAAAAAAAGGTTTGTTTCAGGTAACATGGCCAGAAAATGTAGGGTCGGTAGGTCGGATTTTCCCCCCTTTTTTTTAAACATGAAAGTACTAGCCAGCCTCTCCGAAGACCCCAAAATTGACCAAAAAATGGTAAAATACCGATATTTCTTCGAAATTGCATGAAAAACCCTAGGGTGTGCTCTGTTTTGATAGAGTCGGTCGGGTGACCTGAAACAAACTTTTTTTTTGGACCTACTATCAGTATCATCCTCCCTCTTGCCCCACCCTTCAAGGCCGACCGAGAAGACCCCGCGTACACTGAACCTCTTAGTCTAATTCCTAATGAGCCTAATATATATAATGCCGGCCGCGTCCGGACTCTGGGCCGGGTGAAATTTATCCTAGCGGGGACGATGAAGTTAATAAGGAGGGCTTGGGGAGCAGCTCGTGGCCGGGTCTGTAGAACATGGAGCGGCTCACGGGGTCTGTCTTTGATGTGTTAAATTGGTGCCGACTGGACCGAGCTGCACACAGGGGGTGGGGTTGAGAGTTTCTTTTAGATTGGGGGAGGGGGGTATGGAACAGAGGGGGTATGGATAGAGACGGTGCAGGCATGTATAGGAGAGAGGCGACAATTACATATTTTCTAATGGCATTTCACCAGACGCCACAATGCGCTTTTCCACCACGATAGTATCGCCACCTCCACATACACACCGCACTATAACTCATCCACACATATATACGTCCCAATGATAATTATGAAGCATAGGGAAGTGGTCATTTTTTTTAGCAAGAGGGGGGTCGGGTTTTTTCGCGCAAACGGGTCGAAATTTATTGGTCCCTCCCAGTGGGCACAAAACATTGATTCAACGTTGACAACTGGTTGATATTGGGTTACAGGGTAGATCAACCTGTTTTCAACATTGATACAATGTTATCATTTCAACGTTGTCAACCAACACCTGTTTCAACATTGATGCATTGGATATCAACCTTGAATCAACCATGCGTTTCCCACCTTTCCCACTAGGTGCCTCCACAACCTACTCCTTAGCATTTCTATCTACATGCTACATCTATTTTCCCTAATTGTAAGCTCTTATTTTCTCATTAATGTCTACAATTAATCAAAATGTCATTCATTTTCATTGACAACTCTGGTGTATGCATTTGGTTGACATTTGAAATTAAATGACAAGAATACATACATGGTTTCAGTAAGACACCCTTTATGTTGCTAAGAATAATAGATAAAGCCTCAGTCCTGACCAGGTCAGCTTGAAAAGAATAGGAACGCCTCTTAGTGTGATCATCAGAGGTCTTTCATGTACCCCTACCCTGGATGGTGCTAGAATTAGCATTTTATCTTGGAGAAATGGGGGGGGATGTTGTAATGAAAATATATAAATTGCAAGGAATGCAAAAACATGACAATACACTGAATCTCAAATTATGCATCAGCAGTCAATATCAAATCAATCTCAATCATCATATAGTATGTTTATTTGTTGTTGATTCACAATGGCCATATCAATGTTGAATCACTGATAAATGATCAATGTTGATGACCTCATCAATATCAACCAAATGACAACCCTGTATCAACTGTTAATATCATGTCGCTACACACATTGAATCAACATTAAATCAATTGAAGTTCGCCCACTGGGCTCCCTCCTCCCCGTTGGGTTGAAATTTAGCATGGCCAACCCCTTAACACTATAGTAATGCGTGGGCTCTTTTGCTAAGAAGGGGTGAAATCACCCCCCCCCCCTTAGGAAAAAAAAAGCCACCACCCCCTTTTGTTAAAAATGACCACTCTCTAAGGGGAGGAAATCGGGAAAGGAATGAGCGGGTCAGGGGGAATTGGTACGGGAGGGGGTAAGATGGCTGGACATACAGCTGGCGCGGAGGGGAGGAGTAGGGATGAGTAGACACTAAAGCAGTAGGGAAAAGGTCGGTGGAGGGGGGGGGGGGGACATGGAAAACAGGCTAAGTATGCATGCATGGCCCTTATCAAGGCCAAGGCTAACCCTATCTAGTTGTATCTTCCAAGGATTCGAGTAATTAAATTACTCTGCGGTTAGAAGCATCATCCATTATATGATCATAATTTTCTCTACGTTCTCACTTTCTTTCAATTTTTCATAAATTAAACACCATGCAGTTAGATAGGGCCATAATATGTTCCACATATATATATATAAATATGATATCTATTGGATGAAATAGGTCAGGATTGCGTGAGAAAGGATTTGCTCAACGTTGAGGAGGTGCATAGTATAGGACTATGGATATAGTTCAAACTGAGAGTCTAGGGGCTAAATAATCCAGTCATTCATCAGAGGGAGTATTATACTAGTCATGTAAAAAAATCAACATATTTAGGCCCTCAATAACACACCTACAGATAATACGATTTATAACCAGACACAAACCTATAACTTGATGAAATAGAGGTAATTCAGAGTAACCCAGGTTTTATCTTAAGAGGAAAATCATAGAGTTTCTTTGTCCCAGTCCAAATCAGGTATGTGGTCTTATCGCTAATGTATGTTATTTGAACCGGCCCATATATATTGTTGATACAGAAATCAATGCAACACTCAGAGAGAAAAGAAATCGTGGACATCCCTTGAATAAAATTCGATGGATGATAAATGAAAATGAGATAGTTAATATCAGCTATAAAATTGAAAAAAGATTGTCAATATTAAATTAGCTAAACCATAAACAATACACATTGAGTAGACGACACTTCCTGACCATGCTCTTTGCTGATGACAGTTTTTATTTGCTAACCCTTAGAGGTGCAACATCTTATCAAGTTTTAGGAATTCTGGTGCTCATATAGTTTGACCCCTTTGAAAATTCACAAAAAAAAAGAACTTACTGATTGAAATATACCTGTGCTAGCATTCATTTTTAAACATTTTACCCGATGGCTCACATACTGAAAATATTCTATATTATCAGTTACATTTGTTGGTTTAGGTGCAGTCCATGCTTAGAAAGAAAAGGTTCACAGAGAAACATTTTGGATCAATTGTTATTTTCTGTTAAAATAAATTGCAGCCATCTTGGATTTTTCAAAGTAACTCAACTTCCTATGGAATGTCCAGTCTACTTCTGGTGTCTCTCATCGTCCCCATGTTGGGTGTTCAGTCTACTTCTGGTGTCTCCCCACATTCCTGCTGGGTGTCCAGTCTACTTCTGGTGTCTCCCCATCTTCCTGCTGGGTGTCCAGTCTACTTCTGGTGTCTCCCCATCTTCCTGCTGGGTGTCCAGTCTACTTCTGGTGTCTCCCCATCTTCCTGCTGGGTGTTCAGTCTATTTCTGGTGTCTCCCCATCCTCCTGCTGGGTGTTCAGTCTACTTCTGGTGTCTTCCCCATCCTCTTGCTTGGTGTCCTGGCTACTTCTGGTGTGCCCATATACCCCTTCTGGGTGTCCAGGCTACTTCTGGTGTCTCCCCATCCTTCCGTTAGGTGTCCAGGCTACTTCTGGTGACTCCCCATCTTTTGTTAGGTGTCCAGGCTACGTTTGGTATCCTTTGGTGTGGCTCACAGGTGTGAATCCTGTACTATAAGTATCCAAACTTCTCACACTGTTCATTTCCTCCACCCTACCTCAAATTCTCACCTCAAGGTGTCCAGGCTACTTCCTGCGTCTGTGTTTCCCTGTCCTCATGCTACTAAATGTCTGGCGCCCTACTTCCGGTGACTGTCCCAGTGGGTGACGCTCCTGTTGCCGTTTCCCAGAATTGCTTATCGCTGTCCTCCGTTACTTTCCCCTGTACCCCTTGGTGGGTACGTCCTTTGAGTACCTCCTACCTAGGCCCTCACCCTCCTCCAGGGGGTTGGCCAGCGGCGGCGGGGGGAGGTTAGTGACGGCGGTTAGTGAGGATCAATGGTCGGTAGACGGCAGGCCGGCGCCGACCACCCTTTGCATCACTGCGTGTAGTGAAGGGGTGAATATGGGAGTACATGCATGGTATAGGGGTGCAGGAGGAGGTTACAGGAGATGGGGGAGGGGGGAGGGGGGAGAGGGAGGCGGGAGGACCGGGGTTGTTGGCGTCTCGTGCTGGGGACACATGGCGTCAGCGGCGATGTGAACGTGCGATATACTCGGCGACTCGCAGCGACTCGCAGCGACTCGACTTTGATCATAGTGGACGACTGCTACCCTCATGTTTCACAATGTCGGCCCAGTGTCATCATACCCAATAGCCCCCCCCCCTGCTACACTCCCACGGGAACTCGCTACCCCGAGACCCCCCCCCCCCCCCCCCCACCCTCCCTGGATAAGGGGTTGGGAAGGGTAGTAGTATACTGGCGTGGGGGTGAGTTGGGATGGCTGGGGTGTGATGGGTATTCTATTGGGGGTCCGGTGGGGAGCAAACTTGTTGCTGGTTTTCTCCTACTTTCCTACTGAGTTGACTGCACCATAGCATCATACTCCCTCCCTCCTCCACACACACATACACCTCCTTTGAATTCTACCTACGTCGCTGCATGTCCCGCATGCCCGGCGTTGTGAGCTCCTCCCCCCTCCCCCCCCCCCCCCCTCCTCCTCCCCTCTCCCGTCCCCACTCCTCCCGCCCCTGCTGAGCTACTCATCACCGGAAGTGTAATTATCATAGCTGTAGACGGTAGACTGAGCGAAGACGAGAGGTGGGGGATGGTGCGCGGGGTATAGAAGGAGGAGGGGGGGGGGGGGTGAATACGATGGCATCTCAATTTGTCAGGAAGTCAGAACGCCGTCCGCGGGAGGACGCCCGGACGCGGCAACAGCGACGCCGGCGGCGACGATACGCGTCGTGTCACGTTTGCCACCAATGTCTCAAACAGTGAATGACTCCCGCCTTGAATCGATCATAAAGCCAGAGTGGTGGCCATCCCGAGGATGGGTCTTGGTGGTGGGTGCTGTAAGACGCTAGGGGTGGGTGATGGGCGGTGGTGTATAGGTCATGGTGGTTATGATGGGGACAGTACTTGGTTATTTATTGGTTGTGGTGCATGATACCACTGATGCTACGGATACTGGTGGCTGTAGGAGGCTGTGTAGGGTTAGGAGAACGTTCGTAAATGACGTCAACGGCTAGGGTGTGCAGGGGAGGTATTCGGTGTAGTGTTGAAGCACCCGGACCATAGGGGGGGCATTTAAATATGACGCCATCACTTTTCAGGCATTTCCAACACCACCACCCCTTTGTCATCATTTATTATATGGACAGCAGGGCCATGTCATCATTCCCCATATACCCCCGTACCCCTTATCGATGACTTGAATAGTCCCATCCACCTGTATAGGCCAAGCTGTCCAGAGTCGTGACGAGGGGTACATGGAAGGGGGGGGGGGGTTGAAAAGGGATGCCGAAATAGGTGACGTCATCACTGAACGTTCCCTATCGCAATTTAGGATAATTAAAATATAACCACTGCTGATAAATGTAGATCTGCAATGCCATAGAGTCGACATAAAGATTTGGTCACAATATCGGCGTTTAGGTTGATGCTAAATAAGAAAATGATAGACACCAATCATGTATTATCTTTCTTTCTGTAACGCCCTGCCCATCCAACGGGTTTCCTGGTGATTCCGTGTCTTTATTCATCAGCGTGCGAATTTAACTTGTCTAATACTACTATTGACAAGAGATGCTCACCAGGGCATCAAGCCGACCATATGGGGTCGATATACTTCCGAAGGGTCGACATGATGCATATAATTATAAAGCACTGGCGAGCTACTCACCATGGCTGCATTCATGCACCATGGCACAAAAGGCATAGCACAATAAAGTATGATGTGGTCCTTAACCCTTTAAGGAGGGCATGATGCCTGCCATTATGCTTGAATGCAGCACTGGCAAATAACTGCAGTGCTGCATTCAAACATCATGACGACCCTACAGGGTTCAGACACTCCCAAAGGGTCGGCATCATGCATCAATGCAGCCCCGGGTAGTTACTCGCTGGGGCTGTTTTGGTGCATCATGATGACAAATGTCATTTTTTATAGCGACATCAGTCCTTATAGGGTTAAAGGGTTAACACTCTCCAAAAGGTGGAACCAGCCCCTAGATTGACCAGCAGGTGGTGGTGCCAACCTGCACCACTTGAGGCACCACCTGGAGCACCACCCACCTTGCACCACCCTTCTCCCCTTCAGGCGCCAATCTCCTACCTGCCGGATCCTTCAGCAGCATCTCAGGATCCCACCTGGAGAAGGGAAGCCTTTAGTAATAGTTCAACATACCAGGCATGCTTCCCCCGGGGGTTGCCCTTTGCAGCGGACGGGTTGGTTAGGGAGCACGTGGAGTAAATCATTTTAAAGGGGATGTATCTACTCGGTCAGGCATGGATGTCCTGTGGTACTGATGCTCCTTCATGTACATCAAATCTATTATGTATGAATGTTTTATTACATGTTACTGTCACGAGGTCATAAAGTGAGTTGGGAATATCCCAGCTTATGCCTCCAGTGACAGCATGCAGTCGAACAGTTTGACCTTTACCCTCTATATAAACGTGTGTACTGAACTAATCCTTCGAACCTTCTAAAAACCATGTGTACTAAGGCAGTAGTGCTTTCTTCGCATTAATTTCACCTTAACCCACTTTGAAATAATACTGAATTATTGATGCTATACTCCATTTATTGCAATAAAGTAGTGAACCGCTCTACCACTGACCAAACATGAAAATAAGCTTAGAACGAGATGAATTCTAGACGTACATGGTAACAAAGAAGTCCACTTCTCCGACCTCCGCAGAACTGCTCATCTAATTGCTCAAAGCTATCAATACTGCCTTCACAGCCATCTTCTCATTCCCCTTTCCCTATAAACATTGCCATATTATAAAGTAATAAATTTGTCAAAAGAACATCCATCTTGGTTTCATGTCAAAGCACTAGCCCCAATCATACTGAAAACGGCTGGCCCATTCAGGACGCCTATGGACAAGACGATAAAGCAGGCCATGTCCCATCGCTGACCCAACCAGGCCACAGGTCCACCCCCTATCAGAGGTCAATGGTCAGGAGGAACCGATAAAAGTAGGTCACTGGGGGACTTTGTGTTAGGTGACCAGCGGACGTTTAGGCACTGCTGGGGTCTCCCTGGGCGACTGGAGGAGGCTCCAGGAGGGTTTATCTTGAGCTGGCAGGGGGCAGTATGGCTACTGATCACTTTAGGGTAGGCAGGGCCCCATCACCATACAGGGGGTGGGAGGGGCACAGAGGGGTAGAGGAGGGCGCAGCCATCCCAGGGGAGGGGATGATCATCACCAGACTACAAGAGGAGGGGCCATATACAGACAGCCTGACTCACTTCTCAATAGGGGATCCTGCCTGGTGGTTGGTTGATCTCAGACGGGCACACAGGGAGGGTACAGGGAGGGACCACTGGACACTTTAAGGGCCGCATGCTGCTTTAATACAGCATGTCATTTATTGTCATGATGCATGGATACAATCCTGCCGAGTTACATGCCAGGGCTGCATTCCAGCATCATGCCGAGCCTTCTGGAGTATGTGAACCCAATCAGTTTGGCATAATGCTTGAATGCAGCACTGACATGTTACTGGCCGTGACTGCATTCATGCATCATGATGACCGATGGGCACAGTTTTCATTAATGTGATGTGAAGCTCCCATCAAACCTCACTTACAGGGACATGGTTAGGGACAGACATAGCTTTACATGGTTATAAAAAATGTATACGTCTGAAAGGAAAGACCATGCAGTGATCTTAAAGATGGAGTGTCAGCTAAATGTTTAGAGATTTTTTAGTTTTATCATATTATTATTGTATATCCTATCCCATATGTCTTCCCTAACTTTTAAAATTATTGACAGTGTCCTAGTCCATAAGATGAGCACATGCAGTGCAATATTTTTAACTGTAGGTCGACACTAAAACTCCCTATCCTAGATGTGTTGATACTGCATGGCTCAGTGCATTCTCAATCGGATTGGTTCCCCCAACACTCTCCTGGGGGAGTGCCTGAGTCAGTGCGGTAAATCAGGTACATTGTTATCAATCTCAAATTATGTATTAATGGACAAATATGTTGCACTGTTTATCAGCTAAAATGATAATGGAACCCATGGCATTGAAGTGATTTCCATTTTGAAGAAAAGGTTTGGGAAGTCTATTAGCTGATATACCATCTTTAATACAGCTGACAGAATGGTAATGTAAGACTACTTTAAATTTCAAGACAAAGGTTTTATGAGACTCAAACTCCTTGGTAACCTATTATCATGATTGCCTGCACAATGGTTTATGTAACTCCATGTGAGTATAGCGCTCATAATATTGGCTGGCAGCAGCAACGATGCTTAGGTTATCCTCATATTTTTAACTTCAATAAACCAACACATATTTGGTGCAGTAAATGAGACAGGGGTCGTTACTGTGTAACCGGACCTACATTAAAGACAAATGAAACTGTTCCTCATTTCTTAGCACCCTGCGTTATGCCACATTCTAAATGTGTCCTGGCAAGGACTCAATCCTCCGAAATGCATATTATAGTGTTGGTCGAATGGTCCATATTGTCTGGAGATGGAGGACGCATTAATTGTGGTAGGGTAGGTTGGAGGACAGCCAAGATTAGACTTAGGCTGGCCTAATGGATGTGTTATCTACTTACTGTCCAGTTCCCATCAGAGAACCATCACACATGAATAGAGTGTTAAGGCTAGAATCGCAATTGCAAGAAACTTGCCAATGACAGGCATCAGCAGTACAGCTGACGCTTTGACGCAGGAATGCCCTCCCAAAATGGACACATTATTATATTGCTTAAGCACCGATTCCATTTGATATTGGTTGAAAGAGAAAGTTCCTTGTGACATGATCCGAATTTTCTTTAAATTGATGAACCAGGTAAAAGTCTAGCTCTTTTATTGTTGATCACTCACTGGAGCATCTGTCATTCTGTCCATCTGTTACTTAAGTCTGTCAGTTTTCGTCCTGCTTCCTTCGGCCCATGGGCTTGTCTGCCCACAGGTTAGGTGTCGGCTCCATTTTTCTCTTGGAATGATGTTTAGTAGAAACTGGAGAAACTGGGGAACTATACACAGGAGGAGGTAAACGCTGACACAATTTTAATTCCTCAGCCATTGCAATAGGATTTTCCGTAGGCAACAACTTGGGTTTCCCTCCATATTAACCGGAGATGCTTCAACTCAATTCAAGTCCACTTCATGTCATGTTCATGTTCATGTTCTTGTCAATGTAGTTGAACACAATGCCGTACACCTGCATAAATCTGCAAATGACACCCTTGAAACTCTACCTGCACATCGTTTATATAGTAGATCAGGGACATCAACATTGACATGTTGTTCGATCTGTCAAACCTCTTTTTTATAATTCTTCTTATTATAGTCATGTTTTTGCTGTAGAAGTTGTCAGCAATTTGGGTCATTGGTAGGTTGTTCTGTTGCTCATGTCGGACAGGTATAGTCTGAAAGAACAATTGATTTGAGATCTGTCAAGCGTCAAGCCAGAATCACAAATCTCAATAATTGTCTAATGATCAAGAACTAAAAGGCTTGCCAAATCCAGAATGGCCACCAAACAGATCTAGGGAACTTGTTCTTTAGGTGGTCTCAGAGATCTACACCTGGACACTTTTTCCTGGGAAGCAATAAATAAATGAAAAACATATCAAATGACATTAATGTTTTGTCTTAGTCAAAGTTGGCTTTGACTCTTTATACAAGCTGAATATGGTTGAAAAAACATAGTTTATCTTTTGATGCACTTGTTTTATGGCAACATATTCTTGATTAGCTACTTTGGTTGATTTTGATTGCCATTGGTATTTAGGGCATTCTATTTTCTAAATCAAATTGGAATATAGTAAAGGACTGGCAGAAAGACGAAATAGTTTTGATGGGACTGGATACTCTACCGATGTCTTAATGTTGACTTTTCAGACTATACGGCTTCCTGAAAAATGAAAGGTAAGTGAAACACAATTTCAGGATAGATCTACTCATTAATCATTGTTTAAATTCTAGTAAACTTTGCCTAAAGTGGCCCTTTCAGACTTTTTCAAATAATTTGCAACAAGATCTAGATGATACATATAATATTACTGTCAGTGAAAACTGATGCATTCTTTTACAAGTGTCCAGCATGCCCTACCCTATTCCACCCACACCCTGGCATACAACGATTACGTGTCGGCAGTCGTAACACTTTTACGATCCCCTACATAACCTGATAACCTGACTTCTGCCATACGCTCGTGCCTACCATGAAACAAAGCTTTTCTCTTATCTCAACTTAGGTGCCTATCACCAGGGGGCTCTGTCGTGCTAGCCTCGCTATCAAAACGAGGCAAATAGGAGCCGCCATTAGAATGTCCCAGGAGACGCCAGCGGAAGTGGTCGTGGACGTCACAAGTCATGCGCCGTCAACGTGACGTTTTAGAGAAGCTGGTTTAAGGGGAGGACATCTTAACTCTCAAGTCTTAAGCTGGACTCCTATTGTCCGTGTCACACAGTGCTAGACAGCATGTACCCTGCATTTAGCATCATGTGTCATCAGTGGCTCAGGATCGATTGATATCAGTCAGTGTCTGCTGGCATCAATCTAAACATTTTATCTGAATGTTAGATTCCTCTGCAGTTTGTCATTCATGTAAAGGTCCTGCTCTAATTTCTACCAGCAAAACTGCGCATCTCAATTTGGAGTATATGCAAAGTGAACTCCCTTTAACTGGAGAAATATGATAAAACTATGGAACTGAGCCCATCCTCACCCATTCACATGTCATCCTTACTTCCCTCGGAAGAATAACATTACCATAAGCTGCTAAACAGTGCCCAATGGAAGTCTTTCCCTGTTATTCTAATCAACTAACCTTCAATGCACCTTTCACTGATACCTTGCATATATCTTATGACGATTTAAGAAATTTATCCAGCGTTCCTATTTGTTCATTTATAACACACTCTGTCCTACTCAGTTCAGTGCACTTTCTTTCTTGTACAATGTATAGTGTTTCAGCCCATGTCCAGGTTTCCTAATAAGGCAATGAGGGATCATGTCCTTTATCATTATGATGCATAAATACAGCCCTGCTAAGTTATTCGCCAGTGCCACATACCTGCATCATGCTGATACCGCGGGGTTGATACACTCCCAACGGGAGTATTGCATATGGCGAGTACACCCACCGGCCCTGCATTCATGCATCAAGGCGGCGAGCACATTAAAGCAGTATGTAACTCTGGTTAATGCATGTAATTAAAGGTCACTTGGTGCATAGAGGGTAAACACAAACATGAAGAGGTGACCTACATACAGAGGGCACATATCATGTGAGCTGCTCCTTAGACAGAATAATAAAAACGTTTGGTTCGGGTTTCATAGCCACATCTTAAACGCTGTAAGGGTTGCACAGTACTTTGATTAAGCCCATGGTTGCCATGATTCATTTTTGGCGAGTAACTGGACAGGGCTGTATTCAAGTATTGAATGCCGCCCGATGGTTTTGTATACTTGCAGGGATGGAGGGGGGGGGGTGTAATTAACAATCCACGTGTGTAGATCAAAGCCAGGATACTTAACGCTCTGTGATTGATTGAATGTAAAATCCCAGTTTCTCGCTGTGCAATAGAAGCAACGAAAAGTGTCCAACCTAGATACAGCGTTGACCAAATACCGCCAACTGGGATGAAATGTCGGATAAAACTGATATTTTCTGCATGCCCTAGGTGTACACCTGCCCCCTACCTTATTACAGGTGTAAGGGTACTGGAGGAAATGTAGCACGTGTACAAGATAATAAAGGGCTCGCATACACAAGGTCCTTACTGAATGTGGAGTGCGTTTAGGGTCAGAGGTGGGTGGGTCTAGACTAACACTTTTAGATCCTACCCAAACAGAATATTCACATTTCACACGCAGTGCACTGGTGAATGGGTGCATGCTACCCGGTAACCTTAGGTCAAAACATAATACATGTACTAGAATACATATGGCACAAACAGACCTGCTGTGTAAGTATACACAAACAGGCGATGAAAGGATACAGGGCACGCACTGGTCAGCTGCCTGCCTAGTGGGCGGTGATATTGCATTTGCTCAACGCTGTATCTAGGTTGACAACTGGTTGATCCCACGTACACTGCGTGAACCATCCGATTTAAACAGCTTTAAGCAAAAGTAAAGTTGATTAATAACCTTCGTATACATATGCGAACTGTGAGTGGTGCAGAGGACAGTAACGCCAACATACTGTGAACACTTATGGACATGTTTCCACGAGACAGAGGGCAACTAAACTTAACAGACTGAGTAAGACAGAGGGCACTAACAGGCTGTTAGTTAGATAGATGGCACTAACAATGTCATATTGCAAGTCAGACGGATGGCACTAGCTTACTAACAGACTGGGTTAGACAGAAGGCACTAACGTGCTGTTAGTTAAATAGATGGCCCTGACATACTGCGAGCCAGACAGAGGACACAAAAAGACTGAGTCACCGAGTCAGACAGAGGGCACTAACAGATAAACCATCACATGGACAGAGACCACTAACAGCACGACTGTCACATGGACAGAGACCACTAACAGCACGACTGTCACATGGACAGAGACCACTAACAGCACGACTGTCACATGGACAGAGGGCACTAACAGACTGACTGTCACATAGACAGAGGGCACTAACAGACTGACTGTCACATGGACAGAGACCACTAACAGACTGACTATCACATGGACAGAGGGCACTAACAGACTGACTGTCACATGGACAGAGGGCACTAACAGGCTGACTGTCACATAGACAGAGGGCACTAACAGACTGACTGTCACATGGACAGAGGGCACTAACAGACTGACTGTCACATGGACAGAGGGCAATGATACTTCCAGTAGCTCACAGCAATGACCTACACGGTCGGACCCCGCCCCTCCTTTGTCCTAGAGGTGTAAGGCCTTCTTCTATCCCTAATGTTGGCAGCGTCCTATCACGTGGGCTGTCACATGACATCACCATCACGTGATGGCGGGGCGCATGCGCATGTCACCTCGCGCCGCTCGGCCTGGCTGGTACCGGTAGTGCAGACAGCCTGTACTAGTGCTACAAACCTGATTACCTTAGTTACATGTCAAGGACCAGTCAGGAACAAGCTCCCCGCTGGACAGTTGAGAGACGCCCGGTACCGGCGATGGGCAGCTTCCGGCCTGGCTGCGCACGCGCTAGGGGTCGCCAATGACTGACACAATCAAGGCGGTGCCCGGCATGTTCAATAGGAAGTCTCATTGTGCCCGGCCGACCCCCCAGCCAGCTACCCGACTGCCACCTAGCGACAAGCGTGCTATTTAATCATCCCCCCGCTGACCACTTCTCCCGTCTTCATTCTATGGGAGCTATAACGTTGTAGCTATAAGGTGGTTTCCGTTGGGTGGTGATGATGTTGGTCGGTGTCACCCCTATGTGTATGGCCAACCACGAGACGGACACCTCCCCTGCCATCCCCCTTCCCTTCAAGCACTACAGAAAGGTGATCACATTCCCATTTTTTTAAAAAGGTTTCTAGCCACATAAGCTGGCTTCATTTTCACTCTCATCTGACAGCTTGAGTTAGCGTCAATTACCTTGGTTGACATTCGTGTACTAAATCAGTCTATAGATGAGAATCGAGAACCTGGGTATTCTGAAATGTGTAGCTGTGTTAGGAAGGATGTATGCCATAATGACAAAGGGTATTATGTTGTTTTTTTGGGACACAATACGTATCATAAATATTGCAAATTGCCATGAATTATATCATAAGAATTATGGGTCCCTTGTCTATCATTATAACTATGTAATGCTACAGTTTTTAAAAATTTTCGAAATAAAGTTCAGCATACATACTATTGGCAGATCATCGGGAGAAAGGCACGAACTTTAAATTAAATGGTTACATTTCAACTAATACACAGCACTGTCAATCTGAGTAGTATATGGAAATGAACTCTCCTCACGGGCGCAACCATGTGCTATATAACTTTCAGCATTCCTGAAATGCCCAAACTGCCCACTTCACCGCTATGTTATTCCATTAAATCCAGGTAAGGGTATCTGTATCAACCTCAATGGGCTTAACCATCAGTCGAAGTGAACCGTCCAACATACATCAATTTAACTTTAATCAGGTGTTAAGTCCCCACCATGCAGTATATAGCCGTCACTGGGTTTAGTTAAACATAGGCCTATAAGGTTGTGTCTCATGAGATTGGGCCAATGTGAACGTCTTTGATATGTAAGGGATAAAATAAAGAAAATGGTGGGGGTTATATCTCCATATATAACATTACCTGTCCTAAATAAACCGTTTTCTGTCAGGAGGTCAAAGATGACACCCAGTCAAAGATGGCACCTGATCAAAGATGGCACCCAGTCAAAGACGTTCAAATTGGCCCGATCTCATGAGACAAAGCAATAAGTCACAGTATGAAGAGGAGATTTAGTCATGCATTATGTATACCACTTGGAGGATAGCAGTAATGTATACATAATCGTAAACCCCATATATGTTGTATTTGTACATTTTATAATTGGTGTGGACAAGTCCATCATTTACAAAGAACCACTGACAACAGTCGCTTAGGCCTAATGGTAAAGAGATGAGTGATTAAATGACAGAACTAATTTGTGTCTCTCTGTCTCACAGTGTTTCTCTAAGTGTGCTTTTATCATTATGTAATCATCAAGTTACAGGCTGGTCTGGTATGTGGCCGATATGACATTTCACACCTCACGAATCCATACGCTAGAAACTACTATGTGTAATAACAATCAGTGCATCACTCCATTAATTCAATTACAAGTGTCTTTCCATTGTGACTAGCTTTTGATTACCTTCGTATAGGTACATGATGGTGATTATATTTTGTCTATGACAATCCGTATTGTAAGTCATAATACAAATACAAGACGTATGAAAAGAAATATAAAGGCCGATCATGAATTCGATGGAGCCCTTTCAATCAGTACATTTGTTTGATGCAACTTAATTCCCCTGCTTATCGCATTTCAAATGACAAGTGTCATTTTATGCATACATAGCTCACTATTCGATTTCAATTGGAGCACGAGATATTTCTTTATCTTTAAGAAATGTGTAAAGCTCAAGTCCATCAGAAATCCGAAGCACAAAATAATATTCCTTATACTTTACATCTAATGGATTGTATTTCCTTATCATTTCTCATCATCGGTGTTGTATTTCACCACATTGTTTAGCATCCTTATCGCCCTAAGCTACATTAAAGCACATGTTTCGGTCTCTTTTTTGTCAACACTGAATGGGTTAGACCTACTTTTCCATCCTTCAATAGTTATACTTCCAACACGTAAATACACCAGGCAAATAAGTATGTTTGTATGGAACCCTTTGATTTTAGAAAAGAGCCTAGGTGGGTTGAAGAGTAAAATCCCTCAAACATTCACACTACTTTAACATTGCAACGCCTAGCTGTATTTAAAGGAAACCCATATTTAGGGCAACATTAATTGACAATTCGAGTAGAGGGGGGAAAACATTCTGTAAATAATAATAATCAATCAACCTTTGAAATGTTAAGAGTCCCAACTGGGTGCTTTTACCCCCCAAAATTACCAACGTTTTCTATTGTGCATTGTCTTTCCAGCTCTTCAGATTTTGAGGAAATCTACTTGCATGGTGGATTCATGGTGTAGTTGTCCCCTAATTGCTTGGAGGGAGCATGGTGGGGTTGGCTAATGGGAAGGACCCCCTCCAGGCTATCTATGCTGAATGCATGCTTCTTACTGATAAGGTGTTATCATGTGGGTCAGGGGGACGCTGCCTCGATCATGGATAGTCTAGACAGGGTATGTGTTACGCTTTTTTTTCCTTCTGTGCTTAATACTTTAGGGGCGGCATAATGCATTTATGCACCGTTGAATGTACCCCAGGCCTGGCGAGTAACTCGCCAATGCTGCATTCAAGCATCATGCTGACCATACCGGGTTAATACACTTCCAAAGGGTCGGTATGATGTACTAGTGCAGCATTGGCGAGTTACTCGCCAGGGCTGCAATGGTGTACTGTGGTGACAAATGCCAGCTATTAGCGACATGTTGTCCTAATAATATTAAGTCACTGTAATAGTGATCCACTTTCAAACTCGCTCTTAACTGCTTATTCCACCCTTAGTAAAGTGTTGCACGAGGAATTAAGAGCGACTTTCAAAAGTGACATTCACTTCTAGTAGTAACATTTCATATGAGGTCAACAAGATATTTTTCACACTTAGCAGATGCACAGTGTCTAGACCTACTACCTTAATTCGAATTACGGTAATAGCTAGGTAGCCACTTAGGATATTGACAACTAATAGAAGGGAGTTGATTTAGCCTACTTAGAAGCAACTATATGAGCTGTTATTGCACAAATGTACTTAAAGGAGATATACATTGCCACAGGTATGATTTTAAGAGGCCAAATGGCATGGTTTGTGTGTGACAGGGTTGAGAATTTTTTACATGTATTACCATAATTCAGTTTGCAATTAACATAGGGTATCACTGTAATTCATTGGTAGGTATTACCATAATTCTGGGATATGTGTTATTTCTACCTGGTTTCCTGCCTTTAAAATGCCTTGTTCACTTTCCAAATTAACAGAACTTGTTTCTATGATTAATATCATGTCTTCTCCACCTCTTAGTCTTAGTATGAAGCATTCACTATCAGGGGACAAAACACCAATCACTTGGTCATGTATAACTGTAAATCTGTCCCTCACTAAAGTATAACTGTAATTCTAGCCCTCACTAAAGTAGCACTGTATGAATATCTCAAGAGCCGGGTCAAAATTCATTTGCCCCCCCCCCGTTGTTATAAGATGATCAAGGTCAAAATATCCAACCAAATTTCACATATTCTGAACAGCAAGGGTTCTGAAATTCTAGAATGAAGAGCCAACTGTTATTGACATAAGTGACCTCATGAAAAGTAAGCTGTTTCAGTTTGAAAGCGTGCTGAAGATGATGAGTTACACTGTGCCTCACGATGAACTCATAATTATCACTGCTCATCTCACAGTAATAGCATAGAAACTTAGGCAAATCTGAAAGTAAATAAATAAGGCAAAATGTGAGTAATTTTAAAGGTTTACTAGTCGCAATAATTGTTGTCCATCCCCCTCACACTGAGTCCAATATAACTGTCAATCACGGGCGGATCCAGGAATTTTTGAAAGAGGGGGGCGTGAAATAGGCAATGTACGCCGCGTCCGCCCCCCTCTAAATCCGCGCCTGGTCAATTATGCTGTTTATGTGAGAGTAGTGACTGTGTCAAGCCTAAAGTGACATACATATTTATGAATGGGTGTCAATTTTCTCTATAAGCACCTATTACAGATTAGATAAATGGCACAACACATAATACTATACATCTTCAGAATTACAGCAATACCATGGAGTGAATTACAGTAATACACTGTCAACTGAATTACGGTGGTACCTGCCAAAACACAACAACAGAATTGTGGTAATACCCTTGAGTGAATTACAGTGATACCCTTGATATATTGGAATAGGCATTATGCAAAAACTAGGACATGTAGACCAAATCCATGTATAGGTATATTACCTCTGCTACTTATAGAACATATTGTCCAAAGAACAGGGTTCAGATACCTCTGCATTCACTACAATGCAATGAAATAGAAATTAACTGAACTCACCTTCGGCCTTTTTGAATTACCGTAATTCGAATTAAGGTAATAGGTCTAGACACTGTGAGATGGCCTATGGCCAGTTGTTAAAGATGGTATTGCAACTAATACACTTCACAAACCTTTTTTTTCAAAAGTATTGCCATCGGTTCCATTATCGTTTTAGCTGATACATATCACCCAGTATTTGCCAGCCATTTGTCCATTAATAGATGATTTGAGATGGATAAGAATGTATCATATTAACCCCACTGACTCAGGCACTCCCCCATGTGAGTCTAAGGGGAACTAACTTGGTAGAGAAAGCACTGAGCCATGCAGTATCAACACATAGGGAGTTTTAGTGTCGACCTACAGCAAAAATGATTGCCCTACATGTGTTAGTCGTATGGATTTAGACTCTGCCAATTGTTTTAAACTTTAGGGAGTATGTATAGGATAGGTTATGCAATAGTAATATGGCATGATTAAAAAGTCACCAAATTTCAGCTGACGCACCATCTTTAAAGCACCATGATTTTGAAGGGCTAATTCTGTTTAAATTTCATGATATCCTAACAAATATTGAGCATCTCACTCTTAGTGGTTACGAGTGATCCACTTAGGCACCTGTCAATCAGCTGTGTGTACTTAATGACCCCCTATATTACATGGGCTACTATGAGAGAGACTCTTGGTGGGATACGAGTGATGTTGTTGACCTCTGTTATTGGGTTTACCAGCCAGGTTTGTGTATGACATGCGGGACAGGTACTCAGGTCTACATATATAGAGGGCGGGAGTGTAAGGTGTTAAGGGCCGCTAAGGCAGTGTGAGGGACATGGTTTCTCCGTAAATGACACTTCTCGAAGACACCGGGACTCGAACTCTGGGCCTTCCACTTGCCAAGTGATTGCTCTACCACTGAGCTACATCCCCTTGTTCTATCAGATAGATCGTGTTTCATGTTACTGGATCGGTATGGGAGGGGTGCAGTGATTACCTGAGTGGACCACCCCTGCGGGCCTACTTCTCAGGTACGGGAATTACCAAGCCCCTACACTACACCCTCTCAGCTTCAGCGTAATCTTTCACCATAATGATTCAGCTAATCATTGTTTGAACCAAGTCTCTAACTGCATATCCAACTACCCGTACCAGAACTCGGTTGCTCCCAGAAGTGTTCAGACCCCATTCCTAGGATCTCCGGGGGCTGACCCTGTTTCCAAGGTAACCGAACCCTAGCAAGTTGAAATGCTTCCTGCCGACTTCTCAACATTTTCACCGAGTGTGCTCGGTGTCTCCGCCAGTGTGAGGGACACGGTTTCTCCCTAAATGACGTTTCTCGGAGACACCGGGACTCAAACCCGGGGCCTTCCGCTTGTCAAGCGATTGCTCTACCACTGAGCCTTGTTATCAGATAGACAGTGTCTCACGTTACTGGATCGGTATGGGAGGGGTGCAGTGATTACCTGAGTGGGCCACCCCTGCGGGCCTACCTCTCGGGTCTGGGAATTACTAAGCCCCTACACTACACTAGATACACTACCAGTGTAGCGCAGATAGAGCCCCCTCCCCCATTTCTACAGACGGTTGGGGCAGGCAGACACTTATGAACATAGATATATAGATATATAAGTGTGTTTGTGTGTGTGGGGGGGGGGGGGGGGTTACGTCATGTCAAGGGCATTGACCCCAGCCTAACTCACCCCTGTGATCCATTAAAACTCAGACAGGGCTGTATATGTCAGACACACTTGTATAATAAGAGCAAGTGGCATGAATAACTAACTAGACGCCTATAGAAGAGTGGAGTGTATGACAGCTGTCTGATTTCCATTGAGTATCCAGCTAAATGCCCTTTTACCACTTTGGAGGCTTCTCTTTATCATGGGTAGTATACAGTACAGGTAGTTTTACAGATACATGTATAAAGGAAAGAACAACGGGTCGGCGTGATGCTTGTAAGCAGCATAGGCAAATTACTGGTAGGCCTACTCTCCAGGGATGCATTCGTGCATCATGACGACAAGGGCATAGCGCGTTCAACCACTATGCAGCCCTCCGGCAGCCCTTAACCATAATGGAATATCACTTCAGATATGACTTTTGTCATCATGATGCACCAATGCAGCCCTGGTGAGTCACTTGCCAAGGCTGCATTGGAATGTATCGATCCCTTAATAGGGTTGGCATGATACTTGAATACAGCACTGGAGAGTTGCTGGTGTTGTGAAGACTGGAACAAACCTCGTGCAACACTTAAGTCAATAGTGATTCTGTGTTCCATTTGCATCACTATTATATCAGTAATATTGACATTAATTCTATCCTCCTCGTGCAACAGCCTCCATGAATCCGCTTGAATAGCTCTTGTTAGATTTTAAAGTGCAGTTACTTTAAAAGGAAGAAGTTCAATTGGGAGTTTAACCAGTTATATACATCTGATTAATTACAAAACACTAGACAAACACGGAAGGGACAAACACTTTCTAATACTTACTCGCTAGTGATTACCGTTGAATGTATATTGACAATTGAAAACTGGCTAATGATACTGACGTATAGATGATGGTTGACATAATGCCTGATGATAATGATAATGACTTCACGTCTACTCATATGTTAATTGGCTAATTAATACAACTGAATATAATCTTAGCAACCACAAGTGACTCCCGTGGGTACTGTGATTGTATCTTGAGATATATCATAGCCCCAATGTACTGGTTTTAAATGATATAAGATACAACACGTGGCACCAAGAAGTCACTACTTTTAGATTAGCACCTCGCTTCATGTGGTAGAGGCACAGTCCAGAAAAAAAAGATTCATCAAGCTAACATTATGTCGAAAAGAAAATATCTTAACGACATGAGTTGTGTTAGACCTTAAGTGGCACAAGGAGTCTAGTGGCATTTCAGATTTTGCATTGAGCTCAATGGCCAATGACTGCCAATGACAATTGATCAGGTGTGCATCATCCCGCTATAACTCTTATACCCATTCTAGTATCATAATCTCCCCATCGTGTGTAATATATTTTTTCACTAGTTCGGTGTCATCACCCAACTATTCTTCATGGGTCTCGGCGTAACCCAGATATTCACCAAATGTAATCACACATACCTACATGTACACCAATATTTTACCTCTTTCATCAAGTTCAGGGAGTGCAATTAACCTTCATCAAGCTCGGAAATCAGAGATGTCTGCGTCCTGTCTTCCGGGTTGTTTTCAACTGGACCAAATTGCAATTTTATGTCATACCAAGCTGGCATTTATTAATTGGCCCCTAAGGAGCTTACATTGAGAAGGTGGTCCTTTTAGTACTCGCTTTTCTCACTTAATCCATGCAATCAAAATATGATTTGGCCAATACATTGAAGTATTTATATCAGTAGGTGTCAGTACCTAGTGCTCACCTGTGTTTGGTACATATAATTCCTTTAAGGATAACTTATATCGATTCCAGGCTTCATTTAAATGTTGATGGATAACGACTGTGAGTTAGCAGTGGATTACTATACTACTATGACGTCACATTTACGGTCGTTTATTTACATCTTAAATGGCAGATATTACATTGTAAATTGTCTAGATTACATTGTAAATTGCCTAAATTACATTGTCAAATAAATTTGATATCTCCTCAAATGTTAATTGTGGTATAAACGATATGATACCGATGTATATCTAGCTGTGATTATCATTTGGCCTGGCTAATGCACTCATGGCCGCTCACCACTGCACATGCACACGTGTATTGCTAACAGGAGGTCACATATAAGGGTTTGTACCGATGGTATTTCTGAGAGTTGGCTCAGACTTATAAAAGGTGGCCTTCTGCCAGCACATCAGCCAAAATGTAGGGCGCACCGCAGGGCAAATATCTATATACATCTAAGCCTTTGTTATATAGACCGTTTTATACAACTTATGGTGGTACCACCCTAAATGCCTAGTCGGGCCTCGGAAAAATCAACGTCACATACCTTGCCGTGAGACCTAAGCAGTGTATGAATACTATATATGGCCGTTTCACCCCCACAACCCTCCACTGTTTAGATGGTACCAATAAAATATTTAGCCTGGACTATAAACAAACACCTCCAGATTACTATGATCCCAAATACGCATACATTTGATACTTTTACCCCCACCCTGAGGTCCGAATTCCCAAAAATAACAAATTTTCTGAGGGACTATTTGGCCATTCTACCCGGAAGTGGCGGATTTAGGGTGGTACCACCTTAAATCAGGGTCAAATCCAGGGGTTGCAATGGGAGAGTGCGTCCCTTCCCCTTAGTCTGTAGTTCAGAGTTAACCTGCTTATCTTAGAGTGTTGGTTTTACAAACAAAGTTTGGCTCAAACTAATACAAGGCTTTACACCATAAACTAAAACACTGAGTTACTGTAATAGCACTGGCAAAAACACTGAGATAACCGTTGACCGCCACTGTTAAAAAAACGGTGAAAGTTATGTCCCGAAAGTTTCCAGTGATTTTTTTTTACAGTGTAGATACAGTGTTTGCCACGTCTGGATTCTGCTAGAGATCTTGTCTCACTGTGAACTCAACCTGATGATTACCCTGATTCCGTTGGCATCGCATCATCATTGCAGCCTTCAATGATTGAATCAGCTTTGGAAGGTCCAAGCGGACAACTTGGCTCGATTGAATGATTTTGGAGGAAGTAACCGAAGGGATCAGAAATAAAAGCTATCATGAGCTCAATGGCTTGAGCACATCCTTGGTAACACGTTGCAGTCCATATGGCAGAGAATACTTGTTTTGGCACGGCTATTAAACTATTTGAACTTATTGGACTTATAAATAGCTGTAGTTTCTTGACAGGTTTATTTGTGTACACATTCATAGGTTTGCACAATGCTGGTGGGTTGGGATTTCAAATCGACGTTTGCAAATAGTTCTGCATCATATTGGTTAGTTTTATGACTAAATGAACAATGCAATAAAATGTTATGGTATGATATTTGATATCAAAAAGGTCTTTTAACTGTTTGAACAAACGGTTTTCATAGTAAGGGTCATATGTAATTCCATTCTATTAATCAATGTACACTAATTATGAATGTTTACATGGGATCTATAGACACAAACATACAAAAGAATAGGGGGCATGATTGAATTGACATTGTTATAACTTACCAAAAACTATTTGCTTTGGCTCAACTAGAACGTATATAGGTCTCCGCTGGCAGATCGTTATGTTAATCAGTTAATGATGATACTGGTATTATATGTATAAAGTTTGTGATGCGTACAAATTATGTAAATGTAGGAACAGGAATCTACCTAGGGCTGTTCATCCGAAAGAAGGGTTCGCCCAGGAAAAATCCACTTTAAAATTGATATCATAAACTTTATTTATATCAGAAAATATCCCTTACAGTTTTTTGTTAAATGGCTTGATGTATATGGGTGGGTATTCCCTATCCAACTAAGCGCTATGTCTCATGTCTTGAAGATGAATCTACATAGTTTTAACAAAATGTTTGAAATGGTAATGTCACACCGGATGGAAGCAGAAAATTAAATGGAATGTTTTGTATAAAATTATATAAGATTATATCATTTATAAACCAATATTTGAAATAAATATAGTTTTCCCTGCATTTTAGGTCATGGTGGCGGCGCCCCCTGGTCGATGAAATTGATATTAAATCTCTCACGGATTATCATACCCCGAGGTCGCCTCTGGGGGTAGGCCTCACTTATATGGGTGGACATTGCCACCCCAAAACTGTGTGATATTGCTCTATGCTGTTTGACTCAATGAAATCACGGAACATTATGGGTCATTATCACACAACATGGTACACTCAACATTTGTTCTATGATATTACATAAAATAAGCCCCATAAAGTGGACGTTTCAGACGCGATATTCTACGCTGAAACAGGAATTGTATGAATATGCTGATGATATATATATATATAAATTCTAACAATCCTATTTATATCTTTTCAATCCACATTTCTGTATACCTTTCTCGTGCCAGGTCTTTTAGCAAAGTCTGGAGTCTCTGGACCAGGCGGTTTGCCATGTTTGGGAAAATGATGCGAGTAAGCACTTAGGTTCTAACAGCAGAGAGCATAGCAAGCTCCCACACTGGTGACCAGGGTAGAGTCTAATGGCTGACTAGCATAATATTTTTATAGCTTGGTTCTAATTGGCGTGCTCTATTGCTCCGACCAGACCTCGTTTACATATGAACTTAAGGCGTTTTATTAGCGGCAAACTTTACTTTATGTAGCAAATGGATATTGGGGGCAATAGGTGGCGATGGCTGACACACCTGACCGGAAAGATCAACCATTATAACCAGACTGTGAACATTATACATTTTACACCTCAAGCTATAGGTAAACATTGAGCTCTTATTGGGAGGGTTGCCATTTTAGATATAGCACGAGAGGGAATATTTTTGCACTAAGAAAATTATCAAGACGATGCGAATTTTACCATCTACTGAACATGAGTTACAACATGATGAGTTATAAATCTATCCACGTTGAGAACTCTTGAGCAGCAGGGTCATTCAACAAAAACACTCGACAGAATGTATATTTTTGGCTTAAATACATTAAACATGTACAAATTATACACCGTTATGGCCATCTATTATGCTTATACCGAATGCTATTATTTGAAATTTTGAAAGCTGTGGAATGTTGAAAGAAAACGTTCACTTAGTCCAAATTACCATTGTTACAATTAACCAGCAAAACAATGTCCAAAATCACAAACTTTTAAAGGCCAATCGTACATTGTGAGCAGACATGCATGTTTAGAATATTATTTAATGTAGATCGATGTACACACACACAGAAATGTGAGCGTCACTGTCGCCAAAACCACCTAATTCTGCAGATTTAAGTGCTTTTGGCGACAGTGACGCTCGCATTTCTGTGTGTGCATAGTCTAGACCTGTTGCTGGTAGCACACACAACACACAAAGAATAGTGAGAGGGTCATGCAGCTGGATTCTCGTTTCAGAGTCAGACATTGCATGACTCCCTTGTTAAAGGAAGATTGACATGACTCCTTCTATGGAGAGTCAGATACATATTTCCTTTCCAACCTGATTTAGGAACTATCAGACTCCTTCTCTAAACTAATTATATAAAGAGCATCAATGAAGCACGCAAGCAACATAATTGTTCAAGTTGATGTAACATGTATTGAGATGAGTAGGTCTTTATGTTAGGCTAGATTCCATGACCATTTGGGGTGAAATTTCCTTTAGGAGCCCTAATGGCCCCATCAGTAATGTCAAGTCAGTACATAATGTCCAGTTGGTACCTCGTGTCCAGTGGGTACCTAGTGTCCAGTCGGTACCCAATGTCCAGTCGGTGCATAATGTCCAGTCGGTACCTATATATAATGTTGGTACCTAGTGTCCAGTCAGTACCCCAGTTGGTACCTTATGTCCAGTTGGCAGCCTCCCTCAACTACTCTATTCCCATACACACACATATCCCTTTCTCCACATTCCTCCGATCCCCCACCCCTCCTTCCTTCCCACCAACCCAGTCTCATTCGCCCACATAACCTCCCATTCCTTTCCTCCCTCACCTCCCCTTCTTTCCTATTTGAGCACTACCCTACCCTCACTCTTATATACAGAGAGACAGACAGAGAGGAAACGAGAGACAGAGACAGAGACAGACAGACAGACTGAGGCAGAACTCACTCATCAATTCTAGTACTGATGCCTGCAGCAGATCATCCTTTCTGCCTAACTGCTCTAGAGGGGACACCATGTTAGAACAGTCTGAGCAGCCAGGCAGAAAGAGGGATCTGCATGCATGGTTAGACCAGCTCTACCAGTTGGTGTCATCCACCTGCCTCCACACACCTCCACACCCACACACTCACACTATCACAGGCAAACATGCATGAATGACCTGCATTCATTCAATGTTTAATATAATTGAAGATATGTATGGCACGCCGTTTGGGTAAAGTTGCAGGAGCAGCAGAGAAGCTCCTCTCAAGCTTTCAAATGCTTCAACAATCAAGTCAATCGGACCAGTGGTTGCTGAGAAATCTCATTTTGAATATCTTCGGGAAGAGGCAAAAGTTCTGCCGAGACTTGATCTGCCTAGAACACATTAACTTCTATCTCCTGAATTGTTGCTCTTAAAAATAAGGGAGTAAGTAGAAATCAAAGGTGAATTCGAGGGCTACCAGCCTGAACTTTGGTGGGAAGGGGGCTCTAAGTAGCAAACCATTTTGCCACCACAATCCCAGTACACGCACTATTACCTGTTTATGCCAGGAACTGGGGACTCAGGATCTGTGCTGGTAACTGGGGACCATGCTTTGTGATGGATTTATAGGAGCTCTACAATGCTAATGATTGCAGTGTCTTAACTTCTAAAAGGGTAATATCACTCGCATGGGTGGCCATATTGACTATTCATATGTCTGCCATAGCATCGAGAATTCCACCTGGAACTGGGTACTCGTAGCCTTCAGTGTGTGGAAGTGTGTGAGGTCTCAATTAAGTGGTGAGGTCTCAATTAAGTGGGGACCCAAGTCCCCAGTTAAATTTCAAGTCCCCAGTTCCAAGATTATTTTCCTATCAGGAATTCCACCTGGAGCTGGGTACTCAGCAGCCTTCAGTGTGTGGCAGTGTCTGAGTATGAAAAGTGGTGGATTTTTCATTGCAACTGGGGACTTTTGCAGAAACCAATTTTTTGGGTATCACAAAGCTATTTCCTGCCCAAAACAGGTTTCAATTGAGCGGGGACTCAGTCAAGTCCCCACTTAAGTTTCAAGTCGCCAAGTCATTTTCCTAATTCGAATCCCAGACATTCATGTTTGAATCAGCATATACACAATGTGTTGTGGACATTTATACTCGGGCAAGATCCTTTACGTCCTTCATATGACTTTGCACTCACACACAACCCATCACATTCACAGCGCATCACGTGGCAGTCATGATGCTGAAACCCCAACAAAGCCACCACGGGCGAATTGGTGGACGAATATAAAGATTTTGCAAATTATCCATAGATCATTTCTTTATTCACTTAATCATTACGATCCACCATGTGGGCTGTCACCGCCATCAGCTAGCACTATCCAGGCCCGCGCATGCGCACTTTTGCCGACTGGTGGTGGGCGGTGGCGGTGGCTGTAGAGTGGTATAGGGAGAGGTCGGCGAGGTGGTAGTACTGCGGACTGCAGTGGAGATAGGAGAGGTAGACAGTGGTATCGGCACAGTGTCTGCTGGTCGCTAACCAAGGCTGTAATGGCGGCGGCCTTAATAGTTGTAGCAGTGTCATATTGCTGAGTACTGACACTGGTTGTCGCCGTGGAGGATCCTGCTCGGCGCTGACTGGGGTGGACTGGACTGGAGGAGGAGGAGGAGTGCGCGCTTAAGGCCGTGCGTTAATATTAACGGTGTGGTGGTGGTGGTGGTGGAGGTGGTAGTGGGCGCGGTGCTAGTAGTAGTAGCCGCTGGAGTTTTATTAAGCGGACGCAGCGTATAGTTCAGGAGTTGTATATGTATTAACTCCTGTGCAGCCGCGTCGTCTCCAGGTCCAGGCTGCCTTGTTATAAAGTTGGCCGCGCCCGCTGAGAACTACTCGCCGCCTCCCAGCCTCCTCTATCAAACCAGGGACAACTCCCAACTCCTCCAGGGAGCGCCAACCCAGGAGAAGCCAGCCGCCGCTGCCAACCACCGCTCTCGTCCTTATTTCTTGCCACGTGTTCCTCCTGTTGGTGGCGAGTACCCGCCGACGGAACACCAAAAGCCGCGACCGCCGCCGCCGCGACCCACCGTCCTCGATCACCGGAAGAGACCATATCCACCCACCCACTGGTACACCAGAGGGATACAGGCTGCCTCCAAGCCCTTGTCTCCCCTTGAAGGCCAACCCCCCACATCACCCCCATCCCGACATCCCGCCCAGGAGCGCATTGCCTGTACCCCAACCCACATCCCCATCCTCATTAGTATACACACATTAAGTGCAGTAACAGCCAAGCAAAAAGAGGAGTATTGTAGTTCTAGCCGAGTGAACTAGTAATGAAACAGTAAGTGAAGGAGAGATAGAGAAAGAGGGCAAAGAATATACATATTGAGCAAGAAGCGAGCAGTTCAGAGCTGCTCCTTCTACTTATTAAAACACAGAGAACCTAAAGCAAAGGAAGGGAAGGACAACCCAATCAGACGGCTGACAGACAGGCCATAGAGGAGAGTGAGAGCAGAGAGAAAGCTACAGCAGAAGAGCAAGAAAGCAGAGAGGAGAGAAGACGAGGGAAGAGCAGGAGTTCTTACCCCCCATTCTTCAGTTCTAGAAGCACCACTGCCGCTCCGCTCTGGTCACCTCCTCCCCCCTCCCACCCCTACCTCACCCCTCACCGTTGCGTCCTCTGGTGGCCGGAGCGGGAAGCGTGGCGGTGGTGGCTAGCAGGAGGGTCGGACGGAGGCTCATGGCGGAGGGAGCTGGAGGAGACTAACTACCACTGTACTGGAGGTAGCCGCCGCTACAGTCTGCGTCTCAGCTTATACGACGCCCTGGACATGGGATGTACGTCGCAAGATGAAAGATTGTGTTGTCCTTTTCATCAAATTTTGCTTTCTGGCTGGCCTTCTAGGTGAGTACATGTTTCATTTTTGATAACTATAAATTGGCGTGTATACAAGGGGATGTGGGGTGCGAGGGGGGAGGGTATACAACAGTGGTCTGCAATGTGTCGCAGATTGATTTTTGCCAGGTTAAATTGTTTCTTATCAATAAGCTTGTATATTTTGGATTGAAATGTACCATTGCAGAGGAGGAACGCTTGCCTATATGATAATCCAAAAATTATAATTGGCAAGTCAGGATGTGAGAGGGGTGAGGGAGTAGACGCCACCATATCTATGATGGGTCGATGTGGAGTAGGCTTGGAAGGGGGGGGGGGGGTAGAGAGGTGGGTATATCAGAGGTGAAGCAGCAAGGGGGACATGTCAGAACGAGTTCAAACAGTGGAGAATTACATGCGGTGGACGTCCATAAATCTGTGGGATTGGATCCACAAGAAGGGGAAGAAGGCAGGAGGCAATGAGGGGGGAGGGGGTGGATACATGCAGGTTCCCTAGCAGGGAGCCGCCGGTGTATACCTAGCCGGTACGATGTGGGAGGGGCAGGAGGCCTCTCCTACACCCCTCCCGGCTCCCTCTCCCCTTCAGGCCCGACCCCTCACCGGGAGGGGCACAGCAGGCTGACTGGGCCCAATCAGCCCTCCCGGCAGGGGATTGACAGCGTATTACCTGCCTACCGCCGGATCTACCTTTAATTACAGGTAACTCTACAAAACAGTAGCAGGTAGCCCCGACAACACCAGGCTATATGTACCAGCTGATGCATTCCAGCATGTGTTGACTTTGGAGCAGGTCTTCTGAGAAAATGAGAATGAGAAAATATGTCACACGTCTATGCCACAGTTGTATAAGATATGTCACAATTATGTATAAGATATGCCACACAAGTCTGCATAAAACATATTATATTGATATGTCTAGTGGAGTAAACACACTATGATGTGTTATATGCACACACTAAACTGCTAAATGCGCAACACGGGCATCCAATTTGTGAGAATAGCCCCGATAATTATGACAACAGGATTGGGTAGTGGAGTCCCAGCTATATACCCAACGTTTCACAATATGATGGACTCCTACAACATTAAACTGCGTAGAATATAGTTCTATGGTCAACAGTTCTAATATAGCAAGCACCACACATGATCAAACAGTGTCACACAAAACTCTGGTGGTCAGCCCCTGGTTATTTTTTAGATGTCGTTCTACATGCTTGTACTATAGAAAGTCCACTGCAGGGTGTATGCAGTTTACAGACATTGTAAGGAACAGTAAATATTTTACCTATACATAGACAAGGATTAAGGCTAAATGAAACGTTTCTTTAAACTTAAAGTATGTTCAGTTGCATGTGAAACATACATTTCTTTAGATTTAAACTAGAAACCTTAGCTACTTGTCCTACTCCTGATGGTACTAGAAAAAATACACACCAGGTAGAACATTTTGTGCTGGTGTTATTCTCTGAGGATGATGGAATTTGCTCACTTGGAAAGATATTTTTTTCTTTTTTGTCAAACTATTGTAGAGCATATTTATAATATTATTACATGTGTGAGTGGGAGACAAATCATGATGACCCAACTTTCATAGTATTGCCTGGAGTTTTCATTGCTTCCCGACTACGCCTATGGCTGCACTTTCCCATGATTGGTAGACTTATAGCTTATCAAATGCCTTTCCCTCTCACACCATGTCTATGTGGTGTTGGAGGTTAAAGAACTGCTTTGGTAAATGTGTAGGAGCTGGATTTCTATATATTTTGGCGCATCTCATAGATTCAATCATCATGGATACAATCATCCAATTAAGGTAGACCGTTGGCCTACCTTTTTACTTGTGAAAAACTGAAACTGTATGTCTCCTCTGCAAAGTCAATGGGACGTTAAACTACACAAGCACACAAAAAGCTGGCGGGGGGTGGGGGCTAGTAAACCCTAAAACATTCTCTTATTGAACCTTTTTTAATGCTATCATTTTTAGAAGAATTTTATAATGGTCCATCGTTGTTACCCAGAAGCTGAACTCTATATCCCAATTTGTACCACTAACTGATCCCTTTCTCGGACAAAAAAAACACAATATGTCTGCGTGTACTTTATCGACACCTTTGTGATATTCCATATGAGGCTTGTCCACAAGAGCCAGCGGGTAATACTACCAGCTGATGGTAGGGTCGACATGGTAATTGACCAAGATGTATGCCCAATCATGAGATGATAATCTCCCACAATCTCCCAGAATAGCATCATCCTGGGGGAGTATGCTTGATCCCTGCTTATCATCCTATCCGCCACCCCCACCCCTCAGTCCTCCTTCCATACCCACACCTCAGATGGTCATATTACAGCCCATTGTTACATGGCATTGTTACAGTGCCAGTAAGGGGATCAGCCTGACATCTAGTGGCAATACTTCAGGGAGAAATGCCACCTATGTAGAAATATTAATTAGAAAGTATCTCAAAACTCCACTTCTTTCCTAACTCGATGGTGTGCTTTCCTATCCACTGTACCTGAGAGTATTGTTCCGTTACCTCTTCCCTGCTTTGAGTTGTTGTCTTTTTACTTGCACATCCACTTTCTACCTCCTTTCCTCTCCTCATTTCGGTCCGCTCTCTCCCCATTGCTTCTTTGGGACTGTTTAAGTATTATGTCGTTCCAACTGTGTATGGGGGTGTTCAGAGGGTGATGACACTCTGAAAGAATATCAGGGATGGGTTAGGGGACTAGGGTTTATATGAGGATTGATGAACTCGTTTTCTAGCTTCAGAGACATTCAGTGCGAAAGGTTTGCTGCCCCTTCAGTTACAGTCGGAGCTGAGCGAGGAAAGGGTTCATTTAAGTCTTGAACTAAGTTGGTGTTCACACGTGCACCACACTATGAATCAATGTCATTCCCTAAAACGTTCCACCAGAAACTTCTTTCCTCTGTGTGTACCTTCCCCTCCATGCAGGAGATGGGTTGGGCTACAATCAAGACCTTGATGGATGAACAAAAGTGAAGACTATGGAATTACTTGTGCTTTGGTTTAGACTTTTATACCCGATTGCAGTCCAAATTTAGTGTAGGAGACATAATAATTAGGGTTACGTAAACAAGGAAGTGCTAGCAGGGGCATGAGGTAATTTCAAGAACCAATGGCTTAATTACTTACAACTTTGCATGTCTAAGAATTCAAGACTGCATTGCATAACGTATACACTGATATTCTTTGGCTCTCTGTACGATCAATCTCTCAGTCACTATAATAGCCTAACCAAGTGAGTCATTTCAATGAGTTTTAGGCTAAATCCTTTTGAGTAAGGCTTTAGTCACATTATGTTCTTTTGCCTCAGTCATTTTTGAATAGCACTTGGTCATGCCTGACCTATGTCAGACTGAGGGCCGGGGCATTTAGCTTTCCTGTGTATGTGGTACATACTATGTGTCATTGAAATCTATGAGCAGACACATAGGACATAAATATGTATTGGAAGTAGCCTATACATGTGTATGACCTGTGTCCGTTGCTGCTAAACACCAGAGAGAACTTATGGGTGTTGTGCAGGGCTTGCAGGAAGAGCAGTTTGAGTGGTTAGATAAGGCTGATGTTGAAGTAACAACAATTCCCCAATATACATATAAACTATTGGAGGTGAAACAGCAGTGAACTATATGGATTACAGAGTTTCTCCTTGCATGATATACACCATAATCTCGAATTCTACGTATGGTCAATGTCCAGAATTGATGATAAAAGATCACAGAAGTGGAGGAGTGACAAATTTCTGAGCATTGATGGTGTCACACTTGAATAGCCTCTATCCAGAAGGGCTCGGTTATGTTCTCTTTAGGTATGCTCTCTCTCTTTCTCTCCCCCCTCTCTCTCTCTCTCTCTCTCTCTCTCTCTCTCTCTCTCTCTCTCTCTCTCTCTCTCTCTCTCTCTCTCTATTTATCTCTGTGTCCGTCTCTCACTGTCTGTCTCTCGTCGGTTTTATTCTCTCCTTGATCCATGCCCCCTCAATCAGAGGTCCCTTCTCATAACTCAACTCACTATTCCGCATTAGCAAGATGTCCTGTGTACAGCGCCATGTTGATTGGTACCAGTGTAACCAGTGTAATCTCCAGCAACCATCTCAGCCAAATCTCGTGGCCGAGATTAGGGTACAAGCAGGGTGCAGGTATTGTGAATAGGTTGTACCTGGACACTCCTAATGTCACCTGTGTCCAGTATAGTGTAGTGGTTAGCACTGTGGACTCATGATTCAGAGTACCTGAGTTCAAATCTCTTCCAAGCAATGCCTGGTAATCAAATTCATAAGTGAAGCAATTTTAGAAACAGAATACATTATTCACAATACTAAAGAAAATTTAGAAATATGTGTTTAAAGGACACAGTGTTATTTGGCCTGGTAGGGATTTGAACTTGGGCTCCCAGCATTATGAGTCCACAGTGCTAACCACTACACTATACTGGACACAGGTGACGTTAGGAGTGTCCAGGTAAAGCTGGTTGGAGTGCCCCCCCCCCCCTGGGCCCCCCCCCCCCAATGAAGATTTGCTTCCTACGCCTCTGCTTCTGTCCAATGACCAAACTAATGGCACTCATCTATAATGACTAAATAGAGCGTCACCCTCACCTGCAACTATTCCCCATTGGTTACACGTCAGATACTTATCAGTTACTGGCAATTCTATAGGCTGCAGCATGGTCAGATGGTTAGCTGGTGGAGTAGCACTCTTCCAGCTCTAGTCTAATATAAGACTCTGCCCAAAGGCTCTGACTATAGGAACTCTCCTGTGGAAGAAGGGGTGAAGACACTGAGACAGTAATATTTTGCTGCTCCCCTATCCCTATGATTGCATAATTGAAAAATAACTCTCATGAATGCCTTGAGGTGTCTTTTCTATGGGAGAATTTCGACCATAAAGAAATGATTGATAATTCTGAAATTCAAAAGAGCAGCTCTCCACTATTCCTTTATAATATTTGAATTGAATGAACTTTGTACGGACTATTATTTCTAAAGTATAATGTAGGTTATGACAGAGAGGAAATAGTGCCAGTAGTAGCTGGTGAGATAGTGAGGCCAGTGAGATTGCTGGAGTAGGTATTGTGGGAGGAGGAGTTGGGGGTGGGATGAGTAGGAGTGGGAGGGGGCCCTTTCCAGCATTCACAATGGAGGAGAGGGACATGGACCCTGGTCTTATCTCGCTAATGACCAGTACCTAGTCCTGCCCCCTCGGCCTAATAGGGACCATTACTCGGACCATGCGCCATGAGGGATGTACCCCAAGAGGAGGGGGTGCTTCAGTCTATGGGGAGAAGCCTCAAGGACATCTCCAGCTCCGCCCTTCTATAGTTTACCTGCATACCTCCAATTGATTAACAAAGTGATTTACATCCAGCTTATGCTCTATATATATATGGATGTATAGGGAATTCCCAAATATATACATAAGCACCGATTCGACCGTCCATCTCAACCGCTTAGTGATGTTAAAGGGGTTTCTTTCGCACAACTGATCAATTCACCCCCACCCATTTTCCTCCCAGTTCCATTTCTTTTCCGATACAACCAACCCTTTGCGTACGATATTTACATACAGTCCGTGAATATTTTACTGATCTGCCCCGCTTTGAGAACTTCCAAGGCTAATCAGCGGCCGCCATTGAGACGCTGCTGGCACCAGAATGTGGCTGCGTCTCTGCTGTGGCGTCCCGGGAGGGGTCGCTGGCGTCTGTCGCTGCTCTCCGGGTGCCCTGTCCGCCGCGATGCGCTTCCCTGGTTCCCGGCGTCCCTGACACGTCCGCTGGGACCGGGAGGGTCCCACTGCCGACATGGACAGCACGCCTGGTACCGGCGAGAGCTGGTGTCAGCTACCGGCGTGTGGCCTCAGGTACAAGGTCTGCCTGCCGGCGACCAGCGAATCTTGAAGGCTTTCTTACCTCCCATCCTGAAGACTTCCTTCCCCTACCCCCACCCACCCAACCACCCCACCACAGACACACTGATACAACCTCTCTGTCTTACTGGTGCAATGGATGGAGTCACCAGCTTGTTCTCTAATTGTGAACTACACTCTTTCTAAACGTCCCCAGTATGCTATACACGAAAAAGGTTTTTTCGTCAAAAATATTGCTCTAACTTTTAAAAGTCATGAAACGCAATAATCATTATTGCTTTCTGGAAAATGGAACCAATGACATCCTGTTTAATCTAGGAACCCAGCCCCCAATAAGTGGCTTCTTTTGAGGCGATGAAACTGAGCCGAATCTGAGTGCTTGTCTTGGCGACATTGACTCTCACATATCCTCTGTATACCTTGAAACAATGAATTGTTGGCTTTTGGAGCAAGACGTTCCTACTACGGTAAGCCACAATGTGCATTCTTTTTTAAGCTAAGATGTGTTTTCTATTCCTTCAATCCATGAAGTGCCTTCATTTTGTGGCAGGATATGCCTTCCTCCACAAACCATGAAATCTACAGAAGAATCCGGGATATATGCCTATCAATGGGAGAAGCCACAGTCCACCTCAGGTGAATTCAATGCTTTTGTTTTTGGAGCAATGTTGTGGCTTCATTTTAGATACCAGGTCGTTAGATCGTTGAAAACTTAGACACTATATTCAATCTGTGGTTTTCCTTTGAAGCCATGTATCATTCCCTGGGATACAAAATCATCATAACATCTCCCCAGGATAAAGTGAGCTGACTTTATTCTGTAGCCCGGATGTTGATCATCTGGACCCATCATGCGTCCTTTGATGGATGCCATTATTTAACTCCCTCAAGGTTGAAATTTAAGTCATGTCTTCACACTTAAAGTAGGATGTGGCTTTATTTATGTACACAGTGTACCTTTTGCTTCAATACCAAGATTTTGGTGCCGAGTGTATCCTCATTACAAGGCCATGAAGTGCCTTCCTTTTGCAAGTAGGATGTGTCCCCTTACTGAGTCATGAGGCACCTTTCCAGGTGAAAAATCTTGAAGTACCGTTCCATGGGCAGGTGCCTTGATGTGCCTTTCTGTAGTGGAAGTCTTGAGGCGCTTTTTCAGGGGAGAAGCCATGAAGTGCATTTCTATGGGGGAGGTCTTGAAGTGGCCTCCCATGGCAGGGGTCATAAGGCACCTTTCCATTGGAGAAGTCTTAAAGTGCCTTTTTATTGGCAGAAGTCATGAGGTATATGCCTTTCTATGGGGAAAGTCGTGCAGTGCCTTTCCGTTGGAAGAAGTCTGGGGCAGAAGCCATGAGGTGCCATTCTATGGGAGGAGCCTTGAAATTACCCAGTACCCTGCCTCCATGATATATACACACATGTCACCCGGTGTTGGGTTACTCTGATTCTCCTCTAGTCAAACTACAAGATATGTTTTCTCCATAACCATGCACAGGATAGGGCGTTCTGTGGCCACATTGTGTTGACTTCACTGTAGGTACAACCCTGACTAGCTGGCATTTGTCCACCTTAATATCATTCATTGTATCCCCCGGCCTTGAATAGATTCTACATTGAGGACAGCCTTTAATTTTAATCCATTTGCCTATGGTTCATGATTGATCTTGGCCCTTCGCACTAGAAGGGGACATGTGCTGTATTTAGCAGTAGGGGCCCTACCAGAGTAAGAGCAGCAATGACACCCAAAGGGACCTAGCATTCAGTCCACTGCAGAAACACTCAAAGTATGATGTAATTGCCGTACTAATTACACTCCATTTTATCACTTTTAGAACTAAGATACAACACTATGTCTCAGAAGCCCTTGAGTTATGAATATTCATCAGTCAATAAAATGAATTTACACATAAACCCTGCACAGCCCAAAATAATTATCTCATTTCAAGAAAATAAGATTATTAAACTCGACTGGCGGACAAACCACTTGTTTTAAGAAAATATTTTTGAGATGATTATTTTTGGCTGTGTGTATACCAAGGAACCCAATCCGCAGAGGACCACAACATGGAAACCTAGCCCGCATTGTTTATTATAGTCAGGTTGGCGATACCCAAGAACAAAATTCAGCTGAACATTTTGAGAGGAAACAGGCAACATGTCCCATATGTTTTATTGATGTGTGGGTCTGCAGAAAGAAAGTTGTTGCCACCATGGCATATGCCTTGGGTTGCGGCCATCTTGGATTTTGTGTCTGGAGGCAGATAATACACCCTTTTACATGTCTCTGTTTCTAAAGAAGATATTAACATGTCTTGTGTGTTTCTGGGATCCAGAATCCAATTAGCTTATCTACATTTAAGTGCCACTGATATCAGTCCATTTTTATTATGTTTGCTTTACATCTATAAAGCTCCTGCAACCAGGGCTCGGATTAAACGTACCGGTATATATTCTTACTTGAAGTCGAAATGACAGAGCATAGATATTATGTTTAAAATATCTATTCGTGAAAGGAAGTATTGAGAAACAATTGTCCTTGTTCTCAAGGAAAATAGGCTAGAAATGTCGTTGATATTCCATTTACAGTTCAACCTTTAGTATACTGCCTACAGCATAAAAATCTATTTGAATCTACTAATACGATTTGGTGAAGGTGTTCTCGTGGATGCATCATCCGTAAACTCAGACTTTTTTTTCTAAGGGAGTGCATTAAACAAATTGAACACTGATCCTCTAGGCGGCCTCTGTGTATTTCCATGATAGACTTTGGCTCCATCACTACACAGACTGCCCATCAGCACGTCTCTTTTTTACCATTCACTTCCATTTCTTGGCCAAATATCGATCATCCTTGTGAATTAATAGGATTCCAAATAAATCTGTTCTAATACATTAATGCATTGGGAAATGCTTGGTTTTGAAGATGGTGGCAATCAGTTGGTGCCTCTCAGGGCACTTATGGTTTGGACTTCTTATGCCTGGAGTTTGCATGGAGGCTTACTACTCTGCCTTGACAGGCTACTGGAGTTTGTTGGTGACACGCAGGGAGCCGACTAAAGCCCCTTCCTCCAGGGAGTGGAGGGCCGACTCTGGGCGAGCCACAAGAGGGAAACTTTGAGGCTCTGCGAGAGGGGAGTTATGCTTTTTTACCATCTCTAGTGAATTCTAAATGTTGACAGTTGACGATGGAATGGGTTTGAGTAGTTTGAAATGGTGAAGAAGGTCAGTTCTAAGGGGGTCAATATACAGATCATGGGACAGAGTACAATTAATAAAGCTTATTATTTGGATTATATAATTATATCTGGTATAGATATAACCAGTGATCACCCTCACTCATCTATAAGAGGTGAGCGTGATCACTGGACCTACATAAAATCTGTTCTACATAGAAATACAGGCTATACGCCTATGTACTAGATATTATAGATAAACAGTTACATACATAGAACTGCAGGGATTACTCATTGCTTACAAGTTTGGGATGAAGGCTCTGGGAAGAAACAAGTGTCTAGTGATCATGTATGAGTCAGCTATACTCAATGATTGTTACCATCACGTTTTTGGAAGATGTAACTCAGAATAGTGCGATATAGATATACCCAGATACCCAGTCAAACATCTGCTTGGTGACCAAACCTTTTGAACTTGTTGAATGTTGCGTGAGTACAAGATATCTGCTCTGAGAGTGTGAGTGAGCTGCTGTTCGTGTTGATGTTATAGAGTGGGGATACATAAGCTCAGGAGTGACTGGAGATGCTCATACAGCTAGCAGCCATTTTTCCTTTCCAATTTGGCGGTGGATAGTGGGGCCCGCCGTGGTTGCGCTGAGAGTAACCAGCCCAGGCCAATCGTAGATTCACACCCCCTATTGCCACCGCCTCTCCAGCCGTCGACTCCTCCACCTCCCCCAATCATATTCACCCAAGGATACCCAAGCCATATAGTCAGAGCGATCCCCACCACAGGCCTAAACAGGGCGTTCTGGTGGAGATGGTCTGCAGTGGGTTAGTAGTATTAGTATAAAGGCCTGACACTGTGGTGGTTCGGTCATCTCAGTGACCACGTGACCAAACACTAACATACAGGTAGTTCTCACACCAATCACCAGGCCTATACTAGTGACATCTATTGATTGGTGTGAGAACTACCTGTATGTAGTGTTTGGTCACGTGGTCACTGAGATGACCGAACCACCACAGTGTCAGGCCTTTATACTAATACTACTAACCCACTGCAGACCATCTCCACCAGAACGCCCTGTTTAGGCCTGTGATCCCCACACACCCACCCCCGCCTACTAACCCCACCCCAACTCATCCTACTCGGCCTCACCCCTTCCCACCCCATCCCACTCATACCCACCCGCTTCTACCCACCTTACCCCCACACACACCCACTGTTACCCACATTCCCCCACCCATCCCAAGGCCAACAGCCATGAAGGTTATATACACCTTATATACATTTGTCTCAATCAAAGACACTCCAGATATCGACCCCCTTCCTGGAGAGAATATTGGTGTTGTATATTTTGGCTGGGTATTTTTATTTTTAGTCATTGATGCCATAGACCTGTAGATGTGTATATTGATACGGGTGTTCACTGTGGATAGTCCCTTCATGGTGTACACTTATATTCCACACGGTGTTATAAAGCGAGTAATTTGTGGAAGCTTAGCCTAAGCTTACATGGACATCGGTTTGAAAACAAAGTTAGCATGGTAGCTATCAAAACATAAACATCAACTTCACCTTAAGCCATCGTATATGATATAAACTCAACAAAGTGATATATATATAAGATATTATAACATAACACCTTGAATGCCAAATGACTATACCTAACTCACAAGTACACCTTCCTCGTCAATATTCATGAAATAGGTATCAATAATCGTTTGCCTCAACCGGCTATATCCATTTTTCCTGGCATTCCGCTCATATTCATAAATTCCAAGTTATAAGTCGTTTCATCTCCACTAGCACCAGCCAGTAGGCCTTCTCTGTTTCATCCCAGTTGGAAGTTGATACAGACCCACCACTCACCTATGAGGTCCACCCTTCATTTAGATAAGTTACACCATTTGTCATGTCCTCTGGGATATAGAATGATTAGCTCTGTTATAGCCAATGTCTAACGTACACATGTAGTAGAGTGTTGGTTTTAGATTTATGTGTCACTCACCTAGTCTTCACAAACCTCTATGGTTGATTAATTACACTGGTCTAATGACCTCTCCACTGAGAGAGGTATGGGTATGGATATCAGGTATAACTTCCTTCCTCTTCTGATAACCTGCTGAATAACCCCACTGAGTAGGTCATATAGTACTGAGTACACAGTGGTTAGTTTCAAACCTGCCAATTTGTGTGTTCATGTGCTCTAGCATGTCCTCAAATCATGGTGCCATGAGCGCTAACACTGTAGTGTAAATACTAAAAAACTATTCTACTGCTTAGCTATACATTAACTTCTAACAGTGTAGCTTTGAACAGCGAATGGTGAAGATGTAGAACTGTGGAATGTGCTAGAGACGAGCTAAACTATCCAGTGTCCACCCCTGCCAGGAATTCACCTAGAGATTATCATGGGGCAGGCAGCCAGGCAAAGCAAAAGAGTAAGTTAGTTGGCAGGGCGCTCCTCTGCTTATGTTATCATAGCGGATGGGAATAGAAACATGGAATGCAGAAGGGGTCACAATTACAAAACAATATGGAACGATGAAGTAGAAGAGAAAAACTTGAGAAGACAGAGCAACAGAAACATATAGGAAAAGAGAGAGGTATAAAGAGAGGTAGGGACAACAGGAGACAGATAGAGACTAAGACAGAAGCAGAGTCGGATAGAGGGGGAGGAAGAGAAAAAAGACAGGAACATGCAGGGATAGGGGATAAGGGAAAGGGATAGAAGAGACAGGGACAGGGATAAAAGAGGACACTGGGATTAGTTTCAGCTACAGCTGGCAGTACATCTACCATTACACATGTAACAACGGACAGAAGTTTGATTGATGCGTCTCCCCAGTTGACATGCGCAGCATCCCATAATAATAGTCACGGCTCATTGAAGCCACCATTATAAGGCCATAAGCTAGGTGTATTCGGCACATAGAGGTCGGGCTAATATGGGTTAACCCTTGCCCTACCAACCACCCAACCACCCACCTTCCCACCCTCCTAATCCACCACCACCAACACCCGTCAACTGCCCCTCTCGTGGTTATGAGTCGGGCCCCGTCCTTAATTGACGATTCAATACATTGATCCCTGCCCCATTGAATCCCCAGTCGGCGCTGGCCACTGACCTGGCCGGGGGTAAAGAGCAGCATGTGTGGCTGACGTTTGGCTGGGGGCTTTTTGTGCTGGGTGCACAACAAAACATGGACAAAGATGATGCATGGGGCCGACTGGACGCAGCCGTGGGGGCGAGACAAAGGGGACAATCGACCAAAATCCAGGATGCCTCCGTCAGAAAAATGTGCACGTTAGTGGTGGTTGTTGTCACCTATATAGGTGCTGTTTGTCATCGGTGGGGTGTTAGGGGGTAGGGAGAGGGGTTGGCTATAATAGAAGGTTGGGTTTGGGGACCTGAGGGAATAATATATTGCATGCTCCACTTGGACGTTGGCCCAATGCAATAACATGTTAAAATCACAAAAGATTTTGCGAGAATAACAGTGTTGATTGATTAATGAAGAGTATCCATTTATGCCTACATCACTGGGCATTACGTAGAGATCACCATATATATAATATAAAGTAAATACTGTTCCCTCTTGTGAATCATTTGTATGCCGTGTTGATGTAGGCATGCAAATGATAAAGGCTATATCTACTCACAAATCCAATGAGCGTTCGCCAGTGGCAAGTCAAAGTTCTAAAAATAACACAATAGGCATGCCATACACGTTACGGCCATTGTCATGTGGATGGGATGTTTTCATTCTGATTTCTGTTTGCTTTTATTCAGTCGGAAGTGTGTGCATGGTGTTGATCATTTTTGGATGATGCATATCTATGGCCCCATGCTCCCAACGACAATGATTTTGGGACATAAATCATGATGCATATGGTACCACTATAGCTATAGCTTTCAGGAAATGTGCTGATCTGCATCTATACTTTTGGTGTAAACCCATTTTACAAATGTACTTGCCATATATATAAAAGGATGATTGCTCATCAGTTCAGGTTATCAAAACACAGTTGTTATCCATTCAAACTGTCAGCTATAACAATTTAATATAGGTCACTCAAGGAGAATTCAATTATGTATTATACATACAAATTAATGATAAAATTGCCTGAATATCAAAGTTGAGATAATTCAATGAAATATAGGGATCGGTGGCTATTGTACAGTGGCGTTGTAGTAAGGGAATGTTACTATGTTATTGGTGAGTATCTGATCACCAGTATCGAGTGTAACATATCCCCATAGAGAACAGCACAATGCAGAGCACGTCACTCCCACAGCTTGTGCCTTGTCAAATCTGTATATTAAATGAGATCAGTGAATGTTCATATTGATCTGCATAATCATACCTCTAAGAAGGAGCTGATTTTCAATAATGTAAGCGAAATTTGCAATAATATAGACCCAAACAGAAATGCTTGCGAGATTTAACAAAATTAATATTCAAGCATCCAATGTTAATATATTTTCAAGGAATATGCAGGCACATCATACATCTTTTTCTTAAATTTCTACGGATGCATTTCCATTTTCAAAAGTGATCCTCATCCCCTACCAGGTCATGTGTGTACACGTGGCAACCTGTTGGATAACTAGTAGGCAGATATAAATATAAAACAGAAATCTTTCCCAGATAATCTTGGTTTATTCTAGATATCACAAGGTATACAATGAAGCACGCACGTTGTATGTCCTTCAGTGTACATTGAAACTACTTTAATCTGACCTAGACCTCTCCTAAATACATCTTAGCCACTAGGAACGGTGGGCTTAGAACGTAAAGCCCCAAGATTAGCTTTACCCCCTACTGATCTTATCCTTATAGTACGACAAGTGTTGTATACACGACATATGAACAAGTTTAAATGGGTACCAATGTCAGGCATTGTATACCCACAGCTCAGATGGACAGAAGTATATCGTCCCACAAGTACAAATAAGAACGTCGTGAACGCTGAGAATGTTCTTCTTTCTACTTGTGGGATGATATACCCCTTCGTGTCTCTAGGTATACAATGCCTGGCATTGGTACCCATTTACACCTTTCAAGCCTTTCATGTCTGTACCTTTGCATATAATGGTGACTTAGTTGTACCTATAACATAATTATCATGGAGGAGATGCCATCATATCCCACACTGAAAATATGTCTAATTCTGCATGGATCCCTGAGGATTAATTTAAATCCTAGTTGTGTTGCCAGGATTTAGTGCTTATCCCACACAGTCTGGCTATAATTATATGGCCCTTCGCTCAATAATCTCCAAGGTCAATGCTTAATGGAGACCATCAAATCTGACTGAATCTGCTGATTTTTGTATATTACATAATCGTCATGGGATATTGCGGTATTTATCACATGGTAAACACACGCGCTAGGCGTATACAGAGAAAAGTAAAGGTGTCAACTATGTATCCCACGTGGCTCTGGTAAAATAGAGAGTCCAACTCCTAGTAACACTTGAGTTGACTCTGATAGTACAGAGTCAATTTGAGTTGACACTGATCGTACAGAGGCAACTCAAGTTGACCCTTCATATAATAAGCAGAGTCATTAGCATTTGGAATCTCCATTTTACCACAGCCACATTGGAGACACAGTTGACACCTTTACTTTTCTGTGTGTAAATACTGGAATAGCCGTACAGTGTGGGGCAAATCTCCTTTATTTTCTGTTTGTGGAGCATGGGCTATTTACTTGTTTAAACCACAGTTAGCTGAGAGAACAAAGGAAATGACCTGACTTTATACATGACATGTATACATGTACAGGACTGTATGCGGATGCAATCCGTCAAAGACGGCATTGCACCTAACGCAGCCCATACAGAAATTCTATCCCATTTGGACATAACTAATATTAGGTCATAAATCACAGAAACTGTGCATATGGGGTTTTTACACTTCCCCAGGCCAGCATTCTTAGGATATTCATTTTTTGATGATTTATTTTGTCTTATATTATCGGTATGGATGAGTTCTTGATGTTATATGTGGGTTTACATGGTTAATACTCCATATTTGAAGTTCCATGGGCCGAAAATAGGCCGAAAATGGCCGAAAATTGGTCCATAAATCAATAAAATTAACTTATTTTATCAAATTTTCAAAAAATGGCAGTAGATGTGTGTGATTCTATATTTTCTACTTAGACTTAGAGTTCTTACAGTAAATCTGGACCAAGAATTGTATAAGTGAGAGCATTTTTCCTGTATTTTTCAAGAAATTTGAATTTTGTAAAATGGAATGTCCGGGCGAATTTTTAATAACATTCCCCCCACCACATTTTACCCATAATGCATATGGGCTCATTTTTGTCATTCCAAATTAGAGTTATGCAGTAGTGTATGTATAGTGAAAAAAAAATTGGAATTCCTCTGTAATATTCTTCCTGAGGAGGCCATGACTGTTTTTCCTTCAAAATGGTCAAATTTGTGCACCGGACACCCAAAAATCATTATTCCTGTGCCCATCTCCCATGAATATATTTAACTATGCTAACTATGCTAGTTATTTCCCCCCTACATATGCATAACTGCCCAGTGTATATTACACTAGTTTACATGACATATTCTGGAACAGCAGGTGAAAAGGTTTATTATGTCCGGGCGATATGTCCGGGCGAGATATGTCCGGGCGAGTGACACCTAAAGTTTTACATGAGATCTCACCCAGTTATATTCGGTCTAGAAAAATAGCAGACCTACCCCTGGAAAGAAGAATGTGTGTGGAATGCTATGCAAAAATCCACATCTTGATATCTGCTCTAGATCAATAAATAGGGCAATTTTCGTGAGAGCTGGACACTTGTTATGGGCGATTTTGTAGAAAAAGTAGGGTTGGAAGCCCCACATACAGCATAGGGGGGCCTATAAATGCCCGACTCCCTGGGTAGAACATGTTTTATACTCATCATTTACAAAAATCCCTCTCACAGGTTTCTCTCACATATATATTATATATCTAAACCTAACCAACCCAAAATAAAGGGATGTAACAGGAAAACTCAATAAGCATATATTTGACAAATCCCCCCCCCCCCCACGGCCCCTCCCCAAAGAAATGCTTGTGTAAATAGCACTTATTTTACATTGTCAAAAATATGAATACTTTGATCCCTTTTGGGTTTAATAATATACCAAGGGCTCATGTTCCTTTGTCATCATTATTCACCAACACAGCCCTTGGTGAAGACACTCTACTGTGCTGCATTAGTTCAGAATCAACCCTCATTACCTCGAACGCTTATTACCATTAATTCTCATATACAAGCCTAACCCTTGTATAAACCGCACCCCTAACTGGGGAATCATATAGGCCACGCAGGAGGTCTGAAAATTGCAAATTTAATAATATATTGTGACGGCAATAACCCTCAAGTACTAACATACTAAACATATACAGCAAGGGGTGAGTGGTTTATATAGAAAATAGTTTTGAACACATGCAGGGTATTTTAAAGGGAAAATGTCCGCCCGAGTGACATTTTGTATTATACACAGGCAATTTTAATAGAAATATACAGGTATACATCGATTTTTGTCCCACTAATGCTATATATCACCTGAAAGTATATGCCCCTGGCCTTTTATTCCATATACTTGGTACTTCCTACCTAGCTCTGTACTCCCGTCAGCCTAAACGACAAGTAATGTACATTTAGAGACCAAAAATTAAGGTAAAATTGAAGTCACATCCCTGTGTAAAATTACCCAGTGCCAAGTAATATAGCCATTAACATTCATTAAAACAGTCAGAAACTAACCCTTAGGGCCTACTTAACAAGAATAATTACATACATGGGGAGCAAACACATATAAGAATTATTATGGCGGGTCATAGTGATAAATACCCCAAATGTCACTCGCCCGGACATTATTTCCAGGGTATATAGGTTGTAGTGGTTACCATAGCAACGGTTTTTATATTTAACTCAAAAGGCTTCATGATCAGGTAACCCAACACCTATGCATTACCCAAATGAAAGAACTTTGAAATATCCCAAGGTTTTTTCTTAGACCCCCCAATTCACCCCCAAGCCCCATATGCACACTTTCTGTGATTTATGACCATTACATGATTTCCCGTTGTCCAAGGTACCTCAATAGATGCAAAATACTGAATTTATAGAGAATTAGATGATCACGAGAAGGAGGTTAGAATTTATTGTGGTAGGCTGGAAATCTGCCAGGTGCCCAGACTAGAGTAGTATAAGACCATACTAAATGTGTGTAGACCGGCTTCTTTAAGATAAGTATGGGCAAATTCATGTAAAAAATGACACCATGGCAAACAATTGAACAAGGACCAAATTTTGTGTAACATATTGCATAAATGCCATTATTTTTCATGTAATGTCAACACACAGTAATTTGATAACCATTAATCAGAAAAAATGAGACTTACACAAGCTTCCTTTCAGTTGTCCAATGTCCCATATGTGTCCCATATAATACATTTACCCACACAGATCCACACTACCTTACACATAGTATTCCGTCAAGGGTGATTAGCTCCCTAAATAGCACTTTCATGGTGCATGGCAATCAATCAAAGGTATTTCAGGGGCTGGTACCCTTGCTGGATGTGATACATTGTGGTCAGGGGCATTTAAGTCCGTCGGACAGTTACTCAGATTGTCCAATTTTAGTTCATTCTAATTGTTTTAGAGATGCCAATTTCTCTTAAAAGTTGGCATACATATAGAATATTACCTGACTATTGCGCATTACTTGGTAGCAGAAATTTACCTGACATTAGCTGATATGCCATCTTTAAGCAACCTCTCCTATACTGTGAGTATACATCGGATATGGATACAGACAAGTAGCTGCATAAGTGTTATACGCCTTGGGCAATGGCAACTATCCTTGGCTGGTGCCTTGGACAATATTACCCTGTCCTCGGCTTATAACACCTATACAGCTATTTATATATGTGTACCATATCAACCACGTATTGCTTTTTCCGATGATCCTTAAACACATGTGTTTGTCCTCCAGGCAATACGTTCTGTGCGATAATGCTGAACCTGTCTATACTAAGATTAATAGTAGTTTAACTATCATCAATAACAGTATAAGTACTCATCCATTGGTGCACACACTTTGACTGGTGACAGGTGTGATACTTACAGCCATTTCAATGTACCAAGGACACCAACCGGATGGCAATGAGGCACAATGTATAGTGAATTTATCACAGCCCCTAGGGGCCTGGAGTGAAATGTACACCATGTACTGGAGCAGACACCGGTAAGTGGTTCGGCTCTCCCTTGGGCTGATGTTACTTACCGTCAGTGTTTTGTTTTCCTTGGCTTGAAGGGAATTTACATTGAATCATGTCTGCGATATCATTGCTTTATGCTGTAACCCATGTATTTATATGCATTGAGATGCACATACATTTTCTCAAGGATTTAAATTTTGAGCTACCAACTGGCTACCTTCTAGATTTTTGGGCTGTTCAGTGGGCTTTTTTATATTTTCAGTGTAATTTGATATCTTATGTTTCCCACTTGGTGTCCCACCTGTGACTAAAGTGCCGCCTGGTCTTTTTTTGCAACGATTTGGCAATGATCCACAAGAGAGAGGCAAATCTATTGGGATAGAGGGCATTTTCAGTTATCTAATAGTTTACCATTTGGATTAACTGTTTTTCAAGTGGCCAATTGGGACATCCGTTTTTGTTATTGTATTTCGCCAATACTTAAGTTGGAACTACCCTATATTCTACGTAAATAATGAAACCAAGCCTACATGTTATGCAGTGCTCCATTATACAGAGTAACCCTGAAATATGTATATGGTTTGCAGCTGATGCATACATATGTATATATAGCAATCATTCATTTTGTACCTATATTAATTCCTGCATCTCATCATATGCTAATGGAAATATGCCATTCAATGTCAACGGTAGTACCAATGATCATGTCAATCTCTATACACTGACACTCGTTATGTTGACCTGCTGATCCCCTATATGTGAGTCACCTGAAATGAAGAGCAGCTAAAGTGCACCTATCGATATCTATTATCTACTGTCAAGATAAAAACACAATCACCATGACAATTGGAGCGCTCTGGAAATAATTCACCAATTTGAGGATTCTCACTCCTGAGTTTTCCCAAAAGCGCGCCCTCCAAATCCGCCACTGATAGCCATTTATTATAATCTACATTACATAGCATACTTGACCAGCCATTTGGGAAAGACAATCTTGTTGCACATAGACATCATATTCTGTATAATATTGAAAACAGCAGATTGGATAGCATGATAGCTTTACCTGTACCCATACAGTATACAAACACGTCAGAAAGCCCTGCTCAATATGATGTATCATGCCTAATGTTTAAGGTAGTTTTACTGCTATTTTTTACTGCCGCCCAGTGAACATGATGGGCAAATCAGATCGACTGATCATAATAGCAGGGGATGATACCCCTGTATAATTATCCAGACAGGGGTCCAGAAATGGGCCAAGAAAACCACATTTGATATTCAACAGCGCAGTTGACCCATCAAGGATTACAGCAGAGACTTACGTTATCTAGCCCCTAAATGCCCTTCACCTCCCTCTGTCATAATATTGCAATCATGGCCTATAAGGCGTGGGAGTGTGCCAGAAGGTCGGCATACTAATCAGACTGGTTCTTTTGGCAGATCATCAACCCACATTGGGAAGACTGGGATGGGTGATCTGCTTAGAGTTTACATCTATTGTACATGAAGGAGTAATAAGATAAAGTTATTCCATTGTAGGTAAAGTTATCTCATTGCCTTAACCCTTCGTTAGAGGAATAGTCCATACAGAAGAGGAGCATAATGTTAGGTATATAGAGGCTAACTAGAGGTAACTAAAGTACATAACCCTAGAGCGTATCTTTATACTCATTTAGGCCTACACCGTAAATAGTTAACCCAAGAATAGTCCTTTTATACTGTAAACCAACAGTATATTCTACTGCCCATGTACATCAATACCTCAGTAATGCAAGCTACAATAGATGCTACTGTGCAGCTACATTTACTTCTAGCAGTGTAACGGTAAACATTTAAGTGGAACTACAGTACAAACAATCACGATGATAGGTACGCTTGGGCAGCCTTAGTCGATATAATTATAACAAGTAGGGACACACGATGGAAAGACAATGCTACTTGACCTACTTGTTCTGCTTTCATTCCGTTCAAATCGAAACATAACATTCTGTATCTGATTGACGCTGAAAGATTCAGGCTTGAGTCGCATGGAAAGTCAGGTCATGCTAAAGATATGAATTCATCTTCCACGGCCACGGTTGGTGTCGGGTGACTAATTAGACCACATGTTAACCCTTTAGGGACCGGCAATTTTAATGCACCAGGGGCCTGTTTCTCTTTGGTAATCGTGAGTAAAACTGTTTTCTAAACCAATTTTCTTGAGTGAAGAAATACAATCATATTTGTGAGCAAAATCGTTTACCTATCTGAGACATGATAAAAAGTAAGAAATACAAAAATAATGATCTCTCTAACGTGCTCTTTACTACAGCATTTTTAAGTGCTAACGTGGTCGTTTCTAAGGAGAAAAAGGCTCAAGATGCACAACTTTAGCCCTGCACTGTTGAGATACTCGCCATGTCTGTATTCAAGCATCATGACTTTGTTGTCCCTACGGGGTTAATACATTCCCGAATAGTCGACCTTATGCACGAATGCAGCCCTAGCAATTCATTTTTGCATGATGATGATAATTAAAGGGCACATCACACTAACGTAGTATGCGGTATCTAAAGGGTTAATGTCCATGACATTTGTGTGAGCGGCTAAATGTGTGATGCAGGTGGAGCGCTTTTAAATGGTTTGCAATTCAAGCCTCAGGCAGAGAGATGTGCGGGTTGTATTGTCTTTTACAATAGCAAAATGATGGGGGGGACATATGACGCTATGAGGAAGCACATCCCCCTGCGGAACACTAAGAGAGAGGGAAGAACTTAACTGATTATTTCGCGCCATAGGAATAGTCATTGAAACTGTAAATTGGGTCCAGTTATTAATTTGTATGTTTCCAGTTATGATAAGATCTCTAGTTGTCCTTTTTAAATGTCATTCATGAAGGGCTTATCATGATTGAATAAATACAAATTCAAGTGTCCGAATCAAGGCATGTGGTCGACTCTTGGTGAATCTACCCTTAGATGGTGCTGTACCTCATGCCTTACTGTGTCCCATGCACCCTCTCCTACCTAAACCTCTCTAAGCATATCCTACACTGCAAAAAAGGTGTTTAGATCTTAAACACAGTCCTAAACACATTCCTGCCCTGTTTTTGTCCACACAATATGTTCCTAAACATGTTTAGACCAATAATATGTTTAGCTCAGTGCTTAGACATTTATGTGTTTAAGGCAATGTGTTTAGGACAATGAAGTGTTTAGAATACAACAATTTAGCATATTATTGTGTTTATCTGTCAAGTTTTTAAGGATAAAAGTGGTGTGCGTAGAGATGTATATTATTATTATTATGTTTAGATATTTATATTTAGATAAATAAATGATTTTATTTCCACATAGTTTCTTGAAAAGACTTCTAGCACCCCCCCCCCCCTCCTTAGGGCAATATGTGCATCATTATTTCACATAGGCCTCTATTTTAACATAAACACAGCCTTGAGTCAATACAACAGACCTTCAGGGAAGATAATACTTTATCCATTCTTAAAGTTCTCAAAAGAGGTGTCTATGTAGCAGATGGATCTTTATTGCATCGTAATCATAGTGATAAAGCATTCAACCTTTGAATCCTACTATGTGTATTATTATCCTTTTGTATCCCATGCAATTTAAATTAATTAACTCAGATTTAAGCACCTTTATATCCACAATAATGTTTGAAAGGTTGTAGAAACTACAGCCAACCACACAGCTGCCATCTGGTATGTGTTTGATATACTATGATCTAAACACTAGATGTTTACATCCTAAACACCAACTTTTCATAGTGTTTAAATACTAAACATCTAGACATATTCAATATAACTGTTTAGGTGTTTAGAATAAAAGTGTTTAATTCCTAAACAGAAGGATTCAAAGACACAAACCTAGTAATATGTATAGACTTTAAACATGTTTAGACCTAAACATGTTTAAAACCTAAGCACCTTTTTTGCAGTGTACTTGCTCCTCCGAATTAATAGCCTCTACTCAGAAAAGTCTTTTAGTTAAGACTAGCTAAACATCACACAATTTGATCCACTTGGTCTAATACTAATAATGTGATGCTATAGACCCACCCACTGCACAGCTCCCAATTTAGCAATCCACATGAGTTGCTCAAGCTGTATCGAGCAGCTCTTTTTATCGCTGCCATTCCTGACGAGCTCCAGCTCACACTTCACATGTCCTAATGAAATTTTACAGCAGCGAATTAATTGTATTATTCATTAAGCATTTCTAATTAATGTCCCATCAATTAGCCGTGGGGGACACGAGTCGATGTCGATGTCCCTGGGATAGTTTGGATGTGACGTGTATTAGTTCCAACTCCAATGGCATGGTGGCTTTCTAAAGTGGAATCCAAATAGTGCTTTTATAGACATTAATAACAGTGATAAGACCCACAGGAAGCCTGTTTGAGCTCCACAAGCCCCCTATCTATAATGGACTGTATCATAAGTACTCAAACGTATCACAAATTAAATCATATTTTCACAATTTAACAAAAAGTATCCAAGATGTATAAGTTTCGGGCTTTATCGTCCACCGACATTTTAGCTCAAGTCACTTTCACCCGTTAAGTATTGGTCAATATTCACATCCTCCCAGGCGTGAGGCTAACACCCTTCCCCATATATCATGTCTAAAATGTCTGGTCTGAAGACCGCCCATACATTTGACCTGTTATGAGCGTTCACGTTCAGGAATGACATGTTTACTTAACCCCTGTATACCCTGCCTCTTGGTATACGCAGTGCTCCCATCAATCCACATAATATATCTACTTCCCTTATTTTTCAAAAATATTCATGGGAAAAATCACAGCCAGACCAATAGACCTGATGGAAAGCAGAGTGTGTTGCCTAAATACTCCCACAAGAGCCTTCCCCCAGTTACTTAGCCCCCATTTAGGAGCCTATAGCCTGTTGATATATGCCATTCACCTAAATGTGGACTCCCTGTGGATTTATCAGCATTGGGATATAATTTAGGAGCTGCTTTCTCGGGCAGGTGTTGTCCGTCATCCCGCTGGTGCGGCGATCATTACCGCAATCCGTGCACGCCAATGTAGCCGCTCAGTGGGTGATCGGGCCGTGATGTAAATAACTAGCAGAGAAAAATGTCAGAAACCCCGACAGGAAAAATGCCCCACAAAGGCCAGTGTAGGGTGAATTAGCCGCGAACACACACATCGTGCCACAAGGAAGCGGCTGCGGCTAGTGCCCACCGGCCAGACTGATATATATGTAAGGGCAGGGTAGGGTAGGTACCGGAACCTGCTTAATACTTACTGCGTTCTACACTCTTAGAAAAATGTGTTACCTTTACATGCTATTTGCAGCCAATTTAACCCTTTTTTTAAGTGTATCATAATCATCTGATAATATATAATATTCCCTTGCATAATAATAGTCTGGCCTTTTGTGAATTTATAAGATATATTTACAGCCATGGCGTGTTAAATTTACATGGCAACTTAAATTGCTTGAAATGGAAATAATTATGTCTGGCTTATGGACTGTAGATAGACTTTCCTGTTTCCCTATTAGCAAAGTATATTTAGAAGCACTTGATCCTGATTAGGATAATAGACATTGGAAGAATTATAAGTAGTGCCTATTTTGAGTTTAGCGATTGAATTGGTTATCAGTCTGTGCATCAGTTCCATTTGTGAGTAACATGACCACGTTAATCTGGATCATAAAAAGACATGGCTGAGCATACCATTAGCAAGCAAGTCATGAACCTCCCCTTTCCCCCACATTATGTTATAGGCAGAATATGCTTGTATGCAGTTACCATAAGTTCGAATATTGCCCTTAGCTAACCTATAAATGAAACATGATACCAAGCATAGCTAACCTATAAATGACACATGATACCAAGCATATGCCAGAGGTGCTCTCAACACGGCATACCCTCACTAAACAACGTATAGCCAATACAATAGACCCTAGTCAATAACAATTAAAGTCTAGATCTTTAACCCGACCAAAATACCATTGTTACATCTCACAATCTGCCATGTCTATTCCATTCTGTATGAGGTTATAAGGCATTCCCCTTTTCCTGGCTGGCCCCCTGTCTTGATCACATGTTGGTCCAGCTGATTATAGACGTATACAGCATCTGGTGCTCATCACTACCAAGTGCCATGTTATATTTCTACTTAGTTAGCATCAGCTGGAACCTCTGCCCATCTCTATAAATAACAAACATGATTGTTATTTAGGCTAGGTCATTCAGACTGGGTCTGAGTGTGTTTCCCAGCAAATTAGTGTGAAACTGTGTGATGATGCGTGAAACGTATTCTATGGCACTATAGACTCTACATCTATGTTCTTTGAGTGTATAAAATCATGGAGCTTTGTCGACCTTGACTACACAATATTGAGCACGTCCTAGACCCCTGTTTGTGCCATGATCCTACATAGAACACTGGGTACACACTATGGCACACTGTTTCACATTGACACAACTTCACATTAATAACGATGCTAGGAACCGATATCTGGGTCCTTACCCAGTGGGCACAGAACATTGAATCAACATGGTTTTCAAAGTTGATTAGATGTTGCTTCAACATTGATTCAGTGTTGAAATGAGTTCTGTGCCCATCGGGTACCCTTCCAACTAGCATTCATCCACTCCCTGCACTTCCCTGGTTAATAAAACCTTTCATTTTAGGAGTAAACACTGGTTTCATTATTTTTTCTATTATTTTTTTTTAATTCAAAAAACGAGAAAATACACGTTTAACCAAATCCATTCTCTAAAGCAGGTCATGCACGTTGTGCCTGTCAGTAAGAACAGGTGTCACGGGTACACTGAGGCCCCCACCCCCTGTCCTTTGTTTGTTTGTGGGGGGATCATGTTGGTTCAATGATAGCACCGGCACGTGGGGCCCACTGATACAAGCTGCTCCGAGCTGCTCGGGGAATGCTCACACAAACAACTACAAAGATAAGAATAACCCTGGAGTGAGTCAACCATTAAATGGTAGCCTACCAACAGGGAGGGTTGCTGCCCCGGTGCCACGCAAGTCCAGAGGCTGGGTGGATGGGTAGTGAGTCAGTGGGTGAGGAAGGGTGTTGTTTATAAGGGTTGGCGTTCCTTTCTGAACCCTTATATTCAGGCAATATCATTATAGAAAGAGCCTGATATTATAACCAAATTAATATCCTTTGCTAAAATGGAACCTCAATATTTTCTTCTCCCAGCCCCCTGTTAAGACAGAAACAATTACAGAACATAGTAAACAGCGGCAAGTGATGCATCATTTCCAAGTTCAAAGGTCTTAACTGAAAAGGAACAAACATGAAAAACCACTTGGATAACATAGCTGTTTCGTTGCACTACTTCCTACCCTGATATGATATAGCAATATTTAATACCAGTTTTAAATCAAAAGGAGCAATATAAAAGCAATATGATTGAAACATTTGAGGGGTATTCTGCCGCAGTGTATATAGTCTGGCCAGGATGACCAGTACCACATACCCTCCTGTTGTTATTCACTTGGCCCCTTGGCTCAGCAGCAGCCAAGACGTTAGATCTAAGGCCCACCCCTGGTCTTGCTTTCTTGACTGATGCTATCTATGTGCTATCGATTGGCGGGTCACGCAATCAATATTCTCCATTTAGCTATGACGTAATGCCACACTAGTGGGAGTGCCCCATTCTCACCCCCTCCCCCATCCCCACACACAAACTAGACCCATTTACATCCCTTTCTAGGAGGTCCAAGGGAAAGAGGATCTAGACTTGTTTCAGTCTCTAATTTCCCCATGCACAATATGGCTACTTTTGATCAATTCCTTTTCGCTGGGTTTTATAGGAAACTCAAAAGGGTCCTCAGAAAAAGATTGAAATTGACGCGTGGCCTGGATTCAAGCCAACTCTAAGATGCAGGCATTGAATTCTATCAGGGTATAAAGAATTAACTCGTGCAGGAATTACTAGGTTGATTCGTTATTTAATAGGGGATTTATGATCTGGAGATTCTATGAAGTCTTGTTCTATTCCGGCTGGCATATTTATTCATACAAGCAAAAAAAACTTGTTTTTCTCAAACATGTGTTGGTGTGGGTGGACGCAGAGCCTTTGCTTCCCGGTTTGCTCCCTATTTACTACACTCGCTTTAATCAGCTCACTATAAATGCTGTTATTTCTGATCGTCAAGTAACACCCTTAAACCCAAAACCTAGAATAGGCATTTCCTCAAACATGAGATATCTATTTAATCCTCCCTCCAGTACACACACTACTCCACATGAATAAGCAGGCATGTTGTGACCTTCGTAACGCGAATTCTACACAAGCTGTTGAATTGACCCCCCCCCCCCCCCTCCAATGTTAGGACTTGAGAAAACTATTTTATTTACAATTGCCCTGGATATTGCACTCTGATTTTGCATCGCTCCTATCATTTTTGCAGCCGCTGAAATGACAGGATCGGACAGGGGGTCTGGCGGTTGATAGGGTTATAACCCATTAATGGCCTCATTAATGAGCTTTATCGTCATGATGCATGAGTGCAGCCCTGGTGGTGGATGACTTACCACTGCACCACTATATTCACCATGCAGATCCTACGGGGCTGATACATTCCTGAAAGGTAGACATGATACATGAATGCACACCTCGCGAGTGACTCGCCACGACTGCATTCATGACGACAAAGCACATGTATACAAGTAGCACATTAAAGCACTATGCGGGCTTTAAAGGGTTAAAGACCGTCCAGGGGGTGGGGGATTATCGGGGCAGGGAGGAGATAATAACTTGACGAAATGGGGAAGTGACAAGGTGCCCAGACACAGGCTGAATGGGGTAACACTCATAGAAATGCATTTTAGGTTTGTTTGATGTTGCAAAGCTGAACGGAATTGGGGAGTCAATTGGAAAAAAGAGCTACTGTACATTTTGCAGTCACCTATTATGTGTGTGATATAAATGTTCCCGCCATGATCATTATTATCTTTAATAGTGTTTTTTTTTTCAAATCATAACACAGAAATTGCATCCATGGCATCTGAATTCACTTGGAGGAGACTTTGTTCTGAACGCGAACTCATGCATCATGTTATGTGAACATAGAACTACTTGAGAATGTTTAGATTAACGAACCAAAATGGTAAGTTTTTATTTGACGGTAATCCAGGTTGATTACACATTAATGACAGGTACATGCACACATGATTAAATTAAACCTTTCATCAGCGCTCATGAAATGCATCAATGTTGAGCTTTTATCAGATGAGTGTCCAGACATGAATTCTCCAAATGTTAACTCTCTATCCTGCATGGCCTAAAACTGCTGGTGGGCAATGTGGGTGGCAGGCAGGGGGTGTAGGATACATGTGGGGTGTATTGCTTGGCAAATGAGACAGGCAAAGGTGCGTTGGCACATAGAGTTCCTGACAAAAATGTTATTTTTTACCCAGACACTGGGCTCTCTGCCTCAAACACCAAGGCCCAGTCAGACTGCCAAGCGGCACTAAAACCAACGCCAGAACGCAGCGAGTTAATCAAAGCAGATAAGCCCTACCATGATAATCGCTTCCGGTTTGGGAGGATGAGCAGCGATTAGTGGGTGATTAGGGCCAGGTGCCAGTCATTCATTTAACTTCACAGGGGACGGGCTAGGTGGGTAAAAGACAGAGGATGGATATATGGGATGGGTAAAAGCCCTGCCTGTGAACATGCAGTGGAGCTGGTAGATGAGACAGAGGAATGCACAGCGGAAGCCATTGACAATGAAGCCATTGACCAACTGGGGCAAGAAGCGGATGTAATTACTGCATGTCCTGTGTACTATTGCTATTCTCTCACACTCCCTCCCTCACTCACTTTAACTCTTATTCTATCCCAGACGTATTAGTCAGTCAACTATACCGAAGCGTTAGTACTCATTTCAAGAAGGTATAGATAGTTTTAAAATTCATTCCCATCAGCTGATCGTGAGTACTTTATACCTACTGCTGTTCATCTTCAAATTGTATGGCCGAGCTACGAATGGGACAGGAGTGAGCTGCCCACTATGTTCATGCCCTCACAGCTCCTTCACCAGGGGTCTCTTTCAGAACAACTGCCGTATCTGCCGGGCTGTCAAATATTTTGGCGACAGCTCCCGGCAGAGGCAAATCAATGCATACTGTCTATTCTGAAACACTTTAATTATCGTCAAACCTGAAATTTGTGCCCCCGGCAGATACGGCAGTTGTTCTGAAAGAGACCCCAGGGACCTCTTTCAGAACGACTGTCGTATCTGCCGGGGTACATAAACTAGGGCTTGACGATGACGATCAGGTAAACCGTCAAAACGGTTTCACAATATACTATCGCTAAAGGTATGAACTCAACAGCTTGGACGATAATATTCTATTCCAGTATAGTCCAACATTCTCCAACATTGACCTACCGACACTATGTATTTTTATAACTTTATTTTAGGCTTAGACACAAAAGCATAATTCAGCTTCTAATGGGAGTATATTTGAAGAATTCTTTCACTGTTATAAAGCTGAGGTCAAGGAGATGTTGATAGCCATTTTCTCTCGATACAATATTGGGTTTTAAGAAATATCAATATCATAGTCCCGTCCTCAATATATACAGGCAGTCATCTCCTAATTTCTCTGAAATGGAGCTTATCATGAATGGGTGCTGTCATCACCACCCCTATCCCTGATCTCGAAGGGCAGTCTGTCAACCTGTTATCAACCACTGCAGGAAATCACTGCATATAACCAGCTGGTTGTACAGGAATTTGAGTAAGCTTTAATTTGATACAAAACATGCCTATGTAATCACTTTAACTCCCCTCCCCCTCAATATCTTTAAAAAAAATTGTGAATGACCCCAAATATCGAGTGTGACGACCAGTGACTATGCATTGATTTGCCGCTGCCGAGACCTCTCGTCAAGTAAATATTTCAATATCGGTAACATATTTGACGGCCAGGCAGATAATGCAGTCGTTCTGAAAGAGGTCCCAGAGCTATTGACTACCATCTATACAGGGAAAGGAAACAGAATGACTCCCCTCTTTAGGCGATCCCAGGTTGCCTAAGGGAGACTAGGCGACTCAGTGAGTCAACTTGGGGAGTCACATAGCTGCCTTGCTCACCTAATGTCCAGAGTCACATAAGGACCTAAGCTCCCCTACAGAGGGGAGTCATTCTGAAGGCAACCTGGACTCCCTTTTGACTCCTCTTTTCTCTGTGTAGCATACTGTGGCCGACCATCCACCTAGCTAGATTACTAATAAGAGGAGCCTTACTTTTTGTCTATGCATGCATTGTACATTTCTGTTACACTGCGCGTGCGCAGCAACAATACAACCGGAAATCGCTCTCCAAACAGACCGATCGCCCTATGCCCTAGGGAGCTTTTATGTGTATGGCTTGCAGTTCTCTTACTCTCGTTCCCAAATCCTTCCACAGGAGGATTCTGGTAACCACCGCTATGACCTTGAACTTGAAGTTTTCTGGGTCTGGGAAATCTCTGCTGGTAGCCTGGAAGCAGTGAACAGGAACCAGAATGTATGGTGGGAGCTTTCGCAAATACTTTCTGGTTCCAGTTCTGGTGTTCATGTTTGCTGGTTCGAATTGCCCAAATAAAAGTTCAAGATCCTATTGATGTTTAGAAATGCCCTGGTACGATTCTGGCGAATGGCGTGTGGGAGAAGCAGTTGCCTCTGCTTGGAGAGTAGGCCTCCGGGTTAGGCCTACGCTCTCTCTGCATGTAAAAGTTATTCAAATCGTGTAGAAGTTCCAATTCAAACATGCAGCCGCAATGGGTGGTTCTGCATGGCTAGCCGACACCGTGGTGCTTTGTCTGCTGTGCATTTTGCTTTCTATTCATAACGCTTGATTTCCTGCACCCTCATTTATACCCATGTTGAATGCGGACCTGCAGGACGTACGTGGCTCTGGCTTATCGACACAGGCTCACTATCATGCAGGACCCATGTCCCTCAGTGAAAAAGCAGGAATTGTATAAAAGAAAGAGATTCCCTTTAAACATTGGGTATGTCCCAGTGGACACAGGATCGCCTTACATACTGTGTGTTGTCTGTCTGCCTCAGATTCCTCTTATATTTGATCGCAGTCTACCCACTTGTTGATCGCCGGCGTCCTATGGCAATCTAGAACAACACAGAAACAAAAGCTACACGGGGTATTATTCTCAAAGAGCAGCTCAGGCCTCCTGTTTACCTACCATGAGCTGCTCCACCACAGCTGTATGGAGTCGATTCTAATGACAGGGTTAGAGTAGAGATCTAGAACAAAGGCATAAAAGAGCGCATTGAAATGTTATATCTACATAGGGGCGCCATATCAATGTAGCATTATACTATTCAGAGAGTGGGTCCGCGGTTGTTTTATTTATGGTACAAACCAATAGGAAGTACAGAGAATGCTATTTCAAGGCTAGATTGTATACATATAGGCAGTTGGGTGCGTGGGGACTATAGTATAATGTTAATATTCAGAGTGCCACTGAATAAAATATGCGTGATATTAGTATTGTTAAAATGAGTGAACTTATCGTAGTGTCTAAAATGCCACCGTACGGTACAGCTGACTAATGTCCTGTGTGTTATAGGGTAATGCATTACTAATCAGTATTACTATAGTCAAAGACTACAGTAAGTTTACTTGAATATGTATTTGTACAGGTCACTGTTTTGATTAGGAAATTAGCATTTCTGACTATTTAAAGTTAAATTATACATACGCTGTGGGGGCATTTCTCACGCTACCTAACCCCCTATTTACCCATTTACCATGGTCATAGCACGGCTTCAGAATTCAATGAGAATCACAGATTATCGAAACGCTATAGCTATTGTATGGTAAGTCGTAAAATATGTTGATAGTGAGTGTGCAAAGTAAAGCTCTTTCACATGTGCTATACATTTGCAAACTACATAATAACAACACGACAGTTGTAGATTCATGAAACTGCTCAGACATCCCAGTGGGCATGGGCACCTTGAATCAACAGTTATGCAATGCTTATTTAAACAGCTATCAATATTGCATTGCTAAAACAATGTTGGCAATTACTCGGATATGAAAATTGAGTCTGTTTGACAGTGAATAAACATTGATTCATTGTAAATGTTGAATCGATATTAATATGGGCACACTGAGACGTGTCCATGTTGAATCAATGTTTATCGTCGGCTGATCTATATTGGCAACATTCATCAACCGATCAATATTATTATAAACATTGATTTAATTGTCATATGACTGCTGGATCATATCATACAATGAAGCCGAGACTGCTAATATTCAATGTCTGATGTTATAAGTTATATTCACGGCTATATGAACAGCGTTACAACATCTATAAATATTCACTTGAAACTTCATTTAATTGCTACATGTTTGCCTCAATTAAAGATCGTCTATGATATTCATCATGCCATGAAAAAAACTTTCGTATTGAACGGCTTCCATCGAAAGTTGATAACCTTGGAGATGACCTTCTGATATGTCATCGCTGGTAAAAAAATAAAAAAAAAGCCGATGATCTGCGAGGGTCTGTAAAGTTTTGCCTTCAGTATAGTCCAGGGGCACGGTTGGCTTATATATAAGAGAGATCTGGAGAGGAGGGGGTCAGAAATAGCAGGTCATACGTATTGAATTAGTTAGGGGATCAGACAAGTATACAGGAGGTGTGCTCCAGGGTGTTATTTGTATAGGGATTACCCCCAGGGTAACCTCTCCTGTTGCCATCAGCTGTCCAGATTAACTCCCACCTATAAAGAGTTAATGAAGCAGCTATATCAATAACCTGGGGGGATATCTAGATTAGTGCATGCTTACTATAAATAACCAGTAGACCTGTTAATCCTTCCAGAAGATGCAGATGAGGGATGTAGATACAACCGGAGGGGGGGGGTATTTAATCAAGGTATGTTATTATATAACCGGGTATTTTAAACTTTCCCATGTTCAAAGTTTGAAGGATCCCATCACCTCGGTGACTACAGGACCCCCTTCGTATCCTGTATATATACCTGAGACAGGAATACATAGTTGAAAAGTGATGTTGGCTGTACAACCTATTTTTGTATCCAAGGAAATAATGCCATTTCCATAACATTTTAGTGAGGGCCAGGCCATGCTGGCCCCTCAATTCTGGACTCATCTAAATAGCTGAAGATTCTGACAATGTCAGACCCTTCCCAGGGAACTGGACTCCATGGCGCCTCTCCTTTCGACACATACTTTTCTCTGTGTACTGCTAGAGATTTACAATGTTAGGGTTGATAATGTACACAATGCTTTCAACAATGAGCAATGGTTGAATAAGTCCATAATCCATAGATGTTATCTTCTCAAGTATTTATAGACTATACTCAAGACTAAATGGATTAACTATTTACTGTATAAGCTTCTGATGATTAACCCTCAATTATTACAATACAATGTGGGATATGTACCAGTATATCAGTCAAATATGGGTGGAAGTATATTTACTTTGTTCCATATTATATCCAAATTTACTTTATTTATTTTATATGAATTTTCACTTTTCTGGGCCGTTCAAGCAATTTCTCAAAAACAGGTGTGTTTTTTTTCTGTTAACCACGAAGATTCTTGCTATCAACTGTCAACATTGGCTGAGGAGGGTCACCAAAGAAAAAACATATATTTTTTTCTTCACATTTCTCCATCGTTTATCTCATTTCTCAAAAACCTTTTTTTTTACTGTCAACATCGAAAACTGGTGCTGTTAACTGTTAACTTCAGCCGACAAGGGTCACCCCCAATTTTGATGTTGCCAGCAAAAAAAAAAAACGATTCCCCCCCCCCCTTTTTTTTGGTGACCATCCTTTGGTTGACACTTTTTGAGAATTATTTCTTGAACGGCCCAGAAAAGTGGAAAAAAAATCACATGAAATAGTAATTTAGTTTTTTGGTGGTCCTTGACGGCCACCGTACACCGGACACCAGCTCAACAGGTTGGAGATTATAGATATATTTGGTGGGATTAAACTTATTTTTGTCCCATATCTGGCAGAGGGAACATAAGGGGGTCTTCCTCACTGGTATAAGAGGTCTATATACTCACACTTATCTAGATGGAGCATTTCTAAAAGCTGCTGGGGCTCAATTTGGGTATACCGGCCTACATACGTGGTATATGAAAAGTATCTGATGCAATTAGGCTGTTCTTTCTACATAAATTCTATCCCCACTGAGTGCTGAAGGAATATTGTTATGATCACTGCGGCAATCGTAACGTCATCTGATTGAACTATAGTTGTATTATGTTTATCCAATAAACCACTGCACACAATGCCACATGCAAAGTTAGAATATTCTTTGTCTGCTGATATGCACTATTCCGAGTCATCAGTTGCTGAATTGCATTATGCAATGTTGTGGATGCCTATTGACATAGGGTAGTTTCACCTAAATTCGACCACTACCTTGTGATGTCCACCTCAATTCTGTAGGTAGGCCTAAATCTGCTTGGTAATCCACCCTATTCATATGTATTAGAGTCCACTTTAAAGTGGGTATATCCGATTTTTAACAAAAATGTTTAATACCACATAAATATGTTCCAAATACTGTAAAAATGTATTATTTATGGGCTGGGGCAAATTAAAATGGTATCCATGGGCAGTAGCAGCTCAGATATTGAATAGATGGGGTCTAATTATGGGTTTTTCTAGTGTATTTTCAATGGGGGGAATAAAATCGTGCACGATTTTATTCCAAAATGAAATTATGTTGAGTAATAAAATCAAATTTGAGCAAAACCAGAGGGAATGAGGGGGAATGGAATAGATAAAAAGTTATGTATGTCATATGTGAACATTCTGACTCATTATTAGTATAATACTATTAGAGAAATCTATTTTTTGTCCCACATATCGGATATACTCAATTTAAGTGTTACTATTACCCACAAAGTAGAAATGGAGAGCTTATCATATGCATGGCTATATAACTATAGAATTGAGGCGGACATCTCAAGGTAGTGGCCGACCCTAGGTGAAGCTACCCTACCACTGACTACTGTCTGGAGGAGGCCATCTCCACACCCCTACCGCCCAGTATATAGTGTGGTCAGCCACTGTGTGTCGGTTAGGGAGCCCCCAATTCAAAGAGGTGTCTGACAAATGGCGCAGTCGACGATATCTGATGTCCTAATCAACTGGGTCATACAACTTTCACTTGATTGGCGGAGATTTACGACTATCGATCTCCAAGCCTAGAGGGTGGCACTGGACAATGTTGTACCACTGCTCTCCAAGCATTTACACAGTAGCGTGTCTCTAGCCCGGTGTAGTGCAATAACTCCGCTGGAGAGTTTATGTTGTATTGCCATGAATAAGGTGCTGCACAATTGAATAGCATCATTTTCATATGGATGGTATTAAATGAAAGATGGACAATTCTGTTGACATCACAGGTGATGTGTATACCCTCTTTTTAATGCATATAGCTTGCTGGAGGAGGCCTTATAATCACCAGGTATAGACTGGTTAATAATCCGACATTACCATTACCGTTCCTTGCCCGTCTACCAATCGACCCTATATGAATATATCGATAAATAGTTAGGGTCCCTATTTGGCATACTATCAGTGAAAAATGCATAACAATAAAACGGTGCAATCTTAAATCAATTAGCAATTGATGTGTTTATTTGCTATATATTATGGTGGGAGGGATTGTGTGTATTTGAGGACTCGGGAGGGGAGTAGGATGCTTGTTTGTAAAAAGGATAGGGCAGGGTGTATTTCAGGGGGTAGAGAGCATTCGTATAATTATTAGAGGAGATGACAGAATGTTTGTGTGTGAGGGAAGGGGGGGGGGCAGTATGTGTATTTGAAGGGTGGAGAGAATCCATATGTGTGTTTGAAAGGGTGACAGAGTGTATTTTGAGGAATTGAGGGGGACAATATGTGTATTTGAGAAGCAGGGTAGGAGAGTGTTTGTATTTGAGACGATATTTTTTGCGGTGTAGGGGGGGGGGTTCTAAGGTCAAAATTGATGAGGGAGGGTCTGTTGAACTTCAACCACGCACTCTGCCTCTTCATTAAGCCTTATGTCATTAACTAGGATACTAACACTCTATACAAAGCATACTGGAGCATGGCTGTTCTGACATGCTGCTGAAAAAAACATCTAACCAGGTCCACAGAGAGTTACAAGATGACAGAAATAGAAGTGTGGCACGGTTTACACTAAATGGGCTGACTAATAATAAATATCCAAAAGACGACAGGGGTCTGGCATGGACATTTAAATATAAAGTGTGAAAGGAATGACGTCCTAGTTATTGTATGGTACTGGACATGTGTGACAGCTGCCAATACTTGGGTGTAAAACTGAATGGCTCCATTGCTGAACAAGTAAACAACCAAGCTGGCCCCACCTCGACCTCTGTTCCCGAGCGTCATTGCTGGTTAAAATAGTTCCTGTGCGCTTGGTGTTGTTGTATTAAAAGGGCAGATGGGTACCGCGTAGAAATCTCCCCCCCCCCCCCAATATACGGGGGAAGTGACGCGGTCATGGCCCCTCAGATACCAGCGATGTCGCTCGGACGCGTCCGAGGACGAGTTGGGGCCAGCTTGGGTGAACAACACCATCAGAATAAGCTGCACGCTATACTAGTAAACAATGGGTGGGGTAAGGTGTCCGTGATAGATGCCTCAAGAGTAACTAAGTGTATGTCAAAATAACCATGACAGACTGGCTGATGGACTCATAGGTCATCATGTTAGGCTAGATAGTCTATAAATGGCGAGACAGTCTCAAAACACAGGTAAGGCTAGACAGTCTCAAAACTCTGAGACTATCTTGCAACCCTCAGGCTAGATAGTCTCAAAATTGCTTAAAATTGCTCAGAATGTTTTGATGCCCCGAGAGTGCAGTTTTGAGACTATCTAGCCGAACACACCATCCTATCATCTATTAAGTGTCAGTTTCTGACATTTTGAACCCACTAGTGTATTTTTTTCTGTAATGCCCCCGAATGGAAGAAGTACAGCGCCATCTGGAGCTGGACGTTGGAGTCAGGGACCTGTAACAAGGATCAGTAATTGAGAAGGTTTGTCTGGACACCAGGAGGTAGGGTGGGGCTGAGGGAGGAAGTGGGGTTGTAGCCGGATGCAATGGGATTTTGTCCAGTTGTCCTATAAGGTGGGTAGAGGAAATATACCAGGGAGATATTTATCACTATTTCTAAAGCTTTGTTGGTTAGAGTGACAGTAACACACATCTATACCTCCACATCACCAATAGCCACGTCACCTGCCCCCATGTAACAGGTCTAACCCACGCCATCATCACCTTTATACAACATGTATAACAAAGCCTGACATACTGGATACTACCACTGTATGTCACTCTGTGCTCTAAGATACACCGTGCTCATTATACTATCACTGTACCATACTATACTCTACAATGTGACTCTACAGTAAAAAGATCAATTGGAACCAGGATGCTTGTTCTAAAATCGACCTACCTATGCTGTTTCTTTGGGCCATGTTACCTGAACACAATTGATTTCTTGGCCATGAGACTGGTACTCTATGTCATGCACCTTCTTGCTACCTTCCACGTCCGACCTCTCCATGTTCCGTTCCTCCTCCTGCCACCTCACTATAGGTACTTACCCTGGAGGCGGAGCCCTCTCCTACTCCTGTCGTCAGCAATTCCACTCCATGGTCAACTAGGTTTGGTTGACCTTATGATCTCAAAGCAACTCAATCTGAGGGCAAGCCTCTGCCAAATGTCACTGGTCCAAGTCGGGTAATGTGTGTCATTGACAAGGGCACTGCCTGAGGTGTTATATATGGCATATCGGCATGGACTAGTATGTTGTACATCCTCCCGTGTCCTGATATCACTACGTGTAAGCTCCTGGTTGAGATTTGCAAAGTTATGAAAGAGACAGTATTACTTACACAATAGAGATATTAAATTGGTGAGGGTTGTTTTGTATTTTCTTTTGCCGAACTTACATGAGACAGTAGTGAAGCGTAGGTAATTATTACAAAACCTTTTATTTTCCTATGTGATTCAAATGGAAAGCACATGTAGACCCCCTACTGTAATATCTCTTCATAAATAGATGCAGAATACCAACTAGGATAACATAACTGTCAGGAAACAAGACAGCTATTATACTGGTAGTAGATACCACCCAATTAATAGGGAATTAATTGTCATCGGCCATTGGCAATTAAACCATGAAAGGATGTCTCAAAAAATGCCTGAACAAAAACTTAAGTTGTGTGTTGGTGCTTTAACCAGGCATGAAGTGTGGTTGTCAATGATTAATAATACTTGGTGGGACACTGCGGCTTGGTGTGTTGTGAGTGTGTGTTGGCTGGTGTGTGTGTGGGGAGGGGGGGGGGAGGGGGGTCCCCGGCTCCCTCTTGCTGGCATCACGGCCAGTTTTCCAGGCGGCCGACCAAGATAACACTACAAAAGGAGATTCCAGCCCTAATCAGCTTAGCCTGCACGCTGATAACTCCTATTGCAAATATCCCTTTCTTCAGCGATAAACATAATTGGCTCATTGAGTGCTCTATTTACAAGGGTAGGGTGAGGATAGGGTATAGGGGAACCCCACACCCCCCTCTCCCCACCATTCCTCCAGCCTCCCCCTCCATACCCTGTACTGTAGCCAGATCGGACAGGGAGCCTCCAGCAGATAGCTGCCTACATCAGGAGGAGAGGTCCTCCTGCTAACGATTGATATTCCACTCGGATGGATCCTTGCCTGTGGGATCCACAAGATCCAACTTGGATCCCTCCACGTAGATCCTCCTGCACCCCTCCCAGCACCATCTCCCCACCCCTTACTACTGTGATCCCTATGATCCTCACCCATTGGCGGGGGGCTCCAGGAGGCACCTACTGTTGTATACACGAATAGGGGAGGCTTATGGTAGTGCCCTACTACCTATCCTATAATAACAATGGTATCTGAGTGCTGGGATGTGCTCTTCAGCATTGGTCCTCTTTAGTCTGCTGCCCAAACCTCGGCCAAACCTCCAATCCTCTTACAGGCGCGTCTTAGTAGATCCCGCCGGATTACGCTGCCAGGCCTGTTGTCGCTTCCTCATAATGACTACACAAGAGTCACCCACCTAAACAAAGCCGTCATGTTGATAATTAACTTTTTCTCCTCCTCTTAGCAGCCTCCATCCCCACAGTGTTTATCTAGAGACGATCCGTACAGGATTGTAATCAAGGAAGCAAACCATTATGGCGTAGGCCTATACCGCTTCAGCCCAGAGACATTCTGAGTAACGGCATGGAGGTCTATTGACTTTTTTCAAGATAATATGACATGCACATATCTGCTTAATAGATTGAAGATGTATTTTTGATATTGCAAGATAATATCATCTTATTGGCTGGCCACTATTGAAAGAGGTAACATCTTATAGTGCGTTTTGGGCCAATAACAATATTAAACCCAAACTCAACTTAAAAGTATTGTCCATTTACCATACTCGTTAAGGCTAAAGATATTGTGCTTTGGAATTGCTCATAATTTTACAATGATGGATAGCTTTCCGATTGCCCACAGTGTCATCGCCTCTACTTTTACAGTGGTAATAATTCGCAATAATAAAAGTGTGTGTTTAGGGAGTAATATTCTTGCAGAGAGAGGGATTTCCAATAGGACAAAATGAGTGTAACAACTATTACAAGGATAGTAAGATCTTGCATCGGGACAGAACCTCGCTATGTAGGTATATACAATTTATATGTAAATTGCCAATATTATGTTATAGAAGCCTAGGAAGTATTTTTATTGCTCTATAAGGCTTTCCTTTCCTTTCAAAAGCCGAAGTCAATAAGCAGTTGTTACTACATTCATCGATGAGTAGTACGCAGTTGAAGTAATTATTTGCATCAGATATAACATCAAAGGACCTCAAGCAGCAGAGATATTAAATAACCCATTCATATCTCAACCCATTCATACATCCAAATTGCTACCAGAACAGTGACCGACAGACGTATAGAATAGAAGACAGAGGAAAGACTCCTTAGGACAACCATAACAAGACCACAGACCGACCTTAACAGAGGAGGAAACAATATGACTATGACTACAACCATAACCATACATAACAATGACTGAACTTAATGTGTGCAACAGGCCTGCCTGCCTTACTCTGCATGGCATGATTCCAGCTCTCCGTGAGCTGCTCCCTCTTCGTGTGAGACCAGTGTGAGCAGGACAGGACCAGCTCATCCGTCCAGAAACAACTGGATATGGCCCTCACTGAATCCCTGCTAGAACTCCTGTCAAATACCAAAACCCACCCAGTTCTTCATACAGACTTGCCCGATCTGTAAAGCACTTATAGACTGACCAACAAATCAATGTAGAGATGTTACGAGAGGCCTGTGTTTCTGAAGCGTCATTTATCTGCTGAGCATCTCAAGACCCTAAGAAGCCAACTTACTCAACCTTCTTAGTCCAGGGTTTTTGATCAGAACTAAGTCGGTAACCTGGTTCGAAGTCACATCAAATGGCATACTCCATTGAAGATCATGCCTGCGTTTAATAGTCTGCATGTCAATGCTAATGGATGCACACACAGGGAGTGACTTCAGAATGCCATATAATAAATTTCTCCCAAAGAAGAATGGCCCTGCACTTACTTTTGGTCCAAGTTATTTGCAGATAAAAACTCAAAATCCAGACACATCATTCATTGCTTCCTTAAAGATGAAGAAAATGAACAGTTATAAAATAACCCATGATTTTATGCACTGTCTTGGTCGTGACTAGGGACATTATATATGGATAGACAGCTTAGATTCATTAACCCACACGAACAAAGCCATGCACCCCGAGGGAAGAATTAGACTATCTATCAGTTAGGAGGACACACCATGGGCCTACTATTAGCCTGACTTGTCATGGCTGAGCTACCAATACCCATAGTTCATTAACTTAATGGGCCCATGGTTGTGATGCAGCTTACTGCCTAGGCTGATACCTTATAGGTTTTATGTGAGGGGTGTCAGTGTCCAATCCCAGGCACTTTTACTCATTCAGTATCTATAGATCGTCTCTGAATTGGACAATTCCTATAATATTTATCACACTCCAAACGCCTCTAACTCCCTTTCTGGGTAACTCTTTCACATCATTGTTATGTTAGTCACCGATGGTTGTGTCATTGTGTGTGTCTGTCTGTATGGCTGTCTCTGCCTCTCTCGTCGGGCTCTCTGTCTCTGTGTGTGTAGGTTTTTATGATACTAATTCCTAATGGGTCACACTTTATGTCCTCCTCTATGTGTGAAGTCTTTTTGTACATGACGGCTGTTAATTATGTACTCTGTTAATTCTCTAAAAGGCCCGCATTTATGCCTCATATGGGTCCTTTTGAAGTTTAGAAAGTGTTCTGTCTGTATCCCAAATCTACAAATGTTAAGTGCCTTTGCAATCTAATCGTGTAGGTAATGTCTTGGCTCTAGAGCCCCTCCCAGTTGTGGTCAACCCTGTCCAGTGGCAGTGTGTACACCTATACAGTGTCCTACTGCGGACGAGCAGGTCACCCATACACTCGTTAACCCAGTAACTGCTCCCCACTCGCCACTCACCACTCACTTACTCACACGCTACCAGCTCGTAAAGGGCTGAGCTGCTCGCTCCAACCGCCAGCCTGGATCTGTACTAACCGGCACGCGTCAAGGCAGGGCTGTGCAGTGTGCTCAGATAAGGATCTGCCAACTAAACCTAATAATTGGACTAGGACTAATGAGCCATATATGCTGCTTCTGATGATGAATAAACATGGACGGAGATATTTTAGAAATGGGTTAATGTCATTCGCGCAGAGTCAATGTAAGGGTAAAGGTTCCCTCAGGAATAATGATATTTCCTTGAATGATATCACTTCTATTTTTAAGAGCTGACTACTTAAACGACAGTTATTGATCCCAATTACTAATAATCAGATTATATTTTTCATCTAATCATCAAATAACCATATCTATGCGAACAAAGGCTCACAGATTTCAATATTGAAATGGTATCCCCATTTTGTTTTCAGCATAGACCTGGGCCCTTTTATCAATTGGCCTCCTTTTTTTCTATTCAGAATAGAAATCATGTTTCCGTCGGAACCACTGTGTAGAAAAAACACAAATTAGGGCTCGAAAAGGTTCTTTCACACATTCCAACTATAGATAAAAAATGGATATCCTAAAAGGCGTATTGCATTCTACATATTGAAGGGAAGTTTAGCCTAAATATGTCCAATTTTGCACATAATTTATGTTTGGCCATGTGGCAACCCGTGCTAGCTAAAGTTGACCAAGTGATAATGAATATGAATAGATCTGATCTAATGGAACTGTATTCATAACAATACGGCTGGGTAGCAAAGCCAGTCGTGCTTATTCTAGGCCCATTCTACCAAAACAGCAGCTAATAGTACCCATTGTATTACACGTTTACAGATTACGTCACCTCTTTTCGGACGTTTTACAAAAGCCCCCCCCCCCTCCCTGCTCCGAATGAACCTTGTCACCATAGGCAATTTCACCTACTCAAATAAATGGCCCAGCTTCCGCCCCCATTGTCAAACCCAATTGACGTCCCCTCTTGACACCCATCCTCATTTGTGACCGTTCCCTTAGTTACAGGTGAACCCTGGTGCATACAAACATTCCTTTCCTTGTTATCACCTTGTCAGCTAACACACGAGACTAGAGCAACTCATGCAATGTCTAGTGAGCAGCTCCTGAGCAATCCTAGACGGCGTTATACCTGCCAACTATGCTGGGGGCCAGGGTACACAACAGGCCAGCGACAAGAGTGAGATCAAACTCACCAGTCCTTGGCCAATGCCGAGCAGCTCAGAGCAACCCAGAGCAGGTCCGAGCTGCAGGTAGCAGATAGGGGGTTATGGAGGAGGTGGTTTATTACAGGTAGCAGTATAGATACCTGGTACTTTACAGTATCATTAGACAGGTTGGGTCAGGAATACAGATACCTCCACCTTCATGGCATATCTCTGGCCCAGAGGATGAAGAGTAGGCTATACTCATGATAATGAGAGTTACTTGTTTAAATTAGTATTGACAAGAATGCCAAGTATGTCACTTAACAATCCATTGTCTACATTATCATGTTGTAGGCATATGAAGGAGGGATATACCTTCCAGTATACCCTAGGCAATTTAATAATTATGATATCAGACAATCAGCCTGTCTGTTTGAACTATGGTCACATTAAGAATCATAGACACGTTCACTGCACATGCTAGTATTATTGATACACATGATTCACTTTGAATCACTTACCTTAATGTGTTAGAAAAGACTGAGAGTATAGTGACATTAGGCGGGCATATTATTTTATCACAGGTTTATTCTTGTTAAGAGTATACAAAGGACGATAGGGAGCATGGTCTGTAGTTGAAGTCAGTCAGCCTCAAAGGTCTAATTCTTACTGCCCCTCCAGTAAGGGTCAGCAGTGCAAGGGCTGATACAATGGCTTTTTATATGAGAGGTGGATGTTTAAACTCTGGTTTACAAAGCAACAGCATGATATGATTACATTTTAGAGGGCTACAATGATTCCACACCCCACACCCACGTATCCATAGAGAAAGCATGTAAATAATTTGCCTCCAGTATTTATCTAGAACGGCCTGGGGCACACCATGTAGGCGGACAGTGCCCGAGACTGGTCCAGCCTCATTACTTATAGCCATTGAGGCATGAAGCAATTTGATCCGCTCCAATGGACATACCAACCAATGATATAGTCATGTGGCCTCAGGTAATTGGATATAGAACACCACCAAGAAAAGCAGGTTAAACACTATAGACCAATGCAGCAAGGAAATGTGACTTTTTTCATAATAAAGTTGTGGTTACGTTAGTTTTAGCAGAATTCTCATACATTGTTTGTATTGGATATGTTTGTGAACATTTTATATAAGGAGACTCACATGACAATCGTCTTTCAAATAGTGCATATTACATGTAAAATGCAGGATTTCGAGGTTATTTTTGTGTATAGTTTATTGGTCACACTCCAGAAATGTTCAAAAGTTTTATGAACGACTTTTCTGAAAAGTTATTGTTTCCTGCTATACATGCTGATGCTTACTGAATGCATTTCATAAGCTTTTGGAAATGGGGGGTGTGGGCTGAATATCCACCACTGTTTGGGTCACTTAAATCTTTGCTTCGGTTAAGATTGATGATTATGTGCCTGCATTCTATCTGCTAGGTCTGAATACTATTTAGAATATTGGTAGAAAGGACTGGCCCATTGGATAAGACTGTAATTAAGGTAAGGGCAAGTCCAGATAATGCGAAACTGATCCCTAAACTGTGTTAAGAAACCTATTATTGTCTTCAATTATCTGAGTGACGCAGTGTTATTACCAGGACTCAAGTGGGGCATCCGAAGTAGTTTGGCTATTAACCCTTTAAGTGCGGCTTAGTGTTTTAATGTGCTATGCACTTTGTCGCCAATGCCAATGCCCTTGTGAGTCTACTCGCCCGGGATGCATTCATGCACCATGCCAACGTTAACCCTTCCGGAGTGTATCAACCTCGTAGGGTCTGCGTGATGTTTGAATGCAGCACTGGCGAATTACTTGAGAGAGTAGCATGTGTGCATGGCAACATCAAATGACACATACCATTATTTAAAACATGTTGCTGCTCTTAAAGAATTAACCTTTTTCTTTTACATCCCACTTGGGATACGGCAGTAAGGGTCGTGTCCTGGTAACACATTTCAAGCCTTGGTTTCAAGAGGGGTTCATGATATTGCAGGCATTACAGTTCTTGTACTATAAATATTCCGTTTAGAATAGTGCTCACCATTTGGAAGTAGACCAGCACATGCTATGCTCGTTAAAGTGCTGATGACCGTGGGTTTGAATTATATCTCGAAGATGCGGAGGTTGTTCGTGGACTCTTAAAACCCAACTGTGTAATTTATCCTTCGTTTCCCTAAAGGGGTGCCTCCATCAAAGACCGTCCATCCGTCCGTCCATAAAAAACGTCCAAAAAAGCAGGGAAATTGACGTTTTTGATGGACGGACGGACAAAACCCACTTCCACCAAGGTCCGTCCGTCCATTCCGTCCATCAATCGGTCCAGTTTCTGGTCAAAAACTGGACGGATTGATGGAAGGAATGGATGGACGGATTCCGTCCATCAATCCGTCCATCAATCCGTCCATTCCGTCCATCACTGGTGGGCCAACATGACCAGAAAATGGACCGATTCTGTAGAAAAATGGACGGACGGAAATATCAAAAAAGATTTGATATTCCTGTCCATCCATTCCGTCCATCAATCCGTCCATCAATCCGTCCATCAATCCATCCATTAATCCGTCCATCAATCCGTCCATCAATCCGTCCATCAATCCGTCAAGTTTGTGGTCAAATACTGGACGGATTGATGGACGGAATGGCCGGACGGATTCCGTCCATCAATCCGTCCAGTTTTTGACCAAAAGCTGGATGGATTGATGGATGGAATGGACTGACGGTCCTTGGTGGAAGTGGGTTTTGTCCATCCGACCATGGAATCCGTCCAGATCCCTGCTTTTTTGGACGGATTTCATGGACGGACGGATGGAAGCTCGTTGGTGGAGGCACCCATTAACCTTCAGCAGGAATTTTCATAGGTCAATATACTTTAAAAATGAAGAATTCTGAGATATGGTCTTCTTCCTACCTCATATTATGTATTAACAGTATACATCTAATTCCAATGTCCATAGCATTGTGTATATTTCGGATGAGGGGACTCACCTACAAATACAGCCGCCAAATAAGACACACAATATTACCTAGGAGCTACGACCCTCCAACACATACTAGACACTTAGCCATACTAACACGTGGGACTAACACGTCTAATAAAGCATTTCAAAATGAAGTGCATAATGTAAATCCCAATGAAGGGTGGCTTTAGTGTCCCAGAGATGCAGTTGGATCCCTGCGGGCCAACTCATCAGAATCGGCCAGCCCGCTGGGGGTTGCTAATTGCAATAGTAATTATAAACACCAGCAATGATCGCCCTAAGGGATCTACCATCCTGAGATACTCCCCAGTCCTAGTACTCCCCTCAGCTCCTAGGGAGTCCCCCCTCCCACCAACAGTAGAGAGGAGATGCCATTAGTTCAGATTTATTCATGAATGAATTGAGACATAAAAATGATTCTCAAGTGGGTGTATGGACACCAGAAATAGTACTCTGCCCATGTAGATGATGTAGGGAGGGAGTATGTGATTTGACAAGAGGAAATATGGTTTAATTTAGGTCAGTGTTTTCATTGTAAAAAACGCAAGACTTCTAAACTCATACTAACAACCACTTGTGGCCGGAGTTTTATACACATTGATTTTCACCCTATAGGATCTTCTGTATGACGTATATGAACCAATAGACTATACAATGATGAGATAACACGATCTGCGAAAAAGGACTTAAGTACAGAGAGGTGGTCCCTATATATTCAGTACATGTGACTATCATCTTGGATGTTAGCACTGAATAGAAATGATGTCTAGGTATCATATTGATGAAATAAGTATAGGTGGTATATCAGGAATGTCTAGACCTGCACGACATTCTGTGAATCTAAATAATAGCATGAGTAGATGACGAGGCTTATTCTACAACCACATAATCATGTGTGGCACAACAGTATTTCACTTCCCCCAGGGTACACAAACGGCAGCTTCAGATTTATTTAGTCAGTCTCGTAATCACAGATTGACATCTCGCCGATACCATGAGATGGCAAGCAAAGAAAGAAATATGGGGCTGCAGATTACTGTCATTTCCAACACCATTCAGATGGTCCACATTCTTAAAATCCATCGAGGCCTTGCCTTTTTTGTGACTTAAGAAAAATGAGTTTTTCTCACTGAATTACATTTTTGGTCTGAGAGATTAACTTCTAGGGTCCTCTTTACTGGCGATCAAACTCTGAATCCCAACTGCCAGACTGTCCAAATTGAATGTCCAAAGTTGAATTTAGCGTTCACTGCCCTAAATTGTAATTTTTTCTAACTACCCTAGTACCATTAAGTTAAAACTTTTCATCATTTCCTCAATAGTCTCGTTTGAACTAGTATGCATTTTCTCATCTATTCCCATCGATAAGGGCCCAAGCCATCACCCCTTCAGTGGGTTTTATTCACGTTATTTGCTGTTTGTCATGTGTTTTACTCCCTCGTTATGTGTACCACCAACCATTGCTCCACCCCTTCCAGGGAATGGGGCCTTCATGCCCCAAGCGTTAAAGGAGTCCTATATTCTAGTGCTGTCATTCATTCGGCACGGGTTCAAAAGTTTCAATATACAATATCCTATGTTTTCCTTGACATCCTCTCCTCTTTTTTCCTCCTCGTCTCCTTTCTATAGCTCTGGAGAATATGTTGGTAGTTCACTTTAAGTTTTGGCACAGCCTATATACTTAGTAGGTGGCGTTGTGTGCCTGTCTGCCACTTCACGATGTGGGGTTTTGAAACGTACCATCCAGGGGCTTTCCATACTATACAGTATGAACATACCAAGGCGGTCCATCTTCAAAGAACTTCTGTATAGATTAGTACAAAAGAGGTACAGGGGGAAACAGTCAGAATCTGGAGAAGATGTGCATTCGTACTTCACGGAAGACCCTCCAGTGGCCGCCATGTATACTTATATTATACCCATGGTCTAAATGACCAGAAGCACAAAACACAAAGCATACTGAACATGCTGAATATAATTATGAAGACACACCGTAACCCTTCATCTCAATGTAAGAAGATGACAACTATTGTATTGCTAGATTCATGTCGAAATCGAAAAGAAATAGGGCTCAGTTTATTCCAATGCATGTATGACCTGAGTGAAAAAAAGCAAATATACCAATGCAAGCAAGTGCAAAGTATCCAATAATAAAATCCACAAGGTGTAGGCCTAATATTCCTCTAGTCTCACACGCCCCTTTATGATAGCACAGTGTGCCTAAGGCTGAGTACCCACCATGCTGGAGAACCCCACCCCCTCTATTAATGCAGTCATCAGGAGCAGCAGGTGGGTAAGGAGTAGGCGGTATGAGGTGAGGAGCAGCTCAGGAGCAACTCAACCTGCGCCATAAATCTACCGCTAGATACTGTAGGATGTATTAATCTAAGGCAGTGTCACATTCCCACTTCACTCCCAGTCCTTCTATCCTATAATATCGCCCACACTGACCGCTGTCGCCCCCTACCGACACAGGCATGTATTAATGTGACAGCTAACCTCGCCTACCTATCTCACCCTTTCCTCTTTTCTTTCTTGGGTCACTATTTCCCTGTAGTACGCATACTTGTCGCTAGGGGAGTGCCGCATCCGGGGCCTGCATCCGGGCACTGTTACCCAGGCTCCTTTTTGCTAGCATCTCCAACTTCTACCGGAAGGGATGCTTTTGTTGCTGATTCGCCGCACGCAGGCGCACCGGAAATGGGGGAACGTTTTAGTGGAATATGTTTGTGGGAGTTCATCAACGGGGGGTAGGTTATGGAGGGGAATAGAGCACCACCTCTCGGTGGCAGAACGTGAGAGTGGAGGTCTACAAGATCTCTGGACGTATAGACTGGGATGTACCAGATGTAGGCCTATGTCAGGATTTTTCAATACGTCATACAGTATAGTCACCTAGAATCAGTGTTAATAAAAATACCAAGTGTTTATTATTCTTAAACACAACTGGGGAATTTCATAAAAGATCTTTGATCGTACCCGTCCCAGAATTGGGACAGAATGTATTAAGTCGGCCTATGAAAAGACTGAGAACTAGAGCAAGTTAAGTTTAGGTGAACATTGCAGGATTTGGCATGGCGGTATACCTGCTTCAGTCCTGAAGACGTAGTGATATCCAACTAATACTTGCTTGGTTAGCTATTTGTTTGATAAGCCTAGCACTATATTGATACAGTTAGCAGTTGGATAGTTGACTACAGTCAGCAGGATTATTACACTTAACAGTTGTCTCTAGTGTTATATCATATTGGTTGGTGTTATACATGCTGAATTCAAGCACTCAAGGTCAGGCAACATACCACTGTGGCCATGCCGATGCCAAAATCAAACTTAGAGCCACTTAGTGAAATGGAAACCTATTGGGAAACAGTAATATTTCTGGACGAATTGGGATTACTCGGTGTGTATTTCAGGCGCATCTGCTGAGACCGACAGAATAGACCAAGCCTTTATAGCCGAATATCCTGAGTTTGAGAAGGGGAGTGTCCCTGAGGGAAAGCCAACTGACACACTTCCGCTGGAGTAGCCATTAACAATTAACTGCCACAGCCTATCGATACCCCATGCACCCTATAGCGTCTTCCCATTATAGGAGGCAAGTCGGGGGCTATCTCTGTATAATATAAAAAATGATGATATAGATAGACCTCCTAGCTCCCCTCCCTCCCCAACCACCCACCTCAACACACACACACACACACACCTTAGCTCTACTACTTCAGGCACACCGCCCTACTCCCCAGCCGATGGGATTGTCTCGCCTGCTGTATGACGACAAATGGGTTGATCTTATCATCTGAGAAAGACGCTTAAAATACCATTACTCCATTTTCTGCGCCAGCGACGTCCGGACGACGGCGTCGGTGGCAAGAAAGCCCGGCCCCGGAGGCGGGAGGCTGGGGACGTTGGCAGTGACCTCAGCTGTGGTAGTGGTTTTCAAAGGAAGCCACTGAACAAGGGAGAAATGGCAATTGCAGAACCACAGAGGAAGGTGAGTGGGAGGAAAGTTTGGTTGGGGATAGAGAGGAGTAGTGCATTGAACTGCATATAGGGGTGTTTTCCTCCTATATATGGTTTATATCAGGGATAACACACAGGCACACAGGTCGGAAGTAAAATGAAAAGGTGTGATGTAGCCTTTTTAGATCGCATTGTAGGAACAAGTTGTTGTATACATTATATCCTGGACATGATATATCGATAGACACGTCAAGGTATGGCTACTATGGAAAATGCAATGGGAAATGTCTGAGCAAACAAATTATCTGCGGTTCTAGATCCAAATATTATGGAAAGTAAAGATTCAGTTGCAAGGGCCTATGTAGGAGAAACTGAGGGATACGAGGTAAAAATGTTAGATGCAGAGAGGATTGACTGTATTTCTTACATGACTAGAGGTTCTGGATTACATAGGTCGGAATTTTGAATACCCTTTAACCCCTATTAAACTAATGTTTACTTCAGTATTTTTCCAAATGGATCGTCATGTTCATTATAAAGGTCCCTGAACAATCGGGGGACATATCAAAGCCAAACAATAAGTATATCTATATCTGTGTACTACTCTCATTCCCAAAGCCTTCTGAAGGAAGGCTCTGGTACCAACAACTATGACCTTGAACTTTGATATTGCTGGGTTGGGAGCATCCCTGCTGGTAGCTTGGAAACAGTAGTTTTACCATCATACTTTCTGGCTCCATTTCTGGTTCCTGTTCACTGGTTCTAAGCTAACCATAGGGGCTATACCTCAACCCAGCAAAATCCAAGTTCAAGTTCAAAGTGGCTGTTACCAGAGCTTCGTTGGGAAGGATTTGGGAACACGAGTTTATTGTGTACCTACAGGCAGAGCAGTCCTAATTGTTGTATGTACATCACATTCTAACCATAGTGTTCTGTACTGACCTTTACAATACATGCACATGTATGTACATTGCACAACAGGTGGCAGTATCTCGCAGTGAGCTGAAATGCCTTGAATGTCTTGAATGCTTGTGCTCTTCCCACTAGAGAAGGGCATGTTTAGACAGCTTTCACTTAATCATTGGCGGTTGTTAATCATTGGAATTATTTACTCAATATACAACGGAATTCCATATCCAGCTGCAGACACCAAACGTAAAAGGCACCAGCAACATAATTGTGAACTTCATAGGGCTATTGGGTGAGGGCCCTTGGTACGCCATGAGGCCCTTGGAATAATTAAGGGCCCTGTCACAATCTTCTGGCTTTTATCAGCCACCATAGGCCATTAATAAAAGGGCTGTACCCTACTTCTCCCGTGAGATCGGAAAGTCGCCCTGATTAAGGACTCCATGCCTTCTTTCCCTTTCTTTGTACTCAATTTGTCGAAAAGTCGCTAAAATCATATATCGGTCTCGTGGAATCTGCTCTTTATGGTGGTGACATTGGAATAGGTTGTAAAAAATAATAAGAATGGAAATTGCCTTTTACTTAGCGACACTATACAAGAGACGTAGGAGGACCCACAGAGAGATGCACAGACTCGAGCCCCCTGCGTTGATCAGTGGTCACACATGAATACCCACGCCTCACCACCCTCTCATCAGACTTAATTACTACGCCATCTAGTCTGGGCATGTCTTGTATTCCTACGCAGCCATGCTGGTTAGCCTCTTCTGGGCGGAGGAACACAAGGTAGGGGTAGTGATTAGGCTCCTCACCAAGTCCCTAACCTCCTCGTTTCAGTAGGCACAGCACGGCCTAGCTAAGTGGTCGCTATTACAGATTATTATAAATATCGGCATCTCTTGAGGTTGTTACGGACGTTTTAAAGCTAGACCTTCACCGTCAAAGTCCATAGTTCAGTTGTGATCCACAAGAGGGCTCTTAAGAGCTGAGAACTCAGCTACTCTCAGAGGCACCCAAAAAGGAGGTAATGTGAATGTGTTGTAGCTGGGTAAAGCTTATGACATCCTGTCCAGAATAGGACAGTGGTTAAGACTCTGGACTCATAATCAATGGGCCCCCGGATCTAATCTCATCCAAAGTAATTTTATCACTCATGTGAGGTGGTACTCATACTGCTCTACTACCCTAGAAACAAATTTCTGCAGAGAGTGAGAGAGACAAAGAGAAAGAGACACACAGACAGACGCACACAAAGAGAAAGAGAAAGAGGACAGTTTTAGTAGATGTCCCTATTACCAAGACTATCAAATGAAACCATCATGACACTAGGGTGGTGTTTTCTTTAAATGCAATCTTCTGAAAGAATTATGTTAATTTTTCCCCTTCACCGAACCATTTTATGTGGAGTCTAGCAAAAATAATAGGAAAGTGAAGGTAATTCTTGAAGTAGTTAGTCTCAGATTGGAACATTTTACATGTATGATCAAAAACTTTCTACAGGGCTTGACCGAGCCTAGAACCCAGGATCTTCTGCATGGCAGTCTAACGCTGTACCCCTGCTCTATTGAGGAGGTGGTGCTGGGGAGCCATCAGCCCACTTGTACAACATGGAGACTGTGTGCCCCATGTATATTATACTTCTTTATTTCAAACACCAATTGAGTTTCATTGTCGTCTTCTTCTTTGTATACCTAATTATAATGATATTAGATATTAAAGTGATATTAGATATTCTACACTATGAAGCCTACTGGCTGTCAAAAATGTGATTGAACTGTGTTCCTGAATGTAATGCTGCTCTAGTTCCTATGAGCCCCTTGATCTACTGATTTATTGAACGGTAGTGGGGACCTTTAACAAACCTGACGTAGCCAATATGGAGACTCATAATTATGTTAGTGTGTATGTATCAAAGTCAGTCTTGAAGGTTTCAGCTCCTCAACAGGGCCACCCATGGACGGTTTACCCGAATAAACCTACGGTAGGAACAATAGGGCCAGCACCTGAGTGGAGCATGAGTGGGGGTTCTCCCCTTTTTAAAACCCTGGTCCTAGTGGGATTCGAACCCAAAGCATGGGTAAAACATCCATTTCAAGACCATCACTCTAACCATTAGGCCACAGAGGATGCCTCATGCAGCACGGTAGGCTGTTCATCTCCTGGTGCATATTTTTGGAGAGGCACAGAAACTATGGCCAGTGGTTACTGTGCCAATAGGGACCTTTACCAAATGTGATTTGGCTCATTAGGGACCTTTAGCCAACATACATAGCTCATTTAATGCCTATACCTTCAGCACTTTTATGTCTGAGCTATGGTGGGTTTGCTAAAGGTCCCTATTAAAAGCACACATTACAATGCTAAAAGTATGGGCTAGTCTGCATTTAATGAGCTATGTGCATTGGCAGCAATGGTTAACACCTACATTATGTCTACGTTTTATGAGCTTTGCCATGGTTGGTTAAGGTCCCTACAAACACTCCTCTTTCTCCAACAACAACTCTAGATAATGACACTAGTCCCCAGTGGTCATAGTTTCTGTACCTCTCCTAACATATGCCTCAATAGGTGGGCACCTAGAGCACGGCACTATGCATCTGAAGGTGGCTGGTTCCCTTCCCAGTCAGTATGTATAAAGAGTGACTGTTGATTTTCTTTTGCATAATTTATATTGGGAATTTAGTAAACAGGGTTTCATGGGTATGTGTCCATTACTAACAGACCTTCATGGTCCTGTGTAATAAGGGGCCTGATAAAAATAGTTGTATTGGAGACTCATATGTTGGTGTGTATGTATCAAAGTCAGTCTTGAAGGTTTCAGCTCCTCAACAGGGCCACCCATGGACGGTTTACCCGAATAAACCTACGGTAGGAACAATAGGGCCAGCACCTGAGCGGAGCATGAGTGGGGGTTCTCCCCTTTTTAAAACCCTGGTCCTAGTGGGATTTGAACCCAAAGCATGGGTAAAACATCCATTTCAAGACCATCACTCTAACCATTAGGCCACAGAGGATGCCTCATGCAGCATGGTAGGCTGTTCATCTCCTGGTGCATATTTTTGGAGAGGCACAGAAACTATGGCCAGTGGTTACTGTGCCAATAGGGACCTTTACCAAATGTGATTTGGCTCATTAGGGACTTTTAGCCAACATACATAGCTCATTTAATGCCTATACCTTCAGCACTGTTATGTCTGAGCTATGGTGGGTTTGCTAAAGGTCCCTATTAAAAGCACACATTACAATGCTAAAAGTATGGGCTAGTCTGCATTTAATGAGCTATGTGCATTGGCAGCAATGGTTAACACCTACATTATGTCTATGTTTTATGAGCTTTGCCATGGTTGGTTAAGGTCCCTACAAACACTCCTCTTTCTCCAACAACAACTCTAGATAATGACACTAGTCCCCAGTGGTCATAGTTTCTGTACCTCTCCTAACATATGCCTCAATAGGTGGGCACCTAGAGCACGGCACTATGCATCTGAAGGTGGCTGGTTCCCTTCCCAGTCAGTATGTATAAAGAGTGACTGTTGATTTTCTTTTGCATAATTTATATTGGGAATTTAGTAAACAGGGTTTCATGGGTATGTGTCCATTACTAACAGACCTTCATGGTGCTGTGTAATAAGGGGCCTGATAAAAATAGTTGTATTGGAGACTCATATGTTAGTGTGTATGTATCAAAGTCAGTCTTGAAGGTTTCAGCTCCTCAACAGAGCCACCCATGGACGGTTTACCCGAATAAACCTACGGTAGGAACAATAGGGCCAGCACCTGAGTGGAGCATGAGTGGGGGTTCTCCCCTTTTTAAAACCCTGGTCCTAGTGGGATTCAAACCCAAAGCATGGGTAAAACATCCATTTCAAGACCATCACTCTAACCATTAGGCCACAGAGGATGCCTCATGCAGCATGGTAGGCTGTTCATCTCCTGGTGCATATTTTTGGAGAGGCACAGAAACTATGGCCAGTGGTTACTGTGCCAATAGGGACCTTTACCAAATGTGATTTGGCTCATTAGGGACCTTTAGCCAACATACATAGCTCATTTAATGCCTATACCTTCAGCACTGTTATGTCTGAGCTATGGTGGGTTTGCTAAAGGTCCCTATTAAAAGCACACATTACAATGCTAAAAGTATGGGCTAGTCTGCATTTAATGAGCTATGTGCATTGGCAGCAATGGTTAACACCTACATTATGTCTATGTTTTATGAGCTTTGCCATGGTTGGTAAAGGTCCCTACAAACACTCCTCTTTCTCCAACAACAACTCTAGATAATGACACTAGTCCCCAGTGGTCATAGTTTCTATGACTCTCCTAACATATGCCTCAATAGGTGGGCACCTAGAGCACGGCACTATGCATCTGAAGGTGGCTGTTTCCCTTCCCAGTCAGTATGTGTAAAGAGTGACTGTTGATTTTCTTTTGCATAATTTATATTGGGAATTTAGTAAACAGGGTTTCATGGGTATGTGTCCATTACTAAAAGACCTGCATGGTGCTGTGTAATGGATATAAATATTCATAATTGTAAAAATGCATGTCCTGAACCAGCAACCTTCTGATACATAGTGCTGTGCTCTAGGTGCCCACCTATTGAGACTTTGGTAGGCTCTGGGTACAAAAACTATGACCAGTGGTGGCTGTGTCATGTATCTTATAGTTATTTGTATTAGCTGATTAGGGACCTTTAGCAAACCTGACGTAGCTCATTTAACCCAGAGGTATCCTATCCTTTCAGCACTGCTATGTCTGCGTTTAATGAGCTTTTACAGCTAAAGGTCCCTAATAAAAGGCATTTTTTACCAAATTATGGTGAACAGTACAGTGGTACGATAAGAAAACCAGCACTGGACCATGAGGCAACTACTGAGTCATATCCTGTCAGTCATGGCTGTCAATATGCTCTGAACATGTAGATAACTATGATTTATCTCATTTTACAATAATGATGGAAATGATACATAATTATTTTGGAATGGGAGGGGGGGGGTGAAGTTTCTCTTTTAATTCCTGTATTGTGTTTCAAACAAAAGCATCTAAAACAAACCACACAGCAGAACCAGGGTTTGTACCTGCAACACTACAGTCCTGAGGCAAATGACAAACTGCTTGAGCTAGCCAGGCTGATGGTAGCTTTGCAATGCTATTGGACAGTGTTCTACTTCTTGAATCTTGTATGACTGGTTGGGTCATGGTACAGGGTGGTTAGCTCATCTACCAGAACAGGTCTAACATTTCCAACAAAATCATTCAAAGAAGACATAGATTAAATCAATAAGCAAATCTAATTCATCACAATCTCACATATCTCCAGAATAAAATGAGACCATGACAGTGGAAAATAACATTTCTTTCCATAAAAGATACCTCCTCAAAGTCTAGGTCGCAGAGTATGCAAGCAAAATTGGTCATCTCATGGGCGGTCTACCCTACTAGTAGACCTGAATAGTTTTAGTGGACGTGTCTTGTGTGATTTATCTAAATATTCTTACAAAAACATCCACATCCTTTTGACCACTAACAACCTTACATATGCTTGTCCTGTTCGGGAACTGAACCTGCTACCCTTAGACCCATAGTCCCTTGCTCTATAGCTAGCTACTGACCTATTGGGACATGTATTGGGAGCGGTACATGATCTGTGACCAGTGGTGACTGTACCATAATATATTATGTATATAAGAGTTGTTGTTAACAAAGAAAGAAGCAGGATAGACATGAGGGACCTTTAGCAAACCCAATGTAGCTAATACTTATCCTATACTTTTAACACTGCTACGTCTGCATATAGTAAGCTTAGATGTACATCATGTAGATTTTCCCATTATTTCTTTCATGCGAAAAAAAAAGGGATCACTAGGGATTCGAACCATCCACCTTCAGATCTACAGTGCCAGGCTCTACAGACTGAGCTAACCTGGCTAGCTGAATGGTTGATGCATGGAAAGGTAATAGGGACCTGTAGTAATGTTGTCTTTTAACATGGGGCATTTTGCACGTTTAACACATACACACACTTGTATTCTCCCATTAATTGCAGTGTTAAAGTGATACTTGCAATCCTTCAGGAGATTCATTGTTTTGTCTTTTGATTTCTAATTCTAAAGTAATTTGTAATAGACTATCATGTAGCCAATTTAGACAGGGAGAGGGTGCAGATTAAACACTCCCTGGAAACAAATTCCCGTGAATTCACCCTGAATAACACGGGTTGAACTGGGGTCAGTCCCACGAATAACCCGGGTTCTATTCCCGTGATAACACGGGATTCTGTGAGCAAAATTTCCCGTTATATCACGGGATTTTGTTAAAGAGGGGTGCATGGGTTCAAATCCCATACTAGTAGACCTGAATGGTTCTAGTGAATCTGTCTAGTGTGATTTATCTAAATATTCTTACAAAAACATCCACATGTATACATTCCTTTTGACCGCTATTAACAATCTAACATATGCTTGTCCTGTTCGGGAAGCAAACCTGCTACCCTTAGACCCATAGGGCCGTGCCTTAGCGACTGACCTACTGGGATATGTACTGGGAGAGGTACATGATCTGTGACCAGTGGTGACTGTACCATAATATATTATGTATAATTAGAGTTGTTGTTGACAGAGAGAGAAGCAGGATAGACATTAGGGACCTTTAGCAAACAAAACGTAACCAATTAAACGTAGACATATCCTATACTTTTAACACTGCTACGTCTGCGTATAGTAATCTTAGATGTCCATCATGTAGATTTTCCCATTATTTCTTTCATGCAAAAAAAATGGGATCACTAGGGATTTGAACTATCCACCTTCAGATCTACAGTGCCAGGCTCTACAGACTGAGCTAACCAGGCTTGCTGATTGGTTGATGCTTAGAGTGATAGAGCTTCATTCTGTACCCTCTCTCTCTGATACAAATCGAGACCTTTAGCAAACCTGATGTAGCTCCTTAAATGCTGATGTAGCAATGGCAAAATTGTAGTCTACATCTGGGTCTAATGAACTACCTTAGGTTTGCTAAAGGTCCCAATTTTTCCCATCAAAGCTCCTTAGGGATTCGACCTCTCCAACTTCAGATTTAAAGTGCTAGGCTCTACAGACTGAGCTAACCGGTCTTGCTGCATGGTTGATGCATGGAAAGGTAATAGGGACCTGTAACAATGTTGATGCAGCCCATTTAGAGATGACGTAGCCTATGCCTGTACCACTGCTATGTTTGCATTTAATGAGATATGTCAGGTTGCTAAAGGTCCCTAATGTTTCATTCTGCACCCTCTCTCTCTCTGATACTGTATGAAGCAATCTTTTAACATGGGGCATTTTGCATGTTTAACACATGTATGTACACACACTTGTATTCTCCCATTAATTGCAGTGTTAAAGTGATACTTGTAATCCTTCAAGAGATTCATTGTCTTGGCTTTTGATTTCTAATTCTAAAGTAATTAGTAATAGAAACCAAGCTTTACAACTACAAAAACATTAGGGACCTTTAGCAAACCCGACGTAGCTCATTAAACGCAGACGCAGTAGTGCTAAAGGGATAGGCTACGTCTACGTTTATTGAGCTCTTCCGTGGTTGCTAAAGGTCCCTGTTGTCCCGTGCACTAGCATGTGGCCCATTGAAACCGGGAGAGGGTGTAGATTAAACACTACCACTCCATGCATCAACCATTCAGCAAGCCCGGTTAGCTCAGTCTGTAGAGCCTAGCACTGTAGATCTAAAGGTGGGGAGTTCGAATCCCTAGTACCCTTCATTTAGAAAACATTTCTTTCATACCAATGTGTAGAAGATACATTTTTAATGTTTTTTTATCATCAATTCATGCTTGAATAAGGTAGAAATACACCTATGCTATGGTGTGCACAATTCTACCCCATCGGTTCAATGATTGAACTGATGCAGGGGTTCGAACCCACATCCTGCTGATTTGCTGGGGTAAATCCTGTGATTTTACAAGATTCTACATGTAAAATCAAGTTTTTTAATTCTGTGATATCACAGGAAATATTGCTCACAGAATTCCCGAAAGTTCCTGGGAATATATTGTGACTTGTTAGCAGGGTGTGGCCTATATGCAAGGTTTTACGATATTGCTGTTTGTAAGGAAGAGGCAGGGAAGGAAACAAGCAGTCAAGGAAAAGGATGAAAATGAGTCATGTGAGAAGTAGGGGCGCAGGTACAAGTGGGTGAATCAAGAAAGGGAGGTCCTAATATCTTCATACAGTAATTTTGTTGCCACAATTCACTGCTTCTGGCTCATAGCTGCCCTCTAGTGTCAGGTTTGTCAACCATGTGTGTCACTATGTGAGCAAGTGCTTTTACATTGAACTTAATGTCCAGAACCTTGCTGGTGAAGTGGTTACTGTTCTCGCTTTCCACCGGGGCGGCCCGGGTTCGATTCCAGGCAGAAGCAATTCCTTTCCCCCCAAAAAAAACAAGAAAAAAAGAAAAGCAAAAGAGGAAACCACTGGGAAGTTGGCCATTTTGGTTAGGTTTTGAGATATATTAGTCAGGTATCGGTATGGTTTTCTCTTTTAAGAAAAGCAAAATAATTATTCTGGTCCCATGGTTTTAGGTGCCGGCCCGTAGATCTCTAAAGCTATGGGGCCGGGTGGCCCATGGCTGAAAAAGTTAGTGTCTACCCCTGATAGAAGACAAACATTTCATAACTCTCAATCTGTTTGGTCATTGAATTCTCATTGGGATTACAACCCATGATCCACTGTTCAACTTGGGTAAATCAAGCGAATATTAGGGACCTTTATGAAACCGGTCTTGCTGAAGGTGAAGATGGTTCAATTCATCCAGTGCAGCACATATCATTTACAACATGAGAGGCCACTTCAAGCACCAAGTACATGGGCACTGATCATGATATGTGTCATGTGAAAAGTAGGAGTGTGGGTAAAGGTGGGTGGAATCAAGATAGGGAGGTCCTAATATCTTCATACAGTAATTTTGTTGCCACAATTTACTGCTTCTGGCTCATAGCTGCCCTCTAGTGTCAGGTTTGTCAACCATGTGTGACACTATGCGAGCAAGGCTTCAGGGCAGTGCTTTTACATTGAACTAAATATCCAAAACCGTGCTGGTGAAGTGGTTACTGTTCTCGCTTTCCACCTGGGCGGCCCGGGTTCAATTCCAGGCAGAACCAACTTTTTACCCTTGCCTTTCTGCTGGTAGTAGGCCCTAACTATTAGATTTTCTATACTGTTTTCAAGACCCCCCCCCCCATTCCCATCAAGATATAAAAAAGCCCTGGGAAATATGCATGGTCCCTTGTTTTTCCTACCTCCAAATGATATAGGTTTGGATTTACATTAAGAAGATTTAGTCTATGTGGGGGAGCTGCTGCTTATAAAATTCTGGTTTAACATCAAATATGGGCAACAGAATCAACCAGACCTCCCAACTAGCCTACCTATTCCTTTATGCTAAGGGACTAAGCACATGTTGTGCCTGATACTCTGCTTGAAGAGGTACACACTCACTGCTGCCCTCTGGTGGAAGCTTGCACAACTACGCTATTTATGGCCATGTCCATAAATGCTGAACTTTTTCCCCGACCGCCCAGCTTTAAGCACTCTTTGATGTATAGCCGGGCCGGGAGAGGGCGCCACAAAGCCAGTGATGCCGTGGCAGAGTATCAATTAAGGCGACATTTTGATTGCCGGGCACTATTTTATGGACTCATCCACTTCCAAAGAAGCGTAAGGATCGCCGCACGTCTATTAACGCGCCACGCGCGTGGATAGAAAAAAGTAGTGCAACAAGCAAATTAGGTCTCGGCACCCAAACAAGCCGACCGCCTGCTGCCTGCCTGCGCAAATTGCTGCAGAATTGGGCCTAACTAGATTTAAACTGGTCCTAATTTTCTTGGAATGCAGTTGATTTTGACGTCAATTGAATCGGGCTGCGTTACAATGCGTTCGCTGGTACCGTCCGGCAATGCGGATTAGAGGGGGGAGAACGCAAGGACTCGACAAAAACCAGCAGACACACTACTGACCAGCTACTGATGTACATTCTCTCCAGAGATATGCAATGCAGATGATGCTTTATTACAGCCAGAACAGCCTATGGGATACATAGACAAAGGCCCATGGCCAGAGCATATCTTGGTACCGTTCCCCCCAAGGTGAGGCTGGGGCCGTATCCCACGAAGCCGCAGGCTGAGTGGGATGCGGCCCCAGCCTCACCGAGGGGGGAACGGTACCAAAATGTGCTCAGGCTATGAGCCTTTGCCTTTATTTCATGGTTTTTACTCATCAAAATATGTTAAATTGCATTTAAATGGCCATAATAATTTGAACAAATGATGACGTCACAGGCCATGGGATACGGGAACACTGTATCCCATGGGGGGCATGGGATACAGGATTTCTAGTACTTAAGCATAGTGGTCATCGTATCCACCATGAAATAAATGTGTATAGCCGTATTCCATGACATCAATATAAGTCAAAGCTATTTTAATCTATTTTAGACTATCTTCCCTGTAATAGATGAAAAGAGCAACTCTAAAGAGTCTGCTTACATCGTTCTTCATGATCACGTGTTTGATCCTGGGTCAAATCACACATGGCATACGGCTCTGTGTAATACCACCCTGGTCTAACTCGTGAAGATCAAGGTACACCGAGTCCACTGTGGTGAGCCTTTGTCTATAGTTATATCCACAATTCTTTAGATTGCCATAGTTGGTATGATGATCTATGGAGGGCAGGCTTTACTCAATTGGCACACACCTATCAATGACAGGTTAGCTTACGACAGGTGGAGAATGATCTTGAGAGGGCTGAATTGCAGATCCAAGATTTTGTGCAGTGCTCCCATGCAGTGAGAAATTTCAATCATTCTCAAAGTGCAATTATGTTCAGGAGTGCAAAACCCGAGACAAGAAAAGCAGGGGCACCATCGCGTCACCGATTTTATTTTCTAAACAGGATACCAAATGTACCTGCTTGCTTTGGTTCGTTCTTCCTTATCTAGAGTGCTCTTCACCATCAGCTTGGGTTCTGGAAATGACTGGAAGTTGTTGTTCTCGATTTGCACGTTCTGTGACATCATCAAAAGCTATGAAACTACTTTTAATTAAAAGATGGACATTCCGGAAATAGACAAAGAAATTAACAGATGTAGCTTGCCAAAATGTTCGTCGTTCTGGACTCGTATAGGTCCCTCACCTGTTTATCCCTCACCAGGTCTCCACTCATGAACTATGTTGACAATGTGGTGCAATTTTCCTGCACCTCCGGTTAGATTATCGTAAACCAAAAGTAGAACCAACCTTGAAAGCAATAATGAGACACTGAGGTTATAGATGAAAACTGCCGGGTGCTGTACTGACCAGTCATTTACAGGTTACAGCACAGATAATCCCTACATACTGAGCACACCTGCTGGGTAAATGAGGCCCATTGGTCAGAGTTATAGGCTCCATCATACCTGGGTTTTCACAGTTGCTGGTGTTACGTCGGGGTGGATAGTCATTATCAATGCATGCAAATTGACAGATTCCCAGCTGTTCATGAAGTAATGGTATATTCTAGTTGGAACTCTGGTAATGTTTGTGGATGCTATTTTTACATTATTACTATTTCGAATGTTTGTTAGTTCTATCAAAACTATGTTAATTCCTTTGCCTGCTGTGTATGCCTCTATCTTTATGTCCCATACTATTCGCTATTATTTCCCCGTCCCTAAACTGCAATAGTGAACCTCAAAATACGTCTTTAATACTGTAAAGACAGTCTTTAATCTATGTAAACGACCAATAGATTCCTCTGCCCTGAACACTAATACCCCTAACCAATACCGCATAGTATCTACTGTAAAGCTACAATAGGTTACTTCTGACAGTGTACCCATCCTGTGGTCTTCAACATGTTCAAATTCCTGTCCACCCTCCCCCTCCTGTAAACTGTCCCTTTTAACGTGCACGGTGCGACACGGGCACGAGATGGTCGCACCTCCCATCAACTGGTCGTTCGCCCTCCTGCCCCCGCCACCCCACAATAATAAACATGTCAGCCAACATGGCCCAGATTGCGATACCAGCGATATAAATTGGTTTGATGCTTCGCAGAGGTCAATTAAGGCGCCGGCATTGGTCGCTAAATGAACGCCCGACAATTGGGTTTGGGCGGCAGGATATCAATCCCGCCGGCGGTGAGTTGCCGGAAGGCCGGTGGCTGGCTGGCCACTGGCGGCGTATTCTTGCGCACATGGCCAGGACTATGTTAATGGGGTTCATGGAGGTGGGGGCCGAGTAGAGGAGGCTAATAGCTTTGATGGACTGTTAATCGCTCAATGCGAATTCATGATTGCAGAAACAAAATGGCCGACACCCTTCCGCGGCACCCATGACTCTGGATAATTCGCAGATTGATTGACACGCCATGGCCATTTGTAAGAGTGCCCCTGATTGGCTTACAGCCAAGTGAGGAAACCCCGTTGATTTGTTGGTCATCCTTGAATGTTATCTCATCCTTGATTTGTCCTTAATGAAAAATAATGAGACTTTACTGGCCTGATTGCCCAGACACCACAGCGTGATTGATTCATTTAATTCAGATGCTGAAACGTTTACATACGAATAAGATTTTTGATATAATTCTGAAGGGACACTCCAATCTAATAATAATTGTATCAAGATATTTGTTGTACGATCTGGGGCCCATTACACAGACGGAGCTTGTCTGGAAGTATATTTAAGAGAGTAAGATTAAACGTTATTAGTAACATGTGCATATTCAGGCTTTCTAGCGTATTGCCCGGTTTTGTTATGACTTGGATAATAATTATATCCAAAGACATCATTACATTGTGATACATGTATGTTGAATATAGCTTGAAGTTAGCTATTGTTGTATTTCGGTTCATGGCGTCAGTAGGCTATAATACCATTAAAAATGCCACATTTCATATACTACTTTCCTATACGCGACATATTCGGCGATTTTGAATTTCCATCATGGTGCAAACCAGAGATGCAGATTTTAAGCTTCATTTGAGAAATAGTACAGGTATAACATTTAAATTAATCTGATATCTTTTATACGTGTATATGTTTTTTTTTCTATTGAAGGGCAATGCCCTATATATATATGAGTGATCCCAGCTGGACCCATTGATTTTCCATAATGTTCTCACATTGAACAGTGTCAAATGCCTTCGCTTATTTCTTCCATTCAAACACCTTGAGTGACAATCTACTCTGAGAACCCAACCCAACAGTTTAGTCTAGTAATTCAGTTCCGTCACAACGTACTAGCACTCTCATGGTGCGTGTCAGAATTCCAAAGGCACAAATAGACGAGCACTGAACGTGAACCATAGTCTCTACATTGGTTGGAGCCAAACCGCCAATCGATGGTTTTGGGGAGACGTAATTGACTTAAAGCCATTGGATGGCCGCGGAAATTAGATGTAAATTATCGGAAATGAACTTATTCGCGCCGCGCCGGCCCACCCTTGGATAGCAGCAGTGCCGTTGGTGACGTCTCGGGTGGTGACGACGACGGACGGACTATTTGGTCCAAGCCGGTGATGTATCACTACGCTGTAATATATAAGGCGTCTAGAGAGGGTGGGGTGAAGGAGGACATTCTTTGTCACTTTCCATTAGCCCACCACCTTACTCTACCTCAGTCTAATTCAGTAAGTGTCATTTGAAATACAGCGTCAGAAAGAGAGACTGTGGCCTCAAAAGAGTCTGTTTCTACTCTAGATACTTTTGTATATATATATCCCATTCATATACACTAATGACACAGCCTTTGGGACAAGAGAATTAGGTACCCTCATCAATATATTTATGAATTTTGATAGGTTACACTAGGAAAACAGGTCTACTATTGAAACTGTAAACTGTAACCTATTATATTGCACTTACTGCAGATGACTAGCTAAACAAGTTTCACTTATGTAGCAACAAGTATAGATCTACACTTATTAAATAGTAATGGTCGTGTATCTATGCATCATCCATTTCACTGTAAACCGAACTAAAAAAAAAAGACCCATAAGATCGTCGGGGCCTACTCATATATACAAAATATATATCTCGGTACGTCCACAGTATATACATTAGTTTCAAGAGGATCGGGTGGTTCCATGGATGTGTTGAGCGACTTTTGTAATTGATTAAACCAAAGTCATATTTGCAACATATAGGTGATATTAATGATCAATTTCGTTCTTGTATTATTTTGCATACTAATACACAGGGTATTTACACTTGCTTATTGCAATTACATGTAGTTAAAAAAGCATTTGGATATAATTTATTTCCATTCATAAGTTACTGCGTAATAAGGGCCACTATGGCAGGTGCTCTCCCCGTGTCTAATCATCCCCTGAGCCTCTCCTCTAAATGTAGGAGAGCGCCTCAAGTGTCAATTATGACGTCATCGGCCAATATCATATGCCACCCCAGGGTTTTCTAGCAGTGCAGCGGATAATAACCATGACAACCCATATTACAATGTAACCCTGAAAGATGTCTCTCCCGCCATCCCTCATTCTGTTATCACAATGTTCAGGTTGGTCTGGCGGCCCCTCAGTCCTATGGTATAGCCATACTATTGGTACAGATTGTGGTTAGTGCCCACTGTAGCTATTGACAATGTAGGTTTGTATATACAACAAACAAACACTGTGGCACAAGCATTTTCAAAATGTTTGATCAGTTGATATGTATACAATTATGTATACATACTGCACTATAGAATTTCATAAAACCTGTAAAAGGTCCATCTGTGGACTGGTTAATCATGGCAATGGATCACAGAATTACAATACACGAGATGTGGCATATATTTTCAACTCTGGGATGACATGGGCTTTCAGAATCCCGGGTGTCAGTTTCCAATCAGCAATCAAGCATGAGAATGAACGATAAACTCGGGATGGAATTCTAGTGTGTTCTGACACCTTGGTTCTTCCTCTTTTTCTCAGACCACAGAAAATGCCATTCAAAGGTAATACAATCTTTTGAACCTATCAACCTGTATTTCCCTGCCCTGCGAAGTCAGCAATTACATTGTATAGTCCCTATTCAGTTATGAATCATGTAATCGTGCATAGCCTTTCTGGAATTAAGTTGAGAACCAGAGGGCAACTGATCCTATTATGATATCACTGAGCACTATTATTACTACTACACCTGCCGATGTGTGTACCCAATGATCCATTGACGATCACAACAAGAGTACACCCCTAACTGGGTTTGTGGAGTAGCTCACCTCCGACCTTTACGTCGCACTTCCGCGTTCCAGAATCAATCCAATGGAAGTAGGTGGAGCCACTGATTGGTGGTAAGCAGGCTGTTTCTAACAGGTCAACAATGGCGCTGACTTTTAGCCCCTGTCTCCCCGCGGGCAGCCTTCTCCCCGACACTGTTGACTTTGGCACCAGGTGGCTCTGCAGGCGCCTCCCCTGACCTTCCCAGTGCACCTAGCGACACCCACAGGAAGCGGAAACACGTCACGGACCCGCTCTGGCACCGCCAGCCACTCACATGTATGCTCTCATACGGCGTTCGGGCTGACGATATGTGAACCGACGCCGGGTGGTACGGCGCGTGTGATTGGACGCACGCTCGAGTGGCCCCCTGTCGGTGAAAATAAAAGGCGTCCATTTAGTTTTACAAAGATGGCTGAACATGTTGTCTCGGGTACTGGCCCCCAGGACCATCCCCGCGCGTTGAGGCAGTGGGCCAGGGGTGTATGTTTGGTATATGACTGTCTACATCATCTCTATTATATATACTGGGGCCCTCGATGGGGGAGGGGGCCATGCTCACCTAGTCATGTCTATTTTAAGAAATGCCCATGTTGACCAGTAGATTATAAGAAAATACCTATGTTCCATGTTACTATGCCCGAAAAAGACCAATTTCAATTCAATTTCAATTTTAATGTCGCCATATTAAATATATGGGTCTAGTGCCATGATGTTGCCCTCCCGACGTCTACTCCTAGTTTGACTTGTCAATGCAAGGTGAAGATATGATAGTTCCTCAACCTAATAGCGGTCCCCCGGTTCATCAGTTCCTACAGGCCCTTTTGATCCTCTGGATCATGACCATTCTAGATTCAAGATCTTTATTCAAACAACATCACTTTTTTACTTTGGCCTGAAAAGTAGCCAAAAGTTGACTCGCAAACGTCAGAGCCGACTCGTCAACAGCAGGGTTGATTAGTGGACTATCAAATTGACTCTGAAATAGCCCAAACATTTACTTGAATTTCTTTTTTTAAATTGGATAACAATTTCTAGGGTCGGTCCTCATTTGCTAAGTAGGATCAAAAATTGACTCGCAAACTTCGGCACTGACTCACCGACAATAGCGTAGACTCGTGGACTATCAAATTGACTCGGAAATAGCCCAAAAATTACTTGAAATATTTTTTGGGGGTAACCTGAAGCACACCTTTTTTATGGCCTAACTGCAGTTCACACAGCTGTGCAAGCGTGGGGGAGACAGGTCTGGCACTATGTACATGTATTGTTAAGGGTGACCTACCTCTATAGCTAGGTCATCCTTGACAATACTCCCCCATAGACATGTACACCTAATGAACTTCAGAGTAAAACAAACATGAACTGATGCCTCAATTTATCAATATTAATTCTACTGGTTTTGGTGGATCTGTGGCCTACATTTTGTAGCCTGGCTCATCCCCCTATGTGATAGCTTTATATATTGACTAAGGTAGTCATACTATATTTATTCTACCCTACCAGTTTGTGTCTCACCAGAAATGTTTAGACTGACGAGGATTTAATTCAAAATGAAAAAAGGTCTGAATTAAATATTCGGCGGGTTACACATTTTGCGTCCTAGTTTCAGTACAAGTTAAGTCATTACTTCTAATTTGGCTTTTTGACAGATTGTATATGAGGTAGGTCAATATATAAACATACCCACCACACAGAAAGAAGCAAGCGTCAGCCTGACGCTGGATATGATTATATAGGGAAGCATATTAATTTTATAAGAGTCATGCAATGCTTGACTCTACATACATAATGTTAGATTCTCGTTATAGAGTGCTTGGCGTATCTAGAGTCAACTTGTAAGAGGATCTGACAATGCTGGACCCTCCTGTCAGTGCTTGGCAATGCTGGACTCTTGTATCTTTGAAAGAGAGGTTCTAATAATCTCTTGTAATTTTGGAATGCTAGTCGCTACAAGGAGAACCAAGCATTTCCAGACTCCTTTTGATATACCTGCATAATCATGAAAACGTCAATTAATCAAGATAATATATAGCCCATGTTTGCGAACGTCACTTCCTACATGATTGACTACACTATTAACTACACAAAACTGAAAGTGGATAACAATTTCTCACGGCCGTCCTTTCCTTTAGCAGTTCACATGAGAAGCTCATAGTTTGTACTTCTGAGACACACTGATAGAAACATGGAATAAGAAGAGAAAGTTCTGCCTATCAGGATACTCGTGAATACACGTCCCTGTGGTCCTTCCCTCCCGACAGACGTCCTACCTTTCCATCCCAGTAGGTAGTTCCCAGATGGTACTTGATATTGAATCGGCTTAACTTCAGCCTCAAAAAAGTGAGCGTCACCGTCCCCAAAGCACTCTCACCTGAAAGCTAGGCAGTGCCTGATTTCCAGATGAGGGTGCTTTTGGCCCGGGGAGATGTCTCAGCTCCAACTATACCGGGAGGAGTGGTCATAATTTGGAGTAATATGGGTTCTTTTTCAGCCCTAAGGGAGTGGAGTGGTGTACACCTATATGGGTATGTTTTTTAGGGAAAACCCCCATTGTTCCTTTATGGGTGTAATATATAGTACTGACTCACAAGCTTAACTGCTTCGCACTTCCTTTTTCCCCTTTGAACTACAGTGTACGGTATAATTCTTTAATCAGAAATATCAAAATGTATATACTTAGCCCTCTACAGTTCAATTTGGATGTGATGTCAGGACCTATGCACAGAGGCCTTGCACCAATATGGGTATGCTCTTCGCAGAATGTACACAGGAATGGGGTAATATTTGTAGCAATGGCAACACACCTATATGGGTCAGATTTAAGTCCAATGACCACACATCCCGGTGAAAACAATCAAAGACACCTCCCTTTTGGCGACAGTGACGCTCATTTTTCTGAAGGTGTTCCTAGTTTTGAGAAGACCTTGATGTCACTATATCACGTCAGATGGCTGATGCTTATATATTTCTATATATTTATTGACCAATGATAGTACACTTATCAACCATGACGTGTGCTCAGTTTGATTTTGATCCCATACTTCGGGTAAATCGTCTATAGCTACTAACTTTTCCTCTTTTAACCCCTTTCCCTTTCCATACACTCCTTTGACTAAGTCAGCGGACCGCGGAATAGCAATGGGGAATCTCTAATTGGCCGCTATCTGGCTGTAGAGGCACCTCTCACCTCGGGCGGGGCGCTAGTCGGGCGCTAGTCGGGTTGATGATGGCCACAAATCGATAACTCTGACATTAAGAGGGTGGCCTACCTCCCAGAGCCCTTCGTCCCCATTTCAATTAACTCCCACGCCATACTAACCCTCCAACCTGCACTCCGGGTCCCTACTCCACACACGGTGCCTCTCCTTCTGTACTACAACTTCTTTGGATAGCTTTCACATTTTTTAGGTTTAAGTAGTCATTAAACATATTACATGTATTATCAAGTGGTGGGGACATCATTGTGTTCCTGGTGCATTGTATAAATTATGGTATAATGCAACTGCCACAGTGCAGAGGAAAAGGAGCTGTGATAAAGCGAGGGAGAGTGAGGAAGTTACAGAGATACATGCAGGCAGATATAAAAGACTGATTTATATAACACATTCTATGCCAACACTTTGAAATAAGTAACTGAGCTTCGATTACCAGAATACAACCTTTGATAAAGGTTTCAAAGAAAAATCATAAATTAAAAGATACATTATACTAGATCAAATTGATTCAGGGGATTTCCAATGTTTGTCACATTATCATGTGCACAAACTGGCATAACCTCGTAGGTTCCTTGTTACACTGCAAAAAAGGTGTTTAGATCCTAAGGCTGTGTCTCACGACCTTGGGACAATGTTTTTGTCTCTGACCGGGTGCCGTCTCTGACCAGGTGCCGTCTCTGACCGGATGCCGTCTCTGACCGGCTTGGCTTGATAAGGTCAAAATACTAACAGCAGGAGGCTAATTATCATTATAACTATGATTATATAACAACCGCCATATTGTTTTTCCAAATCCTTATATATCCTTAGCACAACCATAGCGTACTGATGTGGGGTGTAAAAAGGGCCCTCCAAACGCCAGTGCTTTATGTCAGGGGACCCCCAGAACGTATTGATGTGGGGTGTAAAAATGACCCTCAAAACGCCAGTGCTTTTTGTCAGGGGGCCCCCAGAACGTACTGATGTGGGGAGTAGAAAGGGCCCTCCAAAAGCCAGGAATCTGGCTGTATGATGGCCCTAAACGCCATTGGTTTTCACATATTTCAAGGATTTCAATGTAATATATAAGGCCTATATTACACTAGACTGGTGTAATTTCTTTTACAATGTATATGTATGATAGAAGGTAGTATGACTACTGACTTCCCATACTTCATAACTTAATGCTTCATTAGTGATAATTGACCTTGAAAATCGAATATATCCTAATTTTGCAACATTTGAAATAACATGGTCAGTATAATAGTATGTCTTGTGATGATTAAATGGCTCAATTAAAATTATTTTGAGTTGTCACTACGGTTAAATACCTCTAGTTGAGCACCATGTCAGGATTTGATCAGTTTTCCCATTTGATATCATGAATTTCATGCAAATTAGCATTTATTTCTATTACACTTTAGCAGGACTTGGCAGTTCTACCTGTTATATGTATGGGATGGAATTAAAACGTTTTAATACGTTTTAATACGTTTAAGCAGCTAGTTATTGTGTTCTTTTGTTACAACTTATAAGTAAAACGTTTTAGAACGTTATGGCAGCTGTTTGTTTAAGAGCAGCTGCTAATGTAAGAACGTATCAGAACGTTGTGTAGAAAGGATTGATTGATATGAAAACGTTTTAGAACGCTCTGGTAGCAGGATGTATTAGAGATCCCATGCAGTTGGCCATGACAGAACGTATCAGAACATTGTGTAGATAAGAAGGGATTGATTGATATGAAAACGTTTTAGAACGTTCTGGTAGCAGGATGTGTTAGAGATCCCGTGCAGTTGGCCATGACAGAATGTATCAGAACATTGTGTAGAAAGGATGCTTGACAGGAAAACGTTTTAGAACGCTGGACTTTTAAGAGCAGCTGCTTATGTCAGAGCATTGTAGAGGTGAGGGTTAGGGTTAAATTTTAAGGGTTAGGATATGTACATCATAGCTGTAGTGATGTTGAATAGGATCCATTGGGTACCAATAAAATCCTATAGGTACCAATAGAATCCAAAAGGTACCAATAGAATCATAATAGGTACCATTACATCCAATTGGTACCAATAGAATCCCATTGGTATCAATAGAATCCTATAGGTACCAATATAGTCTAATAGTTACCAATAGAATAATATAGGTACCAATAGAATCCAGTACTTACCATTATCCTATAGGTATTAATAGAATCCAAGGTACCAATATAGTCCAATTAGTACCAATAGAATCCAATAGGTAAATGGAGAACAGGAAAACCGAGAACGGATAAACGAAATGGGGGCGGGAAAATGGAGAATGGGAAAAGGGAGAACGGGAAAAGGAAGAACGGAAAAGGGAGAACGGAAAAGAGAGAACGGGGAAAGGGAGAACAGGAACAGGGAGAATATAATCCAATCATATAGGTACCACTAGAAGCCATTAGGTACCAATAGAATCCAATAGCTACCAATAGTATCATATAGGTACCAATAGAATGGTACCAATAGCATCTGGAAATCCAGAGAACGGAGAACGGGAAAATGGAGAACAGGAAATGGAGAATGAATAAACAGAGAACAGGAAAAGAGAGAATGAGAAAACGGAGAACGGGAAAACGGAGAAAGGATAAACAGAGAACACGAGAACAGGAAAAAGGGAGAATGGGACAAGAAAGAATCGGGAAAAGGGCATCGGGATGGGGGGCGGGGGTATTGGATATGGGGGTATTGGGGGGGGGGTATGGGGAGTGGGGGATGGGGGGGGCGGGGGGATGGGGGCGGGAAAATGGAGAATGGGAATAGGGAGATCTGGAAAAGGGCATCGGGATGGGGGGCTGGGGTATTGGATGTAAGGGTATTGGGGGCGGGGGTATTGGGGGCGGGGGTATGGGGAGGGGGGGGTATGGGGGGGTATGGGGGCGGGAAAATGGAGAATGGGAAAAAGGAGAACGGGAAAAGGGAGAATGGGGAAAAGGAGAACGGGAACAGAGAGAATATTATCCAATCACATAGATACCAGTAGAATCCATTAGGTACCAGTAAAATTCATAGGTACCAATAGTATCCGGAAATCCAGCGAATCGGAAAATGGAGATCGGGAAAATGGAGATCAAATAAACAGAGAACAGGATCACAGAGAGTGGGGAAATGGAGAACGGGAAAAGGGAATTATCTCAATTCTATTCTAATGACTGTAAGATTATCTCAACTATTTCTATTGCCCATCAGCTCCTCTTCTAATGCCCAACAGATTTTGGTATGCTTTTCTAATGCCCACTAGATTATTATGTCCGTCAGATTCAGGTATGGTTTCTGATGCTCGTCAGATCTCCTTTTCTAATGCCTGCTAGGTGTTGATGCCTGTCAGACTCTGAAACTCATCAGGCCCATTTATGACGGGTATCAGAATTTGACCGGCATCAGAATCTGACGAGTATCAGAATCTAGCCAGGCATAAAAAAAAGAATATCTGACAGGCACCAGAAACTGACAGACATCAGAATCTGAAGGGGATCAGAATCTGATCAATAGGCATCAAAACTGATGTGCATCAGAATCCGACAGGCATCAGAATTTAGCAAGCACTAGAACAGGATATCTGACTTGCATCAGAAAGCTGACAGGCATTAGGACAGGTTATCTGACAGGCATCAGACTCTAGCGGGCATAAGACTAGGATTTCCTACAGGTATAAGAAAAGCATACCTAAATAAATCTTAATAGGGTACCAAACCCCGTGACGTAGAGATTGCACCAGACCACGTGATATGAGGACACATTGTACAAGGCATGAAACCGAATTAAAAAAGGCCTCATGATATAGGGGTGCACAGTGTTTTATCTTGCCTTAGACTAGTATGAACTAGTTACATCATTTGAGATGGAATCTGATCAGAAAATAAAAAACACGTGCGTTGTGGTAGTTCCCACAAGAAGATGTGTATTGACCGAACATGCGCAATGCACACATAACACATAGCACTAGACCATGTGACACTGAGGTACAGGGTACCAGACCATGTGATATAGAGGTACAGGGTACCAGACCATGTAACATAGGGGTACAGGGGATCAGACCATGTGACATAGTGGTACAGGGTACCAGACCACGTGACATAGGGGTACAGGGTACCAGACCATGTGACATAGCGTTACAGGCTACCAGTTCATGTGACATAGGGGTACAGGGTACCAGACCATGTGACATAGGAGTACAGGGTACCAGACCACATGACATAGAGGTACAGGGTACCAGACCATGTGACATAGGGGTACAGGGTACCAGACCATATGACATAGGGGTACAGGGTACCAGACCACATGACATAGAGGTACAGGGTACCAGACCATGTGACATAGGAGTACAGGGTACCAGACCACATGACATAGAGGTACAGGGTACCAGACCATGTGACATAGGAGTACAGGGTACCAGACCATGTGACATAGAGGTACAGGGTGCCAGACCATGTGACATAGGAGTACAGGGTACCAGACCATGTGACATAGAGGTGCAGGGTACCAGACCATATGACATAGGGGTACAGGGTACCAGACCACATGACATAGAGGTACAGGGTACCAGACCATGTGACATAGGAGTACAGGGTACCAGACCATGTGACATAGAGGTACAGGGTACCAGACCACATGACATAGAGGTACAGGGTACCAGACCATGTGACATAGAGGTACAGGGTACCAGACCACGTGAAATAGAGGTACAGGGTACCAGACCATGTGACATAGAGGTACAGGGTACCAGACCACGTGAAATAGAGGTACAGGGTACCAGACCACGTGACATAGAGGTACAGGGTACCAGACCATGTGACATACCCAGTGGGCACAGCACCACCTACTAAACGTCTAGTAGCCATCTCCCTGCAACGAGTGCACCGTTTACTAGCTAGCTAATTTGGTGGCTAATGCAACACCTTGCAGCACTTACTAGTTGGGTTTTTGCAGCCCTGCAAAATAAGCCCTTAGTAGTAGCTGCTTATGCAGTGGTTATTAGTCACTGCAAGTGCAGCTACTATTAAGAACTGTAAATGCAGCACCTACTAGCTGGCTAATTTGGTGGCTAATGCAACACCTTGAAGCACTTACTAGTTGGGTTTTTGCAGCCCTGCAAAATAAGCCCTTAGTAGTAGCTGCTTATGCAGTGGCTATTAGTCACTGCAAGTGCAGCTACTATTAAGAACTGTAAATGCAGCACCTACTAGCTGGCTAATTTGGTGGCTAATGCAACACCTTGCAGCACTTGCTAGTTGGGTTTTTGCAGCCCTGCAAAATAAGCCCTTAGTAGTAGCTGATTATGCAGTGGTTATTAGTCACTGCAGATAAGCTACTATCATGAGCTTCAAATACATCACTTAGTAGTTGACTACTTGGTGGTTAATGCAACACTAGTAGTCGACCTGGCCAAAGGTGTGATTTAATGCTGTAGTATATGACCTTTAAGTAATATACTAGTATACACAGAAATGGCATCTCAATCAAATTTGGTTGTAATCTATGTTATAAATCATGCCTAATCATATTTTAAGTCTTAGCAATTGATGTATGTTCTATGTTTACATGTTTAGCATATTTTGGTACACACATGACTGGTATATGTCATTAATATAATGATATCAATAAGTTCAAACAGTATGAAACTTCAAAAAAGGAATACTGCTGCCACCTACTGGCAACTAATGCATGCCTTGGCAACAGCTAATAAGCCTTTATTATGCAGCAGCTAGTAAGCCCTGCAATAGCTGCCCTTAAGAGTCAGTGCTTCTGCAGCCCTGCATTTTGCAGCTACTAATAAGAGCTTACTAGCCACTGCAAAAGCAACAGTTATTAGCCTATGTTAAGCAACAGTGGTCTGGTGAATTTAAAAACTATTGAACTCATCCAATCTTGTTGACTCTGCGATTTTCATTGATTAAAAAATGCATTTTGTTCATTCAGTATTTGAAGAAATTGAAAATGATGTCACATGCATTGATTCTATTCCATTAATCAGGGATATCTAGGTCTGTGGAAATTGCTTTGCATAAGATAGTGTTTGCAGCCCTGGGTGGATATTTGTGACAAAACGTGGGAAAACGTGACATTAGGGGAAAACACCTTTATTCAAGTTCATGTCTTCAGCTACAATTTGATACTTCAAACATCAAAATATTTGAAATGGTTGCTGAGAAATGACATCACAAACATGGGATGGTAGGGACATGTAGGAATTCAGAATAGACTGCAATGCGATCACATATCAATCTATTTTCGAATAATCCATATAAATCATGATTATTAGAAATTAAACCAATAAATGCATATTATTTCATGGTGAATACGGACTGTCAAGGTTAAAGCAATGGGAAGGCTGTTCCGCAGGGCAGTGTGCAATAACCCTAGCTCGTATTGCACGCTGGGATCGTATTGCACGCTCCCGAGGGTGGCCAAGGGTCGCCATGGGGTCGCCATGGGCGTTTCTAGGCTACCGAAGGTCACGTGACCTGCGCGGAATTCAAAATGGCGGCCGACGGATGTAAACAAACACCGCCGAAGTAAAAAAACGTTGCAGAAGTAAACAAACATGGATTGTGTATCTATTTTAGACTAAAATACCTTGAAATAAATACAGAGCGTCACTTAAAAGTCACCTCTTCAATGGTTACTGCACTCGTGGTGCTAGGGCCGTATTGCACTAGGCCTACGGCCAGCGTGCAATACGGCCCTAGCACCACTTGTGCAGTAACCATTGACTCAGTCACTTTAGCGTGCAGCTCTGTCTATTTATTTTACATAGATTTGGATCTCATAGGAATATTGGCATTCTGTTTTCAGGTCTGAAATCCTCATGGATGGGGCAATTGGATAGGGATCATTTTTATTCCAAAAGAATGAATTGATGGTTGCTATGGCAACCAAATATCAACAAATGGGCTAAAAGTGGCTAAAAACGTTCTTTTTACATTCCAAATAAGACCAATTTAGAATGAAAATAGAATTCTGATAATAGCTTCAAAAGATTCCTTGGAAAAAATTAGTCTAATGTCTTTTTCTCTTAAGTATTCACATTTTTAGCTACATCTCCTGAAATATCATGTTTAGAGCATTTATGGCTATTCCCCCTAATGTTACAAATTCCCAGGTTTCGTCACATTTAAGGAAAATCACCAATTAACCCAAATATGGAGGAATATCCTGATCATGATGTAACACATATGTTATTAGGCACCACATGGACTGATAGATTTTAATATTTCGACACCCATTCAAGTTATAATCCTCATTTTCAGTTGTCTATGGGGATTAACACTAACTTGAGTTTATGTGTATTTTATGAAATATCTAGACAGAGATAGCTGTTGGTCATATAAAATATAGAAAACTGGAGGGGTAAAGCATGATACGACCATGTCTCATTGAAAAGTATTGTGTGGTTTCTGTGCATTCAGGAGAAAACAATGAGTGATAATAGGGGATATTGAAAGCACATGGTCTTCAGCAGGCCTGCATTTGCAGCTACTAACAAGAGCTGCTGTGCACCATTTACTAGCCACTCCAAGAGCTATAGTTAGGCAACAGTTAATAAGCCTTTCTTAGGCAGCAACTAGTAAGCCCTGCATTTGCAGCCCTTAATATTCAGTGCTTCAGCAGCCCTGCATCTGCAGCTACTAATAATAGCTGCTATACACCAGCTACTATGTACTGCAAATCAAGCCCTTATTTAGCTCTGTCAGGCAACAACTAGTAGTCCCTTAAATGCAGATACTAGTAAGCCCTGCATTAGCATCCCTTAATAGTCAGTGCATCTGCAACCCTGAATTTGCAACTACTAATAGGAGCTGCTATGCACCATTTACTAGACACTGCAAATGCAGCCCTTATAAAGCTCTGTTATGGAACAACTAGTAATCACCTAAAATGCAGAGACTAGTAAGCCCTGCATTACCATCCCTTAATAATCAGTGCATCTGCAGCCCTGCATTTGCAGCTATTAAAAAGAGCTGCTATGCACCTGCTACTAGGTACTGCAAATGCATCTCTTATTAAGCGATGTCAAAAGAACAGCTAGTAAGCTCTTAATATGTACCAACTAGTAAGCTCTCCATTAGCTGTGTTTAATAGCCAGTGCTTCTGCAGCCCTGAAGTTGCAGCTACTTATAAACACTGCTCTGCTGCAGCTAGTAGCAGCTGCATTTGCAGTACTGCAATGCACCAGATAGTAATAACTTAATAAGCACTACTCAGAATTTTGCCAATCTAGCTAAAAAATGTTGATGGTTGCATGAGTGACTAGTAAACATTGCAATGCAACTAGTCACTCAAGCAACGACTAGTAGCTGGTGCAGCCTGATGGTGTGCCCACTGGGTAGAGGTACAGGGTATCAGCCCAGACGAAGTGACGTGGGGACAAATGATAGGTAGTTCGGCGAGTGGGCTGTTTGGCTGATCCGTATCTGTCACAGTGTTAAAGAAGGGCATCCTGTATTGCGTTTTCTTACCTGTTTTTCTATGTCTATTAGCATGTGTATTACCTTGTTGTAAGCATACAGCCTTCTTCTTTTAATATTGCTTGGTCATATGACTGTGTTAACCTGCATATCCTTAATCAAAATAGCACATTTTATTTGTTGGTGCTGTTAAGAATATCAGCAGAGTGGGCTGGGCCGCACTACCCTCAGAGTAATTCCTAGCCATTGAATCATGGATATTGGGTGATTTTGACCAACTTCCAACAGCCACTGTTCTTTAAATACCTAATAGAAGAGTCTGGAAGAGTGGCAACATATTCCTCATAAATTACTTTCATAATAGAAATTAACATTTTAGCTCTATTTATTACCGCTTTTTACCGCAAGGGACCCAAAAAGTGGTCCCCACAGTTAAATAGAGTGGGGCAAGGTATGACCAGGGTCTGTGCTGCCTGTGTGACGGCCCTCCCTGAGACCTATTGCCGGGGTGGTCAGTGAGCACCCCTGCCGTGTAGCCTACCTGCACTGCGGCCACTGCCCTTAAAGGGGCTTATGACAGAAACAGGAGAGGACCAAACACCTAGCAAATGACCAATAACACCCCTAGATCTTCATTAAACATCAATATTTTTGAGGACATATTCATTTCTGCACGATATCTGACCATTAAAACAAAATCGTTTCATTATTTCAAATATTTCTATTTTTGGCCGAACTGCCTACAAATGATACCAGAGCACTGCTTGCCAAAACGTTCTAAACATTTTGTTTTCATAACTTGAGCTATGAGAGTGTATCGATGCGTATTAGGCATAGGAATTTACATTAGGCAAAGGGGAAAATCAGTCCTTGAATACACATCAGTACGTTCTGGGAGCCAATTCCTTTCATTACAATATTTCATTACACATAATACGTTCTGGGGGTCCCCTGACAGAAAGCACTAGCATTTGGAGGGCCGTTTTTACACCCCACATCAGTACGTTCTGGGAGTGCCCTGACAAAGGACTGACCTTTTGAGGGCAGTTTTACACCCCACATCAGTACACTATGGCTGCCCACCGACAGATAATAGTGGTGCCCCTAGGGATATTGCCTATATTTTATAAAATAAAACATGTGTATTAAAACGTTTTGTTTTGCAACAATACACCTACCATAGTAGGTTAATGTGTATTAGGGCTTGACCACACCAAAACAATGTGTATTTGCTATAAAACTGCCAGAAGGTTCTTATGAGTTTTGCTTTTGGAGCTAAATCTACCAGAGAAGGACAATGCGTAATATAATGGGCATCACCATTTACATTGAATAAAGAGGGAAATTAGTCCTTGAATACACATCATTACGTTCTGGGAGCCAAAAACTTGAAAAATCCATTACACATATTACGTTCTGGCAGTCCCCTGACATAAAGCACTGGCGTTTTGAGGGCCATTTTTACACCCCACATCAGTACGTTCTGGGGGTCCCCTGACATAAAGCACTGGCGTTTTGAGGGCCGTTTTTACACCCCACATCAGTACGTTCTGGGGGTCCCCTGACATAAAGCACTGGCGCTCCTAAGGATATATGAGTATAATTCGTATTAAAACACCTTTTTCTGACACCTGGTCAGAGACGGCAGCCGGTCAGAGACGGCAGCCGGTCAGAGACGGCACCCGATCAGAGACAAAAACATTGTCCCAAAGTCGTGAGACACAGCCCTAAACACAATCCTAAACACATTCCTGCCCCGTTTTTGTCCACACAATATGTTTCTAAACATGTTTAGACCAATAATATGTTTAGCTCAGTGCTTAGACATTTATATGTTTAAAGCAATGTGTTTAAGACAATGAAGTGTTTAGAATTCAAGAATTTAGCACATTATTGTGTTTATCTGTCAAGTGTTTACAGATAAAAGTGGTGTGTCTAGAAACATGTAGATTATTATTATGTTTAGATACTGATATTTGAATAAATTCCTAATTTATTTTATTTCTATACATATATAGTGTCTTGAAGAGGCTTCTAGCAGTCCCCCCATGAGCCAGTGTACATGCATCACTATGTCACATAGGCCTCTGTTTTAATATAGACACAACCTTGAGTCAATACAACAGACTTTCAGGGAAGATAATGCTTTATCCATTCTTAGAGTTCTTAAAAGAGGTGTCTATGTAGCAGATGTGTCTTTATTGCATCGTAATCATAATAATATAGCATTCAACCATTAAATCCTGCAATGTGTATTATTATCCTTTTGTATCCCATGCAATTTAAGTTAATCAAATCAGATTTAAGCACCTTTAGATCCACAATAACATTCGAGTGGTTGAAGAAACTACAGTCAACCACAAAGCTGCCATCTGGTATGTGTTTGATATACTATGATCTAAACACTACATGTTTACATCCTAAACACCAATTCTTTATACTGTTTAAATACTAAACATCTAAACATATTCAATATAGCTGTTTAGGTGTTTAGAATAAAAGTGTTTAATTCCTAAACAGAAGGATTCAAAGACACAAATCTAGTAATATGTTTAGACTTTAAACATGTTTAGACCTAAACATGTTTAAAACCTAAGCACCTTTTTTGCAGTGTAGATTTCGCCTGGACCCCGAATACCGTACCGTCGCGATTTAGCGCCGGGGCGCTTTTCAATTTAGCGGGCCCTTTAAACCCAAGACAGGCGCTTATTTGAGATCCTATTTTAGTGCTTAAGGAATATTTCAAAACCACTATACCCCCGGCGCTTGTACAAGACCGGCGCTCTTTCAAGACCGGCGCTTTATCGCGACGGTACGGTAGTCTCCCATCTGATGCTTAACCTTTTAAGAGCCGGACAGTGCTTTAATGTTCTATATTCTTGGTCGTCATAATTATGATGCATGAATGCAGCCCTCGCAAGTAAATCCCCAGGGCTGCGGGCTGCTTGAATGCACAACTAGCGCGTTACTCGCCAGGGCTGAATTCATACATCTATCACAACGATACAGAGCATGATTCATAATACGGCCCTTGGTTAACAGGGGCGGTATTGGGCTGAGACATATTGCCCAATCAGCGGTCACCCTACAGTTACCCAACCTGTCTTTTACTATAGGACAGTCAGAGACAACTTCTAAATTGGTGTTTCTCGGATGGTCGCCATTGTTAGTGATGCATGCATGGACATCATCAGTCACCTATTAGTGTTACTTATACATATCCTTGACGATAAGTAAGGAGTCTGAGCAGAGGAATTTGGTCTCTTGGGAAATGGGGAAGGAGGGGGATAACATGGGGACCTGCCAAAGTGGGAAGAAGATAGCTGATATGTCATAATGATGCAAACAGGTTTGTTTCTGACAACTTGAGCTGATCGATCTATAACGAAAAAGGACTGACCTAATGTCAGATAATTATATGACAGATATGGCACAGCCGATATCATAATTATAGCGATAATTCTGGTGGCTCCGTATGTGTGGCCATTTTTTAAATTATGTTCTCAGAATTTCACGTGAGAATTAGGCAGTGACCATGCATACACCAACATAACATAAATGGCCAGGAACAAGCTAAGTTCCGAGAGCAGAGCCAACATCTCACGAGACCTCACTGGAAACAACAAAGTGTTGACTGGGACACTCCCTGCTGATGGATATTGGACACGCAGGGGTGAAGGCACTGCATTGTGTGTAGATTAATGATCTTATTTATTTGGTGTTTCTTACTTGGATGGGACTATACCCTGATCTATCCACTGTTGCTGCTGCTCAATTCGTGAGTCTTAGTGAGTCTGCAGTCTGCAACAGCCTATTTATATGTCCTTATATATCTATCATATACGTCTAGATAGATGTTTCTGGCTTGTTAGATATAAGAAAACAGCCTTTATAATATATATTATAATGTTAAGCACCAAGTAGGCGATAATTGGATCTAGATGAGACAATAGACCTCTAGGGTTCTAATCGTTTATCTGTCAGTTTCTCAGGCTGAGTGACACTGAACACCTTGTGGATAAACATCTGTTTGAATTGGAAAAGAAAACGAGAAAACAGTCATCATAAAAAAACGTTAACACAGTGCCATTGTCCCAATGTATCCCCAGCCAAACTCCATCGCTCTTATCGCACTTGTCAATTATTCGGTCAAAAATTACGCTACGATACTACAAGAAAACAGGTGTCAGTATCGTATTGTACAATTATTACCAACAAAAGTGACTCAACGAAAGTGATCTATAGCAATGAAATACCTCTACTGTCACCTATATATATACAAGTGTGCGCCCACCTTAAGGATCTCACCTACCAGCTCCATGAAATTGGTTTCCTTCAGAAAAAGAGATATCGTGTACATGCAGATACGGTAACTGTACACATATCCCTAATAGCCTGGATCACCGGGAGAAGGGGGTGTGCCGTGGGGCGGCAAGGGGCTTGTAGATATAGAGGTATTATCAGAGATAAGTTCTGGTGGCTACGGACTAGGGGAGTCGTTTCTGGCAGCCCTACAACTCCGGCCGAAGCCCCACCAATTGAAATGCCACCCTCCAGGTAATGAAAGGAAATTCCCCTATGAGGTTGACCGACATAGCCATGACGGGCCAATGTCGCCCACTACCACCCGGCGAAAATTGAATGTGCGGACCTCAAGCCGGGCCGATTTGTACGCCCTAAATGCCAAAGTTACCGGGCGCGCCCGTCGGCATCACTATTGGATTAGGCCAGCCATCTCCTTGAGCCTGGATTGTCAGAGCCCCCCAACCTTCCAGTACCCCCCAGCTCCATCCTTATCGCCCGTCTCCAGACTGGCACGGCCCCGGCCTCTCCCCGGCCCTGGCCCCGGTTGGCCCCGGCCCCAGCGCCGGCCTCCCCGACGTCAGGGGCTGTCAGTAATGTCTCCTTTTGGCCTTCTGCTGGCGCTCCCTGGAGGACGCCCGCCAGAGGCAGCAGGGGTCGCTCACGGCAATGCTCAACACGTCATGTGACATAGCCGTCATGAGACGCCGCCGACCTCCCTAACGCGCCCCGCGCTCACTAGGGGGCGTCTTGGTGCTAACAAGATGGCCACCGGAAGTCCACTATTTAACCATGTGTTTGTGTTGTCGGTCACGGGTGGTTATGGCCTTTCGCTTATTACCTACTCGACATATTTATCATAAGCAGTTCTGATGGACATTTCTAAAGGAGACTGCGCACCCACTATCCTTTGTTTAGCTATATTCAATAGAAGGAACACTGTTAGCTATGTAGCTATAGTAGAAGCTCGTTGTAGATCCCATTGTATTGGAATATAATAATACTTACCAACTGTAAAATTATTTATCGCTAAAAGAAATAATCAGTAAGAGCTAACAGTATTTTGAGGCTTGGATATATAAAGATATAAGGTGGTATAAACGTACAGGACCATTGTGTATTTCATAATGATACCTAAAACTTTAATTGCGGATACATGACATACATAATTTTGCGATCCCCCACCCCCTCCCCTCTCCAAACACACAGACCCCTTCCTCCAGGGTGGCCGGCTTCCTTATCTGCTGATGACCACCTAACAAGGCCATCATCCTCATTATCTTGCTACCATCAGGAACGTGGATGGGGTACATAATCTGCAGCCCAATGGAGGAGGTGTCTTCTAAGAAGAGCACAGCCAACCCGGGCCCTGCCGCAATATGGCAGACATAAGGACCATAGCCAACTCCTGCCGCAATATGACAGACATAAGGACCATAGCCAACCCCTGCCGCAATATGGCAGACATAAGGACCATAGCCAACCCCTGCCGCAATATGGCAGACCTAAGGACCATAGCCAACCCCTACCGCAATATGGCAGACATAAGGACCATAGCCAACCCCTGCCGCAATATCACTGATATTCCTAGGCTCCCTATACGCCCAACCTCTCAGTCACTAGTGCCTAACCTAGTTAGTCATTTTTTGGATCCCTATACGCCCAACCTAGGTCAGTTATTATTGTCAGGTTGGTCAGTACTGACCAACCCACCTTAGTCTTTTAAATTCCAGGGGGAGCCACTGAGTGGTCATGACAGGTGGCCCCAACTAGTGGTATACAAATACAACACACCAATGATGAACCTAGGTTAGCCCTTACTGACTGACCCCTCAGTCATTTTTTAATATAACTTTGCAATTATGACTAACACTCATATGACCAACCTAGGATAGTCTGTACTGACTAACCCTTTCAATCTATGGATTTTCAGTGATAAGGACCATAGCCAACTCATAGAGTAATATGACAGACAAAAGGGCCATATGGGCCCAACTCATAGAGCAATATTGCAGACATAAGGACCATAGCCAAACCCTGCCGCAATATGCCAGGTATGAGGGCCATAGCCAACTGCTGGTACTAGTATTGTCAAAGTCCCCCGGAAAGTCCCCATACATCGTGAATCCAAGTCTAAGTAGTATACAGAAATGGTACTTTCACACAGGCCAGAGAGGAATAAACTAAGAACAGGACGATTATTTTAATCGTTACTCATGATACATCATCTAGTATAATACTTACTCGCGTGATGCTCACGCCTGTTGAATCGATTAGAATTTGTCAACAACAGTTTAGTCCCAATCCTAAGGTGCACTTAGGTCAGAGTGCCTACACTGCAATTACTGTTCTACTATGTTACATACTTCCCATTACTATATTGCGTAGTTACTAATGACGATATCGTTACTGTAATGGAAGTACCTGAAGCCTTGAGTCATGAGTTAGATAATCGCCATTCACCACCAATGTATATTGAATTCATTGTACAATAGATCTATTGTAATCTAAATGCTAACCGTACTATGCTCACCATCTAGACAAAAGCGCCCTAACGTTGTGTGGATAGTATTAAGATTATCAGTGAGCTCTGATGAGTATATAATCTATCTGGAGTTGTGTTGAAGATATGAGTTGCAGATCTGCGTTTGGCAAACATTGAAAAGAAATGAAACAATGCAAAATAAGTGTACTCTATGTGTATACAGTCATGCATGTCTGTGTGGTTATTTCTCATGATAATGTAAACCTTTATATCTAGAACACCAACATGGGTGGTACCCTTCAGCTATGGGTCCATCATGATGACTTGGTCTACTTCAGGGTAAGTCCCTCTATGTTAACACTGACACATTTAGTACCAACAGAAGCCAGACCACAGTTGCCTCAAGTCACAACCCGGCGGATAATTAAGGGTCGACAAGTCCAAGGTTGATCAGCCTAAGTCCGACCTCATGAGGACGTTTCAGTGAGAGGGATGGTGCCCAGGGGAGGCTATGGGTAAGACTAGGGTATGTAAGTCCAGATATGCTAAGGTGTATAGGAGGTCCTGAAGGATAGCTGAACCATAACCTATTCTGGTATTACTCTGCTTTTAGAATAGAAACCAGCACCATTCATCACTTAAATGCTCATTGGTAGAGTCAGATGGAGGTCAACATGATACTGTTTGTACCTCATTCATGCTTTGATAGAAAAGAAAAAAAGGTGGTCAATTATGTCTTTCTATCATAACAGACAGTGCATGCCATAACATATAAGTGGGAATATCTTTAACTAAAATTGAATCCTCACAAAAGGTCCTAGGACAAAGCGCCGCAAAGGGGTATTAGATGAAACAATTTATTGTTGTAAAAATGTTGTAATGCAGCATGTCTCTTGCTCCTACATATTGCCCTGAACTATAATTAGGAGGTCAGATAGTATAGGATCACATAACAGCCATATAGAGCTGTAAGTACTGCAATACCTGAGGAGACATTTCTCCTCCTGGGTAGCATTCCCTAAGTGGGTGTCAGTCTGCACGTTACTTCATGCAGCTTTGTCTGTCTCACTATGCAGCCAAATGGGTGAACATTAGGATCGGGATCACTGTCACAAATTACCACCTCCCCAGTTAGCTGCGTCCTTTGATTAACCAGCTCACATTAGGGGTATTAATGACGGTCTATTAGAGGCGAGCTGGTGGCGGCTTCCTTTTCCAATTTACCACACTCGGTAACTAGATTCGCCAAACCCCCCTCTCCCAATGGGCTGAAATTGTGTCCGAGTTGCCTTGCTCTGCTCCCAAGCTGTTTTATTTTCCTTGACTCACTTGTCCCCGAAGATGTTCCTCTACTGACCTTGCCCAACCTATCAAGGCCTAATCGGATCTAGTTGCTCCCCAAGAAATCAATTTCCCCTGGTTGCGGCCTCGCATGGACCCCTCCTGCTCGTGTAAAATAAGCCCCGTTCAGGGGACTTTCTTCTTGTCACAAGAGGAGGAAAGCAGGTCACGTAACGTTGCTAGTCGTGTATACGGTGTAATCTAATAACACTTGTGTCCGATTGTCATTCAGAAGCAGCGAAATCGAGAGTCAATTTTGTAGGGGTTTCTGTGTGCCTCCAAAACTACAAAGTCAACATTTGATAGAGATGAGAAAAGTACATCGCTCACTCATGTGAATGTTCTTGCAATTGATGGATCGTCAATTTTGAAACTGGTAATAGGTTGGCATAATCATTTTTGGAGAAAATAAAAGGTAGGATTCTCAGTCAAGAATATATAAATGAGGCAAGTATTCATCTGAGACAACCCTCCCTTTGGTGAGCCCTTATAATAGAAAGTCATTTCTGTCCTTGCACAATCCAGTCCCCCCCTCTTCAAAGAAGTGGTGGCAGATCGTCTACCACAGACGTGGTGGATCATTAAGGCCTGAGCCCCCCACCCCCACCCCCACAAACCTAGAAGAGGGATTCAGACAGAATCTGATCAGTCACACCTGGATCCACACACCTGCCCATGCACACCTACACCAGATTAGATCTACCTGCTGCTCTGTAAGACCTCCAGCCCCAGCTCATACACGACACCTCCAATGCAGGCCAAAAATAACCATTTCAACAAAATCCACTGAATTAAAAAAAACTTTGCTAGACGATACTCGATACTTTTTTGAGAAGTATGCTTTACTACAGTGGACTTTGGGTATTATACTGATATATATCACAATTGTATTAGTCTATCATAGAGACACTTGTGCCAAAATGTGCGCTATTACTAGATGGGTGTTCACCTGAATCATGTTCTATCAATCTTTTTATACAACACTTGACGGAGGAGCTTTATTCTGTTCCAAATCCGCGGGGAATATTGTCACTTCCCACGCAGGAAGTTCGGGATATGGGGGCATGGGGGTGGTATAATGTTAAGCTGAAAAACAGGAAACTAATGCTTTGGTGTCTCAGACATCCCCTTCTAAAATGCCTTGAGAAACATAAAAGGGGTAGACATTAACGCTGGCCCGGGAGCCAATGGCCCGTAACTTTGGGTCCGGGCCCATAGTTTTCTTCAGAATTACCTTCCCATGGGCTTGGAAATATTACAAAATTTGCAAAATAGTTTGAGGGGAATATTATATATCTGATAAGATTTAGTCATGTAATACGTCGTTGGAAAGAGGAAATTGTGAGTGAATGAGGCAATTCGGTTCCATTTTAACATAACTTCTGGAGCTATGGGCCAGGGTGGCCCACAGGTGTGAAAGTTAGTTTCCGTACCCCTGCATAGGTTCTAGATTCGAGGACAATCCTCGTGTCTCTACACTCATAAACATACTTATGTAATCCACATGGTCTTCTTGTCTCTTAAAAATAAATAAATATGTAGACAATATGACAGATTTTCTGAATATATAAACGGTGTGGGGTTCACATACCATTATGCATTGCCCTACCATGGCCCCCAGTGACAGCAGCAGAACTTTCCTCTTTTATACGAAGCTAAATCTGTTATAGATGATATATAAGGATTCATAATTATTGCCAATATGGTCCTTGCAGACAATCAAAATACTCAGAAGCAATACAATAAGAATACATAGCGGAGGTGCTGAATTTAATATGGATCGATCCCAAAGGGACAACATGTGTGTGTTGACTTCAAAACCCCCATTTCTCAAATTCACCTTAAAGTACTTGTTTTGGGGACCTCATCAAATCAGGAGGAAGATGGCCCCTAATGATGTAAACAATCAGATTAAGACGCATTAATTGGCCCTAATTGGCAATCCCCTCACACCCAAGTTGGTGTTGGGGTGGTTCAGTATTACCACCCTCACCTGCTAAGGAACATTACTCCACCATAGAATCACCATCCCATCTCAATGACTTGTATGGGTATCAGGTTTCCAGTATAAAGTGGATTATTTTGAGGTAAAGGGAAGTTTTAATCTGATGAAATCTCACTATTTTCTCTTGTTATTGTTGGTCTGTGCCTTGTCTTACCGTATTATGTTCAGTCTGTTAAAGCTTTTAGCTATTGATGTATCCGACAAATTTGACCCGGGTTTTTACCTTTCCCATATACTTCGTTTTGTGGTGCAAATGTTGCAATACTAGAGACATAATTATCACCATACCAAACCTAGAGAAACTAAATGTACTCAGCCCAATATATATTAGGGATATGCTTCACTAAAATCGTTAAGACTCTATCACGATGCTTGCTCCTGCTATCCTAGGCATGAAGTAACTTAGCTTCAACCCCTCTTATTTGATACAAACTAGTGCCTACTCTGTTTATAATGCAAAATGCATGTACCATAGTCCGTCCCATATCCTGACCTGGTCATGTTCCTGATGTCAACACATATAGTATGATACTATCTAGCAGTCTACCTCTACCACCTGTATGTCTACTGCTCTGTCGTGAGTCAATTTGTCAGAGGCTGAACTGGAAATGTCAGGGTAAAACGCCCTATGTGCAGTTCTTTGTGCATGACTGACAGCTGAAGTGGAGCTGCTCTCTCTGTCAGAGCTGAGCACCTTACCTTACTAAGAGACTCAGGCCACGAGGGGCTCTGACTCAAACTGGGGGTGACTGCAATTAAGGGTCTGCTGAAAGTGTGGCAGTGAAGCCATTTTTTCCTGAAGCAAATAAGTGGGAGCCTGGACCCGTGTACAGAATTGTCTTATTGTTTAAACTGGTCAGCAAAGAGTATGGTTTTCATTATGGCATTAAGTGTGTTTCAGAATAATATGGTTTATGGATAATCTGCCAAATTCCACTATGTATACTATAGTCATTTGAATCTGCCCCCTTTCCTCTCTAGGTCTCTATAGTCCAACCTCAGCTCCACTAACCATCCCCTCCTCCCGACCCAGCCTGCCTCACTGCCCTGACTCCTGCCCTACAACTCCGATTCCTCCAGCGGCAAAGAACATTAACATTGATCCCTTGGATGAACCTTGGCCATGGAGGGATGATCCTCCAATCTCAGTTCTAATATCATCAAGTCGGCCTGGCATCAGGGCATATAGTGGGTGGGGCAGCAGAAGTGGGTGGGGTGAGAAGGGTGTGTGGTCAGTCTTTAGGGTCAAGCACCGGCTAGCCCGTGGGCAAGGCTGAGCAATGCTCTCTTCAATCCAAAACATCAGACTAGACCACTATAGTATAAAACAGTAGCCGGTTCTTATGTCACTACATGAAAAGACTTGATGTGATATGAATGTGCCCTAGATTTAGGGGGTGATGGAGAATAAAGATTAAAACAGAGTAAAGTGGGTTATAGGTCTGAAATATCGAATCAATTGGTTTTCTTATGCATATAGTATTATAATGATTATTTACAGGCCGATAGAACAATACTAATATTATAGGCTGTAGGGTATGGTGGAACCCTGTAGTTTAAGATATGATATGATGGAACCATATAGTAGGATAGATATGATCCCTACAGATCAAGTGGTTCGGTGTGATCCCGTTCAGATAAAGAACAGAGCTAGGTAAATAGGCTCTATGGCCTAGATATGTATTCTGACATCTACCCAGGAACTAAAGCAAGTTTATATGCAGCAAGATGTTACCTCTAACAATAAATCTGGCCAGGCAAATAGCATAGCTCCATGGATCTGTTTCTGCCAGGCCCTACTGCATACCGTCATATTCCAGCATATTTCATCGTAATTTTTACATGTATCTCAACATCTCCAAGCCTAACTATTATATTTTGAAAGGGAAACAACGTCCATCAATATAATGATAAAAACAGGTATTGTCCACAGTTGTACTATGATATACTTTGTATTCTCATAGTCATTAGTGGTACGATTATGAAAGCAGTATATAACATGTAGTCCATGTTTCAACTAATAGTAATACGACCTGTCTCACTGGAGGCTTAGATTATAAATTGGCCATGGTTGCCAGAAGGGTCCTGTTCGTTCGTTCCCCATCCTCACCTATGGCCTCAACCTATATCCTTGCACCGGCCCCACCTCACCTGACTTTACCATGGTATTACCGTTGCTCTTTCGAAGTGCTCTGATGCTCTATGCCACAATACCTCATCCCCGCATCATCTCTTCCTGTATATATGTATGCCTTCTTGTATGTATCACCTCTATACCTTCCTAAGGCCTATACCACCCTCTCACCTACTGCCTCCCCTGACTGCATGTCCTACCTTAACCCCAACCCCCACCTACCCCTCTCGTCCAGTCTCACCCCCCACGTGAGATGTGTACAACGGCAATCAGTGGCTCCCTCTGGTTTCCTCCCGTCGCACTAAAGGCAGTCCACACTCTGCTTGTTACGGACGCTGCAATTGGCTGCTTCCTGACGGGAATACGAGGTCGGCTTCCGGTGAGGACCGGCTATCATCCGATCATCTCCGCGAAGCCATGCCGACCAGTGCCAATCGACTCTGGGCAATTTAGTGGGCGGCGAGGGGCTGTGTCGGAGTGTGCAGACACGATTTAAGCGCTTTATGAACCCTATCAGGTATTATCAAATAGCCGGTAGGACCACACCTCCCACTTGGATTCTCAACAGGAAGCCACTACTGAAGCCACTATACCGTCCATGTCCCAGTATGGACCCCCCCCCCCCGGTTTGGACCTTACACTATAAGGGACCTTCCCCCTTCCCTCACTTACTCCTCTGAAACCTGTATCGCAGGCCTAAAGGGAGCAGTCTTTGTTATCTCTAACCCCCTTTCCCCATGGTGGGATAGGTTTCTGACATAGTTTTGCCCCCTCATTCCCTCCCTATGAAAGGTAGCTTGACGTTTTCTGTCCTAATTAGCTGGCTTTAATTTCATTTTGCTCCCTCATATCCCCATTAAAGCAGAAGGGAAGCATGGCTAACATTGCAAGTACCTGCATACACTTTCTGCCGTGCTAGTCCCATTTAAACTTCTTGACACACTACTTTTTTTTTTAGTATAAAACATGTATCATTATAACCAACATCTGCCTCTAAAACCCGACTGTTAGGTCAATGAGCCCACCTATTCTCAATGAAGGCAAAATGCTAAGTGCCCGCATGCTCACATATGGAGGTTGCCAATGTGCATTCAGGGCTATATAGTAACACAGCAATTCAACTTTGATACCCCGATCCCACATCGACCCAGCCGAAGACCTGAAAGTTGGCAGGTGGGCCTGTAGGAGGTACAGTACCGGAATTATAGGATGTATAACTACATGCATGTGAGGCAGGGGCAGGGGAGACCAACAAACAGGAACACAGTTCATAAAGTGCAGGGTATCTAGACCAAGCTCCACTGAGGGAATATTTTGTGGGAGGTAAAGCAGAAATTCAACAGGCCATACAAATCATCTACACAGGTAGATCTCCCCATGACTCTGCTACCAATCTCACATCTAGTCATGACGACTCTGGCCAAAATGTTACTGTTACTCTGGTTATATCGTTAGTCTTTGTAGAATTTGAATCTCCCTTTAGTGCAGAGTCAAGCAACACTGGTTCACCAAGGGGAACCGCAAGCCAGTGCCACTGTCGAGACCTCAGACATTTGCTATGTGTATAACAGCTTTCCCTCTTTATAGAATGGTCTACTATATCTCTAAATGATGTAGCAGGGATGTTAATCGAAGGCATTGCACAGTTGAGATTGTCTGAGCTAATGCTCATTATTGTACCTCTTGCCAACACCTCAGCCTAACGTAACTACCATTTCAACCTTGCTTTCCACTTTCCACTTATGTATGGGCAAGACAGTGTCAATTTTGAATAGCTTTATTTTTTAGTATAATGGGCCAATTGCAGTTGACTGTCAACGTAAGGAGAGTCATACTCACCTGACTCTCATTCATCAGAGGCCTGTGTGAGGAAAACTGTGACCCTGACTAACAGAGCTATGGTGAATCCTTTACTTTTCTCAGTGTATGCAGTCTTACATGTGTTTGTGCACTGGTCACTATTTTAGCAGTGTGATAAATAATGTTTTTGAAGAATGATTTCCCCTACACAAACTTCTCCAATATTGGCCATTCTGAGGAACAGAGTATGTGTGGAAAGGCATTTAAACTCACGCCAACAAACATAGTGTGTGTAGATTTGAAATAGCGCAAGAGTGTATTTGTAAGGGATTTGTTTATATGAAGGAGTTCCAAGCAGAACATGCATACTGGATGAAACATCTGGGAGGCAGACGTGGCAATTGATGGGGCTGGGAGGGGAGACAAGGTGTAAACACTGAACTATGTTAAGGAGGAGTTCAGAAAACAACAGGGTTGATTTGAATGGCATATTCAGAGATGCAGACTATAGGGCAAATCCAAACAGCGATGACTATCCCATGTTGTGGTGGGATTTTAGTTTTACACAGGATGTCATTGTTAGGTTTCAACACACTATTATGTAATTACCATACGGCCGAAGTAGCTAAATCTAGAATGGCTCCCAACGAAGGACGCAAGACGCGAACTGGTAATGGTGTTCAATTGGCTGATTGCTCAAATCAATTACTGACTTGTTCTGATATTGTCATTGAAAAGGACTTGAATTCACAACCACCCTTGAGAAACTCATTCAGAACCATAGCATGCAATGGACAATGTTGCCTGATATAGGGATTGAAATCGTGGAAATACTTGTGGGCAGAGCCAGAGGAATCATAAAGGGGGCTACAACTGAAGTGCTAGAGCAAGAAGACATGGTACTAGTAGCTGGAAGAAGCGAGGTAGTGGGGTGAGGGGGGAGGAGGGACCAGTAGGAGTCACCCTGACAATATATCGGCCACACCGTGGAGGGAAGGGCCCAAACTGATCCGACAATTTTCCGGGTTTGTCTCTGAGGTCATCACGGCCAATTTGCCGGGCGGGGAAGCCTCGGTTCCGGTCGCCAATCGTAATCCCACCCCGTAAACCACCCGTTCTACGCTACCCCATACATAAAACCAACAGGCTGAGGCCTTTTTAAAGCTGCATAAAAAGGCACCATTGCCTATTGCCAGGGATATAAATGAATAGCCCAATGGTAGGACGGCTAGAAGTCTCAGTCGGGATTGATGTGGCCAGTAGGACGCTTGTGCTTCTGGGTAGTGTCTGTGCTCCTGGGTTAACTTGCTCAGTTGTGAAATAAAATCTGATAGATTTGGTTCTATTGCCATTATGAGTTCGGGAGATTTTACGGGCATAGTTGCTGTTGCCCTACTTCTTGTGTTTATAAACGCATATGTATGTCTGCTCCATAATGTTTCAATTGCTATTAATGAAGATAAATGTGACATGTACTGGGAAAAGGGAGCTTAATGCACCCTGCACTAAGGGGCCTTTTTACAGATCGTGTCACAAATATGTGATGGAAAACCTCCGTGGAGCTGTAAAGCTCCAAGGAGGTTTCCTCACGTTTAACCTCTGTTCTATAAAGTTTCCACTTTCTCCTTTTACAAAGCGCATCGCAAAGTCTGCACATTTAACCCTGATTACTTCCTAGATTATAATAAATGTATACAGCTATCAGAATAAACCAATCTGGACTGTATTTAGCTTCTCTTTTTACCTAAGAAGAAAGAGGTGTAAAAACTATAGTTATGTGAGGTCTCTTCTACCAGAAGTAGATTCAAAACAGCCTACTCCATTGTTGACCTCAACCTTTATCTAACCTTACCTTGACTTCTTTGTTCTTGCAGTATCTGCAACTGGGAAAACTCCCAAGCGGAAAACGAAGGTCATCCGTTCCAACGAATACAAGATCAAACGTATGATGCTCCGTCACTATGACAAGACGACACGACCCGTACGCAATGACTCTACGCCCGTTAATGTTAACGTGGCCATATCTCTCTACCATATCCTTGATACGGTAATTTCCTTATACTGTTTGATCAACTCGCCCTGGCGATCAACTCGCCAGTGCTGCATTCAAGCATCAAGCCGACCCTACGGGGCTGAGACACACCCGAAGGATCGCATGATGCGCCAATGCAGCACCGGCGCGTTACTCCGTCCTTAAAGGGTTAAGGGCCGCATAGTGCTTTCATGTGTTATGTCCAGGTCGTCATCACAGGTTTTAACAAGACATCAGCTCGGAGAGTGAAACGGCTATATAGGGTATCATAGGAAGGTGTGCAACTAGAAGTCCACGGTCAAGTATGGACGTGACAAATGGGCTCTACATACCACTAGTGTGCACGGCAGTCACTAGGGGTATGCAGTAACACCATCTAGTGCATATTGTGTACACTAGTGGTATGCAGAGTCTAGTTCACGTCTTTGTCACGTCCATACTTGACCGTGGACTTCTAGTTGCACACCTTCCTATGATACCCTATATAGCCGTTTCACTCTCCGAGCTGATGTCTTGTTAAAACCTGTGGTCGTCATAGTCCATGAATGCAGCCTTAGCATGTCTACTCGCCATGCCTGCATCCATACGTCATGATGATAAGTGACATAATGTATGAAAGCATTAATTAACGAAAAAGCTATGTACAATTTATGCAAATTATTCTGCCAATCCATGATTAGCCAATGAAATTTAAGGCAATGGTGCGATGTTTTGTTTCTATATCGGTTGTAATTAGCAAGCATCAATGGTTAAATTGGCATCTTAAGATGCATACAGTATTCATAGTTCATATTTTCGAGATTACCTGAGTTTGTATCACGTTTACAATTACTGCCCTGCAAAAAGGTTTAGCTTAATTATGTTATTCTAGAACGCCTTACTAAATATGATGCCAACCAAAATTCAACTAGGCCCTATACAATTTCATTAGTTTTTGATATTGTCCAATGCCTGCACTAGAAGTGAACATCTGCTGATCATGTTAGCGACACATTCTTATTTCAGAACGAAAAGGAGCAGACATTTACTAGTTTACTGGCTATCCGACAGGTGAGTAGTTGTTTTCTGGAAATCAAATTGCTTGAAACCTCAGAATTATAAAAGGAAAAGAATTTTCTGATAATTAACTGAAGTAACTAATAAACACACGCAAACGAAACCTAATAAGAATGGAATTTCTGTGTTCCCGATGGGACTTAATGAATTAGTATTTTCTGTAATTTTGAGTAATACGTGATGAAATCAATTTAAGGTTTGACAGTATAAACATGAGATTTACGGGGGTGGGTCTTATATTTCTTGATTTGGGTTAGAATGTAAATTATCTCACCGCTGGAGGGAGCTAGCTTACTGTACAAGGCAGCTATGGAGGTATCCTCACTACCCTGTAGATTGCAAACAGTTTAGCCCTTTCAGAACCGCATAGTGTTCTAAGGCTTTATGCTGCAGCCCTGGCGGGTTTACTAGCTAGGGATACGTTCATGATTTCTGTATGCAGACCAATCAGGAGTGTATCAACCAAATATAATCGGCATGATGCATAAACTGATGCATGCAATCCTGGCGAGTAGACTTGGCAGGGATGCATCATAGCGTCAACGGGAATAATGAACTAAAGCCCTATATTATGAGCCCCTAGAGGGTTAAGGGAAGATTAAAATAGATAAATGAGATATTTGTTTTACTTTTTGCAGAGATGGCGAGATGAATACTTGGTTTGGAACGCCAGTGAGTTCGGTGGTGTCAGCACCATCAGAATTCCTGCCAACCAGATATGGACTCCAGACTTAGTCATCTCTAATTTGTACGTCACAATCTATTCTTCTTCTTCCTCTGCTCCTCCTTCTCCTGTATCCACATGAATCAACTCCGCCATGAGCTCTCGGTATAGATAATATAAGGAAATAGACAAAAAGAAGAAAACAAATTTAATCCGTTTGTATTGGCTTGATTTGATACAGTCGCAGAGGAACGTGAGGCTCATGTGAAAGTAGTTCTCCCACTCTGGTAGTTTCTAGGTATAGCTATAGGCCTGTGGCTCCGGCACAAAAAAACAAAAAGGGGGAGGTTTAAAGCCAAGCGGCTCAATCTCCATACACATCTGGTAGATTAAATGGTGTGCAGATTGCTGTGAATCACAGCAGTCGTGGGCCGTGAAGTTAATTTCCGCAGCAGGATACTGTAACAGTTTGCTGTGAACTCACATTTCAATCGCGCCTAAGTGGAAATTTAATTGGCTTTAAAAACATAGTTGTGTAAAATCAAGATTTATGAATCCCATCCCAAACATCGATCCAGATGCCTCTGCTATGTGTTTTTAAGTTACATGGGGAAACGTTCTCTAAAAACGACCATATGTATAATTATATATATGAAGGACGTCAACTAGATTGCTTCCCTTTTTACAGCCATCCCCACTACAAGCTTGTAGTAAGAATGGTAGAGCAATATGTGTTATCTCTATAGAAACCAATATATGTATATATAGAATATGTATATACCCCTGACCTAAGTGGTATATTGAGGTATTATGAAAGACCCCTTTGTGATAGAATAGTATGGTGAAATAGACAAAATTACAATAATATATCTTGTATGGAAATTTCCTGTTCCGTGCCAACTACTTAAACTCTAAATGAAACAGAAAATATTAACTGTGTAGTAGTTTATCGTGTGACCATTATCACAACTTGCCATTACCATTTTAGTCATATGTAAGCGGGATCAGATTAACATATTTTCGTGGTTCAGGCCATGCACTAATAGACCGACAAAGCAATGATAGATGTGTATCTCTTAAAGTGGCATTCTCACCGAACGTTTCCCACTCACAATTCTAGTACTGTTCTAGTCTGCTACGTGGTAAGTGCGAGTGGTGAGAATGCCCCTTTAAGCAGCCTATGTCTGTAGATATACCTTTAACACTTAAGAAATGAATGATATATACATTGCATACGGTATATCAACATGTGTAAATTGATATATGATTGTAAGGGAAATAAGGTTTGCACAACTGAAAGCTTTCTTTCCCTTCTATGATTCATCCTATATTGCACATGTATAGTAGTTTAGGTTCACAAATGCTTTACGTTAATCTAAGAACCACATTTGATACATCAATCGCATCGGTACCAATAATTTAGCATTATTCTTCACTTGCAGTGCCGGAGACAAATTCAATGACTTCATGGTTACCAATACAATCGTCTCCGCTAGTGGCGACGTTCTCTGGCTATACCCAGCACTCATCAAAACGTACTGCACATTAAACGTCAAGTACTTTCCCTTCGACTCGCAAAACTGCGAAATCGTCTTCATCTCTTGGACGTTCAGTGGGGACCAGCTTGACGTGTTGTACAACACCAGCTTCAAGAACAGCGTTTACTACAAGCCAGAAAACCAAGAATGGGCTGTGGACGGCATCTCGGCCCAGCGCAACGAGAAGTATTATGCTTGTTGCAAGGAGCCTTATCCAGATGTAACGTTCACGATACACATGAGGCGAGGAAGTCTCTTTTACATCGTCAACCTGATAGCACCGTGCTTCCTCATCTTCCTCATCTCCTTCCTCGGATTCTTCCTGCCAGTCGAGTCTGGGGAGAAGGTCAACCTCGAAACCACCATTCTTCTGGCACTCGTTGTCTTTTTGCTGATGGTTGGAGAAACGATGCCACCAACGCCAGACGCGATTCCTGTACTTGGTGAGTTTTGTATCTGCAAATTATGAAATCTTTAAAAAAAACTGATACATGTATTAGACTTTCATTTCAAGTTGTACTTTTGATCCCCACTTGTACATAAGGCCAATAAAGAAGGTTTGTTTCAGGTAACATGGGAAGAAATGTAGGCTCGCTAGGTCGGATTATTTTTCACCTTTTCAAAGAAAAACATGAATTTACTAGCCAGCTTCTCCACATACCCTAAAACTGACCAAAAAAAGGGTAAAAATACCAGAATTGCTTTAAAATTGCATAAAAACCCTAGGGTCGGCCTTGTTTAGATAGGGTCGGTCGGATGACCTGAAACAAACCTCTATTTTTGGGGCCCAATTATCAACATATTGAAGGTAGTTTATACAACAACCTGTTACATCTATATCAAGCATCATGCTTGTAGTTCCTTTAGTAAATTTTATGACAACTTCATTGCAAGAGAAAATTGTACTCTGATAAACCATTCTTATTATTGTGACACTCAATAACACATCTTCTGTACACCTTCCTCTCTCACCGACAGGTATGTTCTTCGGGTCTACTATGGTAATGGTGACAATAGCCCTCGTGATGGCTGTTATCACGACTAACGTCTACGCCAAGAAGGATTCGGGCCAGAGGGCGCCCCGATGGCTGTCTAAGATAGCCATCCGAATGTACGCCACGCCTTACATGATGCCGCCAGAGCCGCCGCACGCACGCAACCTCCGTGATCGCAAACAGGATTGCAATGGGCGGCAGGTGGATGTGATGTCAATCACTGACGGCGAGCTCGATTCACTCACCTGCGGCTGCTGCTGCCACTGCAAGCGCGACCCGCGCGACGGGGTGCGGGCCCACGGCCACGGCTACGGCGCCAGGACCGAGGAGGACATGGACCGGCTGGAGCTGGAGTGGAAGATGATCAGCAAATTGTGCGATCGCATCTTCTTCTGGTTGTTCTTTGTGCTGTCTCTGTGCGTCCAGACAGCCTTGTTCCTGCACATGATGCCGCCGACCGAATAGCGTGTGGGGGACTAGTGTGGGGTTTTGTGGCCGTGCAGCTGCTGCGTAGACACTTATATTGTTATGATATACATTGGCACCAAATGTCGTCTGCTCAAAGACGACCGTCAACAAACAGATGGAGGAGGCGGAGGAGGAGTAGACACCCGGGGATAAGAATTACACAGAAGCTGAATTGAATTCAGAATGTCTTTCCAAGTGGAATATTTGTATATACACATATATATCCATGTATATGAGAGTCTATGGTAAACAGACTGACAATGTGACCGAGTGGTATATTGGTGAGATAGAGTCTAAGCTTGGCTTGGACGCCATTTTGTCTCTTTGCCAAATGTCACAATAAGGTGTTGCACATCTTTATCTCTAGCACAGAAAGTAGGGGTTGGTTTAATTGATTGGCCGCATATTTGTGACGGAGGAGAATGTGAGGGGTTTAACAGTTAGGCACTACAGCGTCGGCAGGGCCGTCATTGCCGGCGATGCTAATGTCTTGGACATTGACTTCCTGTTGCTGAGATGCGTGCGCACGTTACGAGTAATGCACTATTGGCCCGCTCCGCGGAGCCACCAGGGTGCTTCCTTGTTGAGATTTCATACTCATGTTATATCCCCCAAATTATAGCATATTTTGTTTATTTTGAGTGCAGAAATGCTCGCCGTGTTACTGTCTGTAATTGTTTCCTTATCATAGTCTAGAATTGGCATTTCTATTGGATCCTGTATTATATCACCATCTACAGCCACATGTTTCATTTGATCTTCTCCTTTTAATGTATTGGGCCGATACTTTCCCTAACCAATGCTATTTGCTCTATTGACTATTCCCCAGTGCAGGATATATCTTTTCACTATGGGCTGCTGATGTTACAACAGTTACTACTCGTGCCACAGGCAGAAGGAAACATTTGGTTCCTTCTGACATGTCTTATACTATACCTATAGTTGGTTTAACGACAGAGCTGGTGTACTCTTCATTTTTCTTAAAAACTGGGTCCCTCTGTCTCTTACTGTAAATATTTTTCTACCAACTGAGAGAAACAAATTGGCAGAATGATAAGTGTAGATTTACCAAGTGCTTCTTTGCTGACCCAACTTTGGTGGACGCACAATTCATCGGTTACAATAACTAGCATGGGCGTTGACGCTTAAGCTCTAGTATTGGATTAGCTTTTGCCCTTCCTTCAGTATACTGAGATGAACTTGCATCATGATGAACCTCCTTACTGTACAAACAATATGATTTTGGTTATAGTCAATTAGAACACACCCTTTACTATGTATTTTGCATATGTCACTACTATTGTAATTTTGGACAGCTATGCTGCTGGTATTAAAAATAATACTCCTGAAATGTTGAAGCAAGGTTTTGACATGTAACCAAAGTTGTGGGAAGAGTAACATAGGTATATATGAGAATAAAGATTTCAAAATATAGATTTGCAGGGCTTAAATTTGAAATACCTACGGTATTAACTTTTGTCTCATCATAATGATTGTGGTAGGCCGAAATGTAAATATAAATGTTGTGTTTCAAATGAACAAACCCCCTTGTAGCACCATTGTATTTACTTTCTTTCAATACCAAAGAACCCTGAAAGATAAGTTTACGTGAACTTTGGGTGCGTTTCATATTGTATGTTCTGAAAATCTAGGATAGGTAGGTCGGATCCCTTTTTTGGTTTCGCTGACTGGGGTGCCAACTCGCAGACTGCAACCACAAGTGTTGGAGCATGAAATTGATGCCAAAATGGCCAAAACTGAAATTAATTAAATCAAAATTGGATAAATATGTCTAGGGTCGGCCCTGTAGTGTCAGGTAATCTTAGGCACACATTTGATCTTTTTTAAAGCTTAACAGTGATACTTAAGAAGTACTGAATAGTGTTGATATAGGGACTATTCCTATGCAATACCTCATCGAATGTGCAGAGTTTGGCAATGATCTCCAGATGAGTACCTTTGCAAATTTACATTTTCCTTAGGTCAATGTGATGGTACTTTATCTTCACCTGTCTCTCATTATGTTTTCATAAATTACCAGATGAATACATACAACAGTATAGTGTAAGATCACAGTAGCAACAATCAACCTGGGCAATATAGAGGAGTGAGTCCAACACTTCTGTCAACAATTCAAGGATGACATACTCTATGGTGTTCTATGGATAGTACATTATAATCTGTATAGAACCTTTGTATGAATTACTCATGGACTTGTGGATATTTCCCCTGTATAAGTTCTTCCATTATCTAGGGTGTGATTGAAGGGCCAGCCACACTGGTGTTTTTCTCTTTTGATGTGACTTGACTCAAAGTTTCACTGCAGGCAGTCAACTGGCTGTGGCCATGCTAAGCTGAAAGTTCACAAGGGTCTATCCGGCCTGATTCATGTCACACTTGTATGGCTCATTATGGCTCATTCTGCCGAAGGGACTCCTGGGGTCTGATCCAGAATTATGCTAATCACCTTGATACTGCAATAGGCCTCTGTTGACTTTGACCCGAATGCAAATGATGAAATGTGTTTCAGGTTTAGGTTTTGCAACAATTCCTGAACTAAAATGGTTTTCTAGGTATTTTCTTTTTGTTGAAACAGTATGGTCAGAAAACTGCTAGCTATATGACCAGGCTGAGTGGGGTCAGAGTGAAAGAGACTTGTGTGTCGGGCCCCTTAGGACATCCTAGACACTCCTGTTAACGCGCTGGACATATGACAAGGGTAGCCTATATAATGTACAAATACCCCTGTGCGTCAATCCAACCAACATATCATATAGACTCTTTAACCCAGGATAAAAAGTATTAATGTAGGTGAATATTAAATTTTGCCTATATCTTATACATGTAACTAGGCTTGTAGTGTATGACAGTATTCAAGCTTTTTCAATGTGTTAATTCTGATTTCTCAAGTATGTGAACGTTTTTGTGTCTATCCCTTATACAACGATACAAACTGAAAACGAAAATGTTTCCCAATTGAATTTGAATTCATCCAAACTGTTGATGATTATACAAAAGGGAATAACAACCAATTTGGGAAAATGGAAATTGTATATTTTGTGTCATAAAATTATAAACCTTTCTAGTATGTGGACATTTCACAAGTTCGGCAACTGGCATACCCTATTCAACGTTTTTAGAGCAAATCCGCAAACCCAAATTTTAGGAAACAAATAAATAACCAAAAATGTCTCAAACTTTTAGCCCAATTAAACTCTTAACTACTAAAAATGATTGTGTTCATAACTTTTGCTAAGCCCACTGTGCGCTAATTACGTCGAATATGATACATGAGATTTCCTGACATACTAGAAATATACATTTGATTAATTTTCTTAAAAAGATGATGAAAAGGTAGATACTGTACTTGTGCTAATTGTATGCATGGAAAATGTGCCAAACTATATGTTCTGTGGTATGTCTGACATAAAAATGTATGCCTGCATGTATGTTGACTTTCTAACGTTTTGCAAAGTTCTGTCTGTACGGTCATGTATATGATAGCATTAACTTTCGGAAGAAATGCAACCTCAAACTAAGGATATTGTTACGATGTCACGATGGGTTGCATTAAACCCATCAAAAATACTCTGGATGAATTTTTGGATAAAACCGTGTTATATAAGACAATGTCATGTAGTTAGGCATGTAGGCATGAATAGGAGGAACTTCTTCAGAGCAGACATTGTGTTTCTATGATAACTATATGGGGATACATTTGTCCATTCGGTTTGTTATATTGACCAAGGACATTATGCGGCATAATTAGTAAATTGAGTCCGAATTAAATACTTAGTGTGTCGGAGGTCAACTTAACAAGAATGGAAAGAATGTATATCCTGGTATATATTTCACAGCGCAACTCGCAAAACCAAGACTGTTTACTGACTGTTTTGGTAAACTAATATATTACTATCCCACAGGGTAGTAGGAGACCCATATAAGCCCGATAGTCGTTTCCCAACTACCATAGTATAGATATAGCATTAAAGCAGACTGACTGGTCCAATACTAAAATGATATTCAGATTCAAATAGTAAAGTCCTATTGTGGCCTAATTCAATGGGCTACCTATTTCTACCTAGAGCTAAATATTGAACGAGGGTTTAACAGAACTTACACTATCACTTCCCAGTTTGCATTTTGATAGGAAGAGATTGAGATAAATTGGTCTTGAATAGCACAGCATGAATTCCTTTCAAAATTCAGAAGAGTATCTACATGGATTGATGTGTATTTCCAAATCTAGTTCCATCAAAGTGTGAGGGGAAACATGAACGTGAAGCTGATTCTAGTGATTCTAGCTCTGGTAAAACAGCAAATGACTCCGCCCATATGAAAAAGGGTCAACTGACTACCAACCACTGGTACTACATGTATCAGTGTCAACTCTAGTTGACTCTTCATGTAAGCAGAGTCAATAGCCCTTTGACACTCTATCTATACCTGAGCAACGTGGGAATACAGTTGACTCTTTCCTTTTTTTTCTCTGTGTGAACCTTGAATTCAGAAGCTCCAAGTATGTCATATTTCTGGTTTTATAAGTTTTTCCTATGGTATGGTGTAAGAGTTTCTAAATGATTCTACACATGCATTCAGGTATTCGGTACCTTCCACATTATCTGCATGTTTCCTGTAACAGTTTGATTCACTACAGATTAAAGGCTTGCTTAAAAAGGATTTACTTTGATCTAAACCTTAGTGTTTTGCCTGCCTGTATTCCATATTTATTTCATGGTTTATTCGTCAGGCCTACATAGAACACATTTCAAGTTTATTATTTGCAATACTATATAGTAATGACTTTCAAAATATCTTAATAAGGTGTTTTTGTCTCACTGAACAGCAGCATTCTAGGTGTATCCATCCTATCAGGTTAACATGCCCTGGGTCAAATGGAGAAATGCTAGTACAGGAGATCGAAGTTAACATGTCCGATTTTATCCCAAATTCTAAATTCTGCTTTAAATTGTTTCAAACACTGTAACAGTGTACACTTTAGGGAATAACCTAGCAGGGGGTCCCACGATACCCAGCCAGCCATAGCCTTTTCTATGTGTTTCAATGGCTGCCACTTTTGGCCGTGCAGTCCAAAAATAGCACATTGAGCACACATAATACCACATATATAAGCCACATAATAGACAATAAGGTTAACTGAAGTAGTTAGCATCTAAAATATTGCCTTATTGAAGATCCTGGTCCAATTCTAACAGCTTTGATTTCTGAGAACTGATCATCGGACATGCTCACTTTAATGGGTGTGAAATGAGCATATTTGGCTTAAATTTTGTTTAACACAATCTGGTTAATAAGGGGCGCATTAGACTTTGCATGATCATGCATGAATACTGCTGATAAAAATAGTACAGACCAATCTTTACGGTGACGGTTTCTTTTTCTTTTTCCTGCACATTTCTTTCTATGATAAACAAACGAGTTTTTGGTCCAAATGTTCAACGTTGTATTGATAATGTGAGCTTGGGACCATGAGAAATATCTAAATTTCCTGATGCTGAATTGCACTGAAATGGTTTATAATAATATGTTCACTTAACACCCTTACCATATACATCTTTAGAAGGCGGAGATATTGTTGCTGTGAAAAGCAGTTTCTGAGTTCTGCATTTTCCTGTATTTGAATTTGGTCACAAAGCATGATAAGAGACGCATTAAAAAGATATGTATTTGATATGGAAAGTTTGAACCTTTTCCCCTTTAATGGTGAATTGTAGTAGCTACGTCTTGCCACATTACAAAATGGATTTCCAATTCATGGCTGATAATTCACAGACACCTACAAAACTCCAAATGTGTCATAGTAAGAACCAATGAGAAAGGGGCTCATTGCGCATGGAGTTTTCAATGTGGAAAAGGAATTGATTCAGTAGCAAAGTAAATCTGTCCTCAGAGAGATGGGGAATTTGTGCAAAAATATGTATAAAACTTTTTGACAAGGTTCACGCTTTTTAATTGTTTGTCACTTAAGATACACACATGTATGAATTTGTCTTTGGAGAGGGCTACATTTTACAAATCATTTGATAACTCATTTTCTTCCTCATTCACATGATGATCACAGTACTAACACTGACACATGTTTGAAAGACCGTGTAGACAGACCATTAGGTTCGTTCATTTAACCCTTTAAGGACGGCATGATGCTTCAATGTCCATTTGTTGTCTTGATGCACCAATGCAGAAATGGCGAGTAACTGGCTGGTTTTGAAACGAGTCGCCAGGAGTTTATCAATACGATAGCATCAGCAAGATGCTTGAATGCAGCACTGGCGAGTTACTCGCCACACTGGATTCATGCATTAGATCACTATTCTACCATCAAAGAGTTCATCTTTTGTAAAAATGCTCCTTTCAAATCTAAATTCGCCACATTCGCCCCTATTAAGTAATGTGGGTGAATCTAAAAGAGGTTGGCAGGATAGGCTATAATAGTTATTCATGGACTATCAAGGATTATCGTGAAGATTATCTTGACTTAAGGGTGTCATAAATACTATATCCTACCTACTTTGGGGTGGTATGTAATGGGATAATGTAAAACCTCCCTGTACTCAAGCCTCTATTGGTGAACCATCATCAGAAGAGATGATAGAATAATTAGAACTGCTTCCTAGCTTAGTCAAACATTTGTACATTACACCAAATAACCATCCCACCCTTATTCAAGTAGGAAAAGTGAAGCTTTTTGGAATCTCGACAAAGCAGTTAGTCGCGAAAGGCAGATTTTGCAAAAGATGTTGAAATATCAATAAAATCAACGACTGTCATCTTGTATACATACGGTAGGTCTTATAAATAGTCTTTTTGCAAAGTTGCTGACGTGTTCATGGAAATAATCAGTGTAAGTAAGTAAAATGAATACAGAGAGACTGCTTGAAGTGAAAGAAACATGTTGCTATGGTATCAACTGATACCTCCCACACTTTTGTCAGTGGGTGAAACTACCAGGTGTTTGTAAAATTATACTCTCTGATGAAGGTTTTAATGGTATTAATAATACACATATTTCTTTCTCTCTGGAGAACCTTCATTCAGTCCACTGTCATCGCCAGCTGCATAGCAAGGCTGTAGGTTGTCATGCCAGATGTGCTGAACACGGTCCAATAAACTTATGTCGGTTTGTAGAAAAAAATATTTTGTTGTGTCAATCCTCTGTATACAACACAATCTTGCTATAGACCCACGCATCAAGAAAGGGTGACTTTTTCATAATAGGGTTGTGTTTACGTTAGTTATAGCAGAATCTCATAACATTGTCTGTAATAGCTATTATTTGTAAACATTTCATATCAAGAGATTCACAGGACAATTCTCTCTCAAATAGTGTAGACTGCGTTGGTCTATAATTTTCGATCGACCAACAATTTTCCTTAATTATTTTTAGCCCATCGAGGGCGAATGTAGACTATACTCTACATCCACCCCTGGCCGAATGTAGACTATTTACTACAACATGTGGAGCCGGATGTTGACTATAATTGGCTTAACTCTATGGGAATGGGCAATGTCCCGGCCCAGGGAAAATTCTGGAAAAAATCCCGGCCTCCTGGCTAAAATTATTTTTTGGGGGGCCGGCCTCAATGGGTTAGGGATATTAGCCTGGTACTTATGGAAAGAAAAAAGCCTATGCCACAGTGTTTATTTCTCTTTTGAAGGGCATTCACATTTGAGCGCTTTGCGTATAGGCCCTCATGGGAAAATCATATTTTTATACAATTTTCCACACAGAAATAAATCCCCAATAAATTCTCAATGACAATGCAGGCATGCACTTATATGACCATTAGGAACATGTTGAAAACAAGAAAATATGGGGTCATGGGCAAAATGAATTAATCAAATTAAAAACTAATCTATTTACTATATGAGCCTATGGGCATGGCAAAAAGGAAATATAGTGATCAGGATATGTAGAATGCCAAGGCATGGGATTTAAATGGTAGATAAAGGTAGATCATGACATATGATTAGGAGAAATCAGCAATTATCATGATTGCAGGCAGCTGCGCTTTTTTTGCGACCAGGTGCTGTATGCGTAGATTGTGTGTTATATACCATTAAATGCTTGCGTTGAATATTTATCAAATTCAGCACATTATGAATTCTTCAATGCAATAGCATGATAGTGTACATTATGTGGATGAAAACCTCTAAAGTTATCATCAATCACCTACTTTCCGTTTGAAGGAAAGCTGACCCATTTTAATTTAGCAACGTTTTTCAATGAGATACTTAACCAAATTGATATCTCATTTCAATGTTCTTTATCAAACCATGTCTATTGATATCAAACAGTAAATAATATCGATGCGGAAAACGCTTTGTTTCAAATAGTTTCCAACATGTTAAAATTGGATCTCAAATTATCAAGATTATGTCAACTTAATCGTATGCTTTTCTAAATAATGGAATCCATGCTTAAGCTTTATAAGATGATAGTCTATATCCACAAGTTGACCCTTCATTCCTTATCCTCATCTCCTACTTTAGGCTGCCACAGGTAATAATATAGTATTTCTCCCAGTATATAGTTTTTTTTGTGAATCCCTGGGATAATGTTAGTGTGACCTGTCTATCGTACATCTTGAGTTCAGCTTATATAAAACTACAGTATCAGTTCAAGTTACCCTAGTCCATAAAATCTGAAGATCTGAACGTTCATAATCGATAACACAAACACTTTATAGGACCGCCATGGTACAACAGCTACGGCTTATGTGAAATCTAATTCTCCTGGCTATTTGAGACGGATAGATAATCATATCTAGTACGTCTGTGAGTCATGAGGGTAAAGTGTGTGTGTGTGGGGGGGGGGGGGGGGGTAGAGAAGGTTTAGTAAATGCATGTCTGGAAGAGAAAGCTGCATGGAATAGAAGAGCTGTAGAGAATGGGCATGTGCGAAGGTCCAACGCACCAGCAAAAAGATTATATAGACCTACATCTGGTGTGAATCTTCAAAAACAGAGATAATAAATTAGAATATGAATTTAAATAATTATATCTGGGCCAAAAGAAAGAGAAGGTTTATTTCAGGTAACATGGGAAGAACGCCTTTCTATTTCCCATTATTATCTAAATATGAAAATACCCAGCTAACAATTTTTTTTTATTTTACGTCAAAATAACGTTTTAAAACTTTATATGACGTTATGCCATTGTAAGGCGCCTTAGAGAAACGTTATAACGTTATGAAATGTTGTATAACGTTTTTTATTCACTGGGTAAACCTTACAATAATATCCTCGTAATAGACATTACCTATTATGTGTTATAATCAATATGAAATTATTATCATGCCATAGGAGCAAATTTATAGCTACGTATTGCAGCCAATTTGCCAGTATGATTATAATAGTTAATCCGCGAGTGTACCTCACACCGGGAAAACATGCGTAGGCCTAGTTGACCAGAAAAGGGGTAAAAATATTAAAACATCTTCAAAATTGCATAAAAAACGTAGGGTCGCCCAATAGACACATGGGTATATACCCTACACGTAGGTGAGATTCAAGTAACATACACCCTCAGAAAAGTGAGAGTCATTGTCGCTAAAACTACCCTCACCTGAGAGTCGGCCAGTGCCTGACCCTCAGGTGAGGGTAGTTTTAGCGACAAAGACTCTCACTTTTCTGTGTGTGTATGAGTGCCTCTACATGGGTAAAAATCGACACGGGCGACACGGCGACACAGCCCTTTTAAAAATCGACATGGGCGACACGGCCCTTTTAAAAATCAACGGACACAGAAAAATTGGGGATAAAAATCGACCTGCAAAGATTTCTCTCTGAGTCTCTATATACCTAAAAAGTGACCCAGTGACACGCTGTTCCTCCTAAAAAGTGACCTAGCTACACGGCCAAAAATCCGAGCACCCATGTAGAGGCACATATGAGGGAGGGATAGGAAGGAAATGGGACTGGTGGAGGGAGAGGGGAAGAGAGGGATATATAAGGGAGAAATAAGGGAGGGGTGAGGGATGGCAGGAGGGAGAGATGAGGACGCGAGGAGGGATGGAGGAAGCGAGCAAGAGAGCAAGCAAGTGAGTGAAAGGCAGGCTGGCGCATTGATCGGTAGGACCGGAAGTGCGGCCATTTTGTAAGGTGTCACGTGGGCAACAATCAGCGCCCCCGTGTGTCCGGAGTTGTCCGAAGTTGGCTGGGACAGGTTGACCTAAGTCAATTTGCGGCCACTCTCCAACCACCTCAGCGTCCTGCCCCACTTTCATTAGCAGCCATTGGGCAGCCTCGTTCTCATTGGTTAACACCCTGCCCACGTGACCCGCCCGACCTGCGCGCGCAGCCTCTGTTGGGGTCACTTCCGGCCGAGGAAACTCACTTCGTTACGGGCGTGATCTCGATACATCCCAACTGTTGCTGACTTCGTTGGGGAGTATTTTTTTTTCTTTTAGTTTTTCTTGCTCTTCTGTTAGCCGTGTTCCTTTACAGAGCAATAGGAGGCAGAGGAAGCCTGACAGATCTACTTATTGCCAAAGCATTTTTCAATGCATGTCCATTCGTATTGAGCTTGATTCCGTTCTCTTCCTTATTCCAGAGAAGGCAATGTTGTAACACCACAAATATAATGTTCTATTTAGTGTGATCCCAGAGGTTTATTCAGGTGCAGAAGGATGAGAAATGCAGAACGGATGTTGTTAGAAATATAATCAGAATATCTATTATGTGTTATAATCAGTATAAAATTATCATCATGCCAGAGGATCAAATCTATAGCTACGTATAGCAATCAATTTGCCAGTATAATTATACTACACTGTCAGAAATAACTGTAGCTGCACAGTGAATTATGCTGTAGATTTACAGTATAAAATGAGGTATTTTGGGTTTTGTTTACCTCACACCAAGAAAACAGTCATGTCTAGTTAGCCAATAGAGGTGCCCAGAATTTTGACCGTGTCGCCGTGTCGATTTTTTAGCAAGAGGGCCGTGTCGCCGTGTCGATTTTTATCTAATGCATTATGGCCTATTTGACTGTGTCCGTCGATTTTTAAACCCCCCCGTGTCGCACATGTCGATCTTTACAACCCCCCGTGTCGCCGTGTCGCACGTGTCGATTTTTACCCATGTATAGTCACAATAGAGTGGGTTGAGAGGGGTTTCTGTCTCAGAAATCCTCAGTAAATGAATAACTCAGGACTGTCTCATCTATATGACGATGGATGTGCACTAGTGTGTCAGTTTCTTTCCTCTCAAGATTTTATTTTTCCAAGGGTGTTCTCATTCAGGACTTCCTACTATGAATCCCACCTGTCTAAGCTAATGTACAGATAGCAGTGTTTGTTCATTGTGTTTGTTATTGAGAAATAACCTCCAACCATATAGGCAACATAATTCTTTCAGACTAGCAAATACAAATGTAAGTGTCTTGCTCAGGAGAACGCCCGAGTTACCAACTTTAGCAAGTGAGTATGTAAGCACCCCCACCCCACCTGTCGGCTTCTGATGGAACTACCATCATGTGACTGTGGCGTCCTCAGTGGTTGCGCGTCTAACTGCAGTGCACCATCCCCACAAGCGGTTCAGGTTTAACCCAAACCGAAGCAAATGAGAATACTATTATAATACTGATGTTTACATTCGTATAAGCAGAAAACATGTGGTCTAAATATTTATGAGAGGCCTTTCATAGATTGTTATTTGCAATGGACATAGGGAGGCGATGTCCATTTGTGTAGGACGGGAATGGAATTTCAATTCCAATGAAAGTAAATATGAAATAGTAAGAAGCAGGTTCAGGATTTGATCACTGTCACAATAAAGGTAGGAAACCAATACATTATCCACGTATACTAGTGCTATATATTTATTGTAAACCAAAGCTAGCACCAAAGAACAAATGTGAATTGTATATAAAGCATTGCTATCTGTAGAGAAACAGTAGCTACAGCTAGAAGTACCGGTAATAGGAAAATCTTGGAGAGTGCAGTCCCTAGTTGAAGATGGTGTTTTGATAATAGCATCTGCATTAACACATCACCATCGTCTGTCATTATAGCAATGAGTATTGGATAAACCCGGACTAAGCAGTTGACCACAATATAAATAAGATAAGTACAGAACATGATCTGTAAAACAGTTATCACCTGACCTTATTTTGCTGGCAACTCATTCATGATTGTGCAAAATGCTGTTCCCATAAGGGAGCAGTATTTCTGCATGTTCAGGTGAATTTTTATCCAAACAATTTGACTGCAAACCAAAGCAAGGGCATAAATGAGACTCGCCAGCTTATATAAGACTAAGAAGACACATGGGTATGTGAAATTATATCTGTCAGTTGAAAACAAATCAAGGCAAAATTGAGCCACATCACAAATCCACAGTATATCTTAGCTAACATATCTACACATGCACTCCTTTTTTCCTCTCTTGTATATATCCCGGCTATTAAGAAGAATGGCTGCAGTCTCTTCAGTTGAATCCAAATTTTGTTATCTTCAGTGGCCTCTTGACAACTGACAAACGCACTTTGAATCATCCTTGATGATCCCATCCTCAAGTTGTAGCACAATAACCAGGAGATAACACATGTCTTCTTTTTCCCGGGAGCTACTATAGCGGAAACGGTAGAGGGGGTTTGCAGGAAAATGCAGGGAAGACCAATTTATGACGTCATTTATTTCATGACAGGGGTTAATAACCTCACTACTCTATTAAGAGCGCATAATGTAGTGCCAAATTTTGACAACTCAGCGGACATTGTCACATCTCTTGCCACAGAGTATCACAATGCTAAAAGGGAGCTGTCACAGTTCTCTAGGGCTGTAGTTATATGCGAACTGATTGGCATGAGCATGGCTATTTATAACACAAAGGGGGAACCCTTCACAGCTGAGCAAGCTGAGATTGATCGAGCTATGGTCCTATTTGGACCGATTATACAGTCAATTAATGGGATGGATGGCCTACAAACGCCACATATGGTGCAGCACACCCACAAGACAAGGCACGGGATCTGGGGTCACCGGTACGCGGGGACCATGACAGATGGTCTCCACTTCAATAACCATACAAAATGGAAATTCGCAAGAAACATCACACGCACATTCTACTACAATATCCACCAAACCTGCAATTAATGAGGTATATTGACTAGTGGTGACTCATAAGTCAATTTTTCTCTTTTTTTCTCTGTTGAATTAACTATGATTCCCTAGTTAAAATTACAAATTAAAACACTTAATTAAGAAATAGTAAGTTTGGTTTATGTTAAATCACATTAATATTCTGTATAAACAATCATAAATTTCATAATGATTAGTAGTATGACCTAGTGAACCCCGTGGACCCACCTAGTATTAAGCTGTCATTAAGTAACACCAGCGCCATAAGTGCATAGTTCTTCATTTACTTAGAGGGAAGACTAATCCCTGTACTTAGCTACTTATTATTCTTAAATGAGCAACTAATTTGATTACGTTTATAATTTGAATAATAATTTCACTCACCTGTAGGGTAGAGAATTATATGTTAAATCCTCATCAATCATAGCTAAGTTATTTGTAGCAGAACAATATTGATAATATGTAGATGTATTTTCTGTTTTGTCCAAATTATGTAAAAGTAGTACAATTATATGAGACTATTCATATGCACGTCTTGAAAGTGATCTATACTAATAGCATTATATGAGTCTCATTACACAGATGTGGGAGCTGAAGAACGGAATAAGTCGAGACACGCCCACATATCTGAGGGGAAAAACCAAGCCTGTCTCCAATGAGAAGTGAAACATCACTGCTGACTGCCCACACTCAATAACAACTCTTTGTGAGTAACGAACACTTATCAAATTAAAAAGCAGTCACCAGGAGATGACGACAAACTGGTGCCATAATTGAGCTGGTTACCCCAATGTTATTCACATGTACACACACATTGCATAATTTATGTAAAAATAAAAGAGTATTAGGGAAGTGCAACAGGTACTAGGGCAAGCATACGCGGCACTCGCGGAAGCTTATTTTGGTAACATATTTCCCGATACATGTAAGTCAGTCAGGGTCGTGGCGACTCACGAATTACATAAATTGTAATAGATAAGTATAAGTTAATATTGATTGATGCTGATTTCTTATTATTATTATGTTCTATTTACTGGACATTTCTGTACCACTAAATGTATGTGATTTGATTTGTGGATCTAGCCCCGCTAGTCTTTATTGAGAGCATCCAACTATGAAGGATACTCTCACCGTTACACACTACTATGCCAGACGATAGCTGGCTTTTTGTGGGGGGGAGGGGGACAGGGGCAGGTTAATTCGGATTGTCAATGTTATGAATGACAGAAGACCTTAAGATACAGGCTAGAGGCTTACATCTTGTGCATCATAACTTGAGAAGTATTAAGTCAAATGAGAGATTAACTGATGCCAAACTCATAATTAGGGGATCTAAAGCTCATGTCTACTCTTTTTTGGAATCCTGGTTAACACCTGATATTAGTAACCTAATGGCAGCTGTTAGTGGCTACTCACTGATACGGCAGGACAGAAACATCATAAAGCCAGATGGTACTTTAAAGTCAGGAGGGGGAGTCGGTATATTTATTAGGGAGGACGTTGTATTCACTCAGGGAGAATTTATCATCTACAACAAGATGACACCTCATATTGAATCCATATGGGTCAAGATAATATTAAATAATCAGAAGAATATGATTATAGGTGTGGTATATAGACCTCCCGAAGGTAATTTGGGGAATTGTCTAGACTCACTAACTGCCACCATAAGTGACATTCGGGAGGTTCATGAGGAAGAGATGGTACTCATGGGGGACTTTAACGCCAATTATTTTGATCCGGAAATATTTCCCATTATTGAAAGATTTGAAGGAACTGTGGGATTAAAACAATATGTTAACCAGCCAACCAGATTAGATGCATGTTTAGACCTGGGATTTACTGATTGTAATGATATTCATGAGGCTTCCTTGTTAAATTATAATCTTAGTGATCATTCTCCTATTCTACTAACTAGGACAAAATATAAGGAAAGATATATCAGGAAACAATTTGTGGGGAGATCGTATATTCATTATAATAAAGCAATAATACAGGAAACCCTAAGGGATAGAGACTGGACATAATTTCATTTTACAAGGGATGTGGACAGAGCATGGGAGATTATTCTGTCGACCATAATTCCGGTCTTAGACAATATGTGTCCATGGAGAAAACACCAAATTAGAGATAAAGGGGAACCATGGCTGAACAATCTTCTACTTCAGAAAATAAGGGACAAGAATGAAGCTTGGAAGGTTATGAAGAATACAGGGAGGGTTGAGGATAGGTCCATCTCTAACAGATTGAGAAACCAGTCCAAAAATGCTAATACCAATGCTAGGAAGAAGTATATTAGTGAGAAAACCCATAAGGAACCAAAAAAATTCTGGGAAGCAATGGAGGAAATATTGCCATCAAAGGATAAAAATTTAAGAATGAACATTATAGAGAATGGAATCCCAGTTGATAGTGAAAAATGTGCTGATCATGTCAATGACTTTTTTGCAAACATTGGAACCAAACTGGCAGAAAACTTTGATGACAACTGGAGATATGTTGGGGTTACAGCTGACACTACCATGCCTGATTTTGAGATAACCTTAGAGGAGGTAATGGATTTTATTGTCAAAATAGATATAACTAAATCCTCAGCGGTTGACACTGTATCCTCTAGGGTCCTTAAGGACGCGTTCATTGCTATCCCAGACAAACTCCAATATTTATTCAATCTTTCTACATAAGAGATCTCAAAGAGTGATCGCAAATGGCATCACATCTAGCCCAAGGGAACTCACATGTGGGGTTCCACAGGGGTCCATTATGGGCCCCTTGCTTTTCTTAGTGTATGCTAATGACATTACAGGTTTATTAAACCACTGTGAAATCAGCACTTATGCTGACGACACAGCGATTTTTTCCACAAATGAGAACATGTTAACTGCTCATAACCATGTACAGAATGACCTAGTCAGTCTGTCTGAATGGTGTAAACTTAATAAGCTAACATTGAATCCTAAAAAAACAGTTGCTATGAAGTTTGGCACCAAGGGTATATTGAA